>CAWUFW010002223.1:0-1200000 GCA_963921515.1 Calotriton arnoldi | reverse complement strand
TCTCCGACATCCGTCCACCCTAACGTCACAACGAGTTCGTGAAGAACAGACCCTTAGGCTGCGGGAGTTTCCCTTGCCCAGAACTATTGATTTCTTCAAGGACTCATATATTATGCATGAACCATTATTCCTTAGGGGTTCATTCATGACGTCTTCTGCTGTCCGACTCACGTCAATGCTAACATTCTGATGTAATTCTCAGGTATAAATATACCTTCCCTAGCCCCTGTAAATCAGAGGAGACCTCGACTTCAGAGGAGCCCGTTTCCCGGCCTGACGCACTGAGAAGACGCTGTCATCCCTGCACGCAGAGAGTCCAGCTTCCAGTGATCTGACTTCCCTTGCGGGGTGTTGGAGTTCGAGTCTGGCAAAGAGATTCCTACCTCTCTCATTCTTCAGGTATGGAGCTGACTAGAACCTAGAGGGACCTTGGCATACTTGGCATACTTGGCATACTTGGCATACTGGGCTTAACATACTCTTAGTATACCATAGTAAGGAATACTTCACCTACTTCATACCTCTCCCTACACCTAGGACAGGTTAGGTACATTGGGGTAGAACTAGGTTAGAAACGCATTGTATGAATACTCGCATTTTTAGTCTGTTATTTATGTAAATGCATATATGCTAAAAAGATAATGCTATCGCAGTATTATTTATTTCTACTGCTCACACTGTACATTATTTATCTCGCATACTGTCTTGTGATCGTAACAGCACATTTTACTTACACCAGAAACAAGACTGTTCAATAAATCTTTTATTCAAACGCCCATCTGTTCTTTCTGTGTAACTTGGAGAAAACTAAGCATGCACGACTGAGCTGAGTGAAATAGTTATCTATTGTTTCCACGACTCTGGGACACGTTCTGATTCTAAAGGGAAACAAAGTGGTCATGTTTTGCGGCTGCCAGAAGCTACTCCCTTCTTGTCGTCAAGGAGTTTCTAGGGGCCTCTGAGCTAGCTGGCACAAGTAATTAAGTTTAATATACTCGATAGGGACATACCGACCTCAGTCCTATGTCAAACCTATAGGATATATTATTCCAATGCGCAGAGCCTATTAGGGAAAAAGGAGCTACAGTACATGGCGCCCAACGGTTTGGTAAGGCGGTAATTCAACGTTAGATACTGAGTAACTCAGCCGTGCTTTTTCTCTCAGAGACCCCTACCCATATACTCCAAAAGACGTCTGGAGTGGGCAGGGTTAAGTATCCACCAAGTCTACATAGGGCAGTACCCTATATATTAGCTGTTTGGTTTGCTCAACGTTGAAGGATACAGTGTTCCAAAAATATTGTGCACCTTATCTTTTGTTTCCTTGAAACTTGTTCTACATTTTTTCAAAAACAAAATGCCTGGCTCCGACACTGAGACCGGAAACGGTGGAGCTGCGGATCAGCCAGCTGTAACAGCTTATAACATTACAGGTTTTATTGAAACCGAGGAGGGTGTTATAGACATCACTCCAAACTTAAGAAGAGCCATCACTCTAAAACTTATAAAACACGGCCTACCACCAAGAGGAGGTAGAGCAGTTTTCGTGATAGAGGCACACGAATCCTTTCAGACAGAGGTATTCTATTCATGGGTAATATTTCCTGAATCCAATCCAGTAACACACGTTTCACTTCTACAAAGAAGATGATCCACCAGAGGAATACATTCCTTTCGAGGATATAGAAATTCCATTAACATACCAGGAGCATCAGCTCTGGTTTAAAGGCGCCCTAAAACATCACAGAAACATTACCAGGCTCGGTCCACTAGGTAGACCAGGAGCAACATGGCCGATTCTAGCCGGCTACACACCTCATCCTGAACTTGATATAATGTCAGATGAGGAACTACTTACTCAACTCACAGAGTTAATAAAAATCTACAGACAATTGGTTCAATATGTCATGCGGACTTTCACAGTCCAACCACCATTAACACTTCCAACTCAAACCCCTCACCAGGGGAACACTCTAAAAATTACAACACAGACTCTATACGCAGTCATGGGTAAAATGCCCACAAAACGTGTGCAAATTCCATTTTGGATAGCTCAAAAAATTACTCAAATCGAAGCAGTATTTCCAAATACTAGCCCGCATGAGAAACACAGAATACTGACAATCAGTTTACCGATGGGGATCACACCACAACTGGAAGACTGCACCACTTGGGGCTCAGTCTTTGCTGCCATCTATACTAAAACACATGGCATTCCGTCAATTGCGGTAATACCTGATGTCCTGAAACAAATTCAAAACGAATACGGGGCAGAGCCTGCTATAAATTTAGGTATGAAATTACTGAAAAATTTCGACCAGGTCTCAACAATAATATTATCTAATATTAAAGGGGAGGCAGCAGCAGTGGCGATCCGCCAAAAGTTAAGGGAATTCGATGTTACAGAACATCAAACAGAGCTACCCAGAATAATAGAACAATCTTATGCAGAATTAGGCAGAGATAGTTTGGGTGGAAGACCAGTGAAACCGAAGCTATCTGAAAGTCCTGAGAAGGACTCAATTAAACAAACTCCTACATCTTCTAAAAAGAAGTGGGAGACTAATAAACAAAATTCAAATGAGAAACGTTCTCAATCCCGAGGTAGGTCTCCTCAAAAGGAGCCCTCTGAAAGGAGGTATAACCTCAGGAATAGGGATAATTTGAGAAAACCTGACAGGTATCAAGATACTGATACACGTTCCTCTCGTCCCTTTCAGGTCTCATCACAGACTACGGAAAGAAGAGGACGAACAGAACATAGAGAAGAACGCTTGAAATCGAAAGACGAAAAACACGCTCCAAAAACTAAAGCAAAACCTCAATTCTCCAAAAAGAAAGTAGCAGGTCTAAAGATCAGACATGCCGAGAATACTGAGAACACAACTCAAGAACGGAGAATGGGCTCAGACAATGCTGGACAGTGCAGCAGAAGTCACAATAGCTCGCCAGAACCTGAAGGAACTTCTGGAGATAGTGGACTTGAATGAGTACATCACAGTAGAGACTGTAGACACCAGGGTTAGTACTCCACAAAAGTTATATGACATAACACTCCGGATGGAGGGAGACAAACCTAGACAGGTGAAAGCCCTTTTTGGGAAAGACTATCAAAGGGCTATGACATACTTCTAGCAGAAAAGGACTGGCCACCACAATTTGTCAGGGAGTGCCCACACGGCGAGGACATTATTATGCCTGCCTTCTCCAACCATATACCAATGCACCTAAGATATACATATGCCAGGAAATGGGCAGTGGCCCAGGCCCCAGCATTATATAAAAATCATGTAGGATGGGATGAGGACTCACCTCACCATAAAATTCATCTGAAACATGAACCAACTGCCCAACGGCAGTATCCAATAAAGCAAGAAGCTAAAAAACAGGTCAGGGAGATCTTAGATCAACTTGAATACCAAGGGGTGATTGAAACATGCACCTCCTCAATGAACAATCCTTTGTTTCCTGTCTCCAAACCAGACAACACATATCGTCTAGTTTTGGATTACAGACACTTAAACACTTGTTCTAAAACTTTTGCAGTGCAAAATGCACATAGCACAGCATTAATGAATAACATTGTGCGTAAAAAATATAAAACAACATTAGACATCTCAAATGGTTTCTTTTGTCAAAACATAGCACCTGAAAGCAGGTACTTAACAGCATTCTCCATAATGGGGACCCAGCGTCACTTTTGTCGACTCCCACAAGGGTTCAAGAACAGCCCAGGTTTATTCTCAGCAAGGGTAACGGAGTTACTACAAATTTATGACAACGAGGCATTGTCCTATGTCGATGACATCTATCTGACAGACGATGACCTGGACAAACACTTGAACAGGGTGAGCACCATTATACTGGGTTTCGCCTCTGAGGGCTACAAGTTCAACTTTAAAAAGTCCCGAATTGCCCATCTCAATGTCCTATTTTTAGGATATGAGCTATCAAGTGAAGGCAAGAGCTTGGCAGCTAACTTTCTAGAAAAGTGTGCGCTGCTCCAACCTCCAAAAACGCAAAAAAACTTACAATCCATCCTGGGTTTCCTCAATTTTGGAAGAACATACATTCTAAATTACGCAGAAAGGGTTAAACCTCTCTACGCATTAATCAAACCTGATTTTTCAATCAAAAACTGGACATAGGAACACACAGAAATCTTGCGTTCACTCCAGGCTAACATGTTAGCAACAAATCACTTACAAACACGTGTAAGTCAAAGAAATTTGGTGATCCGAATAATTTTGGGTCAATGCGGATTCACCTACTTAACCTTCAATGAGGGTGAGAAAATACCAATTGCATACAAATCCCATTTGTACACACAAGCGGAAATGCGCTTCAGTTCAACTGAAAATATTCTAACAGCAGTTCAAACCGCTGTAGCAAAAGAAAGAGCCTTAGCCCAAGGGAAACGCATTATTGTCGTAACCCCAGTACCAGCTTTAGAAGCGGTCACAAATGCAAGCATTCCAAATGCTAAAGCATTACATCCAAGATGGATACAATGGGTTAATTCTCTTGCTGCAACAGATGTTGAATATGTTTTTGATCCAGATTTAAAAACACAAGCATTCCTGCAATATGAACAAGAATGTCCTCTGCCCACTGAGATTCTGCCTCTCGATCAGTACAAATTCATAATTTACACTGACGGTTCCGCACAACCCGCAACAGGGAGTAAGCAAGCTTACAGTGCAGCGTGTGCTATCGTTAAAGGTCGCATGCAAAATGGCATCTTCAGACCTATGGTCACAAAAACTCAATCTCTAGGAGATTGTACAGCTCAGCGAGCTGAACTACAAGCATTCAAACTGGCACTTGAGAGTACAGATCGAGAATTCCCCACACTGATAGTGTGCGATTCCTTTTACTGTGTTCAGTCGTATAATGACTATATACGAAACTGGCTTGAAAATGGTTTCAAAGATGCGAAAGGTGGCACAATAAAGCATAAAATGCTTTGGGAACAAGTAGTTCAGTTGAAAAATGAACTACCAAAGGCTCACGTTATCCACACACTGAGTCATCAACGTGATGGCGTTCACGTTGCAGGGAATTCATTGGCTGATGAAGCAGCAAAGGGGGCTGTTCAGACGGCTTCCGTAGCTGCGATCACTCGTTCAAAAACAAAAATAGACGGTGAGATAATGTTGGCTGTCAATGCTTCCAGCAAAGGCAGCAGTGCAGCGTTACCAAAAAAGTTTCCACTCAAGTACTCTTATGTAATTGATGCGAACAACGTTCCTTTTGCTCAAATCCCTGGAGTGGGGGATAGGGTAATTCCAAACAAGGAACGCAGATTAGGACTAATCCTAGCAGCACACGAAGGGATAGCTTCTGCCCATGCAGGTGTTTCAGCGACAGTATCTTTACTCAAGCAAATATATTGGTGGCCTGGCATTCGGAAACAAACTAAAAACTATGTTTTAGAATGTGATATTTGCCAACAGATGAAAGTCTCAACAGTGAAACGTTCTGCGCAGACACCCCTGTTAATTTCAGACAAACCATTAGCTTGTGTTTACCTGGACCACTGCGGGCCCTTGCAAAGGGACGGTAACTATAAATATATCATGGTTGCAGTGGATTCATGCTCTAGGTTCCTATGGATATGGCCACAGCGCTCGGCTGACGCTCGAACTGTTATAAAAGATTTGCGAGTCTTTATCGGCACATACGCAATAGGCACGCTACATTCTGACCAGGGTCCTGCGTTTAGCTCTCGGGCTTACAAAGAAGCCATGGCCAGTCTGGGCGTTGCATTGCGGTACTCCTCTCCATTCCATCCTGAGGGAAATTCTGTTGTGGAAAGGAAAAACCGGGACATAAAGCAGTCTATAACAGCTAGGGTATTAGGTTCGGGTGATGGGTGGGTCAAACACCTAAATGGGGTACAACGCTCATTGAACAATCTGCCAAGAAGTTCTCTAGGGGGGGTCACTCCATATGAGGTCCTATTTGGGACAAGAATGTGGGTACCAGACCTTGAACACGTCGGCACAGTGGTGGAAAATAAACCGTTTGATATCAAAGATCGTTTGGCTGTTTTACAGGAACTCAATGAATTAAGAACGAAACAAAGCAACGTATTCCTGCAGCCACCCACCACTGGGGAAAAATCGGCGGTCCCAGCAAGGCCTGTCTGGATTCCAAAAGTTGGGGATCTAGTCAGGGAAAAAATTGCGGACAAGAAGGAATTTGGAGTCTGACGGGGGACGGGAGAGAGAACTGTCCAAAAGCAGACACCCAGATCCGGAAGCCAAAGTCTAATGAGACGCATTCCAATCACCAAGTCGAAAAGACTCAGTTTCGGCATTGTGTCCACTCTTGGTGTTTCATTCATTGCGTGTAGTCGCACTAGCCCCCCCCAAATGCTCTGGAAGCCTCCGAATCAATGGAGGCCTCCCTTTCAGTTCTAAAATGAAGTCATCCTCGGTGTCAGGAACCATGTTCTTCTTGCACCTGGGATTATAAGACCCTAAAACTCCACAGCAACACACACGCACGAGCCAATAAGCTAAGAGGCTTCAGCATGATGACACGTGTGAGACTAGAGTTGGGCGTTCACACGACTTTTCATCCTTCTGGAGATCGAAAAGATGAGCACCAATTTCATTAGGTAACCAACGACTATAACTAATGCGAGGAGCTCAAGAGACCCCAGCCAAAGCTAGAGACAGCGGGCCCAGCGGAAATGCTGCTAGAAAGCGGGGTATGGTCCGAGGAAGGTGGGGGTGCACAGGATGGGGGCTTCCAAGCCTCTACCCCTGCTCCAGATGGAACGCGGGGCACCGGGTGCACCCCTTCCAGGCTCATCTCCATTCCAAGCATAGTCCGCTCACAGTGCTCCAACCTTGCAGGCTTCTTTAAGGAAAAAACTGTCAGCCCTGACTGCCGACCCCACGGGGGCAGTTCAGGGGGGAAGGGGGCCAGAGAGCAGCCTCTGAACCTCTCCCTCCGGGGCAAGGGTAACAATGGATGATGCGAGGCTCAAGGAAATGCCCAAAACTAAAAGAAAAAACACCCAAAAAGAAGATTCCAGATACAAGGTGGGGTCGAGATTATTGGTGGGCTGAGCTAGCAGAGTTGTACTTCACAAAATTCCGCGTAGTCACATAAAAACTCTGTGCGATTCCATGGAGTTCCGTTTCACCCACCGTGATATTCTAGCATTGAGCACCACATTCAACACTCCGGTGTTCCTCACCATGGCCTAACAGTATTGAGAAAGAGGCTCAATGCTCGTCAAATGTATCTCATTCTAGGTATTCTGCAGCCACGCCACGTGCACTCGGAACCCCCTGCACACTAAGCCGCTATATTCGTAAACAATTAAAGACAGCACTGTTTCCTTAGTTCTCTGCTCTCCTCTGTGTCAGTTTCATAGCGCTGGGACGCTTAAGGGTAGCCATGCGCTCTATAAATGTCTTTCCATTCCATTCCATTCCATTCTACATCTATACAAGTTTTCTGTGACTGAGAGGCTCACCCTGCATCACCAGTGCAGCTCTACCTTGGCCAGGGTACCTCTTCTTCTCCTACGCGCAGTTCTATGGATGCTGCTCCTCACAAGAGCTTAACCAACTCATCAGCTCTTTAAGTGTTTCTTTACCCCTTGGCACTATAGGGATTATTTAACATTTTCTAAAGAGGCAAATAAATTAATGAAACCACCTGCACGAGCTTTGCATCTGTGAATGCCACTGCAGTATTTCTAGGCACCCTGCATCATTTGTTTTTCCCGAAGCACCAGTGAAGCGCGCCCAAGCTCAGCTGCAGTGTGCCCCTCTCTTGCACTACCAGTGCTGAATGGGTACAACATGGCAGAGCTAGACAGCACACAGAGCAGCATCGCCTTTTCTCCCACTGTGGGACAGGCACAGCGCAACATGAGTAGAAGGGGCCAGTCAGGCAGAGGCAAGGAAGCCAGAAAAATCATCCGAGGCCGGTCGCTCTTCGTTTGAATACTCTCACACTTTTTCTCATTCCTCTCCTCAGTCTCTGCCTTCACAGGGTTTAGTGTGCTTTATTGCCCCCAGTGATCGTGGCTCACCCAGTGCTTTCCCTGCCCCACCTGACTCCAGGGAGATCAGGCCCGCCATCACGCTGCACTTTGATATAAATTGTGTTTGGGGGGCACAGGGAGTTGGGTTGTGCTGCAGCCTGACTTACCTAGGAGAGCAGAGGTCTCCATTCTTCACTAAAGACGGGATTCACAGAATTCTTCAGAGAAAGGGAACGGTGACGTAAGCCCCTCTTCCTGGCTGGCTAAAAAGGAATGGGCTGTCAGCCCCCAGTCCACCAGCAAGCTCCAAGCAGGGGCTAGGGATGGGTGGTGGGGACCAACTCCGCTCCACGTCAGTATCAGCAGGGCGCGTAGTGAAAAAACTCCTCGCACTCTGCCCGTTGAGCGGAGTGAATCCCCCACTCGTAGTCGAGATCAGCCAAAGATAGGTAACTGATGCCGCAAGGGAGGGCCACGTAGCACACCTCATGCAGGGAACAGGGGTAGGCACAAACATAACAAGCATTTGCAATGCAAATTGGTCTCGCATTTGTGAGAGTTAGAGGTATTGGTGTTGTAAATGACAATGTCTTTTTCCTACCAAAGGAATGAAAGAAAATGGAAACAGAAAGGATGCTAGAGAAAGGAGGCAAATGAAATGGAGAGGGAACGAATATGGGGCAAGAGGACAACTGGGGTGAAAATAAAATAAAGGGGAAAATGGAAATGGCAAATAAAGACAGAATGATGAAAAGAGAAGTAAAGAAAGCAGGAAATAGAGACGAACAAATAGAAACGGGAGAAGAAAATAACAAATGAAAGCAGAGCAAAACAGAAAAATGCAAGGTGGATGAAATGGATCAGAAAGGCATGGTTTGCCAATCCATGTTTCTAGTTTCCATGAAATCCCCCTTCGCAGATCAACGAAACATGTGTTAAGATTGTGCAAGCTGTAGGGAAAGCAGCCAATGCATAAGATCAGCATAATAGAAAATTGTTTAAAACTTAAAGGCTTAAAATGTATCCAGTTCCCCCTCCCTTAGGTCATTTATTGCAATAACTGAGTCAGGTGTGGAGCTACCAACTGGCAGCACAAAAAAACAAACTGCCATCTATTGAGTTCTATCCTGCACATTAAGCCATGCAGATTGGTAATGTCTTTGGCGATCGCATTTTAGAGTCGCAGAATCAGAATGTTGAAAATAAAGTGTTCAAATAAAGACATTTGATCATTATTTTTTAACGCGCGCGCCATGATATTGCACGTTCACTGTGCTGTGTAAGACACTCCACTGTCTCCATGGCTAGATCTGTGCTGCACAAATTCTGTAAATAAAATACGACAAGTGCCCCTGTGCACTGTCAGGGACCTGGCCAAAAAGGACAGAAATGAGCTGAAACTGGATCATAAATTCAAAGGTGTTCCGGACCGGGGCCTCCAAAATCCGTTTGGCCCTGGACCCCCAAAACCCTTCAAATGTCCATGTTAAAGAGGGATATTTTAATTGGAGCAAAACTCCCCACCACACGTGTTGCGAGGAGCTGCACATAGCACAAATCTGCAGTACTTCTGTTCATTGCCATCAACGTGAAGACGCTGTGCACTCTTGAGTTTTTATTTATGGACGTTGTTCATTCTTTAATAGGTCTCCATTTGCATTACATTTGCAATTCACAAAATGCCCATGAATGCTTCCTTGATGGGCCACGGTATTCATAAAATACGTCGAGGCACAGGTAACCTGCTCTATCAAGTGGATGCGAGAAATGTGATGATAATGTGGCATTCTTATTATTGAGAGGCAAAGTAAAAAACTGGTCCATGGTCAGTCAAAATGAATCTCCTTCAGACAACAGCTATGTAATCGTTGTTGTTACTTTGAGTTGTCTATGGCGTGGACTAGACGTAGAAAAGGAATTAGGAAAAAGGCAGCAATGAATGGAAAAATAATACATCCAGAAAATAGAAATAGTGGCAATAAAAATGAGATGGGTTTGTCCACATTTTGTTCCTGCTTGCCACCCGAGGGCTTTGTTGTCATCGCTGGTGCCTTGAATCTAATTACACACACTGCTGTGGGGGCCGAGAGTGTGTGTAAACAGGAGAGGAGATGTGGCCCTTCAGAGCTGGGCCAGCATCGGCCATACATCTAGTGATTCTTGGCGAATGAATTAATCTTGCAATGCCTAAAAAATGAATGCAAGTGGCGCTCATGTAAAAGCGCTCCGATGCCTTTGGGTTTGCGCTACATAAAACTGCAAAAACAAAACATGGGAGAGGGGGAAACATGAAAGCAATTGAGCAGGGGTTTGGCGGGGACACGGAGGAAAGAGCAACCCCGGGCTGCAGAGACAGCTCACAAAGACAGAGGAGGAAGAAGCACAGAGGCGAGAAGAGACACTATATGATCTCCATTAACAATAAAACGTGTCAGACAGAAAATATGGCCAGTGTCTCCATTTGTTTCATGTTACTTTAAAAGAAATGCGTGTGACACAATTACAAATGAAATACATACAAGAACGTCCCTTTAAAGATTGCTCACCAAACTTGCGCTGTTGAGATTGAAATATGTGATGTGTAGGGTCCCTAAATGCTCCTGTAGAAGGAGCTCGACCCATATTGGCACTTCAAACACGTGCCCTCATCTTCACAGGTGCTGAGCTGAGGCAGTACTCTCATGTGCGGCGCCACGGCTGGGTTTTCCTGTATCACTTTGTTCTGAATCGATAATAGAGGCAAATGAACACTCCTTGCTTTCCTCTACACAGGTCTGCGGAATTAATTCATACGGCCTGTGTAACAACTCGCAACAGGCTCCTGCACAATAAATCATACGACCCAAGCCAGGTATCCACTTCACCACCAGCCTCCCACACATTGGATGCGGAACAAACGTCGAGCACCAGCCGTTCCAGCACTTTAAACATATTTAAAGCTAACAGTTCATTCAGTGTTAAGTCTAGCCTCACATTCTCCTACTGTGATGTACATCCTCTGGCATCTTTCCAGAAGAGAAGTGCATCAGGCGTAGCGCACTTCCATCCACATAAGTTCCATGCCAACAAAGCAGTGCTAGAAATACCCCCTGATGCTGAACTCTACCTGTCCGTCAGGCTGCACTAGCGCCTGGTGCCAGCCTCAACACGCACAGACAGACCGGAGAGAAGCTGTGGGGGTGAAACGCTGAACACCCACCTCACTGCACTATCACACCCACCTCACTGCACTATCACACCCACCTCCCTGCACTATCACACTCACCTCCCTGCACTATCACACCCACCTCACTGCACTATCACACTCACCTCCCTGCACTATCACACCCACCTCACTACACTATCACACTCACCTCCCTGCACTATCACACCCACCTCACTGCACTATCACACTCACCTCCCTGCACTATCACACCCACCTCACTGCACTATCACACTCACCTCCCTGCACTATCACACCCACCTCACTGCACTATCACACTCACCTCACTGCACTATCACACTCACCTCCCTGCACTATCACACCCACCTCCCTGCACTATCACACCCACCTCACTGCACTATCACACTCACCTCACTGCACTATCACACCCACCTCACTGCACTATCACACTCACCTCCCTGCACTATCACACTCACCTCCCTGCACTATCACACTCACCTCACTGCACTATCACACTCACCTCCCTGCACTATCACACTCACCTCACTGCACTATCACACCCACCTCACTGCACTATCACACTCACCTCACTGCACTATCACACCCACCTCCCTGCACTATCACACTCACCTCCCTGCACTATCACACTCACCTCCCTGCACTATCACACTCACCTCCCTGCACTATCACACTCACCTCCCTGCACTATCACACTCACCTCACTGCACTATCACACCCACCTCACTGCACTATCACACTCACCTCCCTGCACTATCACACCCACCTCACTACACTATCACACTCACCTCCCTGCACTATCACACCCACCTCACTGCACTATCACACCCACCTCCCTGCACTATCACACTCACCTCCCTGCACTATCACACCCACCTCACTGCACTATCACACTCACCTCCCTGCACTATCACACCCACCTCCCTGCACTATCACACCCACCTCACTGCACTATCACACTCACCTCACTGCACTATCACACTCACCTCCCTGCACTATCACACCCACCTCACTGCACTATCACACCCACCTCACTGCACTATCACACCCACCTCACTGCACTATCACACCCACCTCACTGCGCTATCACACTCACCTCACTGCGCTATCACACTCATTGTCCAGTGCTCAGCATGCACTGACCTGCCAAATTGTGTTTAATAAACGCAGAGCCTTTGGATAGTTTGGAAAGGTCTCTGTAAACAAAACCACACCCCATGAGAAATGCCCATAGTGAAATGACCCCCACCCCCGTCCCCCTGGTGTTAACCGCACCTTCGTGCAGGGGGGGATGATTCCACGGTAAACCCGAGCCCTCCCGCCGGATACACCTGTGCAAGCTTCGCTTTCTGATTCAAAATGCGATCCCTCTCGGCTTCTTTGCAGAGCGGGAGACGGCATCTCATCTAACCAACGCAGCACAACTTCAGCCCTCGCTCCCGGTTACTTGGGAGAGCAGCACAGGCTCTGGGGAGAGGGCTGGAGCAGCACTGTGCAGCTTCTAGGCGCAGGTGGGACCAGACACAGGCCTTCAGCCCTCGCTCCCGGTTACTGGAGCTGTCCCTTGGGAGAGCAGCACAGGCTCTGGGGAGAGGGCTGGAGCAGCACTGTGCAGCTTCTAGGCGCAGGTGAGACCAGACACAGGCCTTCAGCCCTCGCTCCCGGTTACTTGGGAGAGCAGCACAGGCTCTAGGGAGAGGGCTGGAGCAGCACTGTGCAGCTTCTAGGCGCAGGTGGGACCAGACACAGGCCTTCAGCCCTCGCTCCCGGTTACTGGAGCTGTCCCTTGGGAGAGCAGCACAGGCTCTGGGGAGAGGGCTGGAGCAGCACTGTGCAGCTTCTAGGCGCAGGTGAGACCAGACACAGGCCTTCAGCCCTCGCTCCCGGTTACTTGGGAGAGCAGCACAGGCTCTAGGGAGAGGGCTGGAGCAGCACTGTGCAGCTTCTAGGCGCAGGTGGGACCAGACACAGGCCTTCAGCCCTCGCTCCCGGTTACTGGAGCTGTCCCTTGGGAGAGCAGCACAGGCTCTGGGGAGAGGGCTGGAGCAGCACTGTGCAGCTTCTAGGCGCAGGTGAGACCAGACACAGGCCTTCAGCACTGACCCCACGGTGCACACAGATGCGTGGAGTGCAGCTTGCTGTTAACGTTCATTTACAAACAGAGGCAACGCCTACAAGCTGACGAAGGACCCTCACTGCATGTTACATCGGTGCTGACTTTTGCACGTTAACATTAAGAGAACGGAAATATTTTTTGCTCGCTTATGCAAATGATAAACAACTACAAACCCCTTTGAATATTGTTATCAAAACACAAGATAAATAAAGTCTTGTCATTTTGAATAATATTTTTTCTATTGCTCCCTTCAGTCACTCGATTTAGTGTATTTGCATTCCAACAGTGTGTGTGTATTGATTGCAGGCGTTAAGCGGCGCACAGAAAACAAGCAACGTGACACAAGAATAAAAGTCAAGCAAAGCGTGGCGAAAGGCGCAGCCACCATAATTACAGATAAAGCGCTGCTTGACACAGAAATATACGTTTTTTTGTTTGAGTATATAGCTAGTGTTTTGCGCATTACTAAATTTAGTTAAGGGAAACAAAACAAACCCAATCCCCCATAAAAAGAAGCCAAACAAAGCCATATCCTACTAAACAAAAGCCCAACTGCTGATCGCTATATGGAAAATTGCAGAAAAGTAAAAAATTCAACCAATGAAGCAGGAGGCGCTGCGTGGGTGGCAGCACTGGCCCAACTGTAGCATTAAGAGGAGGTGGGAGGGAGAAATTCTATTGTTAAATCTAAACAGCTATGCCACCAAAGCTGAACACAGGCAAACAGTAACAGAGCAGGAAACCAAGAAAAAAATAGTCCCCCGCAGAACAGATGAAGAACCATTGCGTAATGAGACAGAACTTAGTCCATGCTGCGTAGGAGGAACTGAAGAGAAAAAGGAGGGACAAAGAGGCAGGACTGGCCACTAGCAAGCAAGGACTTTTAAAAGACACTGAAACAAACAAATCAAGAGAAGGGGGATGGTTTTAAGCCCACAGGAGAAATTACAATAGGTCTCGAATGCTCGACCTAAAAACGTGTTCCTGGAGCACGTTGCAAGCCCCCGCCACACCTATGGCAGCACGCCTCCTCTTCCCACATTTCAGTGCGCCCTTAGCGAACATACAAGGACTGATTAACATAACTCACAGCAAGCAACTTGGGGCAAAATCAAAACAGGTAGCCCCCAGCAGCAAAATTCTCGGTAAGGGGCCGCTAAGCAACTGCGCTCTTATGCACGCGCCAGGCAAGGCGATCTTGGAAAAAGAAATTGTGATGCTCATAGATCCCCTGCTAAAGCAACCCCTGCTGAAGCCGCCATCCTATCCCTCCCTGAAGTCATGTGACCACTCCACAACATTCCTAACACTGATCTGACCACCCAGAGCCAAAAATGTCGGAAAAGCTCAGGAAACACCCTAATAGAATAAGGGGGTGGGGACTCAACTGCTTATGTAAATAGAGCTGTCCCATCAACAAAGGGCTCACTCTTACTCCCCTAATAACACATCCAACAGGGGTCAGCTTCCGATACATCAGCAGATCGCGATTAGTAGGTTGATGGGATCACACCCCTATGCCAAAATACTGCTTCTCCAAAACCATTGAGAATAGAGCATAAGTTGAAATGACAATCAACAAAGCTCTTATTCAAAACAGGTACGCCAGCGCCGACTTGTCATCAACCCCCACGACCAAAGGAAAAAAGGACATTTACTGAACTCGCGCAAATGGAAGAGGGAAAAACCACGGGCCTACACTGAGGGGTCTGCCTAACACCCACGGCTGTCACGGAGGAGTGGAAATGTGCGTGGGTGCTCCAATCCAACGTGCTGTCAAGCCTTTCCATGGTGACTTCACCAGAGGACTAGAAACTGCAAACATTTATGCACTGGTCAGAAGGAACACAGCCACCGGATGAGCACAGACGACTACCAGGGGACCCAAACCTAGTGTTGCAATGAAAGTTATGTATCTTTATATGGTTATGTATGATCTGCCTACTATGGATAGTCCCACACTTGAGTACTACAGAGGACCTGCCAAAAGGAGTCAAAAGGAGTTCACTAACAGGGTACCACAGCGCCTGTGTAGGGATCTTTCATACGTGACCTACAATTATACTAAACAGAACACCAGCAACCCACATGCACTGCACAGCGCCCTTTTGCATAACACATGGTATCAGCACATGACCACTGCCCGCCTCCAAGCATCAGCCAGGTCATGTTACGTCTGTTCATTAATCCCACATGTGGTAGCACAGACAGGCTTTGCCTGCCCCAAGAAGTAGCCCCAGAGAAAACAAAATGCCTTATGCACCTCTACCTATGTAGGATAAGGACAAAGATCCAACCCAACAAGGTAGAACTACACAGGGTAGTTGTAAATATAACCCGATATGACACCAGCACAACAGCTCTATACATCTTGACTGAACCCACTGATATCCAAACCGTGTTAGACAGGATGCGTAAGAAGGGCCACGGTGGGGAAGATATCACTTGGCCACAAGATTTCCCGCAGAAAAGATTTTTGAAAATAGCAAAACTCACAAACACATCTGCTCCAGCGCCCATCTGTGGGCCGAGAGCGGCTCTTAGTGTAACCGGGGCGGTCTTCTTAAACAACCAATGGTCTCCCAACATGGAATTCTTATGTAGTGCTGTCCAGCTCGGGGATAAAAAGGGGAATGGTTTGCATGGGAGAGGGTTGAATGACCACCCCATGTCAGGAAATATGGGACATCGAGGTGGGTGGATACACTTGGTTAGAAGGAAAAGGACAACCCCAGTTTGTGCAGAAAGTAACACTGTGGGGCATATTTACAAGGAGTCAACACCACCAGAACTTCACTTTTTCCCACGTTTTGGTGGCGTTAACTCCTTCACCTTATTTACAAGGCGGCGTTAAGCCACTTAACGTGGCTTAACGCCACCTTGTAAATAATGCCTCTATACACGCAGCACTTAGCGTGAAAGGGGCGTGCAGTGGATGTTGCAGTGGGCATATCCGCCACAACACCCATTGCTTTTTGGCGCTGCCCCATATTTACAAGGTGTGGGGCAGCGCCAAAAATACCACCAGGGAATACCTTGTCTTAAGCAGGGGATACGAGGAGAAATGCTTTATTTCTCCTCGTATATTTCTCTTTTTTCATGTGTACTGCATTCTGCAGCACACAAAGATAGAGCAAGTCGCCTGTAATGATTGTTTATGTGCAGGAAGAAGTCCCTACCTGTACATAAACAATTGCGCCTACAGCGCAGGCAACCTAGCAAAATGGTGCTAGGGTGCCTGTGCTAGCGCTAGGCAGCTTTTTTAGCACCAGCGCTTGGGGTAATGCAAGGGTGTGCTGCATTCTTGTGAATACGGCGCATCCCTGCGTTTTGAAACTGACGGAGCGTGGTGTTACCAATTTTGACGTAACACCATGCTCTGCCAGTTTTTTGAAAATATCACCCTGTATTCCTTATGGTTCAGAGAAAAAGGAACGCTTCTGATGGGCACGAATGCTAACTGCAGAGGGATACTATGGTTTCCTAGTTATGCAATGGGGCACGTCCATGCTAATGGATTATTATTGGCAGTGCGGTGAGTATGCCTACACTCAGCTAGTTCCCGGATGGAGGAGACTGTGTTCCCTGGTCACCCTGCACACCCCTACCCTGGTCATTCCTGGAGAAGAATTATCGGACTTGTACCATCGCCCGTTAAGGAACAACTCAACCTTGTTGCACCACGTTTGTGAAAGGAGAGGTGCAGACTATTTTGGCTGGGCTCAATTCAAAGACATTCCAGAAAAATTTAGACTGCTCACGGAAGCACCGCTGGGGGTAGGGGGGGTCAATACCCTTCTTCACCCTGCAGACAAACGTTAATGCCTGCTGGCTACAAATTACGCAGTGGGAGATCTTCAACATGATGAACAGCACTGAGTTTGGCCTCAACTCAATCATAAAAGAAATACAAGTAATCCGCCTCATGGTAATGCAGCACCGATACGTACTGGACTTAAAGAGGAAGGAGGAAGAGATCTCTGCCAAGATTGTAGCCGTCTGCTGTACCTTTATCCCAGGGAATGACTTGGACAGTGGAATTCTGGCTACTGCCATTCAAGTATTGTACAATCTGCAAAGAGAACTGCGCGACGAGAAAGGTGCCCCTGAGCAGGAGTGGTTTTCAAATTGGTTCTCCTGACTCCCATGATGGATATATGGTTTATGTAAATCACAGTTGTTAGTTATCTTTATGTTGCTATCAGTATGTGGGGTTATACAATTGGGGATCACCTGCTGTAAAAACGCAGTCCTCATAATGGGAAGAATGTAGGTAAATAGGAGGGTAGTTGTTGTCAAAAGTGAGCTTAAGGAACAACAGGTCCTAAATATAGTAACTATCCAAGTGCATGAGTTAGGTAGTGTAGTTGAAGAATATATGGAAATCTATGAATTTATTGATGAAAATTGATGAAATTGAAATCTTGTCCTTATTAACTGAATTACCAGTTGTGAACTCTACATCAACCCTGACTCGCAAATATGTGTTAGAGCAGACCCTGAAACCTAGGCCCGGGATTGCTGATTGATAGGTCACAGGTGGGAGGGCGTGTAGCTGGCAGATAAACACTCAGAGCTGGAAACTTGATCAATCCCACAGATCGGCACAGCGACATTACAAAGGGTCAAAGGAGATTTCACCAATATAGGTCTGGAGGGGGTACGAGCGTCCTTAAAACACCATAAAAGTCAAATGCCACATGAGTTGGGAATACATAGCCAATCAGGATCTAGCACACGTAGTGATCATGCGGTCCCCATGTCAGACATCTGCCCATGTTATCCACTGGCCACTTTGTGTCCACGCGAGGTCGAGACTCACCTGTGGTAACCATTAGCCTGTAACTATATTCTCACCCGTAATGTTTAAATGCACAAACTGTTGCTGTTTTGCTAAATGCCTCTTGTTTTATGTTTTTTAAGGGAATTCAAACTCAAGCAACATATCAAAGGCCTTTTCGAGGTCTAAGGGTAGAGCAGGTGTGTTTGGGTGAAGTTGCGGGGCCAGGGCCATTAGTTGTCGGATATAGCTAGAGCTGTCATGTCATGGTATAAATCTATTTAGGTGCGGGTGCACCAAAGTAGGCATAAGTGTGTGTCAATAGGTTGCACGAACTTAGCTAAGTGTCTTATAATCAACGTTAAATATGACTATGGGTAAGTAGGAAGCAGGATTTAGTGGATCCTCATGGGGTTTCAAGATGGGGAATAGCCATGCCTCCCTCAATGTTTCGGGAAGGACCATTGTCTGAGGGACCTTCTGATAAAGGTGGGCCAGCTTGGGAACTAGGGTGGTGCAGTAGCCCTTAGAGAACTCCACTGAAAGGCTGTCTAGGTCCTGCGTTTTACCAGAGGAAAGATGTTTGATAGTGACCTTAATCTCCTGGGGAGTGATGGGATCATCTTCTTCCGTATGAGTGGCTAAGCCTATCTTAGGGAGGGGTGTATTCCTTAGAAAGACATGTGCAACCCGCACTGAATGCGTTTGTGTGGTCACGGAAGGTCGTAATCTGGAGAGATCTAGTTTCAGATGAAAGAATCCATGCAAGAAGCCAGCCAAATTTGTCAGCTTTTGCATGTGTAGGTGTGCTGTGTAAGTCAACCAGTCTAAACATTGAAGTTTCTCGAGTAGTCAAGCTTCCTCTTTTTTAGAGAGCGATGAAGATCGCCCGGGTGGGGGAGTCCATTACTGCCCTATGTTCTGTTGAGATATATTCCATTTCTATTTTCGATAAGTTGAATTCTAGGGAGCGATGGGTGCGGACCACTGTTAAGATACAATGTCTGCGGGTGAACATTTTAATCGCCTTACATTCTGCTGAAAGGGAGGAGGCCGAGAAGAGGGGAGACACCAGTTGGGGATGGGTGGGTGAGGGTACCCCCACTCCAAAGACATTAAAATAGGGCTGTGGTCCGAGGTTGACCTGCCGAGGTAATCAGTCGTTGAAATCATAGGGAAGATATCCAATGTGCAGACCATTCTATCCAAGCACTCATAGAGATCATGTATGGGTGAATAGAACGAGTACAGCCTTGGTGGTTGCAGAGAAGCTAGACATCGGCGAGAGACCAGAGATGAAGCCATTGTGTCGACATAGCAGCATTTGCAACCATGGGTGCAGTGGGCAGAGGAGTGTACAATCTGTAGATCATGGTCTTGATTGCGCAGTTGAAGCCACTCCCTATAAGCCAGGTGAAAAGGGCCCAGGCTGCCAATAGAATGGATAGGTGGGCTAAGAAATTGGGGAATCATGTGTGTGGGGTGTACACATTGCCAACGATCAATTGGATGGTCGTTGAGGCATACCAGAAGGAGTAGAAATCAGCCTGCGGGTCTTTTATCGAACTTTGGAATACAAAGGGGACCCCAGACCTAATCCAGGTAGTGACCCCTCGGGCATGTGTTAAGTAGTTTGTGCTGAACATCTGACCCCTCCGACATTTTTGTAGACGGGTACCCTCCTCTTGGTTAATGTAGGATTCCTGAAGATAAGCTATGTAAACTGTGTGGCGTTGTAGTAAAGAGTGGATCTTATAATGTTTTACAGGGTAATGCATGCCATAAATGTTCCATTAGATCAAATTTTATGAGTGCTTGGAGGGCATGGTGTAGGAGATGACGTGTGTAGTGCATCACAAGGTATACACCGGGTGCCCCATGGGGCCTCCAGTTGCACTCAACCCAGCAGGGGGGAGGCGGGGAGAGAAACAAAGGAGGGAGGGGAAGGGGGAAGGGATGGGACAGTCTGATTCAGCCTCACAGTACAACGCTGAAATAATAATAACAGTAAAGGAAACATAAGTGAAAATACAACAGGTAAAGAATACTCCAGGCAGTGTGATATTTGCATACTGTCCAATTGCTAAGAAGCAAAGAAGGTGTGATCTCAAGGGAGGGGGGATACAAAAAGATGCCGCAGGGAGCCCATCAAAGCAGGACATATTCCGGGTCCATGCTGGTGAAATTGGAGCAGAAGCACAGCATCAGAGAGGAGGAACCAGGGGTTTTCCAATTGAGCCAGTTCCAGGGAGCATGGGCGAAGGAGCCAAGGACTCTAAGCAGGGGTGTTCGAAGAATGAGAAAGTAAAAGTCGGAATCCTGAGGGCACTGGATATGAATTGAGACTTAGAAGATTTTGTCAGGAGTCTGCGTGGTGACTCAACGGGGTGTGGGGAGTCATCTGGATTCCTTAGGAGCGATGGAGTCATGAGGTCCTCTGAATCTCAGAAGCCAGGGGGGGGGGGCCTGACTGCAGGAAAGTCCAGTCCCCAAAGGAAGCTGCTAGCTGTAGTTTAGCTTGACAAGCAGTTTGCACTTGCTCCAAAGTAGGGGGGTCTAAGTTGTAGCTGAGCCCGCGGGATGGGCCTCCGTCGGCACCCTCAACTCAGCCTCGACCTTTCCTAGTGGATCTACTGGGATCTCTGGTAACTGGGGTGTTGTGTTACGGGCTTCTGTCCAGTCCCAGGCTGATTGCGGATCTGTGAAGAAGAAGGTTTTTCTGTTAAAGAGGATCTTCAAATGGGAAGAGAAAAGAAGGGATATGTCAAATTCCCTTATCTTTTTCTTGAACCCCTTGAGAGATGCCTGTTGCCGCTGTGTCACCAGCGTATAATCATCATGCAGATGTTATTGTGGTGGGAAGGGCCTTCCGCATCCTGCATCCTGTGCTATCAGTAGCGAATGTGGCCCTCCAAGTCCCGTTCTTGTTGTAAAGCTTTGATTTGTGGTTGGTCTGCTTGTGGTGATTTTTGTACCCTGACAACTCTATCTGAGAGTTTCCGGTGGTCGTCTCGGAGAAGATTGACGTCCAGTGCAACAGCATCCATTTTCGATTATAAGGACGTTCATGTGGAGGCAACCGTCAGTAGTATTATGTCCAGTTTAGACAAATCCAAAGAGGAGGTGGTTCCCTGTTGGATGTTTGGAAGTCCATCATTCCTTTATTGGCGAGTATGCCCCATGGTATCTGAGTTCATCCATAGGTGAAATGATACCAAATGGGATTAGGAGCTGAGCCAATACCAGGATATAAAGCCGAAGAGGGAGGGCTAGTGAAAGAGGAATCACGTAAGGTCTAGATTGTAAATGGAGATCTAGGGGGCCTTCAGGAACCCACTTACCATAGGTGAAGCAACCCTGGGGGAGCATGAGCAGTCCCTCACAGAAGAAAGAAGTCCCAAAAATGTCCTGGTAAGGCACAACTCCAAGAAGGTGGTGACTCCTCCACTGGAAACATGTAGATGGGGTTAGTAGACTGGTGGGGCCCCAGGCAAATTCCAGGCCAAGGGCCCAACCCCTAAGACAGTGTGGGCTCAGGTGATCTGGGTCATCAGGGGAGTCTGGGCTAGAATGCGAGATCCCGAAGGCCCAATGCACTCACACGCAGGGCTGCTGAGTTGATCGACAGAAATTGAGGGCTCCCTCAGGAGGCAGAACTGCAGATAGGAGAAGGTGCAGTCGCGGGCCCCCTTGGCACTTCGGTCGGGACCAGTCTCTCATTTCTCCGCTCTGGGTGCAGCAGACAGTGACATGCATACACGGACCTCAAGGTATCGGGCAGATGGCCCGGCAGAAGAGATGAGCCTTCCAGACGGGTGAAGCTGAGCTCCTCGATTCGGACTACGCCAGTAAGGATGGCTTGGACGACCCTCTCAGGGTCGTTGGCAGCGTCCCAGGGCAACAGTAACAAGGGCAAGTGCAGATGAACCCGGAGTCTCCGGGTAAGTTACGGATGGCATGGGCTCACAGGCTCATCGCTGGAGCTTCAGAAAAGTCTGTCCTCCATGTCAGTCTGGTGGCCACTCCCCCAGCCCACAAACTACCTATAGGTCCAGTGGATAAAGGGCTATCCTCTAGGGGGAGGTATTGCAATATCGCTGGCGGTTCCCTCCCCAGGTGAAAACAAACTTTTATTTGGCAATATACTTGCCCCCTGGGGGTGGGGCCTTTCTTGGAAAAAGCCACAGAATGTGAGGACGCCATTGTCGGACTGTAAAATGTAAATGTCTGTAATTGAACTGTGCAAATATTTCATAATATATCACCATTAGGAAAGCATAACTGAAGCACATTTTTTGTAACTCTGAAGTAGGCTGGAAAAATATTTTAAATCGATCAAAAAAATCAATACACTAGGTGATTCTATTTCTACACTTTATCATGTGTGCGCTGTATAGTTTTACCAGTAAAACTGTATATCTCTGCAAATGTAATGATCATTTCAATTGAAAATGTGTTATCTGTAATGGCAGTGCACTACCATGCCATGCATACTCCACTCTACGCCCCTCCACTCTGCACGACACTTTACAACACTCCACTCTATGCCACTCTACTCCACTCCACTCTCCGCTACTCTACTCCACTCGACGACACTCTACTCCACTACACTCCCCCCAGGCCATACTTCTCTACTCCACTCTAGAGCACTCCACACCACTTCACTCTGCCCCACTCTACGCCACTGCACATTACGACACTCCACTATATGACACTCCACTCTATCCCATTCCACTCAACACTACTCTACGCCACTCCAGTCTATAAAACTTTATGCCACTCTACGATACTATGTGCTACTTCAGGCCATACTTCTCTACTCCACACTACAGCACTCCACACCACTTCACTCTATTCCTCTCTACACCACTCCACTCTATGCCACTTCACTCTACACCACTCCACTCTATGCCACTCTGAGCCACTCTATGCCCCTCCACTCTATGCCACTCCACTCTGTGCCACTCTACAACACTCTACGCCTCTCTATGCCACTCTACGCCACTCCATTATATGCCACTCTACTTCACTCTACACTGCTCTCTACACTCTACACTCTAGTACCCTCCACTCTACTACACTCCACAGCACTTTACTCCACTCTATGCCAATCCACTCTACAACACTTTACTCCACTCAACGCTGTTCCACTCTACAACACTCCTCCCCCCTCCACTCTCTCCCTCTCTTCTCTATGACACTCTACTCCACTCTATGCCACTCCATTCTATGACACTCTGCACCACTCTATGGAACTTAACTCTAGGCCACTCCACAACTCAACTCCACTCTGTGACACTAAGCCACTCCACTCAGTGCCACTTTACTCATCTCTACGCCTCTCCACACCATTTTACTCCAGTCTACTCTATGCTACACCACTCCATTCTATTGTACAACACTTTACTCCACTCTACGCCCCTCCGCTCTATAACACTTAACTCTGTGCTCCTTCACTCTATGGCACTCCAATCTATGACACTCTGTTTCACTCTACAACACTCTATGCTCCTCCACTCTACAACACTTTATTCCACTCTACAACAGTTTATTCCACTCCAACCTACACCCCTAAACTCTACGACCCTCACTCAACAACTCTCCACTCTACGACAATCTGTGCCACTCTACTCCACTCCAGGACACTGTACAACACTCCATTAGACTCTACTTGTTAGAGGTCGGGGTCTCTAGATGGCAATGGTATACACCTTTGTCCAAGTAGGTACCCTTCGTCTACGTCAGGGAAAGGGGATTACACTACTGGATAACCCCTGCTCACCCCCTTGGTAGCTTGGCACGAGCAGGCAGGCTTATCTCAGAGGCAGTGCGTTAAGCATTTGTGAACACATACAGTAATACAGTGAAAACACTACAAACGGACACCACACCGGGATGTATACAAATAAGTATTCTTTATATAGACTTATCACAAGACCATAAACGACAAAAATCCACAATACGATAATTTACGATGATACTTCACGAAGTAATTCAAAAATAGGCTCTTCAATTCAAATAGTCTCTAGCAACAGATAACCCCAACGGGAGTTATCCCAACAACGAAGCAAAAGTGTTCTCGAGGTACGGCACCGACTACGAGGGGCGCAGCGTCGGGCCCGGAGTCAAGACAGACCCCCACAGAACAGTACCTGAAGAAAGTAAACAAAGAAAGTTCACGGCGTCGGGGAGATGCGATGTCATTTGGCACGTTGCAGCGTCGGTTCCTTGCTTCGGGGGAAAGCGATGCGTCATTGCCCTGGATGCTTGTGCAGGCAGGGGGAGGCGTCGATCCTGACCGGAGAGGTGTGGAGTAAATTAATAATAATCTACTGATGCAGGGGCCATCACTTAGTCCACGGGTTCTCTATCAATAATAAGGAGGACTCGACACTGGAGTGAAGACAAATGATAGGTCATTTATTCATGAACAAATGGGAGCTCTTCCTCTCTTAAGCATCCCAGAGACACTTCAGGGGAGAGCACACTGAACGATGGTTTACATGGGTTTTTATAGCAAATGTCCACAATGTTTATAAATGTTCACTAACTAAAGACAATCAGAGGTAAATAGGGCTAAGTGAAGAATACACACAGGTGGCACGGTTAAAGAATTGACAGCCTTGGTGTCTTGCACAATTGGGGCATCCTGAGGCTGCATAGCGAGATATCTTTATTTAGGTAACATTGTCTAAAGTTCAGTGATTGTCTCAAGAAATCCTTAAGCGAAGCCAGCTGTTCTATTGCGCTGACTCAGCATGTATACACAGCTGCAATGCCCTAATCTAGATGGTTTACTTATTTGTGCAGATGCTGTATCAAGGATTAGAACCAGAGCTGGCAAAGAGGTAATGGATAGAATGGATGACCGATTGGTCAACATAGCCAGAGGAAAGGGTCAGGGTTTATAGTTAACCAAGCAGAGCCCGGGGTGAAGGAAAATGGATGAGGCATGGCTTAATTAAAAAACAACAAAATCAGAATTTACATTTCCACAGACCTTCCTTTTCAGCCTATGCTGAATCCATTTTCAAAGAATCCATATTAATTTTCCACATTAATGTTCATAAGTTCATCATTTTGGGCTCTAATGGCAGATTGACAACTCTACCCATTTCAACCTAATCTATATAAAACTACCTATTTCAAAAGAACACCTAACACTATTCCCTATACTGATCTTTTATATTCAACCTGTATGTTTCTTAACCTTCCTTCCTCTTACTATAGTATTTGTTGTTTGATTGCCAAGTTAACAAAGAATAGCATAACGATCAGCCAGAATCTCAGTTCTCCAAAATTCCCTCACTACACTATCAGAGAGCATTAAGTCCCAAGTGTCTTTTGCTTCAAAGCCTCACTGGCAGCTTATGTACCGGTCCGGACGTTGGCGGTCTTGACCACCGGCATGGGTTGCTACCTCTCCAGAGATAGTTTCTTCAATCAAAGTCTATAGTTCTTTTCGGCCCTTGGCCGCATTTTGTATCAGGGCTAAACAATGTCAGGATGTTCAAACAGAATCTGTTCATCTGGGTCAGGCATGATGGCAGCAAGTTATTGTTCCAATGACACCACTTCACCATGTTTCAAAAAGATCACCATCCCCAAAAGGCACTTGCTGCAAAATCAGGTATTCCTTTTGTTATCCACTGATCATATGGCAAAGGAAGTGGCGCTTGCTGTCTCCACATTACTGGTATGGATCCAGTGTCTGTGCCCTGTGCACTTAACAGCAGTCTGAGTAGTGACAAGAACTTGCACTGGACCCTTCTAGTATGGCTCAAGGCTGGACTTCCTCTGAAACTGTTGGGTAAAGACACAGTCTCTAGGCCTCAGCTTGTGACCTGGACCTTTAAGACTGGAAGAGAGACTGGTCTTCACTAACCCTGGGCAAAGCACTACGCTACGCTCGCGTAGTTTGCGAAGTTTGCGCTACTTCGCACAACGCGAATTGCACGTAGCACAGTGCAAACACGCGTAGCGTAGCGTAGTGCAGCGGTCATTTTTTGCTTGCTTGCGGTCCTCAACGTCAAGTTGGCGACCGCGAGCAAGCAAAATGACATCCCGGCGAGACTTTTTCCTCGTTCGCGATCAGCAACATCAAGTTGCCGATCGCGAGCGTGGAAAATAAACCTCCCGGCGAGATTCTCAACGCGGGGAGGTCAGGTTTCTCATTGCGAGTGGTCGCGTATGCTCGCGACCGCTCGCGATGAGAAACTACCAGTCCGCGTTGACAGCTGCCGCTCGAGTAAAAATCTACTCGAGCGGCAGTAAAAGACAGCTCGCACTGTGCAAGATGCCGTTTTCAATGATTGCACAGTGCGGACAAGCATCCGGCACTGTGCAATCATTGCGAACAGTGCACTACGCAGTTCGCGTAGTGCTACGCGTAGCTCGCGTAGTGCGAACTGCACTTTGCGTAGCTTCGCGTAGCGCTACTTCGCGAACTACGCCCAGGCTTAGTCTTCACCTGTGAATGGATCAAAAGCAAATCTTTAGTCAACACAGTAATCAACAAGAAAGGTAAATTTAATGTCAGATTGTCCTTGATCTTGGTACACCCTATACATTTGCTGATCTCCCCATAACCACTTCAACTGGTTGCAAATTCTCGAAGGGCAGATCTGGGAGTGCAAAATCCTGTTGAAACGGGGTACCTTTTCCTGTGTTATAAGTATGGCACATCATGCACCTCTTGACATAGAACTCTGCCATCCTGAGAATCAGATTATTGAACCATACATGATCTGACATGGCCACTATTCCCTTAGCACTGATGTGGGCTAAACTATGGGCCATGGTAACAGCAGCATTCACATAACAATTTGGAAGCATCCATCTTTGCTTTCCTGACCGATCTATCCAACATCCTGTCGCATCCTGACACCCATATCTTTTATACTGTTCCTTCTCTTCCTCCGTAGCTTCTTCCGGTACTTCCCTAATGTAATCTAGAATCTGATTAAACATAGGCACTTCTGGTGTCCATCTAGCTGTCCCTACAATATACATTAAGCTATATTCTAAATAGGCTGTTCGTTTAGCTATTTCATTGGCAAAAGTATTTCCCTGTATTACCTCATCTATAATTTTCTTGTGGACAAAACATTAAACAATAGCAACTGTTTTTGGTAACATCAGAGTATTCCAGTAACGTTACTATTCATTCCTCATACTATATCTTATCACCATGCAAAGTCAAAAACCCCTTTTTCCCGGAGTCGTTCAAATGAGTGGACAACTCCAAAGGTATATATATTGATTTTTACAGTCAAATCATTACTTAATTCACAGGCTCTAGTCAAAGCTGTCAGCTCCACAGATTGCGCTGACGTTGTTGTTTTTTTTTACATAACTCAGCCACATATTTCAAGGAGTAACTGTATAGGCCGCTGTACAAGAGCCATCAAGTAGTTTATAACATGAACCATCCATGAACAGTTCCCCTAGTGGGTCAGATATAGGGATATCTGTCAGGTCTACCCGTCCCTTAGTCTCCTTCTCAGTAATAAATATGCAATCATGCGTCTCATCTTGTTGGGACTCAGAAAGGGGCAGTATAGTGGCTAGGTTCAAAATGTTACAGCATTTTAGAGTGATGTTTGGAGAAAAAAGTGTCAACTCATACCCTGTTAATATCGCACTGGTCAGGTGCTGGGTCTGAATTATTATTATTTTTTAATATCCACTAAATGTGGTATCATAACTGTCAAATTGTGACCTTAAATATACATTTCAAATTGTTTTATCGCAGTGGGGTCCAATGTGGAGGAGAAATATCCTACATGGGACCGTGCCAAGCTGCAACCATCTTTTGCATGCACAAATTTGTCTTGACACAAGGGAGCATTGCAGCTATTGTTTATACCTAGTACCCATGCAATATTTCAGTTCAAATTGTCGAAGTCGTTTTTTATTTTATTTTATAAATACCATTATAGCCAAATAGACATGCACCGGTGAAGTGTTGTCTGTCATGTTCACAGCATGAAATATCATATCTGTGAAATTTAGTAACCAGAACAAGTCCAACCGACTGTTGCGTAGCAATGGGCATCGTCATGACCATCCCCTCACAACACAAGAGAGCTTGTAGTAGTATCAACAACAAAAAAGCGCAAAAACAAAAACGCGCATAAAAATAGAAACACACATGCCAAGTCATCATGTATACTTGCTGTATACCAAGCACAGAAAGCATAGACAATTTCTAGATCAGGTTTAAATGATCTGTGACACACAACACTGTGTTATGTACTTTATGCACAGCGGACCTACAGCCCAAAAAACTAATATTTTGGCCTGCTTAATTTGTCAGGCTTAAAAATAATATTCTCTTTCCTTACTTTCCTCTCCCTAAGTGGTGACCTGCTGTCGACACAACTCACTGTGTCTCTTCTGACACACAGGAACAGCAGGAACAATTCATAAAAGGACAAAACGCACAAAAATGAAACCCACACAAACATTTCTTTCCAAAGAAAAAGCACATATACTTCAACACACAGCTGACAGCACCCTTCTTTAAGGGGGGGTTTAGCTTAAAGCGCTTTATATAAAACTGCGCAGACCATTGTGCACACCTATGACGTCCTTTTTTCAAACCAACTCACGTGTCCAACTGTAGTCTTGAAAGCCCTAGAACCACGTAGAACACTTCATGAAAGAGCTGTGGATAGAAGTAAAAATACACAAAACACAAAAGAAAAGACACTTCAACATAACACACAAAATAATCAAAAACACAAATCTCAACTAACACTACTTACCTTCACTGTCCCTTTTAGGCCTGTCATGTCTGGAACACATAAGCAGGCAGCTATCTCAATTTTGTCTTCAATTTTCTTTGCGCCACAATTTAACTATGTAACATAAGTCCTAATTTTCTTACTTATTTTTTTCCACTAATGTAGCCCATAAATTCTAAGAAAGACCTTCTAATTACTTTGTCTCTAGAATTAGTGTAATGCAGTTTAAAAAAATAAGACAATAACGTGAGCATTATTTTCTCACTCCTGAACCAAAGGCATATTATTTTTTTGTTGCAAACAAAGACAGCTTTGTAACCTTCAATTTCTCGTCTGGCCCATCCTATCTTATCAGCAAGCTAAATATAGACACTCAGCGTGGCACTCCCGGCCCCCACCTCTTTCCAAGACCCACTTCTGCTGCAAGCGTTACACTTTTATGTCAGGGAAGCTTATAAGCAGTGATCTCACCTCCTGGTTACTCACTCCTGTTCTAGCCCCCACCCTCTCCTTACTCTCAAGCTGTCAAAGGCAAAAGGCCCTCATAATTCTTTCTGACTTTTAATAATTAACCCTATTTAAAAAACAAAATACATTCTAACATGAACTGTCTCCTTTTAGGGGCCACAGTTTATTTCTGCTCTCAAACTATTAAACCACACACTGTTAGACCAGGAGTCTGTTTTTTTCTTTTTTCTTTACTGTGTCCTAAGTACCCATTTTTAAATACACATCTGTATAACATACCATACCAGGTATATTTTACCACTAAATAACAGATGTTTGTTACTCCCCAACTCAATGGTACTCATTTTATCAACCTCAAATGGATGAAAGTCTCAGTAGGTCCCGCTGGAATTTTACCCTACAACCATGATGTTAAACACAGAGTCCTGCACCAGGCGCATTAGCTCACTGAGCCACCAAAACCAGCTGGGAACAACCTGCAAATTCAAATGCACACATTTTTTCCTTAGACTGAACTTTTGATCAGTCTATATTTCCTTTTCATTATTACATTCTTCAAATTAGGGGTGTCATCAAATCACAGGGGGTGCTCTTTTTCTACCTGCACCCCTTTCAATTACCTTTTGTAACGCATTGATGGCAATAAGAGACCAATTTAAACTCACTTCAGGCATGTTCAAACAAAGGCCAAATTCATTAACGTGGCTGGCAAAATAATTACAATTTTTTTGTTTTTCTCCAACATGTCCTCAAAAGGAACCAAACAATTTCAAGCGCTTTTCCAAAAGCGGTCCACAGACCGTGTTACACAAATCAATCATGTCACTTATCAATCATGTCACTTATAAAGCGCACTACATACCCGCGAGGGTCTCAAGGCGCTGGGGGAAGAGGGGGGTGGTGCTGCTACTGATCGAAGAGCCAGGTCTTGAGGAGTCTTCTGAAGGCCAGTAGGTCTTGGGTCTGTCGGAGGTTGGTGGGGAGGGTGTTCCAGGTCTTGGCGGCGAGGTGGGAGAAGGATCTGCCGCTGGCGGTCGTTTTCCGGATGCGGGGGACTGTGGCGAGGGCGAGGCTGGTCGAGTGGAGCTGGCGGGTGGGGGTGTAGAAGCTGAGTCGTCTGTTGAGGTAGGCTGGTCCGGAGTTGTGGAGTGCTTTGTGTGCGTGGGTGAGGAGCTTGAAGGTTATCCTCTTGTTGACAGGGAGCCAGTGCAGGTCTCTCAGGTGGGGTGTGATGTGGCTGCGTCGGGGGATGTCGAGGATAAGACGTGCAGAGGCGTTCTGGATGCGTTGCAGCCGTCTCAGGAGCTTAGCCGTCGTTCCTGCGTAGAGGGCGTTTCCGTAGTCCAGCCTGCTGGTGACGAGGGCCTGGGTGACTGTTTTTCTTGTTTCGGTGGGGATCCACTTGAAGATCCTGCGGAGCATTCGGAGGATGTTGAAGCAGGATGAGGAAACAGCGTTGACCTGCTTAGTCATGGAGAGGGTGGGGTCGAGGATGACCCCTAGGTTGCGTACGTGGTCGGTGGGTGGCGGGGCTGTTCCCAGTGATGTTGGCCACCAGGAGTCGTCCCAGGCTGAAGGGTTGGAACCAAGGATGAGGACCTCCGTCTTGTCCGAGTTCAGCTTCAGGCGGCTGGTCCTCATCCATTCGGCGACGGCCTTCATTCCTTCGTGGAGGTGGGCTTTGGCGGTGTGAGGGTCTTTGGTGAGGGAGAGGATCAGCTGGGTGTCGTCGGCGTAGGAGATGATGTTGAGGTTGTGCTGTCGGGCGACGTGGGCGAGGGGTGCCATGTAGATGTTGAACAGCGTTGGGCTGAGGGAGGAGCCTTGGGGTACGCCGCAGATGATCTTGGTGGCCTTGGATCGGAAGGGGGCGAGGTGGACGCTTTGTGTTCTGCCGGAAAGGAAAGAAACCTCATGCCACATAACTCACTGAGGCAAAACAACTTTACCCCTCACACCACATGTTTTCACTGCTCATTCAAACAAATATTTCACACACCACCATTTACTGACGTCAGTTCTTAATTTCTCAGGCATGCACACACAATTTCACCACAAAACAATCTGAAAACTGAACCACCACAATCACTCCAGAAACTACAATTCATGCACAAGATATTTTAAACTGCCACATATACATGTCATGCATTCCCAAACCGTCACTCAAATACAGGACACTCTGTGGATTGCCACTCAAATTCACTATAACCCAGAATCCCACATAGTGCTTATAAAAAAAAAACCACAGTAACTCAGCATTGACTCTCACATATTTTACACCACAAAATGCTTAAATATAACAGAGTCAATACCATTTTTAGCACAGATATCAAACGCTATTGTTGGTCCAACTATATATTCTTTAGATATTAATAATCTATGCTCTCTATCTACACAACACCCCTTCTTCTCCTGGACTTCCTTTTCCTTCAATTTCTTATACCGCTGATACTCAGTCTTCCTTTCCTGTTTCCTTTGCAACTTCTCTGCTTTGAGCTGCCGCTCCTTCACTTTTTTCCTTCACATACGCAAACTGTCAAACATAGCTGGCTTAACCTTCTTTAAGAACAAACGCTTCTCTAAATACTCGAGTTTATGAGGGCCCAAAGTTCCCTCCAATGGCCATTGCAACTGGGGATCCCCTTTCGTATATTTGTTCCACAATGCATTATACATGATGGGACAAATACCATATTTGATGTACATCTCAAAATTCGGCGAACCTTCTAGTGGCGCCGGCTGACTTGCTTCCAAAATGCTCTGCTTATCACAGCAGCAGCAACAAAACTTCCAAAGAGTACTAATTACAGGCATGTTATATAAGATGCAAAAAACTTATAAACAGAGAGAAATAAAAATATTTTCACATTTACCTGTAAGGAAAAATATTAGTCAAAACAAATAGCAAGTCCCAAAACAGATTCCAAAACCAAAACAGATTCCAAAATTCAAATTCCGATCGGATTCCAAACCAAATACCAAGTCAAGCAAATACCAAAACAAATCCTAACCAAATGAACCGGTTCAATACAGATTTACCTTATGCGTAGTCTTCAACTCCCACCTGTCGATCCTCCCTGATCCAAAGTATGACCATCCGGAGGCTCCAGTCAAGGCCCACAGCCGCCAGGAAGATCAGGGTTGGAGAGCTGACAAATCACCTTAGACCACGAGCAACACTAGTCTCCTCAGGTGGGGCGCCCTCAGCGAAGTTCATCTTACCAACCTGATCTCCTCCCCGGTCCGACTGCAGGCCCTTGATGGAGCCCCACGTTGGCGCGCCAATTTTTGGAGTAAATTAATAATAATCTACTGATGCAGGGGCCATCACTTAGTCCACGGGTTCTCTATCAATAATAAGGAGGACTCGACACTGGAGTGAAGACAAATGATAGGTCATTTATTCATGAACAAATGGGAGCTCTTCCTCTCTCAAGCATCCCAGAGACACTTCAGGGGAGAGCACACTGAACGATGGTTTACATGGGTTTTTATAGCAAATGTCCACAATGTTTATAAATGTTCACTAACTAAAGACAATCAGAGGTAAATAGGGCTAAGTGAAGAATACACACAGGTGGCACGGTTAAAGAATTGACAGCCTTGGTGTCTTGCACAATTGGGGCATCCTGAGGCTGCATAGCGAGATATCTTTATTTAGGTAACATTGTCTAAAGTTCAGTGATTGTCTCAAGAAATCCTTAAGTGAAGCCAGCTGTTCTTTTGCGCTGACTCAGCATGTATACACAGCTACAATGCCCTAATCTAGATTGTTTACTTATTTGTGCAGATGCTGTATCAAGGATTAGAACCAGAGCTGGCAAAGAGGTCATGGATAGAATGGATGACCGATTGGTCAACATAGCCAGAGGAAAGGGTCAGGGTTTATAGTTAACCAAGCAGAGCCCGGGGTGAAGGAAAATGGATGAGGCATGGCTTAATTAAAAAACGACAAAATCAGAATTTACATTTCCACAGAGAAGGTGATGTTGCGGCAGCGCCGGCATCACAGGTCCTTACGATGTCGCTAGGTCGATGGATTCTTGATCACCTTTGTCGATGGTCGGCTCCATACAGATGTTGGTCTTGGAGTCGATACGGCTCAGCAGCGGCGGCAGTCTACGGTTCACGTCGGAGCAGCGCTCACGACTTCGATGCAGATGGCAGCGACGTTCGCTGGCTTGAGAGTTGCAGAGTTCCTCTGTAGCGGCTGAAACAGCAAGTTCCAGCAGCACGTAAACAGGAGGGGTGAAGTCTTTTGTATCCCTGAGACTTCAGACAGGAGGCAAGCTTGATTCAAGCCCTTGGAGTAATATTCTGCAAGATGATGAGGTTCCTTTTAGATGGTTCCTTCTCCTTTCCTCGGCAATGAAGACACCACTACAGGCCAACCCACTACAGCACACTGGCAGAGGGGCAGTACAACTCCTGCAGCTTCCTTCGGTGCTTCTCCTCGGCAAAGGTTCGTCTTGTGTTCCCAGAAGTGATCTAAAGTCTTGGGGTCTGGGCCCCAATATTTATACTCAGAAATCCTTTGTCCTCTGAAGGCAGAGGGTCCTGTACCTGGTCCAAACCGGTTCGGGGTGCACCCGGCCAGTGCTCAACATCGTTCTTTGTCAGAGTAGGCCAGGGTCCTCAGACGCACCACAGGAGGTGTAGCCAGCATTGTGGAAGGTAGGCACAGCTCTATTCAGGCCCAGGTGCTACTCCTCCCACCACTCCTCAGGTAGATCGTCCTATTCAACCTAGTGCTGACTCACCCTGTCTCCTGGCGTCCCCCAGACCCTGTCACTCACAAAACCAGACATACAATACACACGCTTAGCAAATACAGGCTGGATGGTTAGGCAAGAAAATACCTACTTTCTAAAAGTGGTATTTTCAAACACAGAATGTTAAAATCAACTTCACTAAAAGATGCATTTTATCACTCTGAGTTCAGGCATACTAAACTCGACTCTCTACCTAGTTCCCTGAGTCAGTTAGGATTATAAGGTGTTATAATCAAACTGCCCAATCTGGCTTATGGGAACAGGTAGCCTTGCAATAGTGAAAAACGAAATAGGTTGTAATTCACTATCAGGTCATGCCACACGCACCAGGGCATGACCTACCTTTTTCATACAACGCACCCCGCCCGTAGGCCTACCGTAGGGGTGACTAATATGCAGAAAAAGGGAAGGTTTAAGGACCGGCGAATGGGTGCACTCGCCGAGTCGACACAGCAGCCTCAGACTGCATACAGCGCTCTGCGGTGGCAGGCCCGAGTTACACTGTATGGGCTGCTTCGGTGGGTGGCACAATCGGTGCTGCAAGCCCACCAGCAGTATTTGAGCCCTGGGCACACGCGGTGCTCAATACGAGGGTCTGACAGTAACCCAAATAAATCAATCGTGGAGTCACTAATCAGCACATCAATTTAACACAGGGAGCACTTGCACTGTGGCACTGAATAGCAGTGGCACAGTGCCCAAAGCATCTAGACCAGCAAAACATATAAAAAACAGAGGCGGCAATCGGAAAAAATGGAATGGAGACCTCACGCCAATGGTACCAGGTCTAACGCTACTCCACTACACTTTACTCTTCTCCAATCTGAGTCACTTTACTCCACTCCACTCTACAACACATTACTCCACTCTTCACCACTCCACTCTACACCACTCTGCTTTCCCACTCTACAATATTCTATGCCACTCCATTCTACTCCACTCTATGCCCCTCTACTCTACACCACTACACTCTACACCTCTGTATTCCACCCTACTCCTCTGTTTGCCACTCCATTCTTACACTCTCCTCCACGGTTCTCTAAACCAGTAACTTTTAGCTATGCTGAACAGCAGCCAAGCTGGTGTACAACATGGCTAAAACACATTGCAAAGCCAATAACTCTTGCATATGTGAGACCTATTGGATTTGCCGATGCTTGTTGTAATTTGAAGTGCTATCCCTACAGACTGCATGAGGATTGTAAGTTGAATTAGACAACACACACCTACATGAGAGCAAACCAGTGAAACTCCTGACATTATTATCGAGTTTTGAGTGGTGTATACTCAGGGGTATATTTACAAGGAGCTAGCGCGGCAGCATCATCATTTCTTTTGACGCAGCGTTTGTGCAATCAGTGCTCCACGCTGCCCCATATTTACAAACTGACGCATTGAGCCCCGGGGCACTTTTATATTACAGAAGGGGCTGCCGACGCTTATGCAGCACCTTCTGTAATACCGTTAGTGCTGGCGAACATAAAGTGCCATCTCCATCTTCAGAGGGCGTTCCCTCACTTTCATGGGGGCGTGCACCATGCAAATGAGGGAATCCATTTGCCTCTGTGCCTGCACTGTATTTCAGTGCGCCCACTGTCAGTGCGTCCCCTGACTGCAGCCTTCTGGAGGGGGGGCAGGAGGTCCAGTGGACCCCCCAGACATCCACTTGCAGGCAGGTACAGTCCCTGAACTGCACCCGCCTGCAAGGGGATCTCTAATCCCCCTTCAAAGTGCAGGCAGGTTGCCGCCTGCACTGTGGAAACATGGAGCCGCTTCAAAGCAGCCTCCGTTTTTCACAGAAATGCACCGCCTCCAAGGCAGCGCAAGTTCGCGGCTGCCCTGGGGGCAGCACATTCACCATAATACGGCACATTTGCCTTGACTGCACCGGGCGCACGTTTTAAAAGGTGCTCACTAGGAGAGATAATCTGCAGCACATTTGAGGATTATGCCCCAATTTACACTTTGTATGTTTCATGCTATGTGTTTCTTCTCTTAACATTCTACATATTTTTTGTTCTCTCAGTGTTATTTTCTGTCATTGGACTGGACCTGCCCCTGGTCATCCCTCTTGGAGAAGATGCTGTGTTACCATGTCACCTGTCACCCCAGATCAATGCAGAGAACATGACTATAAGGTGGTTTAAGGACAAATACCAGAACCTTGTCCACTTGTATCGGAAAAGAGAGGACCAGTATGAATATCAGATGGAAGAGTACAGAAGCAGGACAACCCTTATTAAAGATGGCATCAAAGCTGGCAGTGTGTCCTTGATAATACACAATGTTCGGCCTTCTGATGGTGGCCTCTACACATGTTTCTATGATACAGGATTCTTCTATGAAGAGGCAGAAGTGGAATTAAAGGTGGCAGGTCAGTCACATGTACATTTAATTCTAACAATATTGTTATGATCACCTTGTTCAATCATATTCAGTATCTCAGAAACTTCACAGAGATGCGAGCATACAAGGAAGAGAAACACCCTTCTCAAAATATGCAGCAGTGTTCTTTTAGTTCAGTCATAATACAGCTTTTGAGACTAGGGGACTGGTTTAAACACAGTGGCGGCTCCTCCACTAAGGCGCAGGAGCGTCGCCCCACTGCTTTGCAGCAGTGAAAGAAAGGAAACATAAAATGATAATAACTCGAGGCCCCACTGCTTTGAAGTAATGAAAGAAAGGAAACATAAAATGATAATAACTCGAGGCCCCACTGCTTTGAAGTAATGAAAGAAAGGAAACATAAAATGATAATAACTCGAGGCCCCACTGCTTTGAAGTAATGAAAGAAAGGAAACATAAAATGATAATAACTCGAGGCCCCACTGCTTTGAAGTAATGAAAGAAAGGAAACATAAAATGATAATAACTCGAGGCCCCACTGCTTTGAAGTAATGAAAGAAAGGAAACATAAAATGATAATAACTCGAGGCCCCACTGCTTTGAAGTAATGAAAGAAAGGAAACATAAAATGATAATAACTTGAGGTTATTATCATTTTATGTTTTCCTGCAGCAGGTTTGCAGGCAGGCAGGCTGCTCCGATGACAGAGGAGCAGGGGGAGGAGTGTGTTTTTTATTTTTTTAAACCCCCTAACCCCCCCTCCTGTTTAAACATCAAAGTATGAAATTTACTCCATCAGGGCGTCTGAATAAAATGCTCTGTCGCCTGATGGAGTAACCATGAACTGAATTTAGAGATATTCGCTGGCCCCGTGGACATTTCATAACTTTGGCAGGAACCACCATCATGGAGGTTCGTGTCAATATATTTAAAGTTTGACTGACAGTATGCTCAGCTGTAGGATTGCTTTTTATGTGAGCTGGGAGTGCCAAAATTACAAGCACATTTCCGTTCATACATTAACAGATGCTGAACTCACGAGCGGTCCGTTGAGAAGACTAAAGACCAGTAAAATTCTGTTCTCTGTGCTAGTTTGAGAGCACCGTTCTAAGGAACATTGAACATGCGGCTTCAGGGAAACACATTAATGACGGGCTCTGCAAACCTGGCAACTGTATGCTGGTGATAGAAAAACCTTCATAAATAAATCTGTGGTGAAAAAGGGAGCTTTATCCCATAGTATGGGGGGTCATTTAAAGTTTTTTACTATCCTTAACTGTCACTTTTTTCAAACTGTAATTCAGCCCCTATCTATGAGGGACATGGAGTAGTCCCCATCGCTGACATACTTAAGGTCCACCCATCTGAAAATCTGGTGGGCAGCCCGTCAGTTTGGCAGACAGGGTACTCCATCGCCATTGAAACTCTGCCAAACTCTAAATCAGCCCCTAAGTGTCATGAGACCAAGTTCTGACGGTGTTCAAAGTAGCTACAATCTCTGATTCCTCTCTTTGCTTCCTTGGTTTGAGTTATTTCTTTCCTGCAGCTCTAAAACTGAAGCAATGACCCTTCTCCACTAACTCCCACCAGGTCAGTCATGGATTTCACAAAGGTTCTTTCTTCCTCCCATCTTGGTTGGCATTTACCACGGCCCACATCTAAAGACAGCCAACCACTGCAACCTACCTAGGCCTGGGTGGTGAACTTCGCTCCGTTCGCGGAGTTTTCTGCACTCCGCGGAGTGCAGAAAACTCCACTTCGCGATGTGCAGAGGAGTTTTTTCCCCACTTGCGATCGCGAACGGTAAGATCGCGAGCTGCCTCTCGGGTAGAATTTCTACCCGAGCGGCAGGAATACCAGCACAAACTGCAGTTCGCACTGCACTCCGCCACTCGTGGAACTTCACGGAGTTCCGCATAGCAAAACTCTGCGAACTACGCCCAGGCCTGAACCTACCCTGTTGATTCCATTTTGTCATTCTGCTGTGACTGCATCACCAAAAATCTGTACCAAGCCCCTAAAAACTTTTTCCCCCTGCATGAAAGCATTGTTTTTTTTATTTTATTTTATTTGTTTCACTTATTTTGGAGCCCATACCTGATTTTAGGAAGCAGGAGAGCCCAATAGAGTGGACACATTTGAGACCTGGGTTACTAATTTCGGTAAATTACGGCTAATTGGGTAAAATGCAAGTCTGTTATTTTGCTATATATTTTAGCGAGAAATGGGTCCTTGTGTCAGTGTGAACAGTAGCTGCTTGCGTTCTGTTGTTCTCATATGTTTGAGGTAGATGTTTACTGCTAGTGGTGCATTTCAAAATAAGTTTTTACCACAAATGGTGAGTTATAACGCAAACTAGCATAATTTAGGAGATTTCAAGTAACAAGCTGAAAGCAGAATTCCCAAAATTCCACAAGTTATACTGGTGTGATTTACATTTCGCCCAGGGCTACTTGTCAATTTACAGAAACAATTGAGTACAGCTGCTTTATAGAACGAGAGTTATACATGGGGCTTGAAGAATATGGATTTTGATGGTTAATGGAGACTACATCATCCCTGAGAACAAGTTGCTGTCCGTGCCCTAATCTGAAGAGCTGTGTTTGCTGCAGTAGCCACTGCTCTTACAGTAGCGTTGGCAGCTGCTGTCATGGCAGCTGCTGTTGCCTCTGTAGTTCTGTAGATGAATGCCAATGTCATAGGGAGCACCAGGGCAGCATTTATATCAGGGGATTGTCAAGATCCCCCTCCCCAATGCATCAACACTCAAACCAACAAGGGAAATCACTTGCTGCATTCTCTCCCTATGTGCTATCACAGGAGAAGCAGTTACATGTTCAGTTCACCTGGCAGTAACTGATCACCAGTACTTAATACATGGTATGGGATGAGACCGTTGCCACTGCAGAGTTGTTTTGGAGTGATCTCCACAGCAGGACAAGAAACAAACATTTTCAGCATTGGTTCATGATTTGAATTGCGGATATTTGGTTTTTAAACTGTTTGTTTTTCGAGATAACCATATCAAGACGCCAGGACGCCCTTTTACCTGATGTCAGTTGCGATTTGCAAATAAGATGTTTAAAGATCAATCAATCAATCAGGTTTGATAAAACGCAGCTAATCACCCAATAGGGTATCCAGGCGCTTCCAGGTCCTGGAGGCATATTCGAACAGCCTGGTCTTGAGAGCCGTTCGGAATTCCAGAGGCGAGGTGATGGTCCAGAGGTGCGCGGGGAGGCTGCTCCAGGTCTTTGCTGCGCTGTGGGAGAAGGAGCATCTTCCACTTCTGCTTCGGTGGATGCGGGGAGTATGGGCTGTTCCAGGTCTTTGCTGCAATGTGGGAGAAGGAGCATCTTCCACTTCTGCTTCGGTGGATGCGGGGAGTATGGGCTGCTCCAGGTCTTTGCTGCGCTGTGGGAGAAGGAGCATCTTCCACTTCTGCTTCGGTGGATGAGGGGAGTGTGGGCAAGTGAAGGGGATGTAGAGGGTAGTCTTCTCGGCGGTTGGTGGAAGTTCAGGCGGTGGTTAATGAAGGCAGATCCTTGGTTGTGTAGAGCCTTGTGTGAGTGGGTCAGCAGCTTGAATTGGTATGTCTTCTGCACGGGGAGCCAAAGGAGTTGCCTGAGGTGGGGTGTGATGTGGGATCGTTGGGGAAGGCCGAGGAGGAGTCTGACTGTGGCGTTTTGTATGGTCTGAAGTCTCTGTATGAGGTGTGCAGCGATCCCTGCGTACAGGGCGCTGCCAAAGTCCAGTTGGCTGGTGATGAGGGCCTGTGTCACAGTGCCTCTCATGTGTAGGGGTAGCCACTTGAAGATCTTACATAGCATGCGCAGAGTGAGGAAGCAGGCGGAGGACATGAGATAGACACCATTTCTGGAGACAGATGGTTTATAGAAATGGGATGATGGCACCTAGGGAGGATACACGTGGTGTTAAGTCAATCAAGTTATGTGTCTGGAGCAGGTATCGAAGACAAGATATAGTATGAAATGGAGTGGAGAGGTGTGGTGCAGCGGCCAGGGCAGCTGTCTTCGGAGCACAGGGTTCACGGTTCGATCCCCGGCTCCGGCGGCAGCTCAGCTCAGCACCATGTGACTCTGGGCAATAGCTCACTTAATTTCCACGACGGCCCCCAGCGCCTTGAGACCCGTAAGGGTGAGTAGTTCGCGCTTTACAAATACGGATTTAGATTTTTTAGATTTATGAAATGAAGCATTGAGCGATTAGCACAGGTAGACTCTAGGTCCATATTCTGTGTATGCAATGAGGTGGTGTGGTTGGTATAGGGCAGGGCTACTCAAACCTCTTCCAGGGGGCTGCATGTGGCCCTCCTGACCTGTACATGCGCCCCCTGGCTGTGTTTACTTGACATAGCACTGACATCCAGAAAGCTGTTAAATGGCAATTATTTATTTACACTTAACTGAATGAAGTAAAAGGAAATCAAGCACAGAAGGTGCTCAGCACCATCTTTAGAAACACCTTCATTTTTAAAGACATTGTCCAGACCACGTGAAAAATATGATAAATTCTTTAAAAAAGTGTATTTATTAACATGCATAAACATTTCGCCTTATTGCATCGGATTATATCACTGCATTGAAAGACATTTATCATAAGTGGTAGTTCTCAACCATGAACCTAGAAACATCGGGTGTCTTCCCCGCTCTGACAACAATGCCATTAGTGAACCAAGAGTCAAGTCAGTTGTCATGTGCCTAGTTTATTTATTATCTGCTATACATGGAACATCATTATAGTTTATTAAATTAAACAAAAGACGTTTTTTACAGTGTACATCCTGATCTCATGTATTTAAAGATCCTCTCATACGTGATAATGAAGAAGAAGGAGGCAAAGTAAAATACAATAACTGCCTAGGATCACGCAGTTTGGTCAAGTGGGGAAGCCGGGATTTCTTCAAGGTTTTCTGGTTTGACATTTTGCAGTTCAGTTTTATATAGCGCGAACTTGACCCGGTATCAGAGCGCTTACATAGCACCAGTTTCGTTACATGAGGACACATTCATTTTTAAGTCTCGACTACGCAGCGCGCATGCGCTGCATAGGAGGAGACCTTTAGGAATCGATTCAGTTTTTGGCCCAAAAACGTGCACGCGTTGCATTGCTTTCAATGGCAACGCGTGCACGTTTGGCGATTCTCTTGCGGGAGCGCACTTTGAAACCATCTGTTTGTAATTAACAGATGGTTCCTGCTCGCTCCCGCAAGGGAAACAGGCGCAGGCCCCCTCCTCTCTCCCCTCCCCCTGCTGCCTCCTCCTCTCCTCGTCAAACTTGTTTTTTTTTTACTTTCAGCGCGAGGCGCGCGCGCTTGTTTTAAATGCTGTTGTTCCTGCTGTCTGTTTCTGCGCCTCAGTCATATCCTCTTTCTCGCTTTTTATTTCTGTTTCTTTCATACTATATCACTTTTACCCCATTCTCTATTTGCTTCTGTCTTCCCCTCTCTGTTATCTTTCTATATCCTGTTTCCCGATCTTGCGCTCTCTCTGGCTTCCTCTTTCTGTCCTCTTTGACTGCTGTCGATTTTCTCTACTTCCACGCTATTGCTCTTATCCTATTTCACACTCTTTCCTATTCTCTTTAGCACTGAAGCTTGCTTGCACCCCTCTCGTCTATCTTGCTTTTTCCCTTCTGTCCTCTCTGTAGCATTACCCTTGGAGCACTCTCTCGGATACCGCACTCTCACACTCTCATCTCCGTCTCTCCTGCTATTCAAGCTCTTTCTATAACATGATGCTCTTTCCCCACTCCTCATTCTTTTACATGATCATCTCATTTCACCCTCTTACTCACTTCTCCTTCCTCCTCATTACATTTGATCTGCCCTTGTCGAACTCTCTTTCTCCACCTCTGATTCAGAGCTCACTCTCCCAGTGCCTTGCCCTCGCCTGAAAACAGTTCCCTGTTCTAAAAATCCTTTGACCCCCCCTCCCTCCCCCAGCAGGATCCAGGGCTCTCTGTGCTGCAGGCTGCCAGTGACTGAGGTGGCCACTGCGAGGTATTTGTTAGTGGACATCATGAGCCCCTGCGTCACCCAACTGCATGTTATATAGGGAGTTGATGACTCACATGGAGACAACGAGGCAACACTGACACCCTCCATTTCGCACAGTTATTCCTCATGCAGAGTCTAACCACATTTGCTCATATTTCACATAAAAATCCCCACTTCTTCCAGCCAAGCCAATATATTGAAATCTAAGGTTTCAATTGGACTAGCATTCTATTATCAGGGGCTCTCTCAACTTTGACAGGGTGGAAGCTAATGAGTCAGATGAACCTAGCATCAGCTACAAAGCGGCTGCAGGGCAGACAAGCATTGGCATAGCCAATAGGTCTCGCTTTTGGGACCTTATGAGTATTTAGTTATGCAGCACAATATCCTTGGTGCAACATCAACCGTTACATGGCTAAACACTTATAAGGTCCCAAAGGCGAGACCTATTGGCTATGCCAATGCTTGTTTTTTTTTTTGTTAGGCACGGGGAGATTAAGTGATTTGCCCAGAATCACAGGATGTTCAGAGTCATTGCCGAGACTCGAACCCGGTTCCCCAGATTCGAGGTCGACCGCCCTAGCCGTTAGGCCAACTCCTCTCTCCCATTAGATGGCTATCTCTTTTCCGCTCTTGTTTTTATCAAAAGTTAGTGCTCTGTTTTTAATTTTTGGCACAAGAGGTTGGAGCATGGGTGGGAGACAGAGCACCGGGTCGTTTTGGGCCAGAACCTCGAGCAGCACCAGAGCCAGGCATCTGTCTCAAGCCTTCAATGGCCTTCTCAACTCTATCACATAATGGCAATTAGGGGGTCAAAGGTATAGGGAAGAAATTATTTGACTATCATTAAACAATTACGTGAAGCAGGAGTACACAGCTGTCAAGTTTTCAGAGCCCTTGTTTGTGACATTTCCATGGTCTCAGCCTGCTTAGGTGTGACATTTGATTGCATAATGTGTGACACTTTACAGCTAGCAAAACCAAGAAATGAAATTCATGAAACAAGATAAATGTCAAAGAGAACCATCTTTTGCTCAAAGAGGAGCTTTGGAAGTTGCACTGAAACAGCTGCACCACCCCTGGATCGCTTATGGAAGGCTACTAGCACAACTCTTGCGTTAAAACAGGACTGTACTGTGGGTCAGGCAACATTTCATCATCATAGCAGGCATTTTACAAAGCTGCACGATGGAGACACAAGGGAGGCGCGGTCTCGCCTCAGGTGTGTGGCACTGAAACAACTCCGAGGTGTGTGGTGTGCCTCATGCTCTATGCAGGCTGCCATGCACGCAGGACTGCCTTGTTGCAAACAGAAGGTGAAGTGCTGCAATAAATTAATCACCAGAGTATGCACTGTATACATGGGCCTGGTAAGGGGGTGCTGGCCTCAGAATGTACCAGTGGCCATACAGAGAACTTCCATTGACACTTTTTACTTAGGTTTAGTCACTCTTGTTTGGCAGAGTTTAATGGAGACCTGTGGAAGGGTGCCAATAGGATTGTCTGCAACAGATTAGTGGGAGCCTGTGAAGCAGGCACTAATGGTGGCCTTTGTGGCACTCACTAATGTCAGTCTGTGTAATGTTGACTATCTGATCAACACTATCCTTCGATCGCTTATGCAAAAAGTGGTACCGGGAGGCTTTGATACCTTCACTTATGGTAGAGTTGGATCCAGCGTCCATGGAAGCCTGTGCATTATGCTCTCATGGTTGACTCTACAAGATGGGCCTATAAGAGCCTGAGGTGTATGTGCTTATGCAGATCCATGTTCTACCTGCTAATAATACACTGTGCCACAGCCGCTTACGGAATCCTGTGGGGCCTGCGCTTATTGGCCCTTTCTGGCATGTTATTATTGTATCCTGTGTTGTGCCTACTAATAGAAATAGGGTGCTATTGATAATCTGTATGGCTGACACATGTGAACGTCTGTATCATACATATGAAGCCTATATGCTGTTAATGTTTGCGTAGAAATTACACTCAGAGGACAGGGCTTCATGCTGTAGGTCACAGAGTATGAGTGACAAGAACAAGCCGCGACAGACAGACCTATATGGTAGGTTTATGTAAGGAGACTTTTTCTCAGTGCATGTATCCAACCCCTTGACTTTAGGATCTGCTGCATAGTGAATGTTCAGCAGCACAAAACATGTGTGGCCTCACTGTGGAGTTGGATTTTTTTAAATGAGACCTTGAGGTGCAAATAAAGAGGAAGAACAAACATACAGATGGATGGATGGATGTGGGTTTGGTGATGTAGCAAAGTGTTGATGAGCCATAGTTCTGTGCTCACCACTTATGTTCGAAGGGGAATGCCATTCTGGGCAGTTGCTGCTCTGGACAGAGAGAGGTGATTGTGTGGTCGCTAATAAACTCATGTTGGCACCTACCTGCCTCTCTTCAGTGGCGATGGGCCTGGGATCCATGTACAGAAGAGATGGTCAGGCTTTTCTGCACCTTGGCTTGTGAAGGAGGTGAAAGGCAGCATGGGAGTCGTCGGATGGGAGTGAGAGTGTGTGGAATCACTTCTGATGTCATTCTCTGCCACAGTTTTCCGTTCATTCATTATAATGTTTTTGCTTATATATATTGTGCTTCATGCAATGAGTTTGTTTTATTTCATATAGTTGTCAGTGCAAGGAAGGGATATATTTGGTGGTTGGGTGACCAGTTGGTTCCATTATAAATAGTTATTATTGCATTTGCATTGAAGGGCTATGTGTGGCATTCGATGAGACAGCAAAGCTATAATCATGATTCTGTTTCTGAGTTCTTTGTTCACTGGTTATGTTTGAATAGGAATTCCATACAGGGCAGCTGCTGCTGTGATCGGAGAGCTGGTGGCTGCACTGTAGCTAATACAACTCATGTTAGCACCTGCTTGCGTCTCTTCAACTCCTAGATAGACGGACAGAATTATATGTATGACGGCATAAATGAAGGCACACAGAGAGAGGATGATAAATAGAAGTATGAATAGAAGTATGTAGCTAGAGATATAGAGCAATGGAGAGGGAGTCGTGAGGTGGAAAAAGAACCTATATATATATATATATATATATATATATATATATATATATATATATATATATATATATATATAACCTACTGGCGGTCACAAGTAAGTAGTTATAGTTAGGACCAAAGTTTCCACAGATACTAACACATATTCACTGACCTATAGAGTCAGGGACACAAGCACACACTCACCCATACAGTCACTCTCACATTCACTCACTCACACATACAGACACTCATATACCACATCACTCACCTATACTGCCTTTCACATACCCAGTTACTCGCCCATATACCACTGACACATCCATTTACTCACCCACACAGCCTTACACACACTCACTCACCCATACAGCCCCTCACACACACACTCACTAACCCTTACAGCCACTGACTCACCCACCCACTCACTCCCTGGCAGTCACACATCCCCTCACCCACCTACACAGACAGGTACTCAGAAAACCAATCACTCACCAATACAGCCACTCACAAACCCATACAGCCACTTAGACACCAACTGACAGACTGATACATACATTCACACAGCCAGTCACTCGCCCATACATTCACTGAGTCACCTAATCACTCACTTATACAGTCAGTCACTCACCCACTGAATCAACCATACAGGCACTCATACACCCACAGATTCACCAATACACCTTATATATTTAACACTCATAAACCTTTTAAAAACACTCAGTCACCAGATGATGTCATCAGGGATGTCATTTGATATGTCATCAGTGTTGTAATATCTGAGGTCATAAGCAGTGCATTGCGGGGCGCAAGTTATAGTTAGCTTAGCTAACTATAACTGCTGAATTTCACTGATTTTGTACCAGTGAAACCTGAGCCTAACTATAAAGTCCCTGTAACCTTTGTTTTCTTCAATAAATAGATAGATAGATAGATAGATAGATAGATAGATAGATAGATAGATAGATAGATAGATAGATAGATAGATAGATAGATAGATAGAGACAGGTACAATGGGCTGGTGAATACATCCATGCCAATGTGTTGCTGGTAATATGCGATCAACATTCAGCACAATTATCGCTACATGAGCTGGATTCCCACTTGGAGCACACTACACACTCAGGGCATCCTGAGTAAGGAGCCCCCCAACATGACCACCATTGATTCCACTCAAATAGATAACATACCATACCCCTGTAGGCAGCCAGGACGCCCCTTGTGTTTGTTCTTTGGCCTCACTCATCATCGTGGAGCAGGAAATGAGCTGGATGTCTGGTGCCTCGTACTAGCAAGAATTCATTTGTTGTCTCAAATGGGTGCTGTGTGTAGGAAGGTACATGATCTAATGTGAAAGATCCACGTCATCCGTGGCTCCAAGAAATTGGAGTGGACGATTTAATGCTCCAGTCTGTTTTAGCCTGTAGCGCTGGGTTTTACGACGTGGCTTCATTTTAAAGTAATATTGCTTTGGGTTTCTGTAATTGTTTATTAATCTGATGATGTGCAAGGGCTAGGAAGACTTTTTAGAATTGCGTGACAATGTGGTGCCAGTGCACGAATGAGAAATGGACTAACAATTTGTGTTTGTTTAACCTGTAATGAGCTGCACTTGGCAAAGTTGTTTGTACTGTGGTTGGGCCTGAATCCGGACTGCGTGGCGTTGAGGAGCTGGTGGTTGCTGAGGTGATCTCTGAGGCATCAGTTGATTAGTTTCTCTGAGATCTGGTTATGATAGGAGGAAGATGGGTCTGTAGTTTCAAAATGTAGCTGAGTCAGCAGATGGTTTCTTGAGCAGGGGCATGATGGTGGCATGTTTCCAGGTGTCCGGGACTGATTCAATGGAGGCATTGAGTATAGGAGTTAGTGCTTTACTGAACGATAGGAGTCCTTTGGTGAAGGCATGGATGAGGACAAAGGTGAGCTGGGGCCCCAGAGTGGATGGTTTTCATGGTAGCAGTAATTTTGACGGTGGTGATGGCAGGTTACAAGTTCAGGGTTCATTCCTTGGTCGTAATTGGAATTGCAACAGTGATGGGGTCCAGTTAAGGGCCAAAGTTACTGTACAAGGAGGTGATTTTCCAGTAAAATTCCAAGATAGTGTTGCAAAGGTCTTATGAGGGGGTGATGTTGATGAAGGTAGCAGGAGGCGTGGTGAAATCTTTGATGACGGCAAAGATTTCCTTGCTAATATTAGTGCTGGAGTCGATGCAATGTGCATGAGCTGTCTGCTTGATGTTTTGTATCCACTGATGGTAGCGTCTTAGGGCTGATTTGAAGATATCTTTATCTGCACTGTCTTTACTTGTTCTCGATTGGTGCTCCAGTTGTTTGTAGTGGGGATTCAGCAGCCTAACTTCCTCTGTGTACCAGCTGGACTGTGGTCAAGCCCTTGCCGTTAGGTTGTGCTTGAGGGAATCCAGCTTGTCGATGCATGGGTTGATCGAACTGTTGAGGTTTTTGATGACTTTCTGAAAGTTACTGGTGCTCAGGCCAGGGCTGGAACAGGGCATACGTCCACTCCTTTGCTGAGATGCTTTTCCAACTGTGGTGGGCAGTTCCGATAGTGGAAGGTCTGTGATGGTGCGGAATGGGTATGCTGGAACTGACGAGAGCGTGGTCTGTCCAGGTCATAGTTGCTGACTTGTCGACTGTGATGTTGCTGATAGAGGAGAAAATTGGGGCCAATATGTGTCCGGCGTTATAGGTGGGTTCGTTACCATGCTGGGTGAGGCCAAAGTTTCAGGGGTTTTCTAAAAGGGCTGTAGAGTTTGGGTCGATGCTGTCTTCTAGGTGAAAGTTAAGGTCTCTGAGGAGGATAAAGTGCTGGCATGGATGAGAAGGGTTGCAGCAAAATTGGTGTGGGGTCCTGGTGGCCTATGTACAAGGCTTCTGCCCAGGGAGAAGTTGGCTCTGATGCATATCTTGCCATATAGTTGGTGGAGGTGTCCAAATAGGTCGTGCATCTAATGGTATGATGGTGACTCCACCTACGGTCATGTGCTGACGGTCTTGCCTAACAATCTTGTAGCTGGCGAGGATGTTTTTTCCGTGAGATAGAGCAGGTCCGGAGCGTGGTCGTGCAGTAGGTCCCATATCTCCATGACATGTTTGGTAAGAGAGCGGCTGTTGAGGAGCAGGCATGCGAGTGTGGCCTGTTGTTTGGGTGGTGTTTGGTCTCTGTGAGTGGGTGGCTGGTTTGTGTCAGTGTGTACGATTGGGGTGCTGGGTGCTGTTGGTCAATGAGTGGCGGGTGCTGGGTGTGGACGAGTGTATGAGAACTTGCAGGAGGTGCATGTGAAAGCTCCTTCTGTGTTGTGTGGTGCTGTGTGGCAGTAATGTGGTGAGCAGCAGCCAGGATTAAGAGCATGGAGGAGCGCAGCAAGATATTAGTGGGCAGGGGGAGAACCAGGGTTTTTGGCGCTGGGAGTGATCCAAGCCTCGACCAGCACAGACATGCTAGCATTTGGTGCGTCCTTGGCATGCCACTGGCGTGCCTGCTGCACTCTTCTGTTCCATATCCACCCTACAGCCACCATTAAATAGCTTCTAGGAAGAGCACCGGGTACTGAGGGTGGGAAACCGGTGATATAACTTCCTATGCAGATGGAGAAAGGGAAATCCAGTGTTGTCACTTCCTGTGCATTTGGATGATCAGAAATCCTGTGATTATGTCCTGTACAGATGGGCAATAGGAAATTAAGTCTTCTTGCTTGGCTTCTTCTTTCAAAGACAGTTTTGGCACATGACCAGTGATATCACTTCCTGTGCAGAAGGATGATGGGACAAATGTATGTTTACAGCCTTGAAAAAGTCACAGGCCTGCGTGCCAATAGAAGGGGTAAAATATGTAATGGCTGCTCCTAACAAATGAAGTGAGAATAAAAAGTTACAAAACACCTGTCAACTATAGTCTAATATTGTTAATTTCTTAAAGATGCTATGCAATATATAATGCAATGGATATTCTGTAGTATCTTAATAAGCTTCTATTGTCTGTTACCAATAGGACCTTTGGAGTCAGCCCTGGTGTATGATTGAATGGCTTTGTTGTATATGTCATCTGTATGCTCTCCATTCAGTGGCATTTCTCCTGGTTTTTGTGTTGTCCAGCCTGGGTATTATCAGTCTCACAGTATTCTGATTGGTTGACTTGTATCCTTCCTCTGCTGATGTTGCTTAAATTCAGGTAACTACTTTTTCAATATGGCATTAGCCAAGACCTTTTGATCTTATTAAAATAATATATATAATATACATACATACACATTGGGTCATTGGTTAGCCCATATCAGCCATTGACTAACTTCACTGAGACTGATAGCAATCTGCCCTTTTACAAGGAGCACTTCCACACACAAAATAGTTTCTCTAAGTGCTAGGGACTACTACAGCAATGTGTGTTTTTGTAAACAAAAAAAAATGTTTGTGTCATATTTTAATGAAGATACACGTGCTCTGCATAGTCTTGCCATCCAGTGTTGGGCTTGAATGTTTGCTGGTTGATTTTCTTCTAAGAAGATAATTTGAATTCTAGGGTGCACTGTGACTCCACCCTTAGCTGGCACTGCACATGTTTACCTACTCCAGGTGTCTTTTTCTGACAATTTGAACAGGTACTAACAAGTCTCTGAGAATCGATGTGTCACACACCTTTCCTTCAGGTCCCCACGGTCAAATTTGACACCCACACAACTAGAGAAAACCTTTGTGGTCTGCACTCTTCTTGACGACACCATTCAGAGACCCACTTTTACTGATCAAATTCCAATTGCGAGGGCCTGGGGTCCTCTTCTGGCAGCCAGACCTCTTGTCTTTTACGATTTCTCTGTGGATAATGCTCACATGGTGATGGAACAGATGCCTCAGTGCCATGTCAAATATCTGTGGTTAGTCCACTACAAGGTCTGTAATCCCTGCCTATCACCGGGTGGCCCTGCTGTTTTGTTTTCTCCCCATCTCCAGGTTGACCCAAGAAGTGAAAGCCTCCAACGCAAGCGACTCGCCGGACAAAACACCTCTGCACCGGAGCCTCACAGCCCGAGTATAGGTTAACCTATGATTTCACCTTGCCCCAGAGACCCTCAAGACCCGAGCCCCCTTTGGGTTCTGCCTGACTTGCCCCCAAGTCCCCTCTTCCAGCCTTTCTTGTTACAGGTACTCTCCATTGACTTTACCGCATAGCGCATTTCAGGCTACCATCGCGACCAGCACCTCTGCACCGGACACCCCAGGGCAGGTAAAACCAAAATGCTGCTGATTCTATGGACCTTAAGTCCAAGTGATCAACCCTGACAAACGCTTGCAAGTATATGTATGCAGTGTATGTTTCTCCTATACGATAACATTACCGCGTTCGAGGCTCATACCTCAAAACCGTTATTCCTGGATTTTACCGTTATTTTGTAAGATCGATAACTCGAAAAGTACTTATCTGATTCTGATGATCTTGGTGTCTAAAATAATATAAAAATCTGTGTTATTTTCTAAATTGGTCTCAAATTTCTTCTTGAGTTTGTGTCTCATTTATTGACTGTGTTCAACAATCCCCTCAAATGAGCCTAAGATGCTCAAACACACTACCACAAATGGAGCACTTGGGATTATTGAAGAAAGTCCCTGTAAACCAATAAGGGTCGTCTGGACTATCTGCGTGGTGTACCACTACATTGGTACACCACATAAATAGCCAGCTTCCTACATGGTGGAACAACAACTTGTTGCAGTGCAGGCTTTTCCTAAACCACATTCCCCAAGTCACCACAGAAGCCTTCCTCGCCGGCTGGCAGGGGCTTATCTCAACCACATAACCATACATGGCGTATTGGCCGCTCATCATCGGGGCGACAAATCAACTTGCTGTATGCCTTCCTCTCAAAGCCTTCCTTTCAGACAGTCGAGACAAAGTAGTCCTAGTCAAAACAGACAACATGACCCCATGTACTACATCCAGAAGTAAGGTGCCCAGCTATCAGCTCTAGCACAGAGGCTTACCTTCTGGAGAAGTACCTTCCAGAAGTGGAGAACAACTTGGCTAACCTTTTCATCATGATACAACAACAAGTCCACACACCCACACTCCATGGACAATGCACTGTGGGCAAAGTAATCAGGGATTTTTGCATATGTTTTTCTGACTCTCCCACTCCTTCCCTATGTGGTTTAGAGGATGCAACAAACATTCTAATCACTTAACCTGGTTGTCCCTACGTGGCCAGACAACCTTTTTTTTTTTACAGAGTTTTATATAGCGCAAACTTGACCCGAATCGGGTATTAGAGTGCTTTACATGAGCACCAGTTGCGTTACATGAGGACATATTAATTTTTGTTAGGCACGGGGAGATTAAGTGATTTGCCCAGAATCACAGGATGTTCAGCTGTCATTGCCGAGACTCGAACCCAGTTCCCCAGATTCGAGGGCGACAGCCCTAGCCGTTAGGCCAACTCCTCTCCCCTGTACTCAACACTCCTTGAGATGTCAATCAGTCCCCACGAGAAGCTCCCCAACAGGCTGGACCTTCTTACACTGAACCAAGGCCAGGTGGGACACCCAGAACCCAGGCAGCTCATTCTAGAGATCTGGCACCACAGGTCCTCGAGTTCAGATACCTGTGTCTTCCCCATAACTGCATTGACATCTTATGTGAGTCTTGCATTACCACCACCTAGGCCTGCTATGTTGCAAAATGAAAGATGTTTGTCCATTATTGTATCTCCAAACACTTTGACCTTCTTAAACCTACTGTACAAGACATTATTTGTTACCTTCTTCACTTACAAAAGTCAGGTCTTGCCTGTACTTCTGTGCACCTAGATTACACAGCCATAGCTGCCTATATGCAACACATATCGGGGGCCCTGAAGTCCTTTCCTGTTAAATATAAATGGCCCTGTATGTACAGGTGGGGAATGTGTTGGATATAGATATATCCCAAGACTGGCACAGCCTATAGCCTAAACTAGGAATGGAACATACATAGTACAAAATAATGTGCAAGTGGTACTTGACAACGTAAAAATGTAACAACATTTCCCCTAATATACAGTTGATGTTCTAAGGGATGTGGGGAGGAGGGCAATATTTACACGTTTGGTGAGCATTCTGGAAAGAAATATTGAGTCATATAGAAAGTAATGGGTCTACTGATACCATAGGGTCCTGTTACGGTCATACTTGGTATTCGCCTCTGCAACTGGGGCAAATTGGGCATGGGGGAATGGACAGAGATTTCACACATGTTTCTAGTGGCCACACAATACCTGGCAGAACATTGGAAGCAGTAAAAAATCCTGGATAGTTCAATATGGGTACGACGCCTGTCGACATTGATGAAAATGTTAACCTATGACCTAAGAGACATGAGAAAGAAATTTGATGCAATTTGGAAACTAGTCATGGACCACTTTCAAGAAGAATCATCAGCTTTACGTTTTTTTCACATAAGATATCCACGTCAAATTTGCGTCCTTTATGATGGCTTCCTTATCAAGCCCATCAAAAAAGATAAACCCAAGAACTTTTTCAACTCATCCAGATTTGTGGGATTCCACCGGGTAGCTCTAGAATGGGGCCTAAGTCTGGCACTGTTGTCTTTCAAATACTGTTCAGCATACAAATTAGTCTGCTCAACAATCTCATCCAAAAATACATCGTCCATAAACAGCTGAAAAAAATGTATAGGCAAAAAGTTTTCAGCATCCACTCTACATCCTGCGACACCAGTAAAGGCAGAGCCCCAAGCTGCAAACCAGATGCCTCTTGCTGCACTATTGGCACATCAGTGTCCTCCTCTAAAATAGGCACTTCATCCGCACTGAGAGTACCGTCATCATCAGATGATTCCTCACAGACAGAAAATTCACTGCCAGAATCTTCCACTCCCTCCTCTGCCTCAGATGCAGAGTCAGTCTCTGAACCATGGTCAGAGGAAGACTCGAAAAGCACACCAAAAATGTGCTGAGCGGTCATCCTGCGGCCAGCCATAATCCTTACTAAGGAAAGCAACTTCACAAACAAGTCAACAACAAGCAACACTGTGTAAAATAAGTAATGAACAAAGTGTGATTTCATCACAAAGATCTATATACTCAAAAACAATACCACTCACTGCCGCAACCCTCTCCCCCCCCCCCCGGCAGGAAAAACCTACCAGCACATAATCTGCACACACAGCAAAAACCAAAGATATCCCACTAGAAAGAAAAAACTAAAAAAATTACTCACAAGACAACACAATACATATCTTGCACAAATGCAAGATTTTCACACACAATAAAACAGAAGCTAAACATGCTGCTATTATTTTACCATTTACAAAAACGTATTCATGCAGGGAAATGTTACTCATTTAGAGTAAATAGTACAAAAACGTTTTCTTACCAAACACATGCAACTACACAAACTGCAGAACTACCAGTGGCGAAACCACAAGCAGAAATAACAGCAAGAAAAGCAGAAGCTTTGAACTAGAATAAAAAGGAGAAATAAAACATTACAATCACATATACAAATGACAAGAAATTAACAATTAACATTTTAAAACGCTATGTCACTACCCGAATGCCAGTCCATACACACTGCCAGCCGAACTCCAGACACCCACAAAAACGTTTCCTAGTGTCTAGTGGTTTTCTGCCCCTTTTGGTGGCAGATGGGCATGGCTCTACAAATATGGCCAATCTGCCACTAAAGGGGATAGAAAAACAGCCAAAAGTAAATAATAACTGATGCCCCATCCCACTGGGACAACCTTTACCCAAGGGGCCACCCCCAAACATAAATATATACATATCCTTGGTGCTAGTGGGTTTCCCATGTACCTTGGGGGTACATGGGACTCCAAAGACGGGCGATCTGTGGGGGAAGAAAGCAACCAAAAGTAAATAAAAAAAATGAATACCCAATTGGGGGTCGACCCTTGCCCAAGGGACCACCCCTATGAATAATATATACACATCCCTGGTGCTAGTGGGTTTTCTGCCACCCCTTCCCCGGGGGCAGATGGGTCCCCAGTTAGGGCCGATCTGCCACCAGGGGGACAGAACATGGCCTATCTCCAATAGGGGTGAGGCTTGCCAAAGGGACCATCTCCAAAGGCAGATGGGCCTCAAATAGGGCCGATCTGCCCCCAGGGGGGGGGGCAGAAAATGGGCAAAAGTAATTATAAAAAATTATTAGCCCGAATAGGGTCAATCCTTGCCCAAGGGACTGCCCCAAACATAAAATAACAAAATACTTGGTGCTAGTGGGGTTTCCTGCCCCCCCCAGGGGCATATGGGCTTCCAAATAGGGCAGATCTGCCCCAGGGGGCACAGAAAAAAGCCAAAAGTTATTTTTTAAAAATTATATCCCCAATGGGGGTTATTCTTGCTCAAGGGACCACCCCAGGCATAATGTAACAATATCCCTGGTGCTAGTGGGTGTTCTGCCCCCCTGGGGACAGATGGGCCTCAAAATAAGGCTGATCTGTCACCGGGGGGGTTGTGGGAGAGCAGAAAATGGCCAAAACTAAATGCCCCCATTTGGAAGCGACCCTTGCTCAAGAGGTCGCTTCCATTTCCAAAAAAGAAATCCCTGGTGCTAGTGGTGGCATTCCAGCTGCATGATCACGACCTCATGCGCAATCGTGCAGCAGGAATGCCCTGCAAAGAGACATCGGGGAAGAGGAAAAACTCTTTCCTCTCCCTCGATGCCTCTGTGCACGCCGCAAACCCCGCAGCAGGAAAAATATACCTGCTCCTCCGACGCACTGGAAACAAATGGCATCCAGCGCGCCAACCCCATCGGATTGCCGAGGGGGGGTTCGGGGGTAGCAGCAGAAGCCCTTCCGCTGCCATCCCTTTTTGGTGGGGTTACATGGGCGGCTCATGGGGTGGGGGGCCCCAGCGCTTCTCCCATGGGCAGGTGCACGGACGGAACGGTTCCATCCTTAGCATGCGCCCACCGTGGCTCAGGACGGAACTGTTCCAACATCAGCATGCAAGGGGGTTAATGCAAAATCAGGAGTACGAAAGCTCAGGGCTTAGTGGCCGCAAATACTCTGGAACCAAAATCCATAGAATCAACACTCCCAACATCCAATCAATAGTGAGAAACAAAGGTGGTAGGTGTAGCCCAAGTAGCAGCTTTTCAAATTTCCACAATAGAAGCCCCACAAGGCTCTGCCCAGAAGGCAGCCATTCCCCAGATAGATCTATCAAGTAGTCTACCTGGTAAAGGATTGTCCATGGAATCATATGACAGAGTACCTTTCTTGTGAATACCTTTATGTGTCAGTACAGTTAAATCAAATGCATAAAATGAAATAAGTGAAGGAATTTCTCCTGCAGATAAAGAAAGTATTCTGTAGGTGATTATAGTTGGAAGAATCCATGGTACAGGAGGCATTTGTTCCTCGTTGAGTATGTTTTATACCTTAGCACCAAAAGTCAGCTGGCTTTATTATGTTGAATACAAATGTGAACATGCTCTTTCATGTGTTTCTTCTCTAGTTTTTTCTACTGTTTAATGGTTCCTGTTCTCTGTGAAGTGACGAACCTGCATCACATTCATTCTTTAATATGTACAGCGGTCTGACGCCTCTTTTTAGTAGAACAGTCTCTGTAAACATACAGGCTGAATCATAATGGTGTTTGAAATGCATGGTGTATTTTATTTTGGAGGTATGATTGGACATAAGTTATTAACTAAGTATGTATAATTCCTGTTTCTTTGATTACTTGTTTAACTATATTTATTGTTTGTGTTATTTATGCAATGAATCTACCCAGGGTGGGGTTCTGTTTTGTCACGAGTTTAGTCTGTTTCTTCCCTTAATGCTTTTTTTTAACTTTAGATATGATGGCTAAATTTGAGGGAAGTTTTTGTTTCTTTTTATACATTAAAGAAATTGGACAGTAGCACGGAGACTGCGTATCCTACATTCACATGCAGAATTTATAATATTCCAAAGGCTGGGCGCCCACAACTCAACTTTGTCTTTGTACAAGTCCATGGGAACCCCATGCGGACCAGATGGTTTGTTGAAAGGGCTTTTATTTATAGCCGCCATCAGCTCATCGGTTGAAATGCTATATTTCAAGAAATAATTGCCAATTCCATTCCAGAGGTATCACTTTGACTAGCCGGAAAACAATAAATCATTTTAAAGTGAGCTATCAACTGGGCGGATTCAATGTTCAATTGCAAGGTCTTCTTTGTAATTTTTGATAATTCACTTGAGTTTCCTGTTTTTACAAAATGCCTAAGTGTCTTTAAGTTTAAAGGAGATCATCTTTTCCCATGTCTGTATTTGTTAGTCACTCATTCTTTTTTTCATTGACTGTTTATAGTCCCTTCTGCATTGTGCTGTTTCATCTCTGATCCTTGGCAATCATATCAAAGCTTTACGTAACCCTGCATCAGTCCCTCTACATATTCTGTCAAACCAACTAAAGTGATTTTCATTTAGGATTCCTATTGGCTTCAAGAGCAGGGTCTTTGTGTTATTCCCCAGCTCTACAAAAGCCTCAGCAATATCAGACAGACTAGCATGTGATGAGAGGCATAGGTACATGAGATCTCTGCTGGCACAATTAGCCTGTATAATATATTTCCCAGATTGGCAGACATCCACACTAACCTCAGCCCATTGGCTTTTGTGGAAAGTTTAGTGCAACCCCCAGCCTCAACTTTTGTTTCATCTTTTGGGGTTAGTAGGATAATGAGAAGAGGATTATGATCACTATATATACTAGATTGTATAGCGCCCTTCAAAATATGGGCAATTGGCATAAACATTTAGTAAATAGAGCCGTAAATATCGGTACATTGGAATTAGGGGTTCTACTAGTTCTACAACATTGTATAAATCTTGGGATAACAAACAATTATACAAAATACTACTGATTGCGCTGAATTTATACCTTGTCTTACGTACCAAATTTAGCACTGATGGTCTTTTATTTGCCTGCTGAAAGTTGTCGAGGGGAATAAACACTTCAAGATTATACTTACAATGTAGTCATGTTTAAAAGACCACAGACTCCGAATACCAATTTTATGGATTTTATTATAAGGCCAAAAATAATTGAATATATACGCATCGAAGGATCAATGAATATAGGTACATAAAAATCAATACAGAGCCGAATCTACACATATAATTAATTCGGCAAGAGGCACAAAGTGACAAACTCAAGCAGCAAAATACAACACAGGATGGAGGGGGAGTCCAGTTCTTTGTTCATTAGGAAAGAAGGCATGAATTATCTTTCCCTACTCTACTCTCATTAGGATTGCTAACTGAGTACCCTAACTTCTTCCCAAAGGTGTCAGCACGTGTAGACTTCCTTAGAAGTACTCACGTCAAATGGGTCAATATAGCTTAAGGCTATGGAGCCCGCTCTTAAGATGCTCCTTCTCCTCCGAAAATCTAGAAGTCTGATTTTCTGTCCCTGTGCATCGGCTGCTGGAATCTTTCGCGATTTTCGGACTGTCCCCTTATATTCATCTCCCCACCCATGAAAAGGGTCATAAGTTAATTCAAATATTCTCTAACGTTAGTATGGTAACTGATGCTCCACAACCATTGGTATGGTCGGACCACTATCTCTTGAGCTTTAAAATCCCTAGGTCTCTATCTCATGCTCAACCTAGGGATAAGCCCCGTCCGTGTATTTTTAGTTCTCCAGTATTGGGGTATCTTTCATAGATTCACATGCCTGAATCATTCCCCGTCGTCGGAGTGGGAGTCCCACGGTACATAAAAAGCAATAATTATGCACATAATAACCATAATATAGGTAATACATAGAACCAGGAAGTGAAGTAGATAGAAACTACAGGGGAAGAAACTTCCACTTTTATGACTTGTCCAAGTCATTATAAACAGTCCAAACTGCAGCCAATCAGGCGACAGCACCCTCCAGAATGCTCTCCCCAGAGGCTGAGGCTCTCAGATTTTCTACCACACGTCGTGTGAAGGGAGTCTCCCTGAGCTCTGCTCAGTACTTTTCTATTTCTTCACAAATTACTTCACTTCAGGATGTCTTCATCTAAAAGATCTCTCTTCGACCTTGTGAGTCTTGTGGGAAGCTCCGGCTGTTTTCAGAAGACCCCACAAGAAATGCATTTATTGCCTCTATCCGGATCACCAGGTGAGGGGCTGCAAGATCTGTAGGACCTTCCCTCAAAAACTCTCAGAGACAGAGAGGACGCTCTACTTCTGTGGCTACAGAAGATCAAGGATCAAGACAACCCCTTATCTGATGTGGGGAGTATTGCCTCAGGTTCTACTGTGTCCTCTAGGAAGAGGATTGCTGAGGAGGTCTTGTCTTCTCCTGGGGCTAAGGTGTCGAGAAAACAGCAGTCCTCTAAGGGTGCTGAATTGCCTTCCTCCTTAAAAAGGCTCCTCCACCTTCTACAAGTAAGCCTCTGCATACTACCCCCGAGAAAAACTGCGAAGTCTCTGGCTTCAAAATGCTTGCCTGAGAAGATTTTACCTCAGAAAAGGTACCGTCGTCGACGGCATCGACGACGACTTCGCCGACGATACTTACCGTCGACGCTACAACGACGTCGACTGCCACCTTCTCGTCGCCGAGACCACAGATGATCATGTCGCCGGCGTCATCACCGTCGACGCTGGTTTCTGTCTCCGTGAAGCCAATCTCGCCGACGACGGAAATTAGATCTACCGCCGACGTCCCCGTCGACGCACGAAGAGTAGAAAACTCCCGTCGACGATCGCCTCGTCGACGACCGCCTCGCCGACGAAGACTGCCTCGTCGACGAAGACTGCCTCGTCGACGAAGACTGCCTCGTCGTCCAAGACTGCCTCGTCGTCCAAGACTGCCTCGCCGCCGGTTACTTCATTTACACCGGCTTCGACGACGACCGCTCCGTCGACGGATCCTCGTCGACGCTACAATTATCTGCTTGTACAGAATTGCAGGTTTGGTCAGCGACTGCAGCAACGGCGCCTTCTGCACCTTCTACGACACAGGTGCAATTACCACCACTGACAACAGCATCTTCCTTGCTGCATAGACGTGGTTCTTCATTGAAGAACCTCTCTCCACTGCATATTTCCCCTACTAAGGTACCTCTAGAATTGCCTGAACAATTACTAGATTATGGTGAGGATGATGAGGAATCTGAGGATGATGACAGATTTCGCACTGCCAGGAGCCCATCAGAATTATTCATCAAATATCAGGAGGACGATCAGGATAACGATCCTCCCCAAGAGACTGTTGGTCCAGCTCCAGATGCGATTCCAACGGCGCAAATGCCTTTGGCTCTATTAAATAATCTACAATTCATGTTGGATGATTATTATCGCCGTTTCCCTCCATCTGAATCTGCTTCATCTATTCCACCGACACCTGTACCTCAAACTTCCTTTTCTGCGTTGAGGTCACCCAGACCACCGTCTCCGGTGCCTTCTCATCATTCCAATGATGCTCACACCTCTGACAATGATAGGGAGGAAGGGGAATTAGATGACAGATCACTTCTTACGGAGTGGGATGATTACCAACTGCAAACTCCGTCTCCTTCAACTCCAGCTCCCATCGATTCTCCTCCTGTTGACATCGGAGGGTTTCATCTTCTGATGGAAAGGGCAACTCAAAGGTTCCTCATGCCTATGGAAACCAAAAAGGATGAGTGTTTCCTATACGACTTTAAAGATCAGACGAGGAAGCCGGTACGGACCATCCCAATAATCGACTTCATTTGGCAAGAAGGATTGAAGGTAATGAAGGCTCCTGCTTCTGTTCCTGCGGTCCTACCTCGCCTCGACAAAAATATAAGGCGCCAGATAACACACCGGCATGTCTCATAAGTCAACCAAAAGCCGATTCTGTCATTGCCCAAGCGGCACAACGGCGAGCTAGAAACCCATCTTCTCCAATCACAGCTCCTCCAGATCGGGATGGCAGACGAATGGACACTATTGGGAAAAAAGTTTCCAGCATGGCAGCAACAACAGTCCGTGCTGCTAATTCACTGGCCATACTATGCCGATACGACAGGCAGATGTGGTCAGATATCTCTCCTTACATCGACATGTTGCCAGAACCATCCAAATCGGAAGCTTTAAAAATACTGCAAGAAGGAGAACGTATCTCTGCGGAGATCATAGATTCGGCCGTAGATGTCGCATCTACAGGTTTTAGACAACTGGCAGGGGCCGCAGTACTACGACGGCAAGGCTGGCTCAAATCGACATCTTTTCGCCAGGAGGTTCAGGCAAAGATAATTGACATGCCGTTTGATGGTGAATCACTGTTTGGCCAACATGTGGATGAGGCCCTTCAAGCCATCAAGAAGGATACCGAGACAGCAAGATCTCTGGGTACTCTCCACTTCGGAAGCCGCCCTTTCGTGGAGCTAGGGCCGTGGCTCCTTTTCTAGTCGAGGAGGATATAACCAACAAAGGTCATACCAGTCCTTCCAAAATAGTCAAAGATACCAATCTCAACGCCAACAGTCTTACGGACAACGAAATACCTCCTATTCACAGAATAAGAGAAAGCCTTCCTATCGGGGACGCAACACATCTAAAAAACAGTGACAACCGCCGCCTGCCACCTATTCTACCGCCTACCCTTTTAAAAGTTGGAGGGAGAATCTCCCAGTTCTACTCGAACTGGTCCGCTATAACATCAGACAAGTGGGTCCTGGACATTGTGGCCAGAGGCCATGTTCTAGAGTTCATAAAGATCCCTCCAAACTCTCCTCCCAAAGGCCCACCACCAGATCATCTCAAGGAGCTTTTTTCCCAAATAAATTTGATGCTAAGAAAGGGAGCGATCGAGAATGTCCCTCAATTGCAAAGAGGAACCGGGTTTTATTCAAGATTCTTCCTGATAAAGAAAAATCGGGAGAATGGCGCCCCATTCTGGATCTCCGCTCCCTCAACAAATATTTAAAGAAGTTATCCTTCCGGATGTTAACGCTTCAAGAAATACTTCACCTACTTTCTGCGGGAGATCACATGGCCACCCTCGACCTCCAGGACGCATATTTCCATGTACCGATTCTTCCCAGACACAGGAAATTCTTGCGGTTCAGAGTGGCTGGCAGGGACTTCCAGTTCAAGGTCCTTCCCTTTGGACTACATTCCGCACCCCGTGTATTTACCAAGGTTCTAGCACCGGTGACTGCACACCTTCGTCTGGAGGGGATCCAAATCTTTCCGTATCTAGACGACTGCCTTATCAAGGCGAATTCTTTTACGGTCGCAGATGCCCACATTCAGAGATGTTTGTCCCTCTTCCAATCTCTAGGTCTCTCCATCAATCTCGACAAGTCTCATCTAGCTCCATCGCAAAGACAAACGTTCTTGGGAGCCACGTTAGACACTCAACTGACACAAGCATTCATCTCAAAAGAAAGGCAACAAAAGATTTGCGGCCTTGCCCACCTGTTGCGCTCAAAAGGTACGCTTCAGTCCGACAGTTAAAGTCATTTCTGGGGATGATTTCTTCATGCATTCCTTTACTTCCCAACTGCCGTCTCAAAATGAGACCCCTACAAGAGGAGCTCGACCACCAATGGTTGCAGGTTTCAGGCTCCTTCAACGATCTCATTCGCATCACTCCCCGGATGCGACAAGCCTTACTCTGGTGGACTCGCAAGAAGAATGTGAAAAAAGGGTGCGCATTCCTAGTGGAAGCTCCAAGTTTCACCATCACTACAGATGCATCCCTCGAGGGGTGGGGAGCACACCTTCAAGGGCTCACAGTCAGCGGCAAGTGGAACATCCCGCAACGAACGTGGCATATCAACCTTCTAGAATTGCTGGCCATCTTCCTCGCCCTAAAATCCTTTCGCACCATCATTCTGGGGGCATCAGTATTAATCCGGACAGACAACACAACAAGTATGCACTACTTGAACAAACAAGGAGGAACAAGGTCTGCCCGGCTCTCGCAACAAGCCCAACAAATTTGGGACTGGGCGATACGACACAGGATCAGCTTGTCAGCGATACATGTTCCCGGAGTTTCCAATGTCCTGGCAGATTCCCTCAGCAGATCAATAGTATCCAATCACGAGTGGGAGTTACATCAACCAACGTTGGATCAAATTTTTCAGGCGTGGGGTCGTCCCAATCTAGACCTGTTTGCGACCAGTCAGAACCGCAAATGCCCATTCTTTGCAAGTTGGCTTCCCCACAAGGGGTCACGCGGGAATGCCTTTTCGATGAATTGGTCACAGATCTATGCCTACGCTTTTCCTCCGATACCGTTGGTTCCCAGAGTTCTCAGGAAAATGAAGAGAGAACCTTGTCGCCTAATCCTCATTGCTCCCAGGTGGCCTCGCCAGTTCTGGTTTACCGAACTCCTCCTTCTATCAGAATGCGGTCCCATTCAGTTTCAACCAATACCGAACCTTCTGTCCATCCAGAACGGACGGATCTGTCATCCGGACCCTGCATCTCTGAGATTAGCGGCCTGGCGCCTGAACACTTTGAATTCGCTCATTTAGATATTCCTGCAGACTGTAAGGAAGTCTTAGCCAATGCTCGAGCGCCTTCCACTATTAAGACGTACAGGCTTAAATGGAGGAGGTTTTGCTTGTGGTGTCAGACTGCCGCTATTCATCCGATCCATGCAAAACCGGAGCAGATCCTACCATTCTTTTTACACTTGGCAAAATCAGGCCTTTCCCATTCTACTCTGAAAGTATTTTTAGCGGCTATTTCAAGATATCGACAAGATGGATCCAACTCTCTTTATTCAGCTAGGATCATTCAGCAGTTCTTCAAAGGATTGTTCCGGATGTTTCCTCCTATCCGCCGCCCATCTCCATCCTGGCATCTGAACGTGGTGCTTGCACAACTTATGCGACACCCCTTTGAACCTATTCATAGAGTGGATTGGAAGTTTCTCTCCTGGAAGGTGACTCTGCTGTTAGCTTTAACATCAGCTAGGAGGGTTAGTGACATTCAAGCCTTCACTATTAATCCGCCTTTTCTTCAATTCACTTCAAACTCGGTAGTGCTACGCACTAACCCCAGTTTTATGCCTAAAGTACCTTCAGACTTTCATCTCAACGAACCAATAATTTTTAAAACTTTCTTCCCTAATCCTCAATCACCTGCGGAGAGAACTTTGCATACACTTGACATCAAAAGATGTCTCTCATTCTATCTACAAAGGACTTCTTCCATCCGTAAATCTGATCAGTTATTTGTGGCCTATGGAAAAATACGCCAGGGTCAACCAATATCCAAACATACCGTAGCTCGTTGGATTTCTGCTGCGATTTGTTTCTGTCATCAACAAGCAGGAAGACCATTACAAACGATTCCAAGAGCACATTCTACAAGAGCAATGTCCTCGTCTACTGCTTTGTTTGCTGGTGTGCCTCTTCATCAAATCTGCAGAGCTGCAACATGGTCCAGCACGCACACTTTTACCAAGCACTACTGTTTGGAAGCTGCCAGTAATGCAGATACGTCTGTGGGACAAGCGGTTCTCCGTAATCTTTTTAGATAAGGTGAGCCTCTGTTCTTCCCTCCTCCTCTTTACTGTTTCTCAGACTGATGTCAGCTATGTTTATTATATATATATATATATATATATATATATATATATATATATATATAAATAACATTGCCATATATATTTATTTATTCGCAAATGTATACATATATGCATACTTTGGAACTTCTATGTATGTTATTCCATAAGGTCTCTTGTACATAGGATTATGTTACAAGTACAATCTTACGAGCATTATTATGGATGTACTGCTTTCTACTCTGATTCAGGCATGTGAATCTATGGAAGATACCCCAATACTGGAGAAGAACAATAGTTACTTACCTGTAATCTGTGGTTCTCCAGTATTGGTATCTTTCATAGATTCACATGCAACCCACCCACCTCCCCTCAGAGGCTCGTTATACTTTCTTGTCACTTGGTACACTCTTGTGCGAGAAAATCTGAGAGCCTCAGCCTCTGGGGAGAGCATTCTGGAGGGTGCTGTCGCCTGATTGGCTGCAGTTTGGACTGTTTATAATGACTTGGACAAGTCATAAAAGTGGAAGTTTCTTCCCTGTAGTTTCTATCTACTTCACTTCCTGGTTCTATGTATTACCTATATTATGGTTATTATGTGCATAATTATTGCTTTTTATGTACCGTGGGACTCCCACTCCGACGACGGGGAATGATTCAGGCATGTGAATCTATGAAAGATACCAATACTGGAGAACCACAGATTACAGGTAAGTAACTATTGTTCATCCTTTAGTCAGGTTACGTCTGATAGCCTGGTAACAGCCCTGAGCAAGCACCCGATTCCCTTTAGTGGAAACCCTGAGACTGATGCCCTCAGCTTGGAGAAGTGGCTTGAAGAACGGGTTGCGGAGCTGGTGCCCTCCTCGACTCGTAAAGCCAAAACTGGCCACACCTCTGCGCCATGGTTTACTGAAACCCTCAGGAAAAGCAGGAGTGCCTGCAAACGACTAGAGAGAATGTGGCGAACCAAGTTTGATTCTAAGGACAAAGCCATCTATAAGCAAGCTTTGAAAGCTTATTTTAATGACGTGCGCACTGAGAAGAAAAACTTCTTTACCTTCAAAATAAAATATGCTGCTAATAAAAGCAAAGAAATTTTTAAAATCGTTAAGGATTTTTCATCCCCCAGCGCCGTGAGCAAGGCATTTATCCCCACCTCCAGTTGGGCACACCAGATGGATGGTTTTTTCCATGACAAAATCTATTTCATTCAACAGTCATTTGCCTCCAGGGGCACAGCTGAAACTGGTGAGATGTGGAATGCGTATGCCCTGCCTTCGGGGGTTAGTTACTCTCTTACCCAATTTCCCCCTATTTCCTTAGAAAAATCTCTTGACATCATGATAACACTGAAGTCGGGTTCTCCTTCTGATCCCTGTCCAGCAAAGATCCTGAAGAATATCGCGGAACCCATAAATTCTGCGGTTAATTCAGTTCTTAATTCTTCGCTTGGACAGGGAACGGTACCCAGCTGTTGGAAAAAGGCAAAAATTGTTCCCCTCCTAAAGAAACCCACAGCGGACCCTGAGGTTGCTTCCAACTATAGGCCTATATGCTTGTTGCCCTTCTTCTCAAAGGTCCTTGAGAAGTACGTTAACTCCGTGCTAACAGATTATATAGAAGGAAACCATGTGCTTCATGACAGTCAGTCAGGCTTTAGAACCTCTCTTAGCACTGAAACAGCCCTATTGGAGTTTTCGGAAACTATTAAAACACAGGTGGACAAAGGGGGCAGTGCGGTGCTGATACTGCGGGACTTATCCGCAGCCTTTGACACCGTGCCCCATGACCGGCTCTTGTGCAGGTTAGCGGAGTGCGGCATTGGGGGCACGGTGTACAATTGGTTTGCCTCTTTTCGGTCTGAGCGGCAGCAGGAAGTCTGGTCTCCGCCCTTTACAGCGGCCATTCCTCCAATGCAAGTGGGTGTCCCGCAGGGCGCTATTTTGAGTCCTACACTCTTTAATATTTATATGGCCCCACTTGCACGCCTGGCTGAGTCACACGGAGCGAAGATTATTTCTTACGCTGACGACACTCAACTACTGTTCACGTGTGACAAAGGTGCGAGCTTTCATGGAATGGAGATAAACAGATGCCTAACGGAGGTCTTTTCTTGGATGCAACTTAACCAATTTAAGTGTAATCCAGAAAAATCTGAAATTATTTTTTGGGCTGCCCCCCATGCGCCGACTGGAGCTTATGGTGGCCTTGCGACATGTCCCCTCCTACGGCCCCAGTCAGCACGGTAAAAAACTTGGGAGTTAAGCTGGACACTAGTCTATCGATGAAGTCCCAAATCCAAACTGTTGCTGGCACCTGTATCGGATTGATAAGAATGATAAAAAACTTTCTTCCTCTACTCCCGGTGGAATCCCGTAAGATTGTTGTGCAAGCCCTAATTACATCCAGGTTGGATTACGTAAATATCCTGTATCTGGGGCTTCCAGAATATTTGCTCAATCGGCTGCAGGTTGTCCAGAACGCCGCAGCCAGAGCTATTCTTATGGTAAACCCCAGAACGCACATGTCGCCCCACCTGAAAGCGCTGCACTGGCTCCCGGTGAGAAAGAGGATTCAGTTTAAGGCCTTAGTGCTTGCCTATCGAGCCTTCCACGATACGGGTGCGGTTTACCTGAGAAGTAGGATCCAACGCTATCAGCCTCAACGAGTCTTAAGGTCCTCTGGACAATCCCTGATGGTGATTCCCAAGTTCACTCGATCTCGGATTGGAGGTCGTTCCTTTCAGGTTCAAGCGGCTCGCCTGTGGAACGACTTGCCTCTACATCTCAGATTGACTCTGGACTTGCTGTTTTTCAGGAAACAACTGAAAACATGGCTGTTCCAACAATAACACGGTGGTTGGCGGGGCGGGGCTTTTCTGTTATGGTTTTAGGGGATTAGCGCCGGGACACTCTTTGTGAGTATCCGCGCGCTTTATAAATGCCCAATTTCATTTCATTTCATTTCATAAAAAGACACAATTCAGCCTCCTCCTAAATGTATCACATGACGAATTATTTCACTTACAAGGTTTTTCAGTAACTTTCCATTTCTTCGTTAATTAAATCTTCTTGTCTTCTAGTGGCCTTGAGGTTCAGATAGGCCAGGCACAGAAGATATCCTCCCTTTTCGCTCTCAGACTCTTCAAAGACATTCCGGGTGTCTCCTTAAACTAAAATAACGAGGTGGAATTCCGATACCTGCAGTGGGGTGGGAGCATACTGTTCTGGCACACACAAGAGATACATTTAATTATTTCTTTAGCAACTGAAGAATCGAAACTGTCAACAACTTATAACTCTGGGCCTACAGTGCAGGCAACTTTAACACACACGATTACATTGTTATGAATATAATGTCATTCTGCACATTATACATACAGAAATGATGGTGTCTCTAATACATGTAAATTCTACTTATAGGTGCACATTACATTTCTTGTTTAAGATATAGAATAAATGCATTTGATAAACACAATACACTGTAATGGAAAATAATATATACGAGTGCGTTTAAACCATGAGTATAATGCACCCATACAATGTAGAGTGCTGTAAGCGCTCTATCAGGCCCCCCCCCTCTTATGACTAGTGTCATAACACCAACATCTTATTCTCTTACAGGTTTTCTCCTTACAGAAGAGATCGACCTAAACAGAGGTTGTGGCTTGCCGTCCCTGTCTGAATTTTTCTAACCCCTTAAGATGCAGATAATGACTGTCCTGCAGTCGTTCTATCTGCTGCTCTCGTTTCTTCAAGGTGTTCTCATGATGGCGTGCCTTTTGCCATTTGTAGGCTTTGATGGCTCCCAATAACACAATGATACAAATGACTGCTATTATGATGGGTTTCAAAATGTATCCCACTATCCCTTGTCCTAAGCTTCCAAACCAGCTTCCAATTTTCCCAAATCCCTTGCCAATTTGTTCCCAAATTCCATCTGCAGCCAAATCACGTAAATCTTGATGTATCTCTGAAATATTACTGATATATTTCTGTATACCCTGACTATTGTCAGGAATATACGTGCAGCACTGTTGAACTTTCAGTAATTTACAGACTCCTCCGGCTTTTGCCAAGAGGACGTCTAAAGCAAGACGATTTTGAAGAACCATAGCCCTTATCGAGACCATCTCCCCATCAACAAGTAGCAATATTTGGGCTGTATTCACAGAGAGTTTATCCATTATTGTTGCCAGCTTTCTGATTTTCACATCATTCAAAATCACACCCACACTTGGAATCATAGCTCCAAAAACATCTCCAACAATTTCTCCAGCACTTGCACCACGTTTTCCTCTGCGCACACCTTTTCCTTCTAAGGGCCATAGATCATCTACATGAAAGATTTTAGGAAATACCACGGCTAAGTAACATGTACCATACCAATTCTTGGGCAATTTCACATATGCACTTTTTCCACACACAAAATACACATTTGGTACTATGGTTAATTTGTCCAATAATGCCTTTCTTATTGCCTCCTCAATTAGGAAAATGTGTTCACAATCACTCTCACCCACAAATATTTTGTCATAATAAGTTGATGGGTGTCTAATGCATAACTTTCCTTTTTGCTGGAAGTCTAATGCTATGGGACCAGAACTTCCCTTTGCCTTATGATCTAATTCTTCCTGTGTCCATGGGATAACCTTATGCTTTGGGTCCGGTCTAAATAAGGCCTGTCTATGCCGATCTTCTATCTCATCTACAAATTTCTTTTCAATGTCAGTTAACATGCAAGTCAAATTGTGTCTATGAGCAAATGATGTATCTAAGGTAATAGTAGGCACAAAATAAGTAGACATCCTCTCTACTTCCTTATAATAATCATACTTATTCATATACTTCAGGACTGGAACTTCTGAAAGTACCACATCATAATTTGAGAAATAGTACTCAAAATGGGCCTTACTATAAAACATGCTCAGCAACACACTACATGTGATGCCATAAGACAAAGGTAAGTTATGATATCGGATGCCCTCTTCTACTGATGGTGGTAATTGCATACACACATAACAATCTTTCGCTTCCATTGTATCCACATATTCGTACAACAAACGAGCATAGGCATTCAGCGTGAAATCTCCTTTGACAAATCTACGTGTAGCATCCGACTAGTTTCTCTTATCCTATCTCTATCTTTGGCAGATGTACCCTCTCCTACGTCTATGGTAGTTGGGGTGGGTGTCATTTCATTCTTTTCAGCATCGTGAGATCCAACCAAGGATGTAACAATCACCACAGCTATGACGATTAACACCACGACAATAAGGGTACCAATTATGCATTTCTGCTTGCGTCCTGACTTCTCGGACTCCATTTTGAATCACTGTGTTGCTTTGACACGTAACTGAAGTCAACAAAGATTAAGTTTTCTTTACTTTGCTTCTTTGAATTCTTTACAATGTCTTTTTATTTTACTTTCTACTTTTGATTTTGCAATGTCCAGTTCAATGATACTAAGCCTATTGAAGAGAAGTAGTCAGCCCTAACCCTCAATTCTTCTCTCTACTGTAGGTCCCTAATTTTAAATCTTCTTCCTCTTGGGGCTAGGTTATCTTCTTTCCAAGGCTAATAAATGTATATTTACAGTTCACTCTTCATCATTTATGATATTAGATCCAAGCATAGCAAGAACAAGCTGTAGTATTTCAGCACGAATTTCTCCCATTTCTTGTGCGGTTGGCTGTCGACCAAAAGTAGGGAAAGCAACCTGATTGAGGATCAAAAAGCGTAACCCTCTCAGCCTAGGTGTATCGGGAACTGTCAGAGTCAGGATTCCGAAGGCATTAATTCCAGGGACTATCAATTAAAGTTCAATTTTCAAAGTGCTCTCTCCATGACTCACTGTGACGGTCCCCAACCTCCCGGATCCCTCCGGTCTCTGCATCTGCAGACAGGTACGTCCACTCAGGAGATGCATACTTTCGAGACGGTACTCTCTCCCTTCTGGATCGTCTCAGACCGTCTGGTCTTTCTTCAGTTTCACTTTGATCGGATTCAGATGTTTCAGGAATTGGAGCGATCCATGAACCATCAACAAAAAGGATCAAATCAGATTCGGGCAACGGTTTATCGACAATGTCAGGTCTGGGTTTGGTAGATAGTTCAGTAACATCCAGACAGTCATGCTCTTCACAATCTTCTCCTTCCTCTTGTGGAAGAGGCAATAATGTAGCGGGGTTCAAAGTTGTACGTTTTAGAGTAACATTTTCAGAAGCTAATATAACTTGTTCATACTTTGTAAGCCTATTGTTTGTTAGATGTTGTGTTTTTGTCCTTGTCATTAACAGTTTTACTGAATGTGGCACATACACAATAAGCGGGTGACCCATTACTATGCTTTCACATCTCTCAATGCTGACACCTGTTGCAGCAACAGATTTGAGACATCCGGGCAACGCAGAAGCTACAGGATCTAATGTAGCAGAAAAATAAGCCACTGGTCTACGGGCACCTCCATGTGTCTGTACAAGGACCGCTAATGCACATCCTTCTTTCTCACAGCAGAAGAGCGAAAACGCTTTGTTGTAATCTGGCATTCCCAGAGCTGGGGCGCGAAATAGGCTCTCTCTCAGCTCATGGAAGGCTCTCAAGCAATCATCATCCCATGATACCGGATCACTAATGTCTTTTCGAGTCAGACTCAAAAGTGGCTTTGCTTGCAAGGAAAAGTTTGGGATCCACTGTCGATAATAGCCGACCATTCCCAAAAACATGCGGACTTCTTTCTGTGTTTTCGGAGTTCCCATTTGCAGAATCGTCTATATGCGATCTGGTGACACTCTTCGTTTTCCCTTTTCAATTCGGTGACCCAAACACTGTACTTCTGATTGACAATACTGAAGTTTGTTTGGAGACACTTTGGGGCCGATTCCGATGTCGGCCGGAAGGGCACCGAACGATGGTCGGAGCCCTTCCGACCGACTCGGAAGCTGCCGCTCGGATTCCTTTCCGACCGAGCCATTCCGATGGGCTCGGTCGGAAAGGAATCCGACTCGGATTTCCGGATGTCTCACGACTGGTTCGGAGAGCCCGTCAGCCATCCAGAAATCCCTCTGTACTCTCCCGGCTGCCTCTTTGCGACCGAGGGAGTACGATGGCAGTTTTCACTGCCTTTTCGTGCCGGTCTTTCCGGCACGAAAAGGCAGTCAGTAACTGTCTTTGGGGGCCCCCAGTGGGACCCCCATGGGTGCAAGGTCGCCGAATGGCGGCCTGGGGGCACCTATGGTGCCCCTCTGTTGAACCCTGCACCCGGTGGCAGGCACCTTGGGGTGCCGGCCACAGGGTGCAGGGTTGAACTGCACCCCTGCTTTCTCCAATGCCAGCATGCATTCCATCCGGAATGCATGCTCCCATTGTGGGTGATACGAGTGCGACCGAACAGGGTTCGGTCGCATCGTACTGCCTGGGCCGTAACCGACGACAGCAGGTCGTTCGGTTACGGCTCCGGACCGATGTCGGACGGACAAGAGTCCGTCCGACATCGGAATCGGCCCCTTTGTGTCCATTCTCTGACAAATGATTGAGCAACGCCACTGTATCGATCCTGCAAGCATCCTCCGTCTCTGACACGACCAACAGGTCAGCGATATATTGGACCAGGACTGAGTTCTGGGGCATTACCAGCCCTTCAAGATTCTTTTTCAAACACTGGCTAAAAATAGAGGGACTTTCTGTATACCCTTGAGGGATTCTACACCATATTAACACATGGTCGTCCATCCTAAACGCAAAAATATACTGGCTATCTTCATGCAGTGGTATGGAGAAAAACGCTTGACACAGATCAATGACTGTAAACCATTCTGCCTCACATGGTATCTGAAATAGTATAACAGCTGGATTCGGTACCACAGGACAACATGGGATCACGATTTCATTGACCCTGCGCAAATCCTGCACTATTCTGTACTTGCCGCTAGGCTTCTGTAGTCCCATTATAGGTGAATTACAGGGACTTCCTCTTATCTCCTTCAGAATGCCTTGTGCAATCATGGACTCAATTACAGGTCGTATTCCAGCCACAGTTTCTGGAGTCAATTTATACTGCGGGATTCGTGGGAATTCAGCATTGGGTTTGACCTGCATCTTAACAGGTTCAACTCCTCGAATCAATCCTATCTCCTCACCCGTGAAATCCCACACCTTCAGAGAAACTGAATCTCTCAAATCATATGGTAGGTCTTCTATTGTGAGAACCACGAACAGCTCTGCACACATACTCATATTGGCCATTTTAAAATCGTCATCGTCATCATAGGTTTGCAACTCCACACCCCTCGGAGTGCATGATATGGTACAATTTAGCTTACACAAAAGGTCTCGTCCCAACAGACAGACTGGGCTGGAATCACACACCACAAACTGATGTGTCTTGAAAGGGTCCTATTCTCACAGGTAATTCATTTGTCAACGGGTTAGTCATTTTCAAATTAGTCACTCCCACCACATGGATCGATTTTCCTGATGGGGTTAAATCTGGGACCACTTCTGTCCGTACTGTGGAGCGCGCAGCTCCAGTGTCTAACAAAAAGGTAACAGGATGTCCATTCACCTTTGCATCTACAAACGGTCCACTTTGATCCACTTCCAGGGCAGCACCCAAAGTGCACTCTCCCTGCACCCCCCTCTGACACTCATGAGGATCTTGTATTTGATCTAATATATCTTTTATCTCAAAGTAAGGCATCTGCCGATATGTCTGATTACTCATGGGTATTCTTGCCGGCTGTGGTATTTGCACTTGGGACTCACAACCTCCCCCATACATGGATCTGGGTCGTGTTACCGTATTCACATCCTCTGACATTTGTCCCTCTCCCTCATATTGCAATTGATTTGCTGGATTCAATCTACACTCGCGCTTCCAATGCCCGATTTTGTGACAATAGTGGCAAGCGGTAACACGTTTTTGATTTGCCACCCACTCAGCTCCCATACCAACATCTGCTCCCCTTCCTCTACCCTGTCCAGGTTGCAGCACAATCTGTTGTTGGTTCATTCCTCAACCACTTCCTCTTCCTCGACCCATCGCACCTCCAACTCCTTGCCCCCAGTCAGGCCTTTCGGCATACCTCAACTGTACAACATCAGTTTCTCTTTTGTTTTCTTTTGTGCTGACTCTACCTGTTCACTGCAGTATTTTGCATAACGCAAAATTTCTTCGACAGATTTATTCTGCCAACATATCAAGTGGTGTTGTATCATCAAACTGATATCAGATCTCAATACCAACACAAATTTAGAAACAAACTGTCCCATATCTTTTGGTTCAACAGTATCCAATCCACTATGTTGTTTAAATGCCACTAAAAGTCTTTCATAATAGTCATGTACCGATTCTTTAGGATCTTGAGTAGTACGATCAATTTTAAGCCAATCGACAGTCTGCGGGGCTACCTTGGACTGCAACCATGTAATCACTTGTTCATATTTCTTCATCACCTCAGCTGAAGGACCATTAGTCACCGGATCTCTAGCTGGTTCGGCAGCAGGCCATTCGACAGCAACCTTACATGCCGTCCTTAAATCTCCTGGAACCACTATATCAAATAGGGTATTCAAATCAATCATAACACCTTCGAAATCTTAACAAACCTATCAATTTGTTTATACCAGTCAGCAGGTTTCTCTCTCAGCCGAGGAAAATCATTTGTGAATGCTGCTAAATCACCCCTGCTCCATGGCACATGTACATATCCCCCATTCTGAACTTCTCTCAGAGGGAAATTTCCTGCTGCTCCCATCCCTCCACCTGGAGGCGGAGTATCTCCTATCACTTTCTTGGCACTCTTCTTTTTAGCCCATCTTTCTTCCCATTTATCCAATTCTCTCCATGGTCGCATTGCAATAATCAAATCTCTAATCTGTGCTTTTAGCCCTGTTGTTCGCTTTTCCTCTAAATCTTTGTCAGTATAATTTAATCTGCAGCTTCCCTGCATCAATTTCGTTTTAGGCAAATCCACCTCATACCGTCTTGCCTACTGCACCAATGCTTCATGAGCTCGCTTTGCCTTTTTAGTAACATCCTTAGCTACAAATAGCAATTTACTTGGGTCATACGTTTCAATCCTGTCCAATGGAAGATTCCCTTCTAGCACTTCATCTATTTCAATCTTCAATCTGACCACATCTAACAACGGTGCCTTCATTGCCACTTGTATCATTCACTGACCCTGTTCACTTCCTGTTTCTTCCCTGCCACAACTTTGTGCCCTTCTTGGACTTACACCTTCCTCCATTCTCAACACTGGACGACTTTCTCTCTCACAACTTCGACTTCTCCAATGGTTACCTTCACACAAACCCTGTGGTTAAAACATTACTCTAGGGGCTTCCTGTCTCATATCTCGCTCTTCTCTCGGTAGCATTGACTTCCTCACTGGTGGAACCCACATTCTGATGTCTGACCTAGAATTGGCCAAAGCTCCTGTTCGTCTTCTTTCTGACCCGCTGTCCATCCTCGATGGATCAGCAGTGGCTGGCATTGGAGTACTAGTTTCCACTGGCATCTGAACCATACCTGCTCCACTGATTGTAAGACTCCCTGCTGACATAGTTTCTTCCCCTTCTCTGGTCTGCTGATGACTTTCTCCTACTCTCTCATTTGTATTATAATTCAAAACCACAGGACCAATTGTAACTGGTACCGTAAGAGAGTCCGGTAACTGCATGGCACATGCATTACCATGCTGCTCAGAATCTGGATATCCTGGCCCTCCAGATCCCCCTGGAATCCATATTCCTACTGCCATGCTCCCTCGTACTCCTGTTGTCTGCTCTTCTGAACCTGTTCGATCTACCCCTAAGGCTTCCCCAGGCTGCTGCGTTCTTTCTAGCTCCGATCTGGAGTCATAAGATGGAGGACGTTCTGCCAGCAATCTCTCTAGAAAGCTATCATCTGTATCACTGTCCTCTTCTGTCTTACTCTGTCCTTCAGACCCTCTTTTTATCAACCTGAATGGGTATAAGCGTTCTCCCTCTATGTTGTCTACTCTCCACCTCTTCAATTGTGCATCCCACCTAGCATCCTGATATGCCTTCATTGCTTTCTTCATTCTGCCCTGTGAAGCTTCTCTTCTCTTTGCCATTGCTGCTCTCATCCATGCATCTAATGCCTTAAATTGCCTTGGTCTAGGCGGAGGCTTCAGAGAAGACATTGTTGTAGGGATTCTGCACATACACAGAGCTATGCACAGGATAATAGGACCTCGGAGTATAGTGGTGAGCCAACCATGCCCCTCAGTACCCACAATCCCAATCCGACTAGCTTTAGCGTCTCATTCGCAGCGCAGCTACCAATGATTAGACAACCCAGAACACGGTCTCTCTCAGGACTCGCGGGAGCAAGAACACTCTTTCATAACTCACTCATACTTGTCCACAACGTGCGTAATAAGAGACACAGTATAGTTTAAAATGTTTATTTCAACTATCGTGCTCTAAGATACAGTACACGTGCCAGTACTATCAGCATAATGCATAATGATAAAATAATAAGCATGGTTACAATTCCATAGAATACAAACGGGGACAGCATTTTATAAAGACAGTGGATATAGGACTAAATGGCCTTACCACCCTCCCCGTGCTAATAACTAGTTTATTATAAAAATAGAAGACCTCTAGGCTTTGTCAGGCGGACCCCCATACCTCAATATCTAGATGCAAGGTTTACATCCTCAGACAAGCACAGCTCTTCTCCCTGGAAAGGTTTTTCTCCAAGTGCCACAATCAGTGAGATCACAATATTAAAAGCACACTAATTTCTCCAGTGCAGCTGTATTTTGTGTTATGTCTAAGTGTGAGGGGCTGACCAGATCAGCAAGAACAAGGGACGTTGTTTTTCGACCTTGTACATGTTGTGCAGACGAAACCCACAGGGAACAGGAGAAAAGGTGAAAGGCAAGAAGTCAGACAGTTCTAATATAGCCGGGCACAAGCAGGGACTGAACAAACAAAGTCACAGAGTAACGTGTGCAAAAAAGGCATCATGGCAGCCAGGCCTAAGCTAACTTAGCAACGTAGCCAATGAGGCCACAAACCACACGACACCCTCCCCTGGCCAGGCCATAGGTCAAGACATAGGACGAAAACAGAGTTCAAATTGATGGAGCAGAATGTAAACGTCTAGGTGCCAAAAGTTCCCATGAAGGAAATAGTTTTGCAGGACAAAAAAAAATATCCAGAGAGGCAGTCCACAGAACGCGAAGTTCTCTAATCCAATAGAGTGCAAGTGCAGAAAAACGCCACACCTTCCAAGAGGACATCATTGGTATTGTCCGAAAAAAGAGATACCATCCAGTTCAACAAATCAAAACTGCACTCATGTTCCTCATAACAGGGAGCAGTTATTAGCATTGCGGGACAACTTGCGTGATACTCAATATAACTTTGTTGTAGGAGATTCTGAGCAGCCGCCCAGATATCCCATTGCGCCCAAACTCCAAGTGCAGCCGCATGCGCCATCAATCCAGCGCCGGAACATCCCTGTTCATGGGCCACTAAGGGACCCATCAACTGGCCAAAATCCGGGTCTGACTGAGACGTATTGGAGAGGCAAAGATCCAAGGACCAAGAGAAAGAACATCGTAAGCAAGACATCACAGGTTGCACGCAAGTGAAATACGCAAAGCGAAAAGAAAGTTTATATGACACACTGAGTGTCGCCAATGGTAGGACGCCGAAGCTGAGGAGCGTTCGTTCACGAAGCATCCGGAGCCGACCGTGGTCGAGTAGGCCCCCAGGAAGTGCAGCCATTGCGCAGCAAACAAATTAAAAGCAGTATTCCAGCAGCTAGGGCGAGGATCAACGGAAAGCCGCCAAAGACGCTGGAAAAAATTGAATGAATAAAAGCCGGTATTACACCAAATATAGCTTGAAAGGAGGTAACTAGGCCAGAGCCCACAACTTTAAAAAAGTGCACAAGACCTTCGGTGCTAGACGCATTGAAAATACGGTGAATCAGCTCACCGAAATGTTGTGGGAGGTTTGTGTTCAAAAGGGCCTGTATCTCACTGTGGGTACTAGCCACCTGGAGGATGAAGGTCTCCCGTGCGGACGTGAGCATAACCTCCTGGTTCAATAATAGCGCCTTTATTCTGCTCAATTTATTGAAATCTGCCTTCAAAGTCGGAATGGAAGGCCAAATGGAACTATCTATTATGTCGTGCGGGGGAGGAAAAAGCACATTTTTGCAGCCACAACGCGGTGGGAAACTGTTACAATATAGGGGATGCCGGCCAGCATTCCACAGCAGTCCTGATTATTCAGAAGGAGATAGCTACCATTTGCAAGCACAGTGAAAGTAGGTGATATAGCAGGAGCAGGAATGCCCTTTAAAACACAAGCAAGATTCGGAGCCGAAACGTTACAAGCCCCGTGCAGTTTAATGTTTTTACAAATGAGGGAATGACCCACTGCAGAATCGCAAGACTCTCCTGTGAGAAAAACCTCTTTTCTGTCCCTGATGCACCTGTACATGAAAGGCAGGGACCAAAGTTCATGCAAGAAGGCACTGCCTAAAGGCTGAAAACGGCCAACAGGATAATGTTTCATGCAGGAACTGAATTCAAATAAAGAAAAAGGCAAAGCGATAACCCCGTGTACTAGCCACACAGCAGAGTCCAACTCCGCCACAGAGAATGGTAACGGCTCTATCTTCTCGATATGTAAGAGAGTGTATGTTGCATCTTTCATGGACATGAATTGCTGTTTGTCAGTTAAATTAAACGGTAAGAATAAGGCAGACGTGTTTAAAAAATGCCAAGGAACTTTACCCATTTTCAGTGTCTGCAAAGTCCATGCAAACTGCATTACTGAACACAATTGATTCTGACCATGATATAACACAGACACATCATCCTGTACAATATCAACAACAGATGAAACAATATTCTCTCATGTGTAAATGCGGGAAGACAGGGTATTAATACTATTGTCAACAACAGCAAGCACTTTTTCTAGATTTGCTTGATCGATTTCCCGAAGATGGGAAGCCGCTTCAATTTGTGAAAGCTTCCAGAGTTCATTGTAGGTTTCATAAATGAATCTCTTAGGTCGAGGACCACGAGGCCCCAGAACAAAATCGGACAGATCAATGTTGCCTGATAGGAGGGATAAATGTTGTTTAATAGAATCTAAAGAAGAGTGCTGCAACCACTGTTTACACAATTTACCAACAGAATACGTTGTAACAGTACGAGCGTCAGAAAACCTCAGATCTGGCCTATCCTGTTTGTACCCAGGAGCTGAGTCATGAAAACGCAGTTGGCATGCATTCGATGCTACGGGCCAAGCCAACCAGGGGGACTGAACGAACGTAGAGATATTAAACGAATTGTTTTGAAACAAAGCTTGCAAATCGGCAAGGGAAATGTTGGAATGCAAGCTCTCGTTGTGAGTGGAAGACAATGCAGGAATTGAGGGTGCGTTCAATTGTTTAGAAGTAGCCAAACCCCAACAGGTCGTTTGATAGATTGTACTATTTAAAAATAAAATCTGGGCCGGGATGAGGCAGGCACGGTGTAAGGCTTCCGTGCCACGGACCTGCCATGATTTGGTTCCCCAAATAGACTTTAAGTCAATGGTATCCTGCCAGTGTTCATAACCACCCACTGCTAATGCGGCCAAAAAGGAACCCGAATATAGCAATTTGGTGTGGGTCAACATGACCTTTTGAGTGGATGAAGTGTTCAATTTAAAGTAATAGGACCCAGGGTTCGATCTATCAAAGTCGGTAAAGTAAGTAAATTTACTTTTAAGTGTGTGGGAGCTACCTGGCAAAGGGGTCGGACAATGTTCCCATTGGGTGTAATTAAAAGGACCCCGAAGAGCACTTGGTTTATGGAGAAAGTGATTGCCCCAATGCTGGTAACAATATAAGTCGGCATAACTTGCAGAATTTAAATACAGATCTTCAGCATTAAAAGCTGCATAATATTTCAAATCAGAAAATAACGATTCAACAGCATGCACATCCCAATCGTCAGAATGAATATTACTTTTTACGACATCACCCATTGAAACACGGAGGACATTTGGTACATTAATAATCTTGGTTGGTCCATGAATTTGGAAATTTACCGCATCCCATACGATGCCATCAGCGACTGGGAAAGCCGAAATGTTCACAAATGTGTCGTCACGCTTCATGATGTGAGATGAAGAATGCAGAGCCAAGGTTCCAGCGACACAGTTCACTGTAGAGCGTTCTGGTAAATAGTGACCATTAATGAGCAAGAAGAAAACTGTCACAAAGCCAATGGACATGAACAGAAAAATCAGGAACAGTACCAACCAGATGTATGTCCATGGTGGGACTAAAAAATTGTCTCTGAACCAGGATACAAAAATACTGAAGCTGGACGGGATAAGTGATGAGGTGGAATCCGAATCAAAGGAAAAACGGGTTGGGCTCTGTGGTGTTATTGGTAAATGAGCCACCGACTCGGTGGCGGGATAGGTGTACTCGGTCTCCTCGTTGCAGGAGGAAGCCGGGAAGTCGAGCAGGCGATCAGGCAAATTGACCATCTCAATGGTAACATCAGTGTCCGTGCGCGCTGGAGGGCCATACACATGAGCCCTAGAAATGGCTGGACATGAGACCGCAGGTGTTACACTATTCAGGATCGGCCAGACATTGTAGTTTGACATTGTCCACTGAGATGTATCTGTTGTCCTTGCGACCAGGAAGCGGTGGTAAGATAACTGTACGAGTACCCTCCAAGCCAAGGACTGGAACCGGTGCACGATAAGAGGGTCCAAATACTTTTTTGTTCTCCACCTTCTCTCGGACCAGTTCTCCAACCTTCGGAAGCCAGCCGGCAACCGGGATCTGCAACGCAGCGTCTGTGGCTGAAGGCAAGTGTTCGTTTGCAAGTTTGTCACGGGTCTCTTGTAAGTCCTGCAACATAGTAGAATGATTATCTACGTCAAAGATTGCGGCATTTGCCGCCATGTCTAGACCATCAAGGTCTGGCACAAACATTTGTATGCCAAAGAGCATTTCGTATGGGGTCCGCCCACCCAGAGATCTTCTAGGGAGATTATTAAGTGCACGTTGTACGCTATACAAGTGGGCCAGCCAGTTCCTGCCAGTACCTAAGACTCTAGCTGTCAAGGATTGCTTTAAGTCACGGTTCATTCGCTCCACAATTGAATTACCCTCAGGTCTATATGGAGACGAAAATTGCACCCGCACCCCCAGTGACCCCACTTACATTTTTACATTTACATTGCGTCCTTGTAGGCCTTAGAGGCGAACGCTGGACCCTGGTCAGAATGGAAGGTACCGCAGGCAAAAATTCCCACAAAGACACGCAAATCCCTAATGACATTTCGAGCGTCAGCACTCCGTTGTGGCCAGACCGAGATGAAACGTGTGCACGAGTCTACTGCAATTAAGATGTATTTATATGCAGAAGAAAATGGGCCGCAGTGATCCAGGTAAACACACCCAAAAGGTTTGTTAGAAATGCAGAGCTGGGTTTGTGGTGGCCATTGAACCGTTGAAGGCTTAATTTGCTGACAAACGTCACAAGAAAGCACATAAGTACGGGTCTGTTTATATAAACCACGCCACCAGTAACGCTGCTGCAAGATGGAGACACTCGCAGATACTCCAGCATGGGCCGAAGCCAAGCCTTCGTGTGCGGCCATTATCAAGGAAGGTCTGCGGTCCGCGTTGGGAATCAGCCGATCACCAACGTCTGGAATTCTTACGTAAGGAGCCTGTTCGGGACTTAAGTGATAAGAGTACTTGGAAGGGAAAACCCAGTGGGTAATTAGTACCTTCCTTTGTTGCAGCAATAGCTGCCAAAATATCATTATCTATTTTAGTCATGGATCTTGTAACTGCTGCTACTGTGCAAGTGGCTACCGCTGATTTGGCAGCTTCATCTGCCAAACTGTTGCCAACAGCGTGTGCGCCCACACGCTGGTGGCCAAGGGTGTGAATCACCTGTGGGAGAGGCAGACGTTGTTTAAGATCTGCCACTCGAACCCAAAGCGTTTTATGCTTAATTGTGCTGTCTTTAGTATCTCTATAGTCGTTTTGCGACCAAAAGAATAGGTTGTCATTGAAAGATTGAACACAGTAATAGGAATCGCATACAACAAGAGTAGTCACTTCTGGATTCGCAAACTCAAGTGCGAGCACCAATGCACGCAGCTCGGCCAATTGTGCAGTACTGTCTTCTAGTGCCTGTGTGTGCACTACACTCGACTTGAACTCTCCGTTCACCATAGTACCTGCAACAATAGCACACGCTGCAGAATAAGCATGCTTGGAACCCGTGGCCGGTTGGGCCGAACCATCGGTGTAAATAATACATTCGTACTCCTCAAGCGGTAGCAAAGACAGAGGAGGAGGATGAACAAATTCATACAGTAAGAACTCCTGTGTCTGAAGTGAGGAATCAAAGATAAAAGTGACATCCGGGGATGTCAAAGATATAGCCCATTGTATCCAATGGGGGTGCAACGCTTTAGAGTTTGGTTCACTCGCCTTCGTCACTGCCTCAAGGGCAGGATATGGTGTAACCACTAAAATGCGTTTTCCCTGTGCCAGTGCGCGTTCCTTTAGAATCGCCATTTGCACTGCAGTCAAAACTTTTTCCACAGAGGAAAAGCGCAACTCCGCTGAAGTGTAAAGATGTGACTTGTATACAATCGGTACTGTCACCTTCGTTAAAGGTTAGGTACGTGAAACCCACTGCCCCTGGCACAATTCTAATTACCAGGTTTGTGTGGTTATCACGAGTCAACAAGAATTTAGATTCCAGTAGATCAGACTGCAAAGACTGCAGTATAGAGGAATGCTCAGGAAGCCAGCATGACTTCGAAAAGGTAGGTTGTATCAAAGGCATAAAGAGACTTGATACGCTGGGCATATTCGGGAATGTAAGTACGCCCGAAGTTCAGAAAACCCAGCAATGACTGAAGCTTCTTCAGTGTGGATGGAGGGCGCAAAAGTGCGCACTTCTCCAAGAAATGGGGTGCTAATCCCTTACCTTCATTGTTGAGCTCATAGCCCAAGAACAAAACGGTAAATTCAGCAATGTGAGATTTGGCAAAATTAAATTTATATCCTAAGACCGCAAATTCGAGAATAATGCGGTCCACTCGGGAAAGATGCGGCCATAATTCGTCGTCTGTCAGATAGATATCGTCGACGTACGAACACGCATCTGGGTCTATGCTGTCCAACAAAGAGACAACACGGGCGGCGAAGACACCCGGGCTGTTCTATAGCCCATGGGCAAACGCCGAAATTTGAAGTGTTTACCACCGGAAGTGAAAGCGCTCCATTGGCTGCACTCCGGGGACAAGTTGTGCGTGTAAAATCCATTGGATAGGTCAAGTGTCGTTTTATATTTTTTTACGAACAAGACTGTCTACAAGCGCAGAACTGTGGGTATTTTGTACCGCAAAGGTCCGACAATGAGAGTTCAAATGTCGGTAATCCAAAACTAGGCGGTACGATCCATCGGGTTTAGAAACCGCAAAAAGGGGATTATTCATTGGTGATACGCATGTTTCAATTACTCCTTGATATTCCAACTGTGTCAGAATATCGGAAACGGGACCTTTAGCTTCCCGCCGGATGGGATATTGGGGTTGCGGCTGTGGTAACGACCGCAATGGTATATTATGGGGTGGAGAATCCTCATCCCAGCCCACGTGATTACGGTATAGCACCGGAGCTAGGGCCCCAGCCCATTCAGCTGCGAGAGCCTCCGCTTTGTCCTTGGGGACATGACGAGAAAAGCTCGGAAGGATTACCTCCTCCCCTCTACGAGCAGCAAGTACGAATGGGGGCGGCCAATCCGCCTCTGCTAACAAAATGTCATATGAAGAGGTCAGATTTTCCCCAAAAATCCCTTTAAAAAACACGCTCAATGTCACCTTCAATTTGAATGACAATATTAAATAGTCTGACAGGGGGTGCCACTCGGGTGTCAGCTGTCTCGACAGTAATGAATGTATCAGTTGCTGTCGCCTCCACATGAGGACGCAGTGCCTCCCGCACTATGGTAACTTCCGCGGCGCTGTCTAGCAGCGTTACTGCCCACGTCCAATTCAGGAGTCTCGTTCTCACCGTCTGTGGCATACCTCGCCGATACAGCTGCAACTTTTTTCTTCTGAAACTGTGGGCGAGGATGTAGAAATTCTTCTGGTTTCCGTCGGACTTGTTGTCGAGGTTGGTCTCGTCCCTGTGGAGCCTCACGACCCCTGCCTCTATCCTGGCGATCTCCTCCACCAGTCTGGGAGGTCGATGGTGCCTGTGAAGAACGAGGAGAACGCGGATCAGGGACCTGAAATCTCTCTGGAGATTTAATTCTCGCTCTGTCGCGCAAATCATAAGTGCGTTCAGAAGATATGGAAACCGGGGACGCAGTCCTCGACCCTGGCTTTTTCTGTTGCTTACCCTGTTTAACCTCCAGCTCTTTTTAGTAAAGAACGGTTTCTCATCTTTCTCAGATTGAGTTTTTTGTTGTGGTTGTGATTGAGTTTGCGTTTTAGCAAAAGGCTTAGCTCCCAGGCTATTGCGGCCAATGGTTTTATAAGCCTGTGCAATTATTTTCGGTAATTCGCGTGGCTTGTCCGGTTCTGGGATCAAAGCCAAAGCCTTAGCTTCTTGAAAGTTCACTGCATCACCCTTGACGTTAGCAAGGATTAGGTCAGCCACTACATCGAACACTCCCACCAATCTCATCCCTAATTCCACAGCCGCCTCAGGGCCATGTTCATCCTGCACACGTTTAATTACAGAGGGGAGTACTGTCATGGAAAGGGTGCCGAAACACTTCGCATATACTGCTGCGAATACCTTGCCCCAGTTGTTACAATCTGCCAACTCGGGAATTAAGTCTTTTGGCAAACTAATCGTCAAGATCCTGTGTTTTTCCACAGGAGAAGTATTAGGAAAAACTGCCTTCAGCTGGTCAAATTTTTCTGCAAGCTAATAAGGTAAATCATCCTTATTTTGTGGGCGCTTGCCCATCATCGAATTAACCATGACGGGACTTATGGTTACACCGCCCTGTCCAGCTGGATGCACTGCAACTCCAGGAGGGGTTCCCTGGACGTTGCCTGTAACATATTGTACCAAAGCTCTGTGAACGCGTATCAACGACGTATGCAAGACACGCAGTTCATCAACCGCAAGCGTCAAATAACGCGGATGTGGGGTATATCCAGCCAAGACTGGCCAAGTGGCCCCTTCAATCGATAAGGGGCCTAAACGAATCGGGGTAACCGGTTGTGGGAGGGCGCCATTAAACCAAACACGGTGTTGCCATGCCGTGAGCGGTACTTCAAGAGTCCGATAAGGCCTATAAACATTAGGAAGAGCGGTGGCTGTATATTCGTGGAACAGATTATCAGTCCCTTCCACCGCCGGTAAGGTGACCCAAGAGTAAAACACCTCAAAGTGGTAAGCAGGATCCGCTTGTACCACAAAGATCAGATCGACACCCGCGTCAGGCACTCCATACGCTGTCAAATGAGCTCGGAGCGCTGCGCGACTATGTGCCGCGATGTTGACCGCCATTAAGGCGAAGAATTTCCGACAACCTAGTACGAGGCAGCGCTATATAGGGTTTTTATTAACACCTTTTAATAACTTCAAGCTTGAAAGAACCTCTAAAAACATCAATATAGGAGGTATCACCCTCACACACGCTTCCGGAAACGTATGCGAAGGGTGTTGTGGACAAGCACAAGCACTACTCAAGCGTCTCGCAGATAAGCAGCCCACCACATTGGTGGCGCCATGTTGTAGGGATTCTGCACATACACAGAGCTATGCACAGGATAATAGGACCTCGGAGTATAGTGGTGAGCCAACCATGCCCCTCAGTACCCACAATCCCAATCCGACTAGCTTTAGCGTCTCATTTGCAGCGCAGCTACCAATGATTAGACAACCCAGAACACGGTCTCTCTCAGGACTCGCGGGAGCAAGAACACTCTTTCATAACTCACTCATACTTGTCCACAACGTGCGTAATAAGAGACACAGTATAGTTTAAAATGTTTATTTCAACTATTGTGCTCTAAGATACAGTACACGTGCCAGTACTATCAGCATAATGCATAATGATAAAATAATAAGCATGGTTACAATTCCATAGAATACAAACGAGGACAGCAATTTATAAAGACAGTGGATATAGGACTAAATGGCCTTACCACCCTCCCCGTGCTAATAACTAGTTTATTATAAAAATAGAAGACCTCTAGGCTTTGTCAGGCGGACCCCCATACCTCAATATCTAGATGCAAGGTTTACATCCTCAGACAAGCACAGCTCTTCTCCCTGGAAAGGTTTTTCTCCAAGTGCCACAATCCGCGAGATCACAATATTAAAAGCACACGAATTTCTCCAGTGCAGCTGTATTTTGTGTTATGTCTAAGTGTGAGGGGCTGACCAGATCAGCAAGAACAAGGGACGTTGTTTTTCGACCTTGTACATGTTGTGCAGACGAAACCCACAGGGAACAGGAGAAAAGGTGAAAGGCAAGAAGGCAGACCGTTCTAATATAGCCAGGCACAAGCAGGGACTGAACAAACAAAGTCACAGAGTAACGTGTGCAAAAAAGGCATCATGGCAGCCAGGCCTAAGCTAACTTAGCAACGCAGCCAATGAGGCCACAAACCACACGACAACATCACTCCTCTCAGCTGATACAACACCTCCATCCGAAATGACCCGTAATGAGGGAAAGCCAATTCTCCCTCTTTCTCTGTAATTTTGTGCCAATTTTGCAGCCACACTATAGTATGGAGTCCTACATTGGTTGCCATATAATGCGCTGGAGTATCCTCTGGTGGAGCTTCTTCACCCACCCGAGTTACCACCCCTGTGTCGCCTCTACACAAATCACGCAACACCTTAAAACATCTCATTGTGAAAATCAATTATTTTGCAATCCCAAAGTCAATAGTAAACTGCTGACGAAAGTCCACCAATCCCAGCGCGGTGTTACACCAACCGACCAATCCCAGCGCGGCTCGCACTGACGTCACAACTCCCTCCTTTACAATTTCGCTTCGTACACTCGCTCACACATTCGCACACAAGTAACTGGAAACCAAAAGTTATTAACCGAGTAACTGCTTCCTACTACAGCCACAATAACTTACAGTCACATTAACAAGAAATTGTCCGTCCGCTAAAAGATCGATAGTATACTCTCACCAAAACATCCACTGTGACCCCCGACCTGCGTTGGTCACCTAATCGCCATAGTCTACCCCCGGTTCCTGAGGCTTTCCACCGCGACTTTACTCCTACATTCACACAAAGTTCCCTACAAGTGGATCGCCGATAGTGCTTCACGACACCCACAATTTTGATCGGACAATCACATACACAAACTATCCCGGGATCTTGGACTTCTCTTGAGTCCGCTCACCAAAACTTCCTGATCTGCACATGTCCAGACCAGTAAACCGATTAACCCACAATCACTCGACTTGCATTCTTACTGCGCAAAACAACAGAATTAATTCATCACCGCAATCTAGCACACCACACGATTTCATACTCACACTACCGCTGCTTCCGCCGCACCATCAGCATCCGCCGACCTCCTGCAATTGACCTCCTTCAATCTCCGTCTTCCGCCGTCGTCTACTCCAAGTCGAGAGCCAAATTTTCCTCCGCTTTTACTCTAAATCCCTCATTTTCCCCTCGCTTTAGAGGCAAACCATCCTCTGCTACCATTTGATTGCACTAAATTTATACCTTGTCTTACCTTCCAAATTTAGCACTGATGGTCTTTTATTTGCCTGCTGAAAGTTGTCGAGGGGAATAAACACTTCAAGATTATACTTACAATGTAGTCATGTTTAAAAGACCACAGACTCCGAATACCAATTTTATGGATTTTATTATAAGGCCAAAAATAATTGAATATATACGCATCGAAGGATCAATGAATATAGGTACATAAAAATTAATACAGAGCTGAATCTACGCATATAATTAATTCGGCACAAGAGGCACAAAGTGACAAACTCAAGCAGCAAAATACAACACAGGATGGAGGGGAGTCCAGTTCTTTGTTCATTAGAAAAGAAAGCATGAATTATCTTTCCCTACTCTACTCTCATTAGGATTGCTAACTGAGTACCCTAACTTCTTCCCAAAGGTGTCAGCACGTGTAGACTTCCTTAGAAGTACTCACGTCAAATGGGTCAATATAGCTTAAGGCTATGGAGCTCACTCTTAAGATGCTCCTTCTCCTCCGAAAATCTAGAAGTCTGATTTTCTGTCCCTGCGCATCATATAAAAAGACACAATTCAGCCCCCTCCTAAATGTATCACATGAAAAATTATTTCACTTGCAAGGTTTTTCAGTAACTTTCCATTTCTTCATTAATTAAATCTTCTTGTCTTCTAGTGGCCTTGAGGTTCAGATAGGCCAGGCACAGAAGATATCCTCCCTTTTCGCTCTCAGACTCTTCAAAGACATTCCGGGTGTCTCCTTAAACTAAAATAACGAGGTGGAATTCCGATACCTGCAGTGGGGTGGGAGCATACTGTTCTGGCACACACAAGAGATGCATTTAATTATTTCTTTAGCAACTGAAGAATCAAAACTGTCAACAACTTATAACTCTGGGCCTACAGTGCAGGCAACTTTAACACACACAATTACATTGTTATGAATATAATGTCATTCTGCACATTATACATACAGAAATGATGGTGTCTCTAATACATGTAAATTCTACTTATAGGTGCACATTACATTTCTTGTTTAAGATATAGAATAAATGCATTTGATAAACACAATACACTGTAATGGAAAATAATATATACGAGTGCGTTTAAACCATGAGTATAATGCACCCATACAATGTAGAGTGCTGTAAGCGCTCTATCACTACCCTGGGGTCCCCTGTGAGCATTAATTTTGTGATGTAATTCAATAAAAAGGGATTTGCTGCTGTTAACATTACCCTGTCATCTAGTTTAACATTGAAATCTCCTGCCAGCGCGCAGTAAAGACAGGAGCGGCAGGAGTAAGTTGAGGTCATAGAGTATCATACAAGTGGGAGAGAGAGAGCGAGTATATGTTGTAATTTAGTACAGCACCATGTTCATAGCCCCCTTCACCAGAGTTGATCAGTTACAGGTTTGGGGACACAATATCGGAGTACAGCCAAGTTGGGGGCCACTGGGTGGCAAGGGCCCTCAGTAACTTTCGCCCTGGGCTTCGTGACTTACCTCTACTTGTGACTGCGTCGCTTGTTATTTCTTTGACTCGAAGCGTCCGAAGGTAGAGTTGCATGGGTCTGGCCCAGAGGCTTCTGTGCTCCAAGTTGTGAAGGTATTACCACAGATTGGCCAACAGGAGGGTGTAGAAGCTGCACCCTTGTCCCTGTGTGAAGCCACTTGTATGCAACGCTATGGTGATCTGTGATGCCTAAGTTGGGCATAAGGTACTTTTGATATGCGCCCGGCTAAAGTGTTAAGGGTACACTGCTGATTGAGTTGTGGCATAATGTGTTATGTTAAGTACAGTTCCTACCAGTAACTACTGGGTTGTGCTAACTGATCTGTAGGGGAGTGACCCAATTGACCTAGTGATTGATGGGATCCCTGTGAAGTCATGATGAGGTTTGGTAGCACAGTGTAATATAGACAGTTGGAACTAAGTTTTCTTTTATGGAGGATACGAAGGATAATTTAAATAACCTTGTATGGAGTCTCCTCTGTGGTGTGCTTAGTTTGCTACTGTGGGTGTGCGGTTGGCACATTACATTTTCACTGCCTCTGGGATAAGCCCTAAGGCTCTGCCTAGCTACTTAGGGGGTGAGTAGGAGTTAGCTGTAGTGTGTACTCCCTTCTCCGGACTAGTGGTGGGTTCGGCCAGGCTCAGGTGCAGACCTTAGCCAACCAGAAAACTCCACTTATAACATTGCTAGAGAATGCCTAGGAGTTGTTTGCAGTTCATTTGCAACTGCCCCACAGGGCGACTGTTTTAGGCCACATGGCTTGTGAAGGGCTTTTGTGGTGGAGCCTGGTTGAAGAGCTAACGTCGGGCAAGTGTGTCTTGTGCTTTCATCGCACTGTTATGTCCCAGTCACAAGCTGATTTTAATCAGGGTGAGCTGCCTGGGGTTCAGGGAGCGCCGAAGCACTGAGCAGCTTTCAGACAGGTGTGGTATGGTCGATATCTGATGCAAGGGGCATCTGTTAGACTAGAGCTGTACTAAGATGTACCGCCTTCAGTGCTTGGAGGTCTGTTGGCACCGCCTTTTCAATGGAAGCCATTGTCTAGCGGGTTGCTCTGAGCGGAGTATTTGCAGGCTTAAGTAACATTTTCAGCTACCAGTTCAAACGTGCATCTTTCACTAATTTATACAATGCAGATCACAAGAACTATTTCCCAGGCTCCTGCAGTAGGCGCGTAAAAACGGTTGGAGTAACCTGGCAAGGGAACTATGCCACGTGTGGTTGGTAGCTTGTGTCGCTCGGTTTGGGCATGAGTACGGCCTGTCCTGTCGCCGGTGGTCGGCGAAGTTGTTGGCCTGTGCTCTCAGCAGTCCTGTTTGGTGAATGCGGGGTGACCATAATGGCAATTTCAGTTGTTTGTGGTAGGTCCTTGTTTGGGGTTAGAGGTCCGTTGGTCTAAGGACTGGCCAGTGCGTCTTCCTGCGCTCCGGTCGGTGAGCAATAACTATGGGTGTTATGGTGTCTGGTAAATTCTGGGCAGGGAGACTCAGGCCAGTCCCCACCCTTTGGTCGACCAGGACATCCCGCGCAAACTCCTTCAGCGGGGATCATTTCAGGAATGGTTCATAGGGTTCAAAACTTGTCAGCAGGGACACAGCACCCCCCCTAGCCACACCCTGGCACGGGTATTAAAGCTTCCCGTAAGTTTAATTTAGGGTTATAATATAGAATGTCTTATGAGGAGGGGCACAGTGCGGTCATGCCATTGTCTATTATTCGGTGACTGGAATTTGGGCCACGTCCAGTGCAAGCAGGGTGGGGCTAGTGCCTAACAGCTACATGTAACATGTAAGTCTCGGTGGCGGGGCGAGTAAGGGATGCTTGGTCTGCACGCAGGGGCAGGCGATTTCTTTGTGGGCTTAGCTCTGACAGCCACCCTGCACCCTGGTTTTGACAGACTAGGATACGCTGTGAAATTTGTGGCAGGCATGCGCCAAAAGATGGGTCTTCCGATACATCTATACCGGGTTAAGTTCCTGGCTACAGAGTGGCTGTGTGACACTCTGGTGTTGGAGGTGTTCAGCCGGTTGGCAGGCCTTCTAGATATGGGTTTTTAGCTCGGGCATGTCCAAGTAAGGGTTCAGGTGCCAGAAGTCGGCCCTGGGATACAATTTCACAGGCCTGGAGCGGCAGAAATGAAAGGGGCTTGTGTTCGACCTCTTGGTCACAGGTTCAGACCCTGGTAGGTCCACTTAGCATTTCATCCTTCTGAGGTCGATAAAACGAGTACCATTGAGTTGAGTAACATTAAACATATTATGCAGCGCCAAGATACCATGGGGTGAACGTATTCCCAATCACAGTCAGAAACGGAAATTGTAAAGGAATTTTGTGAAGGTACCGGGCTCACTCAGCAGTGTAGAAAGCGAGAGACTTGGCGGTAATTTCTCCCGCCCTATAGCCTTGGCAGCCCGGCAGGTTGTGGAAGTTCTCATCCAACAAGTGTGCTACGGTTGAAAAATTGGGGAAACTCTGGGTTAAAGCACAAATGGGCTACAATGTATTAAGAACATTTAGCATCCCCAGTATTCAAGAAAGGGCAGTTATTTATACATATGGTTCCCCTCCTGTCCCACTGTCTTGTCGGCTCCTTGGTATACTAGCAGAAGTTTGGGAGGGCAAGACGTCACCTAGGGTGGTGCTGGCTTAATTCGATGGACATGCTCCACAAGCGCTATACACTGATAACTGGGTGAGAGGAAGTAAGGTGGGCTTGATAATGCTTACTTCTACCTGCTTTGGCACATCTTGTCATGAGTTGCTTGTCAAAGGTATTGCACTTCAGCCAGGCAATGTTGACAACCATCCACACCAAACCTATTGTTTAAGGTCATCCTGAGCGCATATACACAGCCCAGTATTAGGCCACTGTGGTTGTCAGCGCCATGAATCACGAAATTCAACTGAACAGGAGGCGTGACCGTGGTTACACTAGCAGAAGTTTGGGAGTGCAAGACTCCACCTAGGGGGGTGGTTGGCTGAATTTGATGGACTAGTCCAAGATGTTTCACAGCAACTGCATGGGTGAGTTTCTATTACCTGTGCATAGTTCATTCAGATACTCAGTATCATATTAACTTTGGGCGCTCTGGTATACCTTTAGCAAACCTGGCCATGGGTTACACTCGCTGGGGCAGGGACACCAGCGTGGCGATACAGCACCTGTTGGCAGTTGCCATTATGTTAAATGGGGGGGCCAGGCGATCCTACGATGTCTCTCCTTTTCAGGGCGGCACTGAAGGGCGAGGCGAGTGCCCCGGATACTGGGTCCCCCTTCGAGTTTCAGACTCGGCAGGACATGCTTGCATGTGGGGCGATGAGAATCCCAAGCCGTAAAAGGTACAGCCGGCAGTAAGCCACCCTGGGGAGGGGCCGGAAGACAGGTTAAGAGATCACATACAGGCAAATTTTGGGTTTACCGAAGGCACCCCTGTGATGCACCAGATGCTTGGTGTGGTGCTGTGTTATGGTGCCGAATTAAGTGCCAGCTTGAGTAGTTATATAGAAGGGTGTGCAGTGCTCCAGTAATGGGTTTGTCTTCCTGGCATTTCTTTAATTTTCCAGGGTCTAAGGTATGGGTGATTGGCCATTCATGCGTTCTGAGAGTGGCACGATGGGCGGAAAGCAGGAAATGGAGGCATGGGTTTCCCGCCACTGAGATCATTTGGTTGGGGTTCCAAGGCATGCACGGGAACAGCTTGCTAAGAAACTGGCACAGACTAAGGGGGGTGTCTCCCCTCCCAACTTTCTGGTCTGGGTGGAGGGCCTTCCGTGCGTCTTGAGTGGCGAGATGCGCGGAATTTAAGAAATGGAGGCATGGGTTTTCCACCACTGAGTTAATTGGGTTGGGGGGCCATGGCAGGCACTAGAACAGCTTCTGTAGAAGCAACGGGCCGGGGTGTCCCCTCCCATCACTGTGGTCTGACACCTGGGAGGCAATGATTTGACTTTCCAGGGTCGGAGGGTACTGCTGCCAGAATTGAATTCCTCCTGGTGTAAGTTATGCAACCATTGGTGGGCACGTGAGTTTGATGGTCAGAGATACCCCAATGTAGTATGGGAGGGGCCCGGCCAGGGGTTGCTGTGGAAACCTCACGCAGGAGAGTTCATAGTGCCATGTGTAGAGGCCCTGAACAGAAGGGTTTGGTTTTATCAGGCATGGCCGGCTGCACGCTAAAGTCCACAGAGAGTTTTAAAAAGGATGGGGGCTCCTGTCCAGAATGGTCATGTCTGGCTCCTGGTCCAGTATGGGCTTGGACTTCTTTTGCGGGACCTGGGACAGGCCCTGGAATCATCAGGATGTAGGTAAGAATGCCTACCTTGGTGGGGGGCCCTGGTTGTGACGGTGGCCACACCCAGAGCTGTGGCGGACTTACAGGGCGATCCAGAGGCAGAAAGGTACTACGGGGTACCCTCTTCAGGAGCACAAAGGGTGCAAATGCCAAATATCCCCAGGGAGGTCCTCGGCTGGACCCTGGAGGAGCGACGGCGCCCCGCTAGTCCTACGGGCGGTTGTAAGCCTGAGCAACCGGGGGTTGCCTAGAACGCTCCGCCCCCTCGGGGGCGTGAGTAAGGGGGTGGACTGGCGGTCCACCGGTGGGAGGGGTTACCCCCTCCCCCAAAATTGGTAAGCACCATTTGGCTAAGGCCACGGTGTAATTTGGCTAATCAGGTGGGCAGGCGGCAGAGGGGCTGCCTTGTTGTATTGCTCTTAGGGTGTCCATAACGGGCTTTCCAATATCATGTCCTTATATAGGCACAATTCGCCCTGCCCTTATATAGGCATAGAATCCCAGGCCTTATTTAGGCATTAAACCGTGCACTCCAAATACATGCATGGTCTCTGACATCCGTCCACCCTAACGTCACAACAAGTTCATGAAGAACAGACCCTTAGGCTGCGGGAGTTTCCCTAGCCCAGGACTATTGATTTCTTCAAGGCCTCATGTATTATGCATGAACCATTATTCCTTAGGGGTTCATTCATGACGTCTTTCGCTGTCCAATTCACGTCAATGCTAACATTGTGAGGTACTTCTAAGATATAAATATATCTTCCCTAGCCCCTGTAAATCAGAGGAGACCTCGACTTCAGAGGAGCCCGTTTCCCGGCCTGACGCACTGAGAATACGCTGTCATCCCTGCACGCAGAGAGTCCAGCTTCCAGTGATCTGACTTCCCTTGCGGGGTGTTGGAGTTCGAGTCTGGCAAAGAGATTCCTACCTCTCTCATTCTTCAGGTATGGAGCTGACAAGAACCTAGAGGGACTCTTGGCATACTAGGCATACTAGGCATACTAGGCTTAACATACTCTTAGTATACCATAGTAAGGAATACTTCACCTTCTTCATACCTCGCCCTACACCTAGGTTAGGTTAGGAACATTGGGGTAGAACTAGATTAGAAACGCATCGTATGAGTACTCGCATTTTTAGTCTGTTATTTATGTAACAGCATTTGTACTAAAAGATAATGCTCTCGCAGTATTATTTATTTCTACTGCTCACACTGTACATTATTTATCTCACATACTGTCTTGTGATCGTAACAGCACATTATACTTACACCAGAAACAAGACTGTTCAATAAATCTTTTATTGAAAACGCTCGTCTATTATTTCTGTGTAACTCTGAGGAAAACTAAGCATGCACGATTGAGCTGAGTGAAATAGTTATCTAGTGTTTCCACGACTCTGGGACACGTTCTGATTCTAAAAGGGAAACATATTGGTCATGTTTTGCGGCTGCCAGAAACTACTCCTCCTTGTTGTCAAGGAGTTTCTAGTGGCCTCTGAGCTAGCTGGCACAAGTAATTAAGTTTAATATACTCGATAGGGACATACTGACCTCAGTCCTATGTCAAACCTATAGGATATATTATTCCAATGCGCAGAGCCTATTAGGGAAATAGGAGCTACACTACATGGCGCCCAACGGTTTGGTAAGGCGGTAATTCAACGTTAGATACTGAGTAACTCAGCCGTGCTATTTTCTCTCAAAGACCCCTACCCATATAGTCCAAAAGACGTCTGGAGTGGGCAGGGTTTAGTATCCACCAAGGCTACATAGGGAAGTACCCTATATACTAGCTGTTTGGTTTGCTCAGCGTTGAAGGATACAGTGTTCCAAAATATTGTGCACCTTATCTTTGTTTCCTTGAAACTTGTTCTACATTTTTCAAAAAACAAAATGCCTGACGGAGACAATAACACCGAAAACGGTGGAGCTGCGGCTGATCAAGCCCAAGCAGCAGTTTTTAACCTTACAGGTTTAAATGAAACTGAGGAGGGTGTTATACACATCCCTCAAAACTTAAGAAGAGCCATCACTCTAAAACTTATAAAACATGGCCTATCTCCAAGAGGAGGTAGAGCAGTTTTCGTGATAGAGGCACATGAATCCTTTCAGACAGAGGTATTCTATTCATGGGTACTACTTCCTGAATGCAATCCAACATCACAAACATTTCCACTTCTACAAAGAAGATGATCTACCAGAGGAATACATTCCTTTCGAGGATATTGAAATTCCATTAACATACCAGGAGCATCAGCTCTGGTTTAAAGGCGCCCTAAAACATCACAAAAACATTACCAGGCTCGGTCCACTAGGTAGACCAGGAGCAACATGGCCGATTTTAGCCGGCTACACACCTCATCCTGAACTGGATATAATGACAGATGAGGAATTACATACTCAAATAAAAGAGTTAATAAAAATTTACAGACAATTGGTCCAATATGTCATGCGGACTTTTACAGTCCGACCACCATTGACATATCCAAATCCAACTCCCCAACAGGGGAATACACTAAAAATTACACCACAGACTCTCAACTCAGTCATGGGTAAAATGCCCACAAAACGTGAGCAAATTCCGTTTTGGATAGCTCAAAACATTACTCAAATCGAAGCAGTATTTCCAAATACTAGCCCGCATGAGAAACACAGAATCCTAACAATCAGTTTACCAATGGGGATCACACCACAACTGGAAGACTGCACCACTTGGGGTTCAGTCTTTGCTGCCATCTACACAAAAACACATGGCATTCCGTCAATTGCGGTAATACCTGATGTCCTCAAACAAATTCAAAATGAATACGGGGCAGAGCCTGCTCTAAATTTAGGTATGAAATTACTGAAAAATTTCGACCAGGTCTCAACAATAATATTATCTAATATTAAAGGAGAGGCAGCAGCAGTTGCGATCCACCAAAAATTGAGGGAATTCGATGTTACAGAACATCAAACTGAGCTACCCAGAATAATAGAACAATCTTATGCAGAATTAGGCAGAGATAGTTTGGGTGGAAGACCACTGAAGCCGAAACTATCTGAAAGTCCTGAGAAGGACTCAATAAAACAAACTCCTACATCTTCTAAAAAGAAGTGGGAGTCTACTAAACAAAAATCAAACGAGAAACGTTCTCAATCCCAAGGTAGGTCTCCTCAAAAGGAGCCCTCTGAAAGGAGGTATAACCTCAGGAATAGGGATAATTTGAGAAAACCTGATAGGTATCATGATACTGATACACGTTCCTCTCGTCCCTTTCAGATCTCACCACAGACTTCGGAAAGAAGAGGACGGACGGAACACAGAGAAGAACGCGTGAAATCGACAGACGACAAACACGCTCCAAAAACCAAAGTAAAACCTCAATTCTCCAAAAGAAAGTAGCAGGTCTAAAGATTAGACATGCCGAGAATACTGAGAACACAACTCAAGAACGGAGAATGGGCTCAGACCATGCTGGACAGTGCAGCAGAAGTCACAATAGTTCACCAGAACCTGAGGGAACTTCTGGAGATAGTGGACTTGAATGAATACATTAAAGTAGAGACTGTAGACACCAGGGTTAGTACTCCACAAAGGTTATTTGAAATAACACTCCGGATGGAGGGAGACAAACCTAGACAGGTGAAAGCACTTTTTGGGAAAGACTATCAAAGGGCTATGACATACTTCTAGCAGAAAAAGACTGGCCACCACAATTTGTCAGGGAGTGCCCACATGGCGAGGACATTATTATGCCTGCCTTCTCCAACCATATTCCTATACATCTAAAATATACATATGCCAGGAAATGGGCAGTGGCCCAGGCCCCAGCATTATATAAAAATCATGTAGGATGGGATGAGGACTCACCTCAAAATAAAATACATCTGAAACATGAACCTACTGCACAAAGGCAGTACCCAATAAAGCAAGAAGCTAAAAAACAGGTCAGGGAGATCTTAGATCAACTTGAATACCAAGGGGTGATTGAAACATGCACCTCCTCAATGAACAATCCTTTGTTTCCTGTCTCCAAACCAGACAAAACATATCGTCTAGTTTTGGACTACAGACACCTATACACTTGTTCTAAAACTTTTGCAGTGCAAAATGCACATAGCACAGCATTAATGAATAACATTGTGCGTAAAAATATAAAACAACATTAGACATCTCAAATGGTTTCTTTTGTCAAAACATAGCACCTGAAAGCAGGTACTTAACAGCATTCTCCATAATGGGGACCCAGCGTCACTTTTGTCGACTCCCACAAGGGTTCAAGAATAGCCCAGGTTTATTCTCAGCGAGGGTAATGGAGTTACTACAAATTTATGACAATGAGGCATTGTCCTATGTCGATGACATTTATCTGACAGACGATGACATGGAAAAACACTTGAACAGGGTGAGCACCATTATACTGGGATTCGCCTCTGAGGGTTACAAATTCAACTTTAAGAAGTCCAGAATTGCCCATCTCAATGTCCTATTTCTAGGATATGAGCTTTCAAGTGAAGGCAAGAGCTTGGCAGCTAACTTTTTAGAAAAGTGTGCGCTGCTCCAACCTCCAAAAACGCTAAAAAACTTACAATCCATCCTGGGTTTCTTAAATTTTGGAAGAACATACATTCTAAACTACGCAGAAAGGGTTAAACCTCTCTACGCATTAATCAAACCTGATTTTTCGATCAGAAACTGGACACAAGAACACACAGAAATCTTCCGTTCACTACAAGCTAACATGTTAGCAACAAATCACTTACAAACACGCGTAAGTGAACGCAATTTGGTGATCCGAATAATTTCGGGTCAATGCGGATTCACCTACTTAACTTTCAATGAGGGTGAAAAAATACCAATAGCGTATAAATCACACTTGTACACACAAGCGGAAATGCGCTTCAGTTCTACTGAAAAAATTCAACAGCAGTTCAAACCGCTGTAGCAAAAGAAAGAGCCTTAGCCCAAGGGAAACGCATTATTGTCGTAACCCCGGTACCTGCTTTAGAAGCGGTTACAAAAGCAAGCATTCCAAATGCTAAAGCATTGCATCCAAGATGGATACAATGGGTTAATTCTCTTGCTGCAACAGATGTTGAATATGTTTTTGATCCAGATTTAAAAACACAAGCATTCCTGCAGTATGAACATGAATGTCCCCTGCCTACTGAAATTCTGCCTCTCGATCAGTACAAATTCATAATTTACACTGACGGATCTGCACAACCCGCAATAGGGGGTAAGCAAGCTTACAGTGCAGCGTGTGCTATCGTTAAAGGTCGCATGCGAAATGGCATCTTCAGACCTATGGTCACAAAAACGCAGTCTCTAGGAGATTGTACAGCTCAGCGAGCTGAACTACAAGCATTCAAACTGGCACTTGAAAGTACAGATCGAGAATTCCCACACTAATCGTGTGCGATTCCTTTTACTGTGTGCAGTCGTATAATGAATATATACAAAACTGGCTTGAAAATGGTTTCAGAGATGCGAAAGGTGGCACAATAAAGCATAAAATGCTTTGGGAACAAGTAGTTCAGTTGAAAAACGAACTACCAAAGGCTCACATGATCCACACACTGAGTCATCAACGTGATGGCGTTCACGTTGCAGGGAATTCATTGGCTGACGAAGCGGCAAAGGGGGCTGTGCAAACGGCTTCCGTAGCTGCGATCACTCGTTCAAAAACAAAAATAGACGGTGAGATAATGTTGGCTGTCAATGCTTCAAGCAAAGGCAGCAGTGCAGCGTTACCCAAAAAGTTTCCACTCAAGTACTCTTATGTAATTGATGCGAACAACATTCCTTTTGCTCGAATCCCTGGAGTGGGGGATAGGGTAATTCCAAACTTGGAATGTAGAGCAGCCTTGATTTATGAAACACATTTGGGGGAAGGTCTGTCACATCAAGGGATCTCTAAAACAATTTTGACGTTAAAAGAGATGTACTGGTGGCCTGGAATGAATACAGAAATTCACATATTCATCAACAACTGCTTAGACTGTAAATTACAGCGAAAGAGCCATCAGACACCATGCTGCGAATGCGGCAACCCAGTGCAGACACCATTGTTAGACAGCATTAGACTTTCTACGCACCTGCGTCCTACTGGACAAAGGCATTCCCACAAATACTGAATCTAGGTTCCTATGGTTATGGCCTCAGCGCTCAGCTGACGCTCGAACTGTTATAAAAGATTTGCGAGTCTTTATCGGCATATATGCAATAGGCACGCTACATTCTGACCAGGGTCCTGCGTTTAGCTCTCGGGCTTACAAAGACGCCATGGCCAGTCTGGGCGTTGCATTGTGGTACTCCTCTCCATTCCATCCTGAGGGAAATTCGGTTGTGGAAAGGAAAAACCGGGACATAAAGTAGTCTATAACAGCTAGAGTATTAGGCTCGGGTGACGGGTGGGTCAAACACCTTAGTGGAGTTCAACGTGCACTAAACAACCTGTTAAGAAGTTCTCTAGGGGGGGTCACTCCATATGAAGTCCTATTTGGGACAAGAATGTGGGTACCAGACTTAGAAAACGTAGGCACAGTGGTGGAAAATAAACCCTTTGATATCAAAGATCGTTTGGCTGTTTTACAGGACTTAAACAAATTAAGAACGAAACAAAGCAACGTGTTCCTACAGCCAACCACCACTGGGGATCAACCGGCTGTCACAGCAAGGCCTGTCTGGATTCCAAAAGTTGGGGATCTAGTCAGAGAAAAATTGCGGACAAGAAGGAATTTGGACCTTCTTACAGACAACCAGTACCTGTCCTAGCAGTTCAAGGAACAAGAACAGTACTACTGCCGCCCCTTGCTGGAAGAAAGGAGAAAAGATTTGTGTCCATCGACCTCATCAAACCACAGTATGTGGCCAATACTAAATAGTAGGCCTCGTGGACTCCGACCTAGTAGCAAACGCACTCCTCTCACTACTATCCAAGAGGTTCATACTGAAAGACTGATAACAATCGAGACTTCAGCTGAAACAGATGAAGGACTAAGCAACAATGCTATGGAAATCATCCCTCTTGAAGAACAAGTAACAGTTCGTCCAAATACACCTGTCTACACCAATGTGGCACGTGATGAACTGGTTCCAGTGATTTCTACAAATCCTGATGCAATTCCAACAATTGATAGAACTGCTTCTGGCTATTTCATAAACTTTGATACATTCTCAGAAGATCCAAGTGAACCTGAAACGACGCCAGCATCATTCAAATTCAAGCAGCAAATACAAGACTTTCTTCACTCTCTGAAAAAGATTTATTTGGTTTCTCCATGGATTGAACTCTGGATTATATCTGGACTTTTTGTTTTCCTGCTCTGGCTAGCTTTGGTTACAACTGTGAGCGTGCTTATTAGTGGCAGATACATCCATGCGAACACTGAAAACAAAGCCGTGAACGTACTTTTGGAACCTCATAAATCTTCCCATTGTGAAGCAAGAGACTTGTCATCAGTGAACATCACAGCTGTTCCTATACACGATGGTATAGTGTGGGACAAAACAGAGTTTGATATATTCGGTCCGACGGAAGAATTGAACATTCCACATTTGTTTAAAATTTCACTAAGTGATCTAATCACGTCCAGTACCTATACTGATGATTGGGACTTTGAAACTGTGACTGACATTATGTTTGACCTAGAAAAATCTGCTGCATTTTCTAAAAATGAATATTTAGAGGGTTCATCAGACTATGAACAACTGTATTGTTATAACCACTATGGTCATCATTATTTGCATAAATCTGCATATCCAAGAAATGTGTTTATGTTTAACCAATGGGAACATTGTCCTACACCACCTAAAGGTAGTTCAAAAACATTTGCCAGTAAGTTTCCATATTTTTCAGGTTACAATACATCTGATCCAGAAATGTTTTACTATAAAAATATAAACAAGACAGGTATGAAAATTATGTTAACGAATACAAAACAGATTTATTCTGCATTATTTAATGCCCAACTGTCTAGACAGGGTTTCGACTTTTGGAAAGACACAATAGACACAAAAACGTTGTGGGGTACTAAAGAATGGCAAGTACAGGGGATAGAAGCTTTATTTAGAGCCTGCATCATCCCTGAACAAATAATGTTTTTGAATGAAACTATCCAACAAACATCTTGTCTTGGATTAGCCAAGATCAAAGAGATGAACACACCTTCTGTACCAACTCCTGCAAAAAATTATGAAACACAGGCAGTGGTGACAGTTGACAATATACTACAACTCAACAGATCTAATACTGATTGGAAAAAATGGTTGATCTGGCCCACAGACACGAATAACTGTCAGGAAAGATTCCTGAATAAAACTCAGGGCTTTACTATTCATAGGCCAGACCCAAGATACGTCCAAAGACAACATCCGGGGGTAGTAACAACATACAGTGTAGGGAAATTATGCCTCGATTGGCTGCATACATCTACACTACAGGATGTGAAACAACACTTATCCTTACTTGCAAAAGAAGCAGATCTTAGGGATTTCTTGCATGGACCAAGAAAACCGCGTCAAAAACGTTTCATATATGCCGGCATTTATGCTGCTTATAATGAAGCTTGGAAGGTATCACAGATAGAGGCCGCAGAACGAATACGTGAACTTGATCGTATTAATTTAGAGAAATCGCTCGCTGTGGTCGACAATGGGTTAACAACTTTGTCCTCTAGAATTTATTCACTGGACGGCATTGTATCCTCTGCTATCGACATACTAGAACAAGATTTGGCGATGTTACAACAAGGCCAATCTCAATTACGTTATATTATGTTATTAAGCTGGACGCTGCAATCATTGCGAGCGGGCTATGTGCCTTGGCGTTTCATCAACACAACGGCTCTGTTTGCAGAATACAATCTAACTGATAAACAGATCGAAATGGCACAAAGAGGAGCAAAGTATACAGTGCTGAGCATTGAAAAACTGGAAAAGTTACCATTTACAGTGGCAGAAAAACCAGCTACAGAATGGCTTATTCATGGCAAAATTACACTACCTGTGACTACTTTTCAGTTTCAGTATTGCCTCAGACAAATGCAAGCAGGCAAATATGAAAGGTTGGGTAAGGAATACATTAAGACATCTTGGGCTTTACCGTATACATATAGATGTTGGAGCGGGGATCGTGAAGTGTTTTTAAGCGGTAAAAACTGTAAACGTGCACTAAGCGGTTCACTTGTATGTCAGGACATTTCCTTGCACGGGGCTTGTAATGGTTCTGTGGCAAATTTGTCTTGCCATCAGCAGGGTACACCAGCTGCTGTGATTAATCCAACGTTCGGACAACTTTCTAATGGGAGTTACCTCATGTTGAATGATCAGAGTTGCTGCGGCATGCTGCCAGGTATCCCATATCTAGTAACGGTCAACTCCAGGGTCACTTGCTGTATGCAAGTATTGTTTGCCCCAATAGACACAGTCAGGGAGTCGCCTCTATGGCCTTCGCTGAACGTCTCTTTTATAAGATTTGATACTTTAAGCAGAATGAAAGCCATGCTTTTACAACAAACAGTGCCTTTGACCTCGGCCAAAGAAACCTATGATCTGCAAATTGCAAGGACTTCGGTTGAGATACAGACTTTAATACGTACAAACTGCCCTATACATTTCGTGGAAATGATAGGACGAATTTTCAACATGTCTGATACAACAGGAATTGTACATGTATTTAAGGGCATCTGCTCGGGTCTGTTAGCACCTTTCCAGGCAATACTCGGAATCATCCCGAACTTTGCACATTCGGTGTTTGGTGGCATACCATTAATTCTAGCACTTGTTGCCGGAATTCTATTTCTCTTCCTGCTATTGCGCTACGGCCAGCCAATTCGCCGACATCAGTCCGAGCGACATGGAGAAAGCTCTCCTTGAACGAAAGTACCGTGAGCAAATAGTACAGCTTTTGGGCATAAATAGTCTACGGGACCTTAATACCACATGGTTCCTGTCATTTAGACCAATCTGGCAAGATTGCATCTTACCTGTTCTACGATGCCTGCTATGCGGTGTAGAATGCGTGTTGGACACCTGTCTAACATTTCCATCGGATGCGCCAACGGACGTCGATACTCTGCTGGACCAGATAACGGCCCATGCTATGTGTTGTCCCCAGCGGCTTCCTATCCTGATGACAGCATTCATTGAGATCTCACAGACGCTTCCGGCAGCTGCTGAGGTACGAGAAAAAACTACAGGCACACAGGTAACAACGGACGTGAACATTGCGACAATTGAAAGCAATGCTTCACATCTCTGTGCGATTAACCTGCTTCACGAGGTGTTCCAACTCACACCAACTACAGTGGATGATGTTTTGTCTATAGAAATAGATGATCTAATGTTTACACCAGACCCGTAAACTGACTCTGATTCAGCATACAGTGTTCCAGAAATACAGCAACAATTTGGCCTTCATTTTTCAAAAACTTGGAACTCTACCAAAAATTGACCTTTTCCCCATTTTTTCGAAGGAAAATGGAATATCAATCTGCTTAAAGTAGAACTAGCCTTATAGTACAGACTTGGCGGTCCTTCCAAAGACATTTAGTCATCTTATGTGTCTAAAAAACAGTTCATTTAATTTTCCTGACATGAAATGACTTTGATTTTTTTAACAACTTATCGATCATTTTCTGTCACATGTAAATATTACTTCTTATTTCATTCCAATTGCATTTATTTTCGAACTTTATGCCTGAAATAATAAGCAATGCTTCGAATGTACAGTACCTTTTTTGCATTCTAATATGTTTTTTTTTAAATGCCTTTTTAAATGGTTTTATGAAATATTTTAGAAATATGCGGTACTCCATTTTAATGTTTAGCATTTTAAATGTTTAGCATTTATGTATTATCGTATACACGAAAGTGGAGTGGGTGTTGTATTCCTCTTAGGGTGTCCATAACGGGCTTTCCAATATCATGTCCTTATATAGGCACAATTCGCCCTGCCCTTATATAGGCATAGAATCCCAGGCCTTATTTAGGCATTAAACCGTGCACTCCAAATACGGGCATGGTCTCTGACATCCGTCCACCCTAACGTCACAACGAGTTCATGAAGAACAGACCCTTAGGCTGCGGGAGTTTCCCTAGCACAGGACTATTGATCTCTTCAAGGACTCATCTATTATGCATGAACCATTATTCCTTAGGGGTTCATTCATGACGTCTTCCGCTGTCCGACTCACGTCAATGCTAACATTCCTAAGGTACTCTCAGGTATAAATATACCTTCCCTAGCCCCTGTAAATCAGAGGAGACCTCGACTTCAGAGGAGCCCGTTTCCCGGCCTGACGCACTGAGAAGACGCTGCCATTCCCTGCACGCAGAGAGCCCAGCTTCCAGCTTCCAGTGATCTGACTTCCCTTGCGGGGTGTTGGAGTTCGAGTCTGGCAAGAGATTCCTACCTCTCTCATTCTTCAGGTATGGAGCTGACTAGAACCTAGAGGGACTCTTGGCATACTAGGCATACTAGACTTAACATACTCTTAGTATACCATAGTAAGGAATACTTCACATACTTCATACCTCGTCCTACACCTAGGTTAGGTTAGGTACATTGGGGTAGAACTAGCTTAGCACCGCATCGTATGAGTACTCGCATTTTTAGTCTGTGTTATTTATGTAACAGCATTTGTACTAAAAGATAATGCTATCGCAGTATTATTTATTTCTACTGCTCACCCTGTACATTATTTATCTCACATACTGTCTTGTGATCGTAACAGCACATTTTACTTACACCAGAAACAAGACTGTTCAATAAATCTTTTATTGAAAACGCCCGTCTATTATTTCTGTGTAACTCTGAGGAAAACTAAGCATGCACAACTGAGCTGAGTGAAATAGTTATCTAGTGTTTCCACGACTCTGGGACACGTTCTGATTCTAAAAGGAAACATATTGGTCATGTTTTGCGGCTGCCAGAAACTACTCCCTTCTTGTTGTCAAGGAGTTTCTAGTGGCCTCTGAGCTAACCGGCACAAGTAATTAAGTTTAATATACTCGATAGGGACATACTGACCTTAGTCCTATGTCAAACCTATAGGATATATTATTCCAATGCGCAGAGCCTATTAGGGAAATAGGAGCTACACTACAGCCTGCCCTTGGATCGCCCGTGAGATAACCCACCATGTTTGGCATATTTGTTATGCAAATAAACCTGCAGCAATTTTCTCCACAAACAAGGTGTTGTGTGGTTTATTTCCTAATGGTATTGCTGTATGTGGGATGTGGAGTGTTGCTGATATTGGCACTAAGTCGCTTGTTCAAACACGCTTTGCGTGTTGAGGGCGTGTCTTTTACGAGATCCAGAGCACTGGGGCTACTTTATAGATTAAAGGGAAATGATCAAATGGGTTTACGGTCAGCTGTGCAGATTTTGAAACGAGGGACTGAGGATTGTGTCCTGGCGTATGCACAATGTACAATATTGAAAAAATACAGTTTGACGAGCTGCGCCAGAAAAACGAAAGGCGCGGCTCGGGAGGGAGAGCAGAGAAAGTGTGATGCAGCAGCTGGGAAAAGACACGAAAATGAAACGAGTGCGGTGCTCGGGAAACGGGCGCCGCGCTGGTAAAGTATGTTCACAGTTATTAAACAAGCATTTGCAATGCAATAGGACTTCCATTTACGCGAGACCTATTGCATTGCAAACGGGAGTGCGTACGAGCGTGGTGGGGGCGAGAAGGCACAGACGTCGGAGTGTGGGCGGGGGGTGCGAGAAAGAAAGGACATCGGGAGTGCGGGCGTGGGAGCGGGAAAAAACCGGGGCGTTCATAAATAACATGTACGGTACAGTGTAACTCTAAGTAAAGGGGCCAATAGTCATGGGAGGGTACAAATGACGACATGGATATAATAAGGCGGGACTAACACGCCTCATAATGAATCAGAAGACAGAATTTACGAAGGACAAAGACAGAAGCCAATGAAAAATATGGGCGGAGAGTGAGGGAAGCTTGTCTCCCCATACTGGACTACTGCATGCCTCACAGAGCGAGCGGCGCTTGCGCGCTGCCGCTAAAGCTCGACCTAAAAAGGAGCTCGTATTAAATGCATCTGGAAAGCCCGTGGCCTTATTTTGTTTAATTCAACTGCGGTCTGGATGGGTGAAGTTTTCATAAGAAGGTTTAATTTCAATATAATTACAATAACTAATTTCGGTGAAGTTTTTTTCCCTTTTGTTGCTCTTCATAACTTTGAGACTCGAGGTGGAATGATACGTCTGTGATTTCTGTGCATCTTTGAGAGATATCTGTCTGTGGCAGCCAAAGTGCATGTTTAAAGTAGTACTGCCTTAGATTCGGCCATGTCTCTCTCATCCATCACACTTCTGAGCGCTGTGTCCTTTAACATGATACCCGCGCCTTGATGCTCACCCCGCACTACATGGAGCACTTTCCACATAGGCCCAAAACAGACAACTCACTTTCGACCACAAACCTGCACCGTGTAGCGTGCTGTCATGTAAGCAAGCGCTTCAGTGCCCTACATAGGGGCTGTAAGCGCTATATAAATGTTGCAACATAATATAATACAATATTGCGACCTTTGAGTTGGAATTACGAGGCCTGCAATTATAGTTTACCACATCGCTGGCCTTGATTATGTGTTGGCATGTAAGGTAAACATATAGTCTAACAAGCAAGGACCCTCCTATATGTATATATTTGTGACGTGTAATACTGCAGATACATCACTTCTACACACAGGAGAGCAACAATCCTGAACCTTAGAAGCGAACAGATGGATTATGGAAGATTAAGCAAATTTACATTTTTTGTTTTAGTCCCAAATTTGGCGCACACGCCCTGTACCATGAGGAAGGATGTTCCAAGTTTAAGGCGAGTATGTATGACATGTAAAGGGAACATGACCTGGGCCAATCTGCAGTTCATGAGTAGTGCTGGGCAGACCCCCATTAACAGATACCCTGCTGGAACAGCATGTGTGTCTTCAGTATGACAGCAGGTGATGTGTGACCACCTTTTCCAAAATGTGGCCCCTACAGGGTGAGGGGCCCCTGTTGCCTTCACGAAAGGGCCAACTCATCTGCTCTATGGCTTGTATGAAGTTTGGAAGCCTAACTTCGGCATCTAAGTTTTTTAAGACTAAACCTACTTCGCAAAGTTAGAAATGTTCTTTTTTTTTAAGTAACAGATGACAAATCTGCTAAATTAGTTTTGGGGAGGAAAAATCTCCACTTATTTTTTGCTGAGAAATGTGTAGCAACGATTTTTTTCAAGAAATGTCTCCAGCAAAAAATCCACGGATGATGATCTCATTAAACCCGACTCTTGTCTCATGACGTTTCTACAGAGTCTCCTGGGAATGTTATTGTGGGTGATGTGGAGTTTGGCCTCCTTGTAAGGCGCCTTAAAGGGATGGAAACCTATGTCCTCTTAACCCGGTTTCCACCACCACCCCCTCCCTGTCGCTCCTCTCATCCGCCTGGGCTTAAATCCCTCTTTTCTGAACTTTCTCTCGTTTGTTTAGTCTAAGAACGGAATGTCTTATAAACTGACTTTTTATACTGGTAAAATATGTATCCATTCGATCTCTTGATGTGTCTTTCAGGACATTGTGATGTGTACATTTTCCCCAATAAAATTAATTTTCAAAAAGTTTAAAAAATATATATTTGACATACTCAAACAAGTAAAGAAATGTAATATATCCAAGTATTGGACAGAGATGAGGCTTACACCTGTGACAAAACCTGAAGTGTAAAGTTATGGAACACGTGTGGTGGGAAGGGCTATGCCTGGGTAACACTAACTACATTTTGTAAACAGACTCAATACTCAGCAGAGCCAGTCCTAAGCTGCCGGGCAAACACACTGCATGGAAAAGTACACCTCCGCCAGGAAACTTTTGCAAAGGTGATTCACTTGGCAACGTCCAGCAATTGAAATTTTCCCAGATTTTTCAACCGCTATCTTTTAAACCCCTGGACATCTTTGATGAGTTGGAAGGACTTTAGGAATTTAAAAAATGCAGACATTAAGCAGAAGTCAACTTCAGAAATTTGGCAAAATGGTACTTATAAAGTTTCCATAGTGCTTACTGCTCAAGCCCTGGAGCTTCGTGGCGCTGACAGTGCAGTTGATGCACTGCTAACTGTATTATTTTTCAGAATCAAAGGCCTACTTCCCACGCAAAGATTCCGAATTTGTTACTTGTAAGTAACACACACATCTCTACAGCAAGTACAATAAAACCCACTGAGCTGTCTTATGATTCTGGATGTTGTGTTTTTTTAAAGAAATTGCTGAATAATCACAATTACAAACTTTGTCCAAATAAACCGGTTTAAAGGCTGGCACCATATATCACCTTAAAGGGTACATTTGAAAATAGATACAGCCCCCAATCCTTGTATACACAAATACATCGGTAAATATAGTAAGCATGGTTAAATAAACATTTCCACGGCGCTTATAGATGGTTTTGAATAGGAAATAAACAGTTTGCCTGTCCCATGGAGTACGAACACATGAAGTTATAAGGACACTACTGGTTTTGTCATTAAGGGGCAGGAATGGCCCTCGTCAGCAGGTCTTTTTTTTAACCCATGGGATAGCTCAGCGAGTTAATATGCCTCAAAGAGAAATCTGTGTCCAACCTGAAGGTTTCAGGTTAAATGCCACTACATATGTCACCGGTGCAATGCAGTTGCTATACAGATCTGTGCGTAACCTGCAGGTCACAGGTTTAAAATCATTGTAACATTGCTGAGAGGGTCAATGCACTTGCTGCAGCAATGTGCATGTAACCCGAAGGACGCAAGTAAAATCGCGCCACATTCATTGCTAAGTGGTGCAACGCTCTCGCTGCTGAAATTCTTTTATATCAATCAATCAGGGAATTGTAAGCGCGCTACTCACCCGTTAGGGTCTCAAGGCGCTGAGGGGGGGGTCCGCAGATCTGTTTAGCCGAAGAGCCAGGTCTTGAGGGTCTTCCTGAAGGTGTTCAGGGAGGGGGCTCGTCTGATGTCTGCCGGTAGCTCGTTCCAGGTCTTGGCTGCAATGTGAGAGAAGGATCTTCCGCCTGCTCTGGCTCTGTGGATGCGCGGGGTTTCGGCCAGTGCGAGGTTGGAAGATCGGAGGTTTCTTTTGGGTACGTGGAAGTTGATTCTGTCGTTGAGGTATTTGGGTCCGTTGTTGTGTAGGCATTTGTAGGCGTGAGTGAGGATTTTGAAAGTGACTCTTTTCTCCACGGGGAGCCAGTGGAGACTTCATAGGTGTTGGCTGATGTGTTCGTGTCGGGGGATGCCGAGGATGAGTCTGGCGGCGGTGGTCTGTACTGTCTGGAGTTTGCGGAGTAGGGACTTGTTGATGCCGGCGTAGAGCGCGTTTCCATAGTCCAGTCTGCTGGTGATGAGTGCGTGGGTGACTGTCTTCCTTGACTCAGGGGGGATCCACTTGAAGGTCTTGCGGAGGATGCGGAGGGTGTTGAAGCAGCTGGAGGTGACGGCGTTGACCTGTCGGTTCATGGAGAGTGATGAGTCGAGTACGATGCTGAGGTTCTTGGCGTGGTCTGAGGGGGTAGGTGGGCTTCCGAGGGCGGTCGGCCACCAGGTGCTGTCCCATGCAGAAGGGGTGGTACTGAGGACGAGGACTTCTGTCTTCTCAGCGTTGAGCTTCAGGCAGCTGTTGGTCATCCAGACTGCGACGTCTTGCATTCCTTTCTGGAAGTTGAGTTTGGCAGTGGTGGGGTCTTTGGTGAGGGAGAGGATGAGCTGGGTGTCGCCAGCGTAGGATACGATGTTGAGGCCGTGTTGTTGGACGATGGCTGCGAGGGGGGCCATGTAAATGTTGAAGAGGGTGGGGCTCAGTGATGAACCCTGTGGGACTCCGCAGGTGATTTCCGTGGGGTCGGAGAGGAAGGGTGGGAGTCTGATCCTTTGGCTTCTTCCGGTGAGGAATGATCGGATCCAGTCCAGGGCTGTTCCTTGAATGCCTGCGTCGTGTAGTCTGACGACTAGTGTGCGATGGGAGACGGTGTCGAAGGCCGCTGATAGGTCGAGTAGGATGAGGGCTGCGGAGTGGCCTTGGTCCAGGAGGGTGCGGATGTCGTCTGTGGCGGCGAGTAGGGCGGTCTCTGTGCTGTAGTTGCTTCGGAATCCGGATTGGGACGGGTCGAGGACGGCGTTCTCTTCAATGAATCGTGTCAGTTTCCTGTTGACTGTTTTCTCTGCAACTTTGGCTGCGAAGGGGAGGAGCGAGATGGGCCGATAGTTCTTGAGGTCGTTGGGGTCAGCTGTGGGCTTCTTGAGCAGGGGTCTGACTTCTGCGCGCTTCCAGTCGTCTGGGAAGGTGCCTGTTTTGAAGGTGGTGTTGATGGTGCGTTGTAGTTCGGGTGCGATGGCGGCCACGGCTCTGTGGTAGATGTGAGGGGGGCAGGGGTCGGTGGGGGCCCCCGAGTGGATGCTTTTCATGGTCGAGGCGGTGTCTTCGGCCGTGATCGGTGTCCAGTTGGAGATGGTGGGCTGGCTGGTGTTTCTGGGGGGCGGGGAGCCTGGTGGATGGTCGATGAAGTTGTCGTAGAGGTTTTTGATCTTGAGGTGGAAATAGGTTCCAAGCTTGTCGCAGAGGTCTTGGGATGGGGTGATGTCTGTGGCTTCGCTGCGTGGGTTGGTGAATTCTTGAATAACACTGAAAAGTTCCTTGGAGTTGGTGGAGTTGGCCAGGATTTTGTTGTGGATGAAATTCCTTTTGGTGGCTCTGATCTGGTTGTGGTAGTCCGTCATGGCGTCCTTGTAGGTGGTGTGGTTTTCGGTTGTCTTGGTGTTTCTCCAGTTCTTCTCCAGGCGTCTGCAGGTGCGTCTGGCTTCTTGGAGAGCGGTTGTGAACCAGGCGGCTTTCCTGGGGCATTGTCTGCCGGGGTTGCGTAGCGGGGCGAGCTCATCTGCGCAGTTGGAGATCCAGGTGTGGAGTTCTCTGGCTGCGTCGTTTGCGCTGTTTGCGTCGGGTGCCCAGGTGTGGTTGTCTCGGTTGAGGGTGGAGTTAAGTTGCTCGTCGGTAACCTTGCTCCAGTTCCTTCGTGGTGGGCGTGGGGCTGGTTTGGGTGCCTTGGGTTTGTTGATGGCGAAGTGTACGCAGTGGTGGTCGGTCCATGGTGGCTGCGTTGTGTGGCTGAAATGGATGCTGTTTCCTGCCACGAAGATGGGGTCAAGGGTGTGTCCTGCTCTGTGGGTCGGTGTGTTGACGAGTTGTTTAAGTCCGATGCTGGCGAGGTTGTCACGAAGGATAGTGGAGTTGGGGTCGCTGGGGTTGTCGAGGTGGAAGTTCAGGTCTCCAATGAGTATGTAGTTTGTTGAGGCGATCGCGTGGGGTGCGATGAAGTCGGTGATGGTGGCGGCGAAGGGTGTTCGGGGGCCGGGGGGTCTGTAGACAAGAGTTCCTCGGAGTGTGGCTTTGGGGGTGGTCTGGATCTTGAAGTGCAGGTGTTCGGCGGAGGGGAAGGTTTCGCTGGTGAGGCGGAGGGTGCTCTTGTAGGCGATGGCGAGGCCCCCTCCTGGGTGGTTGGGGCGGTCTTTCCTCTGGATCTTGTATCTGTCTGGGATGGCGGTGCTGATGTCTGGGGCGCAGGATGCGTTGGTCCAGGTCTCTGTGAAGAAGGCGATGTCGGGCGAAAGAGAGTCGAGTAGGTTCCAGATTTCCATGGCGTGTTTGTGTACGGAGCGTACGTTGAGGAGGATGCATTTTAGGGTGTCGCCGGTGCTAGCGGTGTTGGAGGCCGGGGTGGCGGTGAGGGTCTGGCGGCAGTGGAGGCAGGAGAACTGGCCGTGGGTCGTGTTCGGCGAGGCCTGTTGGCATTCTCTAAGTCTTCCAGGGTTGAGTGCGAGGAAGGTGGTGGTGTCGTAGCGATGGGTAGTGGGAGGTCCAGGGTTCCTGGCGCTGGCCGCGGTCGGGTCGCGGACGGGCGCAGACGGGCTTGCCTTTGGCGCGCCTTCTGCGCGCCAGCGGCGCGACCGCGCAGCGGCCGCCATTAAGTCGGGGAGGTGGGAGGGAGGAGAGGCTGGGAGGCGGGAGCAGGGGAATTCCGGGGGGGAATTCTGGGGCGAAATTCCAAAGGGGAAATTCCGGGGGGGAATTCTAGGGGGGAGGGGCCGCAGGGGCAGCAGTGGCGAAAGGCAAAAGGAACAGGCAGGCACGAGAAAATAAAAACAGTGGTGGAATTAGAGCAAGACACAGATGGACACAATAACAGTGGCACAACAGGGAAAAAATTAAGAAAAAAAGCGGCTGAGAAAGGTTACGGCGGTTGGAGGCAGTCGGTCCCAGTTGGAGCGGGCAGCAGCCTCGAACCTCCCAAGGAGGAGGTCGGGTCTGGAGGCAAGAGACGGCACAGCGGAGCAGTGGGGAGAGAGTGGACCTAGACCGAGGGTCGGAGGTCTTACTTTTATACCCTGTAAGGCAAAGCTAATCCTGGGACAGATCATTTACTATTATGATGCTAGACCTAAAATATTTCGGGAAAATAGTCCTAAAGGCAAATCTTCTGGCTAACTCCAATCCTATGATATTTGGGGGAAAGTTAAATCTTCACATAATTGTATTGTAATTCAGTGTTCAAATGTTACAATATAGCGCCTTCGCACCCTGCCTATTGCTCCTGCATTGACGCTGTATAAGTAAAAAAAACAAAGGCCTTATTCATGAAAAAAACATAAAAAAATACATCTCTGCCTAACCGTACTTTTACAGTTTTTTCAATTCACGAATATTCCCAGGCGTTTGCGTGGAAATCTATACCAGATTTCAAGCGCACTTCTGGGAGTGGCATGAAGGTCAAGAGTTCACAGGAGTGAGGTTTGAAGGGATATGGACTCAAATCCATTGAAAGAGACTCTGTTAAAAGTTAAAGAGAGATTTGAAATTTGTAAAAGAGTGACACTGTGCTCAAGGTGTGAGACTCACACTCAATGAGTGACACTGTACTCCATGTGGTGTTCTGCACACCAAATGATAGATGTGCACCAACATGTAAAACTTGCACGCAGTGAGGCCAAGTTGTGAGACTCACACAGCGAGGGATGTATGTCATTACATCACATACCAATACCACGCGTGCCATTACAACGCGGGTATTATTATGCGATGTCAATGACAACGACATGCCATTACATCGCAAACTTTTACCACGACTATGCCTTTACCACGCATGCCATTACAACGCAAATGCATGCGTGGTAAAGCTATACTCGTGGTTAAAGTTTGCCAGGTAAGTGACTCTACCCTACCCCTGCACAACCCTCCCCCGACCCCCAGTTCTCTCCCTACAATAACACTACACTACCCTGCACGACCCCCCCAACACTACTCTAAAACACTACACTACACAAACACTACAACACTACCCTAAACCCTAAAACACTACACTACACAAACACTACAACACTACCCTAAACCCTAAAACACTACACAAACACTACAACACTACCCTAAAACACTACACAAACACTACAACACTACCCTAAACCCTAAAACACTACACTACACAAACACTACAACACTACCCTAAACCCTAAAACACTACACAAACACTACAACACTGCCTAAAGCACTGCACAAACACTGCAACACTGCCCTAAGCCCTAAAGCACTGCACTGCACAAACACTGCAGCACTGCCCTGGAACACTGCACTGCACAAACACTGCACTGCCCTAGGCCCTAAAGCACTGCACAAACACTACAACACTGCCCTAGGCCCTAAAGCACTGCACAGACACTGCAACACTACCCTAAACCCTAGAGCACTGCACTGCACAGACACTGCAGCACTGCCCTAAGCCCTAAAGCACTACACAGAGCACTACAGCACTACCCTAGACCCTAAAACACTGCACAAAGCACTGCAACACTACCCTAGACCCTAAGACACTACACTACACAGAACACTGCAGCACTACCCTAAGCCCTAAAACACTACACTGCACAAACACTACAGCACTACCCTAAACCCTAAAGCACTGCACAGAACACTACAACACTACCCTAAACCCTAAAACACTACACAAACACTACAACACTACCCTAAAACACTACACTAACACTACAACACTACCCTAAACCTAAAACACTACACTACACAAACACTACAACACTACCCTAAACCCTAAATCACTATACTACACAAACACTACAACACTACCCTAAAACACTACACAAACACTACAACACTACCCTAAAATACTACACTACACAAACACTACAACACTACCCTAAACCCTAAAACACTACCCCAGCACGACCCCCAGTCCGGACCCTACACTGAAACACTACCCTGCACGACCCCCGACACTACCCTAAAGCCTAAAACACTACACTACACAACACTACACAAACATTACAACACTACAACAAAAGTAATCCCCACCCCAAGCGCAATCCCACTTACCTCACTCTCCTTGTGGTTCCTCTCTCCTGCGTTAGTGTGGCTCGGTGTCCTCCATTAATGGCTGCAGCATTCTCAAACGGCGCCTTATTCCTGCCTGCTTACGTTGTTGTGAGGAAACAGCCTCAGTTTCCTCACAACGACGTGGATAGCCATTACATTGCATGCGTTGTGAAAGCGCATGCGATGTAATGGTATGCGTAGTAATGGCTAGGCGTTGTTACATCGCATGCGTTGTAACGCATGCGATGTAATGGTAGTGCGTGGTAAAATCCGCGTTGTAATTGCTGTTTCCCCACGGCGAGTGATATCGTGTGCCAAGATTTGTAACATCCAGTGACAAAGGATATGTACAACCAGGTGACACTTGTACCCAAAGTGAGGGAGTCCGCACTACGTTATGGGACTCACACCCCAAAAGGCACAAAGATGGCTTCTTTTGGGGGTATTTGGACGCAGAAAGCATCACCCCTCCAGCCTGGCTAACAGCCCTGTGGGATTACCAATAATTTCCTTGTACACATATCATTTGCCCGCCCCATCTTCTGGTTGGACTCTCAGTGCTGGCTCGATAGACTCTCTGGCGGTATAACACATTTTTAGGTCGAGCCTAGGCAGCGCATGCGCTGCTCTGCGAGGCATGCTGTATTGAGGTAGGGACTTGAAGCTCCACCCACTCTCCGCCCACATTTTTCATTGGCTTTTGTCATTGTCCACTGTGAACTGTGGCTGTTCATTAGTCAAAAGGCTTAGTAGCCCCTCCTTAGTACCACCTTGTCTCATTTTGTAACCTCCCATGGCGACACCCCCTGTTACGTGTGTTGTTGCTCGGTAGGCTTCAATTACAGCCTCCGAGCACTATTTTCTCAAATAGCTTTGTCCTGCCTGCTCTTTGTCCTGTCTCTCCTAACGCTTTTTTTTAAAAAAAATTGCACGCATTTGCAATGCAATAGGTCTCACATTTGCAAGAGTTTAAGCTATTGACATTGTAAATGACAATGCATTTATTTATCTGATTTAAAAACAACACATAAACAAAAGGCATTGTCATTTACAATGCCTATAGCTCAAGCTCTCATAAATGCGAGACTTATTGCATTGCAAATGCTTGTTTTATTTTGCATTGACAGCTAAGGACAAGGTGGCTTTTAACAGAGCATTGAAAGTTTCCTGCATGCATGTTTTTTCTCTCTAAAGTGCTTTTGTGTTCATGAAAAAGGAAAAAATCAAATTCATTTTGTGGTGAATCTTCTAGCATTGGATCTGTTTTGTTTTTCGAAAGAAGCCATGTTCGAATGTTCTAGATCGATGCTGTCTGCTGCTTCACTGTGCTCTTATTCAACATTAGTTTATTTTTCATTGGTATAAAGTCCTTTACCCTTGTAGGTAGATTAAAGGAGACATTAGAATATTAGTTTTTAGGCAGACCTTGGGATAACCATTTTCTGCAATGTTTGCTTTACCTCATGTAACTTTATTAGGACGGCCTATGGTCTGAACCTATAAAATGATATACATTTGGGAAGTATGCCAGACTTGTCTATGCTTTCTTGTGAGGCAGACACTCTGTTTTTTGACTCTACACTGAGACTTTTCTTTTGATTTATGATATATATTGATGCTGATTTGAATTTATTAACCAATTGCCATTTTTGCTTTCTGTAATGATTCTTAATTTTGGAAAAAAAACCTTCATGGTTTGTACTTTGAATCTTGTGTTGCATATGTCTTTTCTGTTGCCTTGATCCTTCATCATTTGGAATCACACAGTCTGACCTGCCAATTAGCCCTATAGTAATTTATTGATGCATAGCGCTCCAGGAGCTGAGTCTAAGAGATATCGATCCACACTCTGTGAACAACTCCTCAGTAGCCCACAATGTCGCTTTTCATCCAATGTAGTGAATACATTTGGTTGTTTTTTTGGGTGTTTTATAATAAAGTAAATAAAACATAGTTTCGCTTCTTAGCGCGTACCATATCCCTGCAGTTTTTTGTTGTGATTAGTATAGTCTTAAAACTTTGAAGAACACTGCTTATTTGGTGCTCATTATATTTTTTGTGTAATTATTTTTATTATTTCAAAGAACAAACAAAAACCATAAACATTTCACCAATGACAGCCTATGTCAATGGCCGACAATGTACGTTTTATGTATGTACCTTACGCTCATGCCCGTCTTACCAACATTAGTCTATGCCACTCATTATTTCCCTTCATAATACCTGTATCATGGCCACTAGCGGCCCTCTATACACCTTCAATGCCCTCCAAATGTTTGTCCATTTCCACAGGTAAGCGCGCCTTCATAGATGTGACATTCTACCAGCATGAACCAGTATATCCTCTTTCGAATTGCTTAGGACCGGCAGCCCACCCGCCGCCCCGAAACTTTGCATTAGTTCTTTTTGCTACCCGCACCGCTGGGCCATCCATACTTTGGTATACTTTGGGACTCTTTCTTCTCCCCAGATAGTCAGGGTAGATAGTTTTTCAGAGCTTTGCATTCGGATCCCTGCTACCACCCAGAAGTATTCTTCTATTTCTTCCCAATATCGTTGCACTCTGGGAAAAAGACCGCAGGATATGGAAGAAGGAACTCACTTGGTCACACCCCTTAAGACAACGATCAGTGTTTTTCTGGACTGTCCTGGAGTAGTATGATCTACACAAAAATACACAGTCACACTAGTCCAAAACACAGTCTTCTCGCCACTTCAAACAGAGCTCTCAGTGCCTCCTCCCATTCCTCTTCCTCTAGGGCCAGACTTCCCCTCCCAGCTTTCCTTACATTTCTGAAGGATATCAGGGGTGCTATTAAATATTTTTTTATATTTCAGTGTGGCGGTTTTTTGCTGATGGGGTCATTCAGCACTCTGTCCTCCAGTGGGGAAGATTCATGGATTGACAAACCCTTTTTGATGTTTCTCATTAAGGTGTGTTGGAGCTCAGTATACCTAAAGGCTTCAGGATCTGGCATTTGCTATTCCTCCTATAGGTCACTGAATTGGATCAATTTGTCATCCACCCATATTTGCTAATACTGATACCGTTCAATCTGTTGACACCTGAGCATCTGCCTCCTCAGCAGGCAAGTCACAGTCCCATAGGGGGTGTCAGGTCAGGACTGTATCTAACCCAGGAAACGTTGTGGCATCCCTCTGGGCCAATATCACTGTGTGTGTATCTATAAGTCAGTGGCTGTTCTATGCCTGTATAGGGCTGCTGGATAGACCCTGTTCTCCATGGCATGCCTGTCAATCTGCAGGCTCATCCTGTGTTGAGTATACTCAGTCATTGACCAGTGCCAGCTTCATGGCCCAGTAGTACTTTTTAATATCTGGTGGTGCTATACCTCCATCATGTATCTCTCTCATCAGCTTGCTAAGTGCTATCAGTGGTGCCGCACAGTTCCACAGCACCAAACAAATTTCAGCCCCCGGTGTGTTGAAAAAGCTGTCTGGGAACCTGTGTGGGGACTTTTGAAGGACATACAAGAACTTTGGCAGAAAGATACATTTAAACATGGCAGTCCTGCTGAGTAACAAGACCGGTAGAGTCCTCCAATGTCCCATCGCTCATAAATATATCTAATAGTATGTAGAGGTAGTGGTCAAAGAAATCTTTCCTATCCCCAGTAACATAGATACTGAGGTAGCAGAAGCCTTATGGTGCTATCTGTATCAAGCAGCCTTTCGGGGCGTCTAGAATTGTCACACTCAATAGATACAGATGTGACTTTCCCCAATTTATTTTGTATCCACAGTACACAAAATGTACAAATATTTGCAGTAGCCTATCAATTGTCACCTTGGCCTGAGCCACACATAGCAGAATACCATCTGAATAAAGTGAGATTCTTTCATCCGATGTTTCTTCCCAATGCAACCCTCAAACCAGGGGATCTGCTCTAACAAATGCGGCCAACGGGTCCAAAGCTAACACTAACAGGCAACAGGGACATCCCTGCCTCATTCTCCTGCCTAGTTGAACTGGGCTAGACACAGCCCCATTGACCCGTACCCTAGCCAATGGTTGCACATAGGGGAGCTCAACCCAAAGCCTGTAGTTGGGGCCAAAACCCATCTTTTTTAACACTTCAAACATTAATGTCATTCCAGGGTGTCAAACGCCATAGTTGCGTCTAAGGACATATCCAGGGGACTCCCTTAGTGCATTCCATACACCCAGACAGTCTCCAGAGATTAAGTTTTGTTCCCCTATTTGGCTTAAAACCTGATTGGTCCAGATGGGACAAAGTCAATACAACGTGCTGCTATCTGGATGCTAGGACTTTTCAAAGAATCTTAGCTTTCGCATTAACCAACGAGATAGACCTATATGAGGCACCCTCATCACGTGGCTTTGCTTTCTTCAATATTACCACTATAGTTGGTAAACGGAGGTTGCATGGGAGCTGGTCCTTACTTAGCGCTTCCTCAAACCTATGTATCAGTTTATTGGCCAGACATTTATACAAATCCATGTTTAGACCATTCGGCCCGCCATTTTATCTGATAGCATTCCTGGTTTCCGTATCAATGTAGTCCTTGTCGTAGTTGACCTTAACTTTCCAAAGTAATCTGCAAAGGCCTCTGCTACTTTAGTACCTCATATGATCTGCCCAGACGGTGACTTCACTTCCGATACCCAGTCTCTGGTTTACTCTGCTCCCCAGCAAGGCCCTGCTTGCCAGATTTGTCGCGAGACCAGGAAACCAGTGAGTGCTCGCGCCCCTCTCAGCATTGCTCCTATATTCCTCTTGTTTACGGCAGAGATGATGCCCCATCTCCTGGCTCTGTGTCCAGTGAAAAACCTACTATATTCCCAGAATATCTTCCTCTATTAATTGCATCTATTTTAGTTCTTTTATTTTTATTTTTCCCTGCAATGAGCACTATTACCTGTCCCCTTTGCCAGGTCTTATCTGCCTCAGTTTCATGCCAGATCCCCACATTCTCTGCAAAATATTGATCAGTAACATTGCGCAATTTATCGGTGAATTCCGTATTTTAAGGTACAAAGAATCTGTACACCATTCCTCTCCGGTACCAAGAATCTATATACCAATCCTCTCCGGTACCAAGAATCTATATACCAATCCTCTCCGGTACCAAGAATCTATATACCATTCATCTCCGGTACCAAGAATCTATATACCATTCATCTCCGGTACCAAGAATCTATATACCAATACTCTCCGGTACCAAGAATCTATATACCATTCATCTCCGGTACCAAGAATCTATATACCAATCCTCTCCGCTACCAAGAATCTATATACCATTCATCTCCGGTACCAAGAATCTAAATACCATTCATCTCCGGTACCAATAATCTATATACCAATCCTCTCCAGTACCAATAATCTATATACCATTCATCTCCGGTACCAAGAATCTATATACCAATCCTCTCCGGTACCAAGAATCTATATACCAATCCTCTCCGGTACCAAGAATCTATATACCATTCATCTCCGGTACCAAGAATCTATATACCATTCATCTCCGGTACCAAGAATCTATATACCAATTCTCTCCGGTACCAAGAATCTATATACCATTCATCTCCGGTACCAAGAATCTATATACCAATCCTCTCCGCTACCAAGAATCTATATACCATTCATCTCCGGTACCAAGAATCTAAATACCATTCATCTCCGGTACCAATAATCTATATACCAATCCTCTCCAGTACCAATAATCTATATACCATTCATCTCCGGTACCAAGAATCTATATACCAATCCTCTCCGGTACCAAGAATCTATATACCATTCATCTCCGGTACCAAGAATCTATATACCAATCCTCTCCAGTACCAATAATCTATATACCAATTCTCTCCGGTACCAAGAATCTATATACCAATCCTCTCCGGTACCAAGAATCTATATACCAATCCTCTCCGGTACCAAGAATCTATATACCATTCATCTCCGGTACCAAGAATCTATATACCAATCCTCTCCAGTACCAATAATCTATATACCAATCCTGTCCGGTACCGAGAATCTATATACCATTCATCTCCGGTACCAAGAATACCAATCCTCTTCGGTACCAAGAATCTATATACCAATTCTCTCCGGTACCGAGAATCTATATACCATTTATCTCCAGTACCAAGAATCTATATACCAATCCTGTCCGGTACCAATAATCTATATACCAATTCTCTCCGGTACCAAGAATCTATATACCATTCATCTCCGGTACCAAGAATCTATATACCAATCCTCTCCGGTACCAAGAATCTATATACCATTCATCTCCGGTACCAAGAATCTATATACCAATCCTCTCCGGTACCAAGAATCTATATACCATTCATCTCCGGTACCAGGAATCTATATACCAATCCTCTCCAGTACCAATAATCTATATACCAATTCTCTCTGGTACCAAGAATCTATATACCAATCCTGTCCGGTACCAAGAATTTATATACCATTCATCTCCGGTACCAAGAATCTAAATACCAATTCTCTCCGGTACCAAGAATCTATATACCATTCATCTCCGGTACAAAGAATCTATATACCAATCCTCTCCGGTACCAAGAATCTATATACCATTCATCTCCGGTACCAAGAATCTATATACCAATCCTGTCCGGTACCAAGAATCTATATACCATTCATCTCCGGTACCAAGAATCTATATACCAATTCTCTCTGGTACCAAGAATCTATATACCAATCCTCTCCGGTACCAAAAATCTATATACCAATCCTCTCCGGTACCAAGAATCTATATACCATTCATCTCCGGTACCAAGAATCTATATACCAATCCTCTCCAGTACCAATAATCTATATACCAATTCTCTCCGGTACCAAGAATCTATATACCATTCATCTCCGGTACCAAGAATCTATATACCAATCCTGTCCGGTACCAAGAATCTATATACCATTCATCTCCGGTACCAAGAATCTATATACCAATTCTCTCCGGTACCAAGAATCTATATGCCATTCATCTCCGGTACCAAGAATCTATATACCAATCCTCTCCGGTACCAAGAATCTATATACCATTCATCTCCGGTACCAAGAATCTATATACCAATCCTCTCCAGTACCAATAATCTATATACCAATTCTCTCCGGTACCAAGAATCTATATACCATTCATCTCCGGTACCAAGAATCTATATACCAATCCTGTCCGGTACCAAGAATCTATATACCATTCATCTCCGGTACCAAGAATCTATATACCAATCCTGTCCGGTACCAAGAATCTATATACCATTCATCTCCGGTACCAAGAATCTATATACCAATCCTCTCCGGTACCAAGAATCTATATACCATTCATCTCCGGTACCAAGAATCTATATACCAATCCTCTCCAGTACCAATAATCTATATACCAATTCTCTCCGGTACCGAGAATCTATATACCATTCATCTCCGGTACCAAGAATCTATATACCAATTCTCTCCGGTACCGAGAATCTATATACCATTCATCTCCAGTACCAAGAATCTATATACCAATCCTGTCCGGTACCAAGAATCTGTATACCATTCATCTCCGGTACCAAGAATCTATATACCAATCCTCTCCGGTACCAAGAATCTATATAGCATTCATCTCCGGTACCAAGAATCTATATACCAATCCTGTCCGGTACCAAGAATCTATATACCAATCCTCTCCGATACCAAGAATCTATATACCATTCATCTCCGGTACCAAGAATCTATATACCAATGCTCTCCAGTACCAATAATCTATATACCAATTCTCTCCGGTACCGAGAATCTATATACCATTCATCTCCAGTACCAAGAATCTATATACCAATCCTGTCCGGTACCAAGAATCTATATACCAATTTTCTCCGGTACCAAGAATCTATATACCATTCATCTCCGGTACCAAGAATCTATATACCAATCCTCTCCGGTACAAAGAATCTATATACCATTCATCTCCGGTACCAAGAATCTATATACCAATCCTCTCCAGTACCAATAATCTATATACCAATGCTCTCCGGTACCGAGAATCTATATACCATTCATCTCCGGTACCAAGAATCTATATACCAATTCTCTCCGGTACCGAGAATCTATATACCATTCATCTCCAGTACCAAGAATCTATATACCAATCCTGTCCGGTAACAAGAATCTGTATACCATTCATCTCCGGTACCAAGAATCTATATACCAATCCTCTCCGGTACCAAGAATCTATATACCACTCATCTCCGGTACCAAGAATCTATATACCAATCCTGTCCGGTACCAAGAATCTATATACCAATCCTCTCCGGTACCAAGAATCTATATACCATTCATCTCCGGTGCCTAGAATCTATATACCAATCCTCTCCAGTACCAATAATCTATATACCAATCCTGTCCGGTACCGAGAATCTATATACCATTCATCTCCGGTACCAAGAATCTATATACCAATCCTCTCCGGTACCAAGAATCTATATACCAATCCTGTCCGGTACCAAGAATCTATATACCAATCCTGTCCGGTACCAAGAATCTATATACCAATCCTGTCCGGTACCAAGAATCTATATACCAATCCTGTCTGGTACCAAGAATCTATATACCAATCCTGTCCGGTACCAAGAATCTATATACCATTCATCTCCGGTACCAAGAATCTATATACCAATCCTCTCCAGTACCAATAATCTATATACCAATTCTCTCCGGTACCAAGAATCTATATACCATTCATCTCCGGTACCAAGAATCTATATACCAATCCTGTCCGGTACCAAGAATCTATATACCATTCATCTCCGGTACCAAGAATCTATATACCAATTCTCTCCGGTACCAAGAATCTATATGCCATTCATCTCCGGTACCAAGAATCTATATACCAATCCTCTCCGGTACCAAGAATCTATATACCATTCATCTCCGGTACCAAGAATCTATATACCAATCCTCTCCAGTACCAATAATCTATATACCAATTCTCTCCGGTACCAAGAATCTATATACCAATCCTGTCCGGTACCAAGAATCTATATACCATTCATCTCCGGTACCAAGAATCTATATACCAATCCTGTCCGGTACCAAGAATCTATATACCATTCATCTCCGGTACCAAGAATCTATATACCAATCCTCTCCGGTACCAAGAATCTATATACCATTCATCTCCGGTACCAAGAATCTATATACCAATCCTCTCCTGTACCAATAATCTATATACCAATTCTCTCCGGTACCTAGAATCTATATACCATTCATCTCCGGTACCAAGAATCTATATACCAATTCTCTCCGGTACCGAGAATCTATATACCATTCATCTCCAGTACCAAGAATCTATATACCAATCCTGTCCGGTACCAAGAATCTGTATACCATTCATCTCCGGTACCAAGAATCTATATACCAATCCTCTCCGGTACCAAGAATCTATATAGCATTCATCTCCGGTACCAAGAATCTATATACCAATCCTGTCCGGTACCAAGAATCTATATACCAATCCTCTCCGATACCAAGAATCTATATACCATTCATCTCCGGTACCAAGAATCTATATACCAATGCTCTCCAGTACCAATAATCTATATACCAATTCTCTCCGGTACCGAGAATCTATATACCATTCATCTCCAGTACCAAGAATCTATATACCAATCCTGTCCGGTACCAAGAATCTATATACCAATTTTCTCCGGTACCAAGAATCTATATACCATTCATCTCCGGTACCAAGAATCTATATACCAATCCTCTCCGGTACAAAGAATCTATATACCATTCATCTCCGGTACCAAGAATCTATATACCAATCCTCTCCAGTACCAATAATCTATATACCAATGCTCTCCGGTACCGAGAATCTATATACCATTCATCTCCGGTACCAAGAATCTATATACCAATTCTCTCCGGTACCGAGAATCTATATACCATTCATCTCCAGTACCAAGAATCTATATACCAATCCTGTCCGGTACCAAGAATCTGTATACCATTCATCTCCGGTACCAAGAATCTATATACCAATCCTCTCCGGTACCAAGAATCTATATACCACTCATCTCCGGTACCAAGAATCTATATACCAATCCTGTCCGGTACCAAGAATCTATATACCAATCCTCTCCGGTACCAAGAATCTATATACCATTCATCTCCGGTGCCTAGAATCTATATACCAATCCTCTCCAGTACCAATAATCTATATACCAATCCTGTCCGGTGCCGAGAATCTATATACCATTCATCTCCGGTACCAAGAATCTATATACCAATCCTCTCCGGTACCAAGAATCTATATACCAATCCTGTCCGGTACCAAGAATCTATATACCAATCCTCTCCGGTACCGAGAATCTATATACCAATCCTGTCCGGTACCAAGAATCTATATACCATTCATCTCCGGTACCAAGAATCTATATACCAATCCTCTCCGGTACCAAGAATCTATATACCATTCATCTCCGGTACCAAGAATCTATATACCAATCCTGTCCGGTACCAAGAATCTATATACCAATCCTGTCCGGTACCAAGAATCTATATACCATTCATCTCCGGTACCAAGAATCTATATACCAATTCTCTCCGGTACCGAGAATCTATAAACCAATTCTGTCCGGTACCAAGAATCTATATACCATTCATCTCCGGTACCAAGAATCTATATACCAATCCTCTCCGGTACCAATAATCTATATACCATTCATCTCCGGTACCAAGAATCTATATACCAATCCTGTCCGGTACCAAGAATCTATATACCAATCCTGTCCGGTACCAAGAATCTATATACCAATCCTCTCCGGTACCAAGAATCTATATACCAATCCTGTCCGGTACCAAGAATCTATATACCAATCCTGTCCGGTACCAAGAATCTATATACCAATCCTGTCCGGTACCAAGAATCTATATACCAATCCTGTCTGGTACCAAGAATCTATATACCAATCCTGTCCGGTACCAAGAATCTATATACCATTCATCTCCGGTACCAAGAATCTAAATACCAATTCTCTCCGGTACCAAGAATCTATATACCATTCATCTCCGGTACAAAGAATCTATATACCAATCCTCTCCGGTACCAAGAATCTATATACCATTCATCTCCGGTACCAAGAATCTATATACCAATCCTGTCCGGTACCAAGAATCTATATACCATTCATCTCCGGTACCAAGAATCTATATACCAATTCTCTCTGGTACCAAGAATCTATATACCAATCCTCTCCGGTACCAAAAATCTATATACCAATCCTCTCCGGTACCAAGAATCTATATACCATTCATCTCCGGTACCAAGAATCTATATACCAATCCTCTCCAGTACCAATAATCTATATACCAATTCTCTCCGGTACCAAGAATCTATATACCATTCATCTCCGGTACCAAGAATCTATATACCAATCCTGTCCGGTACCAAGAATCTATATACCATTCATCTCCGGTACCAAGAATCTATATACCAATTCTCTCCGGTACCAAGAATCTATATGCCATTCATCTCCGGTACCAAGAATCTATATACCAATCCTCTCCGGTACCAAGAATCTATATACCATTCATCTCCGGTACCAAGAATCTATATACCAATCCTCTCCAGTACCAATAATCTATATACCAGTTCTCTCCGGTACCAAGAATCTATATACCATTCATCTCCGGTACCAAGAATCTATATACCAATCCTGTCCGGTACCAAGAATCTATATACCATTCATCTCCGGTACCAAGAATCTATATACCAATCCTGTCCGGTACCAAGAATCTATATACCATTCATCTCCGGTACCAAGAATCTATATACCAATCCTCTCCGGTACCAAGAATCTATATACCATTCATCTCCGGTACCAAGAATCTATATACCAATCCTCTCCAGTACCAATAATCTATATACCAATTCTCTCCGGTACCGAGAATCTATATACCATTCATCTCCGGTACCAAGAATCTATATACCAATTCTCTCCGGTACCGAGAATCTATATACCATTCATCTCCAGTACCAAGAATCTATATACCAATCCTGTCCGGTACCAAGAATCTGTATACCATTCATCTCCGGTACCAAGAATCTATATACCAATCCTCTCCGGTACCAAGAATCTATATAGCATTCATCTCCGGTACCAAGAATCTATATACCAATCCTGTCCGGTACCAAGAATCTATATACCAATCCTCTCCGATACCAAGAATCTATATACCATTCATCTCCGGTACCAAGAATCTATATACCAATGCTCTCCAGTACCAATAATCTATATACCAATTCTCTCCGGTACCGAGAATCTATATACCATTCATCTCCAGTACCAAGAATCTATATACCAATCCTGTCCGGTACCAAGAATCTATATACCAATTTTCTCCGGTACCAAGAATCTATATACCATTCATCTCCGGTACCAAGAATCTATATACCAATCCTCTCCGGTACAAAGAATCTATATACCATTCATCTCCGGTACCAAGAATCTATATACCAATCCTCTCCAGTACCAATAATCTATATACCAATGCTCTCCGGTACCGAGAATCTATATACCATTCATCTCCGGTACCAAGAATCTATATACCAATTCTCTCCGGTACCGAGAATCTATATACCATTCATCTCCAGTACCAAGAATCTATATACCAATCCTGTCCGGTACCAAGAATCTGTATACCATTCATCTCCGGTACCAAGAATCTATATACCAATCCTCTCCGGTACCAAGAATCTATATACCACTCATCTCCGGTACCAAGAATCTATATACCAATCCTGTCCGGTACCAAGAATCTATATACCAATCCTCTCCGGTACCAAGAATCTATATACCATTCATCTCCGGTGCCTAGAATCTATATACCAATCCTCTCCAGTACCAATAATCTATATACCAATCCTGTCCGGTACCGAGAATCTATATACCATTCATCTCCGGTACCAAGAATCTATATACCAATCCTCTCCGGTACCAAGAATCTATATACCAATCCTGTCCGGTACCAAGAATCTATATACCAGCCGGGTCTGGTGGCCCAGTGGACTAAAGCAGCCACTGCAGGGGCCTGTGTTCGACCTCATGGTCACAGGTTCAAATCCCGGCGGGTCCACTCAGCCTTTCATCCATCTGAGGTCGATAAAATGAGTACCATTGAGTTGGGTAACAATAAACATCTGTTATTCAGCGCCAGGACACCTACGGGTAATCGTGCGCTTTACAAATACACCTGTTATGTTATGTTATGTTATATACCAATCCTCTCCGGTACCGAGAATCTATATACCAATCCTGTCCGGTACCAAGAATCTATATACCATTCATCTCCGGTACCAAGAATCTATATACCAATCCTCTCCGGTACCAAGAATCTATATACCATTCATCTCCGGTACCAAGAATCTATATACCAATCCTGTCCGGTACCAAGAATCTATATACCAATCCTGTCCGGTACCAAGAATCTATATACCATTCATCTCCGGTACCAAGAATCTATATACCAATTCTCTCCGGTACCGAGAATCTATAAACCAATTCTGTCCGGTACCAAGAATCTATATACCATTCATCTCCGGTACCAAGAATCTATATACCAATCCTCTCCGGTACCAAGAATCTATATACCATTCATCTCCGGTACCAAGAATCTATATACCAATCCTGTCCGGTACCAAGAATCTATATACCAATCCTGTCCGGTACCAAGAATCTATATACCAATCCTCTCCGGTACCAAGAATCTATATACCAATCCTGTCCGGTACCAAGAATCTATATACCAATCCTGTCCGGTACCAAGAATCTATATACCAATCCTGTCCGGTACCAAGAATCTATATACCAATCCTGTCTGGTACCAAGAATCTATATACCAATCCTGTCCGGTACCAAGAATCTATATACCATTCATCTCCGGTACCAAGAATCTATATACCATTCATCTCCGGTACCAAGAATCTATATACCAATCCTCTCCGGTACCAAGAATCTGTATACCAATCCCCTCCAGTTTCACTTTTCCCTCTTCTGAGCACTACCCATATAGGGGAGGGGTCTGATAATCCCCAGGCCTTTGCCAATCTTCTGTGTGACAACTATGCATCAGGGAATAGTCGATTCTTTACAAGCTGTTGTGTGCTCCTGAGTACAAGGTACACTGCCTTTTCATGGGATTTGGGCTCCCCATACATAAACCAGTGAGGCTCAAGGCCTCCAGGAATTTTGGCAGCGGGAGGTGCTCATGATGTAGACAGTCTAACCTGGTCTCAGAGTTGTGTTAAGAAAAACAGCCTCTAAATCCAAAATGCACATGGCATGGTTTTGGTTACCAGAAATAATTACCAACCGTCCCTACGGAAGCAGATTTATTGATAGCAAACTATTGTGCAAAGATCCTCAATTATAAGTATTGGAAAATAATCACTGAAGCTATGCAACGTCTGAAGATGTTATCATTTATACATATTAATTTTCAGCCTCATTTTACCCGAAGGTCAATTTCTCAAAATCCAAGATTTCGTCTTTATTTACAGTCTGAAAATATCTGACCTGGTTCCCAGTTGCAAAAACTTATGATTTCATTACAATTTTATTGAAAGACGTTTGGCTCGTCAATAGTTTTATGCATAAAGAATGGAAAATATTGTGTCAAATAAATCAGGAATGAATATAGGAAACCTGGGTTCACATTACAACTGGAGAGAATTAAGGTAGTCATTGGAGACAACAAATGGGCCTTGTGGAATTCTTGGGCCTGAGAATAAAACGTGTGACATGTTTTACAGTAGGACTTGATAACAAAGATGGGTACTTTAACTTGTGAAAAATAAAAACACACTTTTAGGTGGGGGTGGGACTATGTGCAGTTCACTAATGCACATCAGGGAATCACTGATTGCACTGCTTCATCTGATTATACCATGGCAGTACACATTGGCATATGCAAAGCAACCATGGCACGAGCACCCTTTTAAGTACTGCGTCCCAATCTTCTCACAGACGAGTAGGAAGGACGTTCACACCTAACCTTCCATATACCTCTTGATTCAATTCTAGCTCTGGGCTCTAAGCCGCTCATCCATCTGGAAGACTTACAAAATGGAGGAATCGCGGTTGTGTGTGAATCTTCGGGCTGGTATCCTGCGCCAGATGCACTGTGGAAAGATGAAGACGGGAATAACATATCCTCATCCACCGAAGTGAAGGCTGTGGATGGCAAACGCCTGTTTCAGGTTAAGGCGACGTATATGTTCAATGGTCATCCCAGCGCATTGTCCTGCCGCATCCGAAACCCCCTACTGAGTGAGTGGAAGCAGTCAACAGTCCATATACGAGGTGAGAGCCTGACCAAACTGCATGACAGTACAAAATGTGTATATTTATTTATTTAGGAGTAAGAATGCCCATAACATTTCAACCAGAAACGTTTATTAGAGTACTAGTGATAGTACATAGATGTGATGGTCGGGGGGTGAACATTAAGCCACTGAAAAGATTTGCTACATATGTCCAGGCCATATTGCCAGAACATCAAGTGAAAGACAGACCGACAGACACACATTCCACAAATACATTTATTACTATTAAGACATCCAGGTGTGAAAAGTGCATATTTACTGCAGTGTGGGGTAGAATTCTGCTTTTTTCTTGAACTTTGGAAAAGAAGAGTTGCACCACTTTCTGGTGGCAGAGCTCCAGTAAAGCAGGTGTAGAAGATGAAAAGACTGTAATTGGAAGGTCACGGATAGTGGCTTAAGGGCCACTATCAGACTAAGGATAGCCAATCTTAGGGTCAGGGCTCTCCCTCCCTCTCCTGTCCCCTCACCCATTCCTCCTAGCCTCCCATCATCCTTCGCCCTCCTCTCTCTCCTTTCAGGGTCGTCTCCATCCATGATCCTTTCTCCCCTTCTCTTTTTCGTCACCCTCGGTGCTCTCCTCTCCTCCAGTCTTTTCATCTTCCCTCTGTTCTTCACCACATTCTTCATCTCATTTTTCCCATTTCTAGCTCATTGACACCTTTTTGTGCTACTGATAAGTAAAGCGCATCTATAGTTCTTGGTGCTCAAGCGCTATATAAAATTGTTGAATCAAATTTGGCATTTGGGATCCCACAGTTCTCTTCTTTAAATATGTCCAGCAGTAGTTTGTACATTCTCAGTTTGTAGCTGAGAGCCAAGCAGCTTAGTGGCAGTGTGATGAGGTGGGAGTGTGCTTGGTTCACGTTTGAAACTTAGGGGGTTCTTTAGAGTTTGGCAGACATGTGACATATATGCTATTGTGCTGACGTGGCCATGTTGATTATGAAATATCCCATTGTAATGGATGGGCTGGAATCAACCCCACAATTTGCGACAGGGGAGGTGAAGTTCAGGTTGTTGAGGAAAATGAGTACAGTCCGTTATAGAGATGGGTGCTGACAAAGGGTTAATGTTCAGGACCTTAAAACTGGTCAATTCCTAATGTGTTCTCAAGAGTCATACATATAATGGCAATGTACCATAAATCAACGCTTTGAAAGTAGTGTGTTTGGACAAGGACTACAAGTAAACAGGACTACATGCCATCAAAACCCATGAGTAAATTGGTGGTCCAAGGCAACATGTTTAATCTGCTTCTCTACCATAGACGACTAGGGTTACACCTTGAGAACTTGGCAGATGACATGCTTTGCAAATGCAATGACTGCAGCAGAAGAAGCCTACAACACACGACACAAGAATATGCACCATCATTGTTTCGGCATGCTCAAATCAAGGTCTGATGCCTAGACCTGTCTGAGGATAGACTTCTTTAGCTTCCTCCAAGATTGTCCATGGCATGGTTGTTGTATTTTGCACATTGTGCACTCCAATTTTGGGAGGTGGGTTGCTCCAGAGGATGGAGGACACAGTGTGCCCCTCCTCGGCTGAGACACAATCCTGGCGGGGATGGGGAGGGTGCATGACTTCCAGCACATGCACTATGGAGAGGTGATGCAACAACCTCTTAGGACTTGGTAATTTAAACAATGATGGCTTTAGTTTGTCTGACAGTCCACTGTTTTGATATTGTGGTAATCTTTATACTTAGTGTAGACCTGTGTGTACGCTGTATAATTGTTTTCCAGTAATTCCAGGAAAATTGCTCAAGGTGCCTAAAACATTTTGGCCTGGAATCGTGCATGACTTTTCTGAGTGAGCGTTACTTGAGGTGCCACTGGAGACAGGTTCCAGCAGAAAATGTGACTCCACAAGGCATTTTCTTCCTGAACCAGCCTTGCGGAAAAATTGATGTGAAATTTCATGTTGAGCGAAATGGAGAAACTTTTGCAAATGTCATGTAATTCAGGCATTATTCACAATTATGTCTGCATATAAAAAATTATGCACAAGCCTAACTAAGGATTTTTTCAACTATTATTAGACTGTTTTCCGGTGGCATTGTTGATTGAGTTGTTGAGACCTACAGGTATCTCACATCTATGGCATAAGAAGCGTACTATCTTCAAGGCCCACCTAATGTCCATCTGTCTCTGTGACATGGTGTTGATATTTTTGGCGATCTCTTCCAGGGCAGTCACCAGGCCAAGGTTTATTTGAATGACTTGTAGGTCTGAAGAATGGCTGCAAGCCCATCCTCCACCACCACACCTGTAAGATTCTGGAAACTGGTTATCTTGTTATTGAAACTCTGGATCTTTTCTCCCTCCTCAGGGGAAACATTAGCAGCCTGGAACTTTCTGTTGTTGACGTAGCAGACATGCCAATACTTTTGGTAATGGGCACATCATTCCTGCTGTCGCTTATTTCCTGTGTTGGTGCTTCTGTTATTTCTTGTAGCAGCAATAGAGTCTACCCATCATCATGGCACGGCGTGTTGGTTCATTGTTTGAGTGACATCAGGTGTTGCGTCATCACCTGTGTGGCTGCTCCTAGACAGAAATATCTCGTTACCCACGAGTACCCTGTGATCCAGCTCCGGGCGACCCTCTTACCAATAGTCATCCGGTGGACCTTTTCTTAGTCGACTGAGGATAAAGGCGTTAGCACGGATTCAACACATTTAATTTACAGTGTAACCCATTTGTTCACTCAGGGAGGATAAGAAAGCAGAGAATAAAGTTGAAGGGTTTTATTTCAAATTAGCCGTCAGGTTAAGGTAAACAAATCTCAATACCATGCTGTAGATATACAGAATTAGAACTGTATTACCCAATCTCCTAAACAAATGTAGGCGCACCAGAATAAGACCAATGAGCAGTTCAATCACAGCAATTCAGAAAAGGAGTAAACGCATTTGGTGCTCAGTAAAGAGTCTCTGATTCTCTTTTCTAAACATGAGTAAAGTCTAAAGTCATCTAATCTCAGATCTGAACCAATAAAGATTCTGAAATCTAAGGGGATCTAAAAAATTAGGGAAAATGCAGAAAAATAAGGAAATGCAGGAAGGTGACAGATTTGCAGAAGCTCAATCAAGAGTCTTCTAGGGGACAGGGGAACAAGTGTTAGCCTCTGCCACACTTCAGCAAAGATTCAAAGGGGAACCATAGAGGTCTGAACCTCTCACTGTCCAGGGGATAGTGACCTAATGTATCAATTAGATTCCTCTGCGGAAAACAGAGGGGGGGGGGGACTGGGAGCTGTATTAGAAGGTCCGCAGCCCGTGCTCCTGAGCGTCAATCAAAGACGCAAAAAAGTGGGCTTCTCTTCCTAAGGAGGGAGAAAGAGTATTCTAAACAGGTGTGTCTAGACCAGGATCATGAAGACAGTCAACTAGACTGTCTCATGTTGCCCTCACCAGGGGATGTCAAGCTTCATCATAGGGCGGTGCTCCTCGTCGGGCCGTCGCTGAAATGCCCTATGGGTCCCCATTGCCCTTTCCATTCCCACGTTATGATCAGCAACATTTGCAGATTTTCCCAGAACAATCCTGGGAACGACATTGTTCTTGGATAACTTTCTTGCAAAAGTTGGTGGATAGAAGCTCTCAGTTTGTGCTTTGTCTCTCCATGTTCCTAGTCAAGTTCCTTTTCTCAGGCTCGCTCTCTATCACTAATACAGTATTGTATCTATTCCCAAACTCACAAACCATATGAATGTACCTGTAAGGAAAAGACGCAAGCAGAAATGGGAAAACAGCAGCTCATGTAGAAAGGATTACAGGCCTAGTGAGGGCAAGTTAGCATATGAAATCAATGGTACGCAATTAATATGCGTGTGCTCGTGCAACTTACAAGTAAAAGAAAACGTGAGTACCTTAGATTTATGTTACACTTTCATAAAGTAAAATAACTCTACATACATGTGTATAAATGTGACTAAGAACTGCATTATAAATGCATATGTGAAACATTAGTACACACATTATATTATCTTTCTCATTTCAATGATAAACAATCTTTTGGAATGTAAGGATGGTTTTATCACATTTCCTAAGGCTGCAGTCCATGTTAATAGCATTAAGGCGCACAAAGTATATGAATCTCTATCTCTATAGTGAATGCGCTTCAGTAATACATGTAAGTGCAACACTTTACATTAATAATGTTAGGGCACACAGAGTACATGTGCTAAATGCACGCAAATATTGCATATTTGTGATTTGTAAGGGTGGAGCCAAAATTATGCTGCTCCAATTGCATATACGAACCACTGGCTGGAAGAGTCAAGTTGTGTATCTGTCTCTCTCTCTCTCTCTCTCACTCGCTCTCTTGCACTCTCTCTACCTTTCCCTCTCTCTCTTTCTCTCACTCTCCTTCTCGCTCGCTCTGTCTCACTTTCCTTCTCCTTCTCCCTCTCTCTCTCTTTCTCTCCCTCTCTCTTTCTCTCTCTCACTTTCCCTCTCCATCTATCTCTGTCTTACTTTCCTTCTCCCTCTCTCTTTCTCTCTCTCTCTCTGACTTCCCTCTCCATCTCTCTCTCTGTGTCTTACTTTCCTTCTCCCTCTCTCTCTCTTTCTCTCCCTCTTTCTCTCTCTAACTTTTCCTCTCCATCTCTCTCTCTCTCTGTCACTTTACTTCTCCCTCTCTCTCTTTCTCTCCCTCTCTCTCTCTCTTTCTCTCTCTCTGACGTTCCCTCTCCATCTCTCTCTCTGTGTCTCACTTTCCTTCTCCCTCTCTCTCCCTCTCTTTCTCTCTCTCTCTTACTTTCCCTCTCCATCTCTCTCTCTGCGTCTCACTTTCCTTCTCCCTCTCTCGCACTCCCTCTCTTTCTCTCCCTCTCTCTCTCTCTCTCTCTCTTACTTTCCCTCTCCATCTCTCTCTCTCTCTGCGTCTCACTTTCCTTCTCTCTCTTTCTCTCCCTCTCTCTCTTTCTCTCTCTCTAACTTTCCCTCTCCATTTCTCTCTCTGTCTCTCCCTCTCTCTTGTTCTCCCTCTCGCTGTCTCTTTTCTCTCCCTCTCCATCTCTCTTTCTCTCTCATCTATTCCCATGCCCCTCTAGGTAATACCTTCAACTCCAGCTGACATTGTTTGCAGGTGTAAAGTACACACCAAGGAGCAGGTGAATTATCATCGAACTCACTTCGGGGCGTATTATCAAGCGGCAGTGATAATTATCGCTGGCCGCTCTTAGCGAGAAATTATTTATCGCCGGCTAGCGCTGGCAATTATCGCCATGCTATCGCTGTATCAACAACGCATAGCGCAATGGCGATAATTTTCCAGCGATAGCGGTGTTTTCCATGGAACATCGCTGGTTTTTCAGCGATGTTCCATGGAAAACGGCGATAACCTTGCTGATACGACCCTGTGGTCGTATCAGCATAATCCACCCCCAATGGTAAGTATACCTAAGTCAGCATTTTTGCAGACGTTAGTTTTTGGCGAAAACCGCGGATTTCGCCAAAAACTAACGTCTGCAAAAATGCGTGAGCCTCCTTGTAAATATTGCGATGTGCACATCAGCGATAATTTACAAGGAGTACTGCCCAGTGACGCCCACTTTGCATCTCATTAGAGATGCAAAGCGAGGCGTCGGGAAAACGGGTGCTAACATGCGCTAATGCATGTTAGCATCCCCTTGTAGATAGGGCGATGTCATTTTCGCCGCTTTTTTGGCTTTTAAAGCCAAAAAAGTGGCGAAATGGCCCTTGATAATATGCCCCCTCGTAACCAAGATCTCACACCAGATGAACATGTAGGTAAATGTAACCTTACACTGCGCTGTTCGTCGATGCACGAAGCGAACAGCGCAAAGCTCACTTTTCTTAGTTTGTGCAGGTGACGTCATCCTCGCAGTGTGATGCAAAGTTACTTTGCCATGCAGTGTTGCGTTGTGCACAGTTTCGTAAATCAGGGCCTGAAAATCTGTTCCTTCGAGCGTGATCCAGGAATAACGTTTTTGTTGAAATCCTTTGTAGGACGAGAGAGTGGCAGGGCTGAAGACAGGCTTGGGTGACACAATTGGCCTTGCAGGGTGGTTGCTTCTCAGGCTCTGCTTTGATATTAATCCGTTGATGGAGGAAGAAGAGCCCATTGTTTTATCAACGGAAAAGCTGGTGGCTGTCCTGAGCTCAGCCAGTTCAGAAGGTTGTGGTGAGAGGAGCACAGATTTGAATATTCAAAAAGGAACCTGATTCATATAAACCTGGTCCGAGTTCTCTTCAAACGCCCTTATTCAGGCCTTTGAACAAGCAGCTGACTCCTTTTATGCAACTGGCCCTGCCCTCTACTGCTGCATTTAAGTCACTGGTTGTGAGTTCATAACTGTTTATTTATTGTTTTTTAACAATTCTTTTCAATCTGCCCAACGTTTGAGTAAACAAAGTTTTATTAGGTTCTAACACAACATCAAGTTTGACAGTTCCTTTAGGTAAGGAGAATGTTGCACTGCTAGAAGCATTTGCTTTAATATGTACAGTGATTTGAACACACAGACATGTGAGTGGAACTATTCTCGTACAGTTCAATATATAGTGAATAAGAATAAACAACTTATTTGTAATTAATATTTGAATGTTAAACAGAAGTAGTAACCTAGAAGAGTTTCCTGTTAAACAACCATTGCCAAAGCCAATTGGTCTCGCCTACCCAAGAGCTATTTGCTTTGTCAGTGTATTTTAGACATATTACAGAGCAGCGCGGCCGCTGTGCAGCATTGTAAGACTTATTTTTAAAAAGAGCTATGACGCAGCCACCGCTGGCCGCGTCATAGCATTTTTTTCTAATGGCTAATGGGGGTGAGCAACACGGACAATAGAAGGGAGGGTGGGAAGGAACGAACAACACTGACAATGAGAGGGAGGGAGGGTGATAGGAAAAAGGCAATAGGGCAAAAGAAAACCTCTACAATGCAGCCAGCCCTGGCTGTGTCACAGGGCTTTATTTACTTATGACAGGTGGGGGGTGGTTAATATGGACAACTGGAGGGTAGGGAGTGGGAAGGGAAGAAGCGACACGGACAACGGCGGGTAGGAAAAGGAACAGGCAACATGGATAATGGGGATAGAGGTGGGAAGAAGCAACATGGACAGGGGGTTGGGAGGGAAAAAACGACATGGACAAGAATGACAGGCGAAGAAGAAAAAATCATAAAAATAGTACCTCTATCGCAACTAGATCAGTGGAAGGTCAGCAGTCAAGCTGAGGCAATCAGTACTTGGTCCATGCTCCAGCTGAAAGCAGAGAAAGTGAAGCCGGCATCAGCTGCCCAATTGGAAGGCAGCAAATGAGCATGACAGTGAAGCCAACAAATGGTAATTAATGTTATATACAATTTCTCTCGCAAGCTAGAGTGCGTGCAACACATGTGCCATCTCAGGCAACGGCAAAACCTAAAAACAAGAGCGTTCTTCTTTTTGTTCTTTGTAAATTGTAGCACAAAGTCAGCAGAGGTTGATTAATAGAGTTTATGAGCACTCGGCAGTTTCCACCTAATTAACTTTTTCTTTTGAGTTTAGAAAGCTTTATTGAAACATTCAAAAGAGCAGGGTACAGAATTATAATAGTAATCATAAAAACAGTTACAGAGGATAATAAAAAATACACATGAGAAACAAAGGATGAAAGCTTGATATATCGAACATAATCAAGAACAAATACCAATGTTAAGAGCAGAGATGGACAAAAGTTTACCATAATAAATTAGCATTTTTACTTTACATTTTTAAAGATTAGAGAGGGGATGAAAGAAAAGAGAGAAGGGAGAAAGAAGATAGAAAAGGAACGAGGAGAAAGAAAGGAAAAAAAAGAAAAAGGAAGAAAGAAGATAAAGGGTATCAACAACCTTATCAAATATTCTAATAACAAATTTCCATCAATAAACAATATAAAATTGCAATAACAATATATTGTCAGTAAAATATGAACAGTTGTAAAGGAATAAACGCAGTACTCACGGCGGCTGAAAAACATAATTACTATCTTTGGTACGTAATGCTGAGGAGGATATGTAATCGGTAAGGGGAGACCACAAGGCTTTTTTTCGAAGAAGTTGCTGCGAGGTAGTTACAGAAGCTCTATCAAGCCTGTGATGATGGCATAGAAGATTCCACCAAGCATCAAAAGAAACCTTGGAGGCGTCTTTCCAATTGGATGTAATTACTTGAATAGCAATTGCAATGGACAAATCAACAAATGAGCCCAATTTGCGAGCACCCAGCCAATGTATGGAATTACTGCCCAGAAATATTGAGTAGATATCAAAAGGGAAATTAGTGGAGCAAATGGAGGCGATTGATTTACATACTTTTGTCCAGAAAATAAAAATAGTAGGGCAAAGAAAAAAGGAATGTATATATGTGCCAGGTGTATTCTTACAGGACCAACAATTAGGAGATAAGTCAGAACTGAATTTGGAGACAGCTAGTGGGGTTAAAAATAATCTCTGATAAAAAATAATAGAGAGTTTGAGTGGTGCTAGCATTGCATGAAGTGTGGTGAATCCGAGCCCAAATAGAATTCCATGAGTGTATAGAAAGAGTACGTTGTAAATCCGTTTCCCATAAAAGTTCACTTTTGCTTTTGGGGCGAGTGGGTAGAGAAAAATGAAGATATTTATATATGTGGGAAGCCCGGACAGAAGGGGAAGTAGGTAATGGTTCTAACGGAGGGTCAGATGAAGAGGAGGGAGACTCGGAGATAAGAGAAAACTGTTGAGGTAAAATCAATCTTAAAGATTCAAACTTACAGAGGGAAGTGACGGGCAGACCAAACTTAGGGGGTCATTACGATGGCGGGCGGACAAAGTCTGCCTGCCACCATTACGGAATGCGGGACCGTCCGCAAGGGGTGCGGCGGTCCCGCACATGATATTAGGATGCCACTGCGGCGGTGGCAAGCCCTATTCACAGCATTGTGGCGGGCGGTGCTCACAGCACCGCCCGCCACAATGCTGTGAATGCACGTTGTGCATTTGCATGCACAACGTGACAGGCACCGCGTGGTGCCTGCCACCTTGTGCATACAAATGCAGGGGGGTACCATAGGTACCCCCCATGTGCACCCCCTCAACACCGTGGGGGCCCGCAACGGGCCCCCAAATGCAAACAGCGTATGCCTTTCCATGGCGGCAACGCCGCCATGGAAAGGCTGCCCTCCGCATTCATCACAATATGGATGGCGGTGTCTTGGAGACACCGCCACCATATTATCCTTGTTTTCCGCCAGTCGACGAGTCGACCGGCAGAAAAGCGGCAGACGGTCTTTCCGTCCGCCGCGGACCCCCAGCCATCATAATATGGCGGGGGGGTCTTTGCTGTGTGGAGGCGGGTGGATCGCCCCGCCGGGCTGGCGGTGACTACCGCCGGCCCGGCGGGGGCGATCCGCCCGCCATCATAATGACCCCCTTAGATTGAATTTCCTGGAAAGACAAAAACTGCATATTCTGCATTAGGTGTTTAACCCGAATAACCCCTTAGGCAATCCAGTCCCTCCAGAAAATAGTACGATTAGAAATTTTAATGGACTTACTATGCCGGATAGAGGAGTCCAGGAATGTCTGGAAAGGTGAATGCGATTTTGAAAGAACCGGATAAAGGGTCGATATGAGTTGTGGAATAGTAGAGGATTGAAACGAGCGAGAAGAATGAGTAAAACTAGCTAGTGAGGAAAAGGGAAGTGGGTGAATAACGGACTCCTCCAATTTATACCATACGGATACAGGTGGGTCATCCAAAGAAGAGAGATAAGGCAGAACATGACGGATTAAAAAGGAGGAATGGTATTGAGGGAAATTGGGAAAGTTAACCCACCCCTATCTTTAGGGGCAGACAAAGCAGACAAAGAGATATGAGCTTTCCGGTTATTCCAAAGGAATTTACTCAGAATGCCTTTAAGAGTTTTAAAGAATTTTAGAGGAAGTCGTACTGGTAACATGGACAAATAAAAATTAATTACTGGAAGCATCATCATCTTAGAGGTATCCAGCCTGCCCCACCAAGACAGAAATAAAGGAGACCATTTCTCTGCCATGCCAGATATCTTTAGTAGAACATCATCCAAATTGAGTTGAACTGTTTTGGCAACTGAAGAAGAATATTTTATCCCCAGACAAGTAATGCAATTGGTATTCCATTTGAAATCTGTCCCTTCGAACATACTTCTTAGACAGTGTTTATTTGATGGATGGATTTCAGATTTAGAAAAGTTTAATTTATAGCCGGACAGGGCAGCATAAGAAGATAAAAGGTCAATAAAAGCGGGTAAAGAAGTAGAAGGATCAGAAAGATATAACAAAATATCGTCTGCATAAGCAGTGAACTTGACTTCAATAGATTTATGTGTAAAGCCCCGAAAAGCAGAAGAATGTCTTAGGGAGTGAAGAAAAGGTTCAAGAGACAAAATAAAAAGCAAAGGTGACAAGGGACAACATTGACGAGTGCCTCGTTGAAGAGTAAAATAGGGTGATTGAAATCCATTACCAAAAACCGAGGTAGTAGGAGAAGAATATAACAAAGCGATAAGAGATAAAATAACAGGGCCAAAGCCATGCCACCTAAGTTCGCGCATCATAAAAAGCCAGTGAATGCGGTCAAAGGCCTTCTCCGCATCTAGGGTGATAGCCGCTTTTAGAAGCAAGATGTATAATATTTTAAAAAGTTCTAGAATTATCTGCCATCGTTCTTCCCTTGACAAACCCTGTCTGTTCATAACCAATCAAATCACGAATAACTTTATTAATACGAAGAGCGAGAACCTTAGCAAAGATCTTGCAGTCTAAATTGATTAAAGAAATAGGGCGATAGTTAGCACAAGAAGAGGGATCCTTGCCCTTCTTAGGAATTAAACAAATCATAGCTTCAAGAAAGAGCCTCTTTGTGAGAAATAAAATGTTGAAATAGAGATAAAAGGTGAGGAAGAAGAGTCTAGGAAAAACATGAGTAAAATTCAGCGGTGAAACCATCCGGACCAGGGATTTATACTTTGGTAATAGAGCGAGGGCTGACTTAAGTTCAGAAAGGGATAGATCATTTTCTAATAAGGAGCAATCCGAGGAGGAAGAGGAACGAGGAGGTAGCGCATCAAAAAAAGAATCCAATGCATCATCAGAAGGAGAAGATTCTGGGGTGTATAGTGTCTTATAAAAATCTGTAAAAGAATTTAGTATTTCTTCGTCCCTGAAATGATCAACACCACTATCATCAGTAATTTTAACTATTTTAGATCTTTGGGATTTTACCTTCAAGTAGTTCGCAAGTAACTTACCAGCTCTGTTGCGACCACCATAACATTTAGAGTTAACCTTAAGTAGGGCCCCAGAAACCTCCTCAGTCGATTTTCTATTAAAGTTTAGCCTGAATTAATTTCTTAAGTGTATCTTCACTATTAGAAGTAAAGTACGTGTTCAAGATGCTTAATGGAGGCTAATAAGGAAGCGGAGTCCTTCATACATTGTTTCTTTTTAACCGTAACATAGTCAATAAAGAATCCTCTGGCTGTCGCCTTGAAGTCATCCCAGATAGTGTGGAAAGGGATATCATTGTTGGCGTTCCTAAGGAAGAAATCTAGCAAAAACTCTTTAAAACGTTCCAGAAAATTATGGTCCTTAAGTAAGTAATTATTAAAACGCCATCTGCGCGGCTTGGATGGCTCGGAAGGGAGATCTAAATTAATCAAAACCAGGGCATGGTCGGGAATTAGAATAGACCCAATATCAGCATTAATTAGGTTAGGAAGGAGATGGGGACTCAAAAAAATATAGTCTATTCTAGATGAAGAGTTGAGAGTAGGAGAATAAAAAGTGTATTCTAGTGTGTCCGGATGAATAACCTCCAAGCATCCACCAATCCCCTAGAGCGAATTGTACTCATGAACGTTTTTTGCATTTTGTTGGTAATGTATCTAGTGCTGGACTTTCTATCCGTGAAAGGGTCCATGATTTGATTGCAGTCCCCACCCGCCAGTAAATTAGCGTCAGGACATAAATGAAGAGTATGTGACGTGTTCAGCCAAAATTGTGAATTGACACCAGTGGGGCCGTATATATTAAGAAGGGAGATAGGGGAACCATTTATAGTGAGATGTAGAAGAAGCCATCTACCGTCAACGTCCCACTCCTCCTTCTCTAAAACAAGAGAGAGGGACTTATGAAATAAAGTAACCACTCCATTTTTCCTGTCTTTAGCCGGGGAACAGTAAACATGGCCCACCCATTGCTTTTTAAGAGAATTAATATCACTTTCATTAAGGTGAGTCTCCTGGAGCATTGCTATTTTACAGCCTAGACAGGTGAGTAAGAACCCTCTGTTTCTTAACAGGATTACGCAGTCCCTTCACATTCCATGAAACTATATGAACATTATCAGACATGGTAAAAGGAGAAAATGTTAAGCAACAAAATATGCAGTTTGTAACTTATACAACTGATAAATAAACACATGGAAACTTGTAGAGCAATATGCAAGAAAGTGCGTATTAGAGACCAGTATGGAGGAGGAATAGAGAAATAGTAATGAAATTGAAAAAAATCAGAAGTGGAGGTAATCAGAGAAGGTATGCTGAAGAGATTTAAGGAGCAGAAAAAAGAGAAGAAATGAAGGAGAGAGGAGGAAAGAAGCCAGAAGGGGGAAATGGTAGAAGAAGAACAGTTGACAGGAAGCAAAAGAGCTTCAGTCAAAAAGAGAAAACATATTGCCAGAGAAAGACAAGTAGCATGAAGAGGCGAGGAGCCAGAAGAGAAGACAGACGAGACACAGCAAAGTCAGAGAGAAACGGCAAAGACCAAAAACGTCACAAAAAGAGAAAAGTATAATAAGGAGCGGCCTTCAAAACAGCAGCGTAATGGAACAGAGTAACGCGAAGCAAGAAATCCAAAAGAGAATGACATAAGAAGTGCTCAAACAATTAAGGAGAAAGGAACACTTGCCAAAACACGGAGAGTAATAAACAATGGGAGTATGAGCGAAGGCACCATGAGGAGAAAAACATCAGGGAGGGTTATCCAAACTATACAGGACATATCTGTGGAAAGAGAAAACTAAACAACCGTTAATAAGCCAGTAGTTGAGAAGACGAATAATGACCAATGAAAACACTAAATATAAAACATACGCAAATAAAGAAACACCGATAAAGGCAAAAATGAGGCAAAAACACTCAAAAACCTGTAAAATGAGAGAGGGTAAGCCAAAAATGAGCTAAAACGCAGTAGTCAAAGCTGAGCAACAAGAAGTATAACATGGTATAGCAGTCAATATTCATGTTTTCCCAAGCTCCATCTCCTCTCCTTTGTGACGAAGAATAAACTGTCTTAAGTCCTCTGGGCGGTCAAAAGAGTAAGACCTTTCCTTGTGAGTAACTTTAAAAAAACAGGGATGGACAAGGCCATATCTAGCGTTCATGGAACGAAGAGCAGGACGAAAGGAGAGGAACTCCTTACGTCGAGCAGCAGTAGCGCAGGATATATCCTGAGAGAAAAAGATTTTTTGGCCAGACCACAATATCTGCTTCCTCTGCTTGTCCGCAGACAAAACCATTAACAACTCAGTGTATTCCAAAAATAGGAAGATAATCCCTCTGGGACGATTGACTGACGATGCAGAGGGAGGTCCGCCAGCCCTGGGACCAATACGGTGAGCTAGTTGCAGGTTAAGTGAGGTGTTTTCCTTGAGGCCAACTATTTTAGGTAAATGAAGTTTGAGAAAGGTGAGCCTGTCAGTACCCTCCTCCCCTTCAGGAATACCATAAATCCTAAGATTGTTGCGTTGGTTACGATTTTCCAAGTCCTCCGTCTGCTGTTTGAGGAGAGTAATTTCTTTGGACATAGCTTCAACCTTTGGGAAGACATCCTGAGCGTCAGTGATCCTCTGCTCCACCACGATACCCTAGATTCTAGATTGGACCATTTCTCATCAAGCCACTGAAGGGTAGCGTTGGTATCAAGAATAAAAGCTTTCAGAAGTTTAAACTCCTCCATAAGGTCCTCTAGCGTGATAGGCAATGGAGATTTTGTAGGTGAGTTAGGATCCTTCTTAAGACTCTTAGAAGCACCAGTAGGAGAGTCCTTACGAAGGGAAGACATGCTTGCAGAAATGCCCTTCTGGTTAGACAGGGAGGAAGGCTCCAGAAATATAACAAGAGAAAATGACACTGCGTCACCTCAAACCTCAAGTATAGTTGCCGCGTAAAAGTTAATGCGAAACCTGGTCTCAGTTATAGAAGAACACCGACCCCAATCGTCGAAATAGTAGAAGAAGAACCACATCTATGTTGAAAGGCAGTAATACATTGAAAAGGGTGCTAAAAACAAAAAAGGAAGCAGTTTATATCAAAAGCCAAGGCAGAGCAAATATCCAGGGACATTGCTGCCACACGCCGCTAACGAAACTCAGCGTCTCCCGCTGCAGTTAAAATGGCGGCCGGAATGAGCGCTCGTGAAGAGAACGCGACGCGGGGGAAAACAAACAAAAAACTGAATAAAAAACTGAAAAAAGAACAGCTACCTGTGCCCCCGCGTCAGCGCTCCAATAATCTTCAGGTCATGTGGTCAAAACTGGGGACTAGCCACTCCGGTGTCGAAACGGTCTCTACCGAAGCGTGGAGCTTCACATAGTCGCGGCCATCTTGTGGCGGCTCAAGCCACGCCCCCCACCCACCTAATTAACTTTGAATAGCAGCAAACATGATGCTGCAGTTCTCTCCTACATTTCTGCCTGGACCTGAAGCTCAGGAAAAATGTATCCTGGTTACTGTCATAGGTGCAACTTACATCCAAGTCTGTTTTTTTATCCTTCAACCATCTTTAAGAATGAAACTACAAATCCCAGAATGCAACTTTGCTGTTGGCTAAAAAAACAAATGTTGACTGAAGATATCACTTAATCGTTGATGAAAAGTATCTCATTACCTAGGCATAACCACTTTACCTCCTCACTCAAAGTGTCACTCGTAAGGCATTTGAATGTCAAACATAAAAACATGGAAAACATGGCAATTTATATGAGCAATCTAAAAACTTGGCAGCTACAAGCTCTAAGCATTATGCACCCTGTCATTACTGATCTATACAATACTTCTCTTGACTCTGCTTCAGTTCTTTGCTGTTGGAAAGAGGCAGTAATCGTACCTTTTATCAAGAAGTCTACGGGTGATCCTTAGATCTTGAGTAATTACAGACCTGTTGTTATGCTGCTCTGTCCATCTAAAATCTTAGAAAATAAAATCTCTAAGCATTTCTGAGCCTTTATTGAATCTAGCAGTTTAGTCAATCCCAGACAAGCTGCATTTCGCCCCCAGCATGAAACAATGGTTTGCCTTGATTGCTGTAGTTGGTGATTTACAGATGCTCTTTGGTAGTGGTGATAGAGCCTCTCTCATTCTTTTAGATCCGAGTGCAGCCTTTGATACTGTGTCGCACTCTACAGTAGTTGTCTCTTTAACATAGGTTTATGTGACACATCATAAACCAGCATACATTGTTTCGCTTCTTAATATATATATACCAGCCTACTTCTCTACAAACCTAATAAGCCAATGTACCAAAAAGGTAAATTACAATGTAACTTAAAATGTATCAAACATAATAAGCACAAACACATTACCATTAACCCCTTCGCTGCTAGGCCTTATCCCCCTCTAGTGCTAAGCCGTTTTTTTCGCAATTTATGGTAGTTCGCACTTAGGCCTCCATTACTTTTTGCCCACATAAGATATCCAGGCCCAATTTGCGTCCTATTTTTGCTATGGGGAGTCGAAATGTATCCAGGTTTTGCGGATTCCTTTGGAGGAAACTGAGAAAATAGCCAAAATATAGATAACTTTTTGAGGTTTTGGGAAAAAAGCAAAACAGGGTGCTGCAGAAGAAAGCGTCTGTTTTTTCCCCCGCAAATGGCATCAAGGAAGGTTCTGCAGTGAATGAATGAATGAAAAATGTATTGCACAGTTACTTAAAACCATTTGCAGTGTAACAAAAGCATTTAAAATCAGAACGTTAAAATTAATTCATTATAGAGTTTAGCCACTTTCATTTCAGAGACAATACGATTAAAAATAAAAAAGCGAATAGTTGTATATGAGGCATTATGACGAAAGTTATTATGTCATTTTTAAAGTATGCCTAGATCCGTCCACGGCAAGTCTATCTTCTCACGGGTTGTCAAGATCTTATTCTTCAACAAGTCTGGAACGCACCGCCTCCATGTATCTCCCGATTCTAGCCAAGTCGGTCGGTAGAATGCAAGAGAATATGACTGCGACCACTTCTTTCACCGACCGAGCTCCTTTGCTTAGCCATATTGGCTTTAAAAGCTTCTGACGAGACTGTAACAGGCCGGGGCAGCAGCACATCAGGTGTAGTAATGATTCTGTTTTAAAATTGCAGATTCTACAGCTGATTTTGTTATCAAGGGATTTCCACCCAGGATTCCGTTCTTTAATTGGGAGGGGCACTAGTCTGGCCCACTGAATGTTTTTTAGGGCCTTCCTCCCCAAAGCTTGGTGAAGGTAAGGCTGGGTTTTGTGCTCTGTATATGTTGCCATCAGCCCAGATTGACCTCCTCCAGTTTCCAAATTTGCTAAATCAATTTTTCGAGACAATTGATAGCTTTGTTTATTGATTACATTTTTGATGGCCGAGTAGTTTATGTCCTCTTGTCCCCAATTCTGTGTTGCCAGGTCTAAAATCTCTACTGCTTCCTGCATGTAGACTTGCCATGGGTTGGTTGGCCCTCCGTAGATGGATTTTAGCATGCTCTTCAGGCTTCCATCCGGAGCATTAAGTATTTGGTAATAGTATTTTGCTTGCACACCCAAGCATTCTTTGTTCTGTTGCACCAGCCCGAACTCCAGGCGAATCCAGCTTTGCCCGAGTCGCTCAACCAGCACCTGAGATAATTGTAAGACTTTGAAACAGCGATTATCTCTTTACCCACGTGCCATTTGAGGAATGTTTTTTAGTGCAACACCCAAAGATCAATACTTTGGTCTTGTCTGGGTTTATTGTTAATTCATTAATCTGGTTGTAGGTGTTTAAAGCGTCTAATCCCCTTTGTAGCCCTATTTTTGTATAATCCATCACCACTAGATCGTCTGCGTATTGTAAAATTTGAAATTTGTTAGCTCCGATTTTAGGGACTGCTAGGTTGGCATTATTGAGCATCGTGCCCAGGTCTGCTGTATAGAAGTTGAATAGTGTTGGGGCTAGTACGCATCCCTGTTTTAGGCCTCGATTTGAGCAACACTTTTTTGTCGTGGTGTTGTTTGCTAATTTGACTTTGATCCAAGTGTTACTATATAGTGAGATAATGGCGTTGAGGAGTCCTGGTGGAATTTGCCAGTTGCGCAATTTAGACCAGAGCTTGCATCGTGGCACCCCGTCGAAGGCTGCTGAGTAGTCTACGAAACAGGCAAAGACTGTTTTTTTGTTTTTGACGTTAGCTTGCTGGCTTAAGTATGATATAGCCGTAATTTATCAATTGTCGAACAACCTTTGCGGAACCCTGTTTGATAGGGGGGAAGGATTTCATTTTCTTCAACCCATCTGTTTAATTCTGTTAATAGGGTACTTGCGTAGACTTTCCCTTCGATATCCAGGAGCGCGATTAATCTGCAGTTTTTTGGTTCTGTGTTATCACCTTTCTTGTAAATAGGTTGTAAAATTGACCCGCGCCACGAGTCTGGCACCCTGGCATGTAGTCGGCATTCAGTGAATAGATTGGATAGGACTCTTCCCCCAATATGCTGGATCTTCCCTAAACATTTCTCCCTGGTGCCCCATCTTTTCTTATCTTTTTTACTACTTTTTCAACCGCTGTGCTCTCCGTGGGGCAATCCACACTACTTCCAGGTTCAATGCATCCTTCCTTTTCCACATAAATTGTGGAAACATGTCTCAGCCATGCGTCGGCGTGGACAGAGTTACGCCGGTCCACTTTGTCATTTTCCAACCGAGCTATATATTGCCAAAGTTGTCGATGTTTATGAGGCTTTATTAGCTCATGGATCTTGATCCATTCTTCCTCAAGCTTGTTCTGCTTGAGTGTCCATAGCAAGTGCTTCCGCTCATTATGTTGTTTGTTGAGCTTATCCAATGTTCTTTGCGTGCCCGCAATCTTATGAGCTCTTTTTGCCTTATTTAGTTTACGTGATATGTCACTAGGTTTTATGTTATTATACAACGTTTGTGTAATGGGTTTCTCCATTAATTTGAGGTAATCTTTCTTGCTATTGTTCAGAGCTGTTTTCAGGGCAGAGGTCCACTCCGACCAGTTTTCTATGCTGGGCTCGATACCAGGGTGGTTGCCTTTGCCTTCTTGTTCGTCTTTCCATGCCTTAAATGTGGTAGCCTGGTGATTATTCCATTTTATTCTTCTGACTACGGCATATTCCTCAATGCCTATTGTTTTAGGTACCGTGATGGTTCGTTCCCGTTGATTGATAGTAATGTTCAGTTCAACCTGGAGTATTGCATGATCGCTAGTATCATCTACGTTGATTTCAAAGTGAACAATTTTGCAAACGAGTTGGTTGCACAAAAAGATATAATCGATTGTCTAACAATTCTTAAATGTGGTTGTTCCAGGGCCATTTGGGTCTGAACTTTTTAGTAAATTCTCAATTGACTTGAGATCATAATTTTGAAAGAAGTTATTGAAAGTTCTTTCAGCGCTAGTTAGGTGCATCCTCTCGCTCGGCTTCGTTCCCAGGTGGTGCAAATTGAAGTCCCCCACAAGCAATTTGGCTGGTGACAAGTATGTGCATAAGATTTCCTGTATTGTTTTGATCATAGATTTTGTGGGCTCTAATTTTGACTGACCAACTGCGTTTAAATATACGTTTATTATGAGCAGTGAAACACTATCTTCCTTGTCCCCTTTTTCCTCAACTACAAGTGCCTGTAGCATATTTGAGTCGGTATTTATGGTCCTCACTGTCAGTTGTTTTGCATGTTTAACGTAAATCGAGATCCCACCTGATGGTCTTCCGTACCGGTTGTGTTTAATTGCTAGTTTGTGGAAATCTGCAGTGCTAAAGTCGTCATCTTCCCAGCTTTCGGAAACAGGCAGACTTGAATCAGAAAATCTATTTTTTTTTAACAAAAGTTTGGCACTTTACTTCTCATAGCCCATATCCCATTTTTCCTATTTTTGTTCTTTCAACCTTCTTCCAGTTTGTGGTGGAAACAGGTGTGAAACCTATTGTGGATCCCAGAAAGGTATACATTTCTGAAAACTAGACAAAACTCTGAATTCAGCAAAGAGTCATTTGTGTTGATCCTTCAAGTTTTTCCTGTAAAAAGTAACTGTTAAAATACAAATAATATTGAAAAAAATAGCCATTTGTGTCTACATTTTCATCTGTAACTTCTTACTATGGCAGATTTCTGAAAGTAATATACCGTTAAGTCTGCTGGACCCTACAGGTTGCAGGATATATAGGGCTTATAGGTTCTCCAAGAACCCGATGTACCCAGAGCCAACAACCGAGCTGCACCTTACAATGGCTTTTTGTGAACGGACTATACAGCAATTCATATGGTAAATTATAAAGAACGGGAAAAGGGTATGAAGAAAATCTCTGTATTTCTGAAATGTGCACCAGATACTGAGTGTGGGAGCAGTGGATGTTTGTACATCTCTGAATTTATGTGTACCCATACTGGCATGTGTTTCAGAGGGCATTTTGTAAAATGTCTTCTTTGTTACATAAATGCTTACATTTAAAAGGGACAAGCATAGAGATATGCAAAAGGTAACAACACGTCTTTCAATAAAAATTGTACCCCACTTGTTTGGCTGGGCTTTGAGTCTGTGACACAAAACAACCCAAAACTTGATCTAGGAGCCATCATATTTCCCACAGCAGAATGCATGTTTTTTTACAAGGTCGCTAGCTTAAGATTTTGGGCCTCAGCTCAGCCGGCACCTAAGGAAACCTACCAAACTATCACATTTTTGAAAACTAGACACTCGGGGTGTCCTGCGTGGAGTGACTTGCATGACTCTCACTAGGTTTTTACCCAGAATCTCTTCCAAATCTCCAATTTTGCCTAAAAAAACACATTTCCTTGCATTTCTGTGAGACAAAATGTCCTGGAATCTGCAGGCAGCCATACATTTCCTACTACCCAGTGTTCCCCCAAGTCACCCAAGAAAAACTGTGCCTCACTTGTGTGGGCAGGCCAAGTGCCTGTGACACGAAAGGGCACCAATCGCAGCACAGACACATCACATTTTTCTACCGAAAAACAATGGTTTTTTTGCAATGTGGGTTGTTGTGGATTTTGGGCCCCAGCTCAGCCGGCACCTAGGGAAACCTACCAAACCAGCACATTTTTGAGAACTAGACACCCAGGGGAGTCCAGGGTGGGGTGGCTTGCATGAGTCTCACTAGGTTTTTACCCAGAATCTCTTCCAAATCTCCAATTTTGCCTAAAAAAACACATTTCCTTGCATTTCTGTGAGACAAAATGTCCTGGAATCTGCAGGCAGCCATACATTTCCTACTACCCAGTGTACCCTCACGTCACCCAAGAAAAACGGTGCCTGTGGATAGGTCAAGTGCCCGTGACACGAAAGGGCACCAATTGGAGTGCAGACACATTACATTTTTCCATAGAGAAACAATGTGTTTTTTGCAATGTGGGTAGCTGTGGATTTTTGGCCCCAGCTCAGCCGGCACCTGGGGAAACCTACCAACCCACCACATTTTTTAAAACTAGACAACCGGGGAAGTCTAGGGTGGGGTGACTTGCATGGCTCTCACTAGGATTTTTTTACCCATAATCCCCTGCAAAGCTACAAAACACATTTTCTTTACATTTCTTGAGGAAAAGTCCTGGAATCTGCAGGCAGCCACAAATTTCCTACCACCCATCGTTCTCGAATGTCTCCCGAGAAAAACTGTGCCTCACTTGTGTGGGTAGACCTGGTGCCCGTGACACGAAAGGGCGCATTGGGAACTTGGGGGAAATACTCAAGCCACACCTCCCTGGACTCCCATGGGTGTATATTTTTCAAAAAGGTGCTGGTTTGGTAGGTTTCCCTAGATGGCTGCCGAGCCCCAGGACCAAAAACGCAGGTACCCCCCTTTCAAAACCAGGTTGTTTTGGAATAGATAATTTTGATGTCTCCACAAAACGTTTTGGGCCCTTCCCTGTGACGGGTACTTGATCCACCCACACAAGTGAGGTAGCATTTTTATCAGGAGACCTGGGAGAACACTGAGGGGCCGATTCCGATCTCGGCCGGTAGGGCTCCGAATCGGACTCGGCATTACCGGATCCGATTCGGAGCCCTGTTTCCCGACCGAGTCGGACGTGTGTCCGGGCGAGCGAGTACGATGCGAACGTACGCGAAATCGCCGACCGACTCGTTCGCGGGACCCAACCGCTCCGACCGACTCGCACGAACACGACTCGCACCGCGCAGTGGAGACGTTCCCCGGCCGGGTAAGTACGATGCGCGCCGCGAGCAGTCCGACCGACTCGCGCCGTCCGGCTCGAAAGAGCAGTCGGAGCCGCACTTTGGGGGTCCGTGTCGGACCCCCTGTACGCCTAGCCGCGCGAGTCGCACACAGGGGGACCCATGGGTCCCCCTACCTGTGCATGTACGGCGCGACCCGCTTCGACACGTACCCGCTGTAGGGGGTGCCCTTGTTCGCCTCGCACCCATTGAGTCAATGGGAGCCCGCGTACGCGTTGTACGACCGGCTCCCATTGACTTCAATGGGAGTCCGACCGAATCGAGTCCGATAGCATGCGAACGCATCGTACTCGTTCGGTCGGACTGCTAGGGTCCGATTCGGTCGGAAATCTCTCCGGGTCCGGCTCGGTCGGAGAGATTTCCGGCCTGAATCGGCCCCTGAGTGTTAGGAAATTTGTGCTGGTCCGGTCACCCCACAACTCTACCACACAGAAATGTGAGGAAAACTATTTTTTTGTCAATAAATCAAATTTACAAGGATTTCTCGGTAGGACACTCGTGTGATTCATTCCTGTCACGAGCACTAGGCCCAAGCACACAAGTGGGGTAGTGTTTTTATCGGGACAAGTCGGGGAATGCTGTGTGTCAGGAGGTTTGTGGATCCAGCAGAATCATTAACATGTGAGATTATAGGTAATCCCGCAAGTAGAGCGTACGGTTCTGATATTCATAGCAAATTGGAAGAAGACACTTGGAGATTGTTGACAGTGTTAGTTTCACCTCAAAACCATACCATATCAAACCAGTTGAAAGGTCCTTTTGCCCTTTAATACTTAGGTGAATTCATGAATAATCTATTTTGGAAAGCAAAAAGAGGAACTTTATAGATTAAGATAGTCATCAGCTTGAGGCAGTTAAAGAGTTGGATTCTGTAGCATGTAACAAAATGGATAATCTGCTTAGATGTATGATGCAAGAACATGACTTCTTTGCACATTTATACCTGGACATGCACTTGATGGTTCTCATATGGGAACCTCATTGCATATTTCTCAGATTCAGGTGGGTTGGACAGACATGGAATTTCTCCAGTCTGCCTCTGGGTCTGTCTTCCAGCCCCTTGTTGATGAGTCATTAAGCTTTCCAAACCTTTGCATCATTCTACAGGGTGTAAGGTGCATCTAAGAAATTCAGTTTTGGTTGAGGGGTGGAAGCCCCACTCAGACAAAAACCACAATCCTTGTCAGGGTGAAGCACAAAAAGTGACCAAATTAACGTGCTTAACCCTCTGGTAGCCTGGTACAAAAGGAGTCAGGCTTAACTTAGAGGCAAGGTGTAAAGTATATATAGCACCAGTAATAAAGTGAAAACACAACTCAATAAAAATCCCAAACCAATTTAGACGTATAGAGTAAATGTTGATAAATGGAATTATACTAGATCGACAAATATCCAATCAGTAGAATCGGCGATATGCAATTTCAAAGTTTTAGGTAAGTATGGTGCCCAAAAGCTTAAAGCGCCATCTGGTCATGCTAGACTGGGGAAAATTCACATGTTCAGGTCGACCGCAATAAAGCACAGGCCAGACAAAGGACTGCTTTGAGTTGTATCGTATGTCTTTGGTGTGAGGTCTGCGTGGCATTGCTTCTGTCGCTCGGCACCAGTTCCAATGAAGCTTTTAGCTGTGAGCAAGGCTTTGCGGGTCTTTGTGCTGCTCAGCATTGGTTCTGATGCAGCGTGTACCGAGGCTTTGCCAGGCTTAGCATTATTGTGTTATTTATACTTATAAAGCGCAAACAAATCACCCCTGAGAGCGTCTCTCAGCACGATTGCACGTATTCAGGTATAAGAGATCAAAAGAGTCAGAAGAGCCAGGTTTTGAGAAATGTTTTGAATAGAGCTTGGCCAGGGCAGGACCGTATATGTAAGGGTCGCCTGTTCCAATGGCGGGGAGCCAGATCTGAAAATTATCTACCCCCCTATATATATCTGTATGTATGCTGCAAGGGTGTAGCAAACCTTGCCCACTGGACCTAAGGTTACGTGTTGGCACATAAGGCTGCAACTTGTTACGCAGGTAAAGGGGGCCATTTCCAAATAAGGACTTGTGAACTAGGCAGAGGAGTTTGAAGAGGGAAAGCATGTTTATAGGTAGCCAATGCAGAGATTTGTGTGGGCTTAGAGGGAGAGCGAGGTAGCGGGTTACAAACAAGGTGGGCAGCCAGGTTTTGTACTACCTGAAGTATAGCTAGGAGAGTTTCATTTGCTGCTGACATATGGGTGTTGTCATAGTCCAGGAGACTTACAATAAGTGCCTGGGTGAGGGATTTTCTGGTCTGAAGGGAAAGCTTTCCTAAGTAGGTGCATAATCCCAAAACAGGTACTGTAGATGGAGTTTGCCTTTTCTTTTAAAGAGAGGTTATGGTCTATCAGGATGCCCAGATTTCTTACTAACTTTTTGGCGTTCGGGTTCGACCCCAGTTCTAGGTGCCACCTGTCTTCGGATCAAAAGGTGTGAACTTTACTGAAAAGCAGGATCCCATTCTTTCAACTGTTCATTTGAAGCTGGTTGGACAACATCCAGAGGGCAATTCATGCATTCACTGAATCCGATTTTAGTGGATTCAATATTAACCCCAATGGAGATGATAAGTTGCCTGTCGTCCACATATGAGATAACTTCTAACCTGCAAGATCTTATCACTTAAGCCAGGGGGGCGATGTAGATATTAAAAGGGGTGGGGATAAAGGAAGAGCTCTGCGGTGTTGGTGCCGATGAAGCTTGCAGCTGTGCGGCAAAGCTTTGTGGGGTTTTGTGTCCCTCTGCATTGGTCCTGATGAAGCTTTCAGGTCTGTGCCAGGCTTTGCTGGGCTTTACATTGCTCAGCCTAGGTTCTGATTAAGCTTTCGTCTGTGTGGCGAGGCTTTTCAAAGCTTCACATCGCTGGGGTTTATGGAACCTTCAGTTAAGCAGGTCAGCTGGGCAGTTTCAGGCCTCTGAAGCATGCTGTGTCCCTGTAGCTGAGATTAGAGCCGCTCTGGTAGCCTGGGATGAAGAGAGGTGGTCCAGTCTTACTTCTCAGAGAGCAGGACAGTCCTCTAGCAGCAGGGCAGTCCTCTAGCAGCAGGGCAGTCCTCTGGGAACAAGGTAGGCTTCAAGCAGCAGGGCAGTCCTCTGGGAACAAGGTAGGCTTCAAGCAGCAGGGCAGCCCTCTGGGGAAAAGGCAGTCCTTCTGTAATGTCCAAAGGTCCAGGAGTATACAGAAGCGGTGTCTCAGAGTCCGATATTTATACCTGGTGCCAGTCTTTGAAGTGAAGGGATTCCCTATTCTTCCGCATATCTGGTTCTGCAAAGTTCTTCCCTTCCCCTGCCAAGGCTTCAAGACATTTGGGTGACAAAAGACTATTGTTAGGTTCCTTTGTGTGTGCTGGAGGCAAGCTCTTTGAAGTGTAAGTGGGGCAGGGAACAGCTCCAAGCCCAGCCATCATGGCAGGATGGCCCATCCTGCCTACACCCTGTCTCCTTTGTCTCATTGCCTGCCAGGAATACATAAACCCCAACACCAGGATACAAGCAGAAGGCACACATGGTTCGGAACTAGAAAATGGCAACTTTTTAAAAGTGGTATTTTCAGAATTGTGATTTAAAATCTGATTTTACCATTAAATATGATTTTAAACCAGTGGGAGCTAGAGAGGCCGGCTGCAAGATGGACGCCACTCTGTGAGGTTTTGCAGGCTGGTCAGGCAATCCGCCAGGATCCGCCCGTTGCAGCAGACATATGCATACTACCTTTGCGGGAAAGTAACCTCTTCCACATTGTGCACATACCTGTGGGCCGTGCAGCTGAGTTGCAGCTCGCTAGTGGGCAAAACGAAGGAAGGCCCGCCTGCGGCCACGACAGCAGCCTGGTGAAGACGTGGAGCCTGACCGGGGGCTTTCCACTTGGGCTGCCCTGCCGTGTTGCAGCGGACGTGTGGTCGGGCTCCTTGAGGTGCGAGCCCCTCATGTGGCGCCTGTGCAGCGAGGAACCGAGTGGTGGACCGGACAGCATGAAGGGGACGTGGTGTGACCTGTGCTGCGGCCCCGCGTGACATGGCGGATGAATGGCAGCGCTGTAGGGGCCTGGCGGTGGCCCGCATGGCTCTGTGAAAAGCGCTGGCAGTGGCGGGCGATCTGGACCTGGGCAGCATCTCTAGAATTACGGGTCAGCAGGCGGGCCCGCTGCCCTTTGGAGCTTGCCAGCGGAGGACGGGCGCGCTGAGGCACGGGACACTCCCGGCTAGAGGCGGAGGTCAGAGCATCAGGTGAGGAGCGATGCTGCAGGGGGGAAGCACTGGACTGTGTCTGTTGCAAAGGCCCCCCCCGCGACAACACGCTGGTGCTGTGAGGGACAGGACCGTGGCGGCAGGAGGAGGCATACGCCTCCGTGTGACGCTGACGGATCTACGATGCTGCCCGACTTGTGGTGGAGATCGCTTCTCCTCGAGAGACAGTGAAGCGGCTTCTGCATTCAGCGGGGGGCCCCCAGGACTGGTCCCTGCAGAGGTGGAGCCACCCTGCTTTAACTTAGGGGCCAAGAGTAGCCCGTTTTTCTCTCCTTCCCATCGCTGATCAGACTGCGCAGATATCCCCCCCCCGGAACATTATACGTTGCCCATCAGCCATGTGATACTTGTGTGCCCGCTTGGAGGTGGCGCCTCTATTGATACGCTGAGGCCCCTAATTAACACACTCACTGGGGCTGTGCGGTGAAGAGTAAAGCCCTTGGACCTCCTCTTCTGCTTTGGCAATCTATCTGACTCCTATAGGAGGACACGTCCCATAAGCTGAGACCCTCGACACAGGGGCAAAATTGCGCCATTTTGGGACTGCGTTTGAGGGACACGCTGAGCCAGTGAACTGCCTCAGCCCACTGGGGGCACCAGGGGGGCGGCGCACTTTAGGGACCGCTTGCTCACTACTGTGGAACTGCGAGGTCTTGGGAGAGATGGGGAAGCCTGAAGCCCGCCAGACCAAACTGACCTTTGACCAGTGCCGGCCCCCCAGGGGCACCGGCCCACCGATGGACCCACCTGGGCCCACTGAAAACTCGGAGATCCCAACGGAACCGGACATCTGTGACATGTTCGGCGACCTCAAGCAATCCTTAACAACTATAGATCAAAAAATCGACACCATGGCTGACCTGCTGGACAGGCTCAGAGACAAGGTCTTCAGTCACGAGGAACGAATTGATCAGGTGGAGCAGTGCACTTCCGAGGACGGTCGGGCCTCGATGCGTGAGAAATTGCTCAACATGGAAAAAGTCATCAAAAGTAAGAATGACGATCGCGGAGAAACAACCTGCGCATCATTGGCATCCCTGAAACTACCGCAATGTCCCGCGTCGAGGACTATGTCGAGGAGATGCTGAAAACCATCTTCGGTGACTCTCGGCGGTCTGCATTGGCCTGGGGCCCTAGCCAGGCCTATCATCGCTCGCTTACTCAATTATCGCAACAGGGACACTGTGCTGCGCCAGGCTAGGGACTTACAAGAAATCAAGTTCCAGGGCAATTCCATCTCCTTTTATCTGGACTTTACCATGGCGGTCCAGGCGGCACACAGGGAATTCATGCCCATTAAGCGCACGCTTCAGAAACAGGACATTAAGTACTCTCTCCTCTATCCTGCTAGACTATGTATTTTTCATGCTGGGAAGACCTCATACTTCACAGACCCCAAGTCGACTGCCAAGTTTGTACGCGACCTACCGCTGGCCCGACCGTCGACCACACCGAGATAAGCACGCGGTTAAGAGGGACCCCCTCAGTGACAATGACTGATGCTCGACTGTAGCTGCTTAGGTCCACTCTCACCAGTGACCTACGTTAATTGGTTCGTGTCTGCCCACTGTTACAATTGATAGTACTCACCCACTGAACTTTTCTGTGTTATATTGAATTAGTTATCCTCGATCTGCTTTATGGGAAGCCAGGGTTCCCCGGTTTCCCAGTTCCTGACTGGCCACCTGGCTTTCTCTGCTGGGAGAAGTCTGGCCTCTAGTGTTCCACATAGGGATGTTTCCCACACAATTTCTCTTTATCGGTCTTGGTTGGCCTTGTCGGGGGTAGGCGGGTGCTAATCAGCCTGGTTGGGGGCTGGAGTGGGAAGGGGGTGGTTGCATTTGGAGCCTGTGGGGTGTTTCTATGGTTATTTTTTCTTCTCTTCTTTCTCTCTCTCATCCCCCTCTCCCCTTCTCGCTGGCCTCCCCGCACAATGTGCTCTTGAGTGGTATGCATGCGGTCCGAATGTTGGATGTTTATGGCGATCATGGGTGCAACTGAGGTGAATGGGCTTACACTAAAAGCTATCACTTGGAATGTTCGGGCCTTAATGACAGTAGAAAAACGCAGCTGGTGGCGGCCTATCTGAATCGGCAGGGAGCGGATGTATGCTTCCTGCAGGAATTGCACTCCGCTGACAATGATTGCGCGCGACTGAGGGCGGGGTGGATTGGGGAAAAGCACATATCGGTTTATTCCAATTATGCCAGGGAGGTGGTAATTCTTGTGAGAAAGGGACTGCCTTGGCGCACACGCAAAATCCTACGTGATCCGCAGGGTGCTATGTCATGCTGGCGGGCATCCTAAGCGGTCACCCGATCATATTGCTCTCGGTATACGGGCCTAACATAGGCGACTGGGGGACACATCAGGACCAGGTGCGATCTTATGGGCGGGGGGGCTATAATGTCATCTTAGACCCGGCCTACTATAGATTAGGGGCGCTCATCGACCCTACCCCAGGGCGGCTGCACAACTGCACAGTATCATGGAGGACCACGGGCTTGTGGATGTGTGGTGACTTGTATGTATTAAAAAAAAGAAGGTTTAGACCTGGTAAAAGATTTATTTTGCCAGGTCGAAATGAGAACTTAAAACTGCACTACAGGCTGCAGTGGCAGGCCTGAGACATGTTTTAAAAGGCTACTTTATTGGGTGATACAAGGAGCGCTGCAAGGCCACTAGTAGCATTTAATTTACAGGCCCTGGGTACATGTAGTACCACTTTAATAAGGACTTACAAGTAAATTAAATGTGCTAATTGGATGGATGGAAGTTTAAAGGAGAGAGCACGAGCACTTTAGCACTGGCTAGCAGTGGTAAAGTGTGCAGAGTCCAAGAGTTCAGCAAAGGAAGAGAGTGAAGGTAAAATGATTGGGGCGATCCTACAGAGAGGGCCAAGTTCAACAGTATACATATGCTGAAATAAGAGGGTGACGTGATTTTCATGCCCCAGGAGAAGGATGGATTCTGATCTGGTATTTCTGAGAGCTCCACAGTCCCACCAGGAGTACCTGGGTATTTACAGTACAAATAGTCCTTTGGCTTCGACCCATTCTGCATGGTCAAAGGTTTGTTGAGACTGGTTCTAGACAGGGAACGGAGTTAAGCATTTTTCAGAGCCAATACATTACAGCTGTTGAAAATATTGCACTAATATCAGGTTTTTGAATACTTCAAATTTGTTCCCAGGACAAAAGAGGCACTGACAGTCCTAAGAAGGTGGTTAGCTCTCATGGATACTTTAAATTGGTGCAGGGGCCAGGGGAAAAGCAACTGTTATGCTGCTTAAAAAGACTTATCTAGACAGGGCAGAACTTGCCAGTTATTACGCAGAGTCTAATTTCTCTAACAGGTCAGACTTCTGGAACAGGTAGTAGGGGCATGAATGCAGGCTGTTATCGATTTCAAGTTGTCCAGAGTAGCCGGATTCAGTAGCCAAAGTGGCTGAACCCGCTTCAGATGAGACAGTTCTTTGAGAAAACTCCAGATGACAATCTGCGATTCCTGTTGGCAGGATTTTCAAAATCAAATATCGACATCGGAAATGTACCTGCTATGTGGGTGCATTACCAGTGCCAAGCCCACACATCTGGTCTGCTTAACCTGCTGGTTGAGGTGGTGGCACCCTTTCCAAGGTGGTCTTTCATGTTCGGAACTTGCCAGACTTCCAGGCCAGTCATCCACTCTAGACCGAACCAGAACCAATTCTGGCAGCAGCACCTCCACACTCCAGCTCTGACGGCTAAGACAAAGGAGCTTCCACTGGCCAAATATCCACCATTTGCCATAAATGAAACAGTAGCTAGCCCACCAGAAGGATGTAAAGGCTAATCAGCTTTGTGCCTTCTAAATCAGCCAAGATCATACCCAAGCTATGGGAGAAGAGGTTCTATGATTTCCACTTTCATGTTAGGATAAGATGTTTCCATAGCCTTGTTGGATTTCTGAGAGGTAGTCACAAGTGATACTTTATTTTCTTATTTTGCCCTCTGTTGTTGGAGAACAATAAAATATTAGCACTATCTGTCCTCTGAGCATGTTCTGATGAAGTTAATGCGGTGTCTGCTTTGGTTTTTTTCAGATGCTTTCTTCCAAAGAATATCTTCATGTATTTTAAGACGCTGTCTCATCTCAGCCTCCTTTTCAGTACTTGCCATTCTTTTGGTTTCATGGACTGTTTATCTCTTCAATGAACAAAGTAAGTACCAAATATTGTGAAATATTTAGGTTAGACCATTGTGCTGCTTCAAGTTTTTACCTGATTTTTGGCAGTTCTGGCATGGATTTCCATCAAAGGTGTTTGAAAGTTATACATTGAAGCATGAACTCTCGTCTTGGTAATTTCAATGCAGACATACAGTGGTGTTGGAACAATGTCCAGAGTGGGGGTCCTGCCATCCAAACTACACCACCGAAGTCCTAGAGATTGTGAAAATACATGTCACAGAAAGAATAAGACTAGCAAATGAGCCACGCCCATGCAGCAGGAGAGTGATATGGGTGTGGTATGTAGCAGGTGGTGACTTTTGCAGTATACTGTCACAAATCTATCACTTTAATAGACAGCAGATTTTTTATTGAAATGACCACAGAATGTGCACTGACATGCATTTTTACTGATAAACCATAGAGCACAAACGAAAATGTGTGAAATGTATTCAGGAAAATATTTGTCATCTGCCCATCAATAAATGCCATAATTTGTTTTGATGCTATTAAAATCTTTGCTTTCATCACAGTTCAGAATTAAAAAAATTACAGAATTACATTTGTGCTTTCGTAACTGCTTATATATTTCGAAATCTTTGTACTGTTCATTTACAGATATTTAAATATGATTGTAGACGAGAAACAAAACTGACATTCTACAGCCTTTCCTTTCTCCCTCAGTACCTTGGCAAGATTGTTATACAGTTCACCTTACAAAATGTTCTAACTTCGCAGTTAAAAGAATAACACCAATCTGCATGATAAGAGAATAAGCAGTAATTTGTCAGAAGACATAACCTGACATCTGACCCCTGTCTTTTAACTCACTACAAATGTGTCAAGATGAAAATAAAGTTAATGGCATCCAACATGCTTATTTTAGGGGTACTGCAGCACCCCTCCTTCGAGCACCTACACAGCCATGCAGATGTAAATGAAAGACAGCACTAGTGCAAGCTTCTCCATATTGTGTATCAGTGTTTCATTCAGGAGACACCATATAATATGACAAATCAGGCCTACACCTCGAGAAGCAGAGCTTCTGTAACGGCATTTATAACATACAAGGCACATCACAAATCACACAGAAGTGGGCGTTGGAGAATACCATCCACTTAGGACTGGACAGTTAATATTGAGGTTCTCAGCAACTGAGCAAAGCAAAATGGCACACCAGAGGACAGACTTGAGGCACAACTGCACTTATGGTGCTCTCTGGAAAGGATATTAATATTTGTGCCCAGACGTGGGTCCCGTGCTCTCCATGCCACTGGAGTCAAGCTAGTTTGGCTGATGAGGGGTGAAACCCCGAAACCGGTCCAAGGATGCTTGTTTCCAGTCCAGGGAGGACCTGGCCTGGCAGTTCGGGCTGGACTGTTCCCATAAGGGAGCAAGGTCAAGTCTGATTTGCATATGACTGGGTTCAAACTGGAATGGCATGGTGAGCACAAAAACGATGGATTTAGGCCCAGATCTCTGTACTGGGGTGAATGTATGACATTGGTCTGCATTCTGTCCATCATTTGTTCTTTTTGCATTTGTCACCCCGAGTGGGACGGGTATGCCCAGACGTGGGTCCCGTGCTCTCCATGCCACTGGAAACAAACATCCTAGAACCGGTTTCAGGGTTTCACTCCTCATCAGCCAGGCTAGCTTGACTCCAGTGGCATGGAGAGCACAGGACTCACGTCTGGGCATACCTGTCCCACTCGGGGTGACAAAACATATGCAAATCAGACTTGACCCTGCTCCCTTATGGGAACAGTCCAGCCGGAACTGCCAGGACAGGTCCTCCCTGGACTGGAAATAAGCATCCTAGGACTGGTTTTGGGGTTTCACCCCTCGTCAGCCAGGCTAGGTTGAATCCAGTGGCAAAGTGAGCAAGGGATTAAAGCTCAAATTGGCTTGTAAAATATGCAAAGTAAAAGCAGTGATCAGTTGGAGGTTAAGATAGTGACATATTCATCTTGGGGTATAATATAGCAGGGATGATGTGATGTTGAAGTATATGGTATGCTGGCGACAGAAAGAGAGTAAAGATAGGAGAGCCACTGGAAAGAGTGGTGGAAGTAGAGAGAGTAGAGGTAGTGGAGAGAGTAACTTGGTCAGGTTATTCATGATAGGGTCAGAATGTTGGAATGATTGATTGGGTGTTGGTGCGCATATTTAAAGGAGTAGTTTACTCCTGCATGAGCTGAGGTGAGAGTACTCTATGAATGGTGTGGAGGTTTAGGCCAAAGAATTCTTAGAGATTTAGACTGTGTGTGGTGGTGTATATGACATTGTGAGCACTTTTCGTAAAACCTACTCAGGCCTACCAAGCATGAAAAGAGAGATTGTTTGTGTTTTCCGTTTGCAACACACATTGTTTCATTGCCCAGTATTATTCCTACCTGGTAGAGGAAGTAGGGTCCATGTGCCAAGAGTGATGTTAAGGAAGTTAAGGAAATGTGTACCTCAAAGATTGTATTGATTAATGTCTGAATATTCTCCCATAATGGTTTTGGAAATTGCAGAGAAAAACATATGCTCCATATCTCCTCCACAGTTTTTACAGTTCTAGCATTTATTCTGCTGTGACACTAGTTTGGCTAGTTTGCTAGGTGTCCATGAAGAGTTATGAATTATCCATAATTTACATTGTACCAAAGATAGTAAGAGCTTAGCAAATATGGAATATTAACATTTCTTAGCCCACATCTCAGGGGCAAAATTAGGTTGATAGTATAATTTAAAGCATCTTTCATTCCATTGCCTTGTAAATTTAGGTTTAGTTTAGATTGTTTAATGGACATATGTTTATAGGATCACTGACAAAATATCGACAGACCGAATATCGAGGTACCAAAATATCGACGCAAAAATATCGAAGTCAAGAATATCGACATCCTATCTACATCATGGTAAGTACAAAAATATCGGAAAAAAATATCAATGTTAAAAATATAGTTGTAAAAAATATCGTTTTTTTAAATGTTAATAAAATAAAGTAAATAATACATATAATTAAAAGAAACATAGTTAAAAATATTAAAACATGTTTAAAAATAATAACTAATACATATAATGTTAAAATAAATTAAACGTATACATATATATAAAATAATATATATACTTACTCCACAGAGTGCAGCAGTAGGAAAAGTGTTGGATAGCGTAGGGGTAAAAATTACTATACCAACTCCAGAGAGTGCAACAGTAGGGAAAGTGTTGGATAGCGTAGAGGTAAAAATTACTATACCAACTCCAGAGAGTGCAACAATAGGGAAAGTGTTGGATAACGTAGGGGTAAAAATTACTATTCCAACTCCAGAGAGTGCAACAGTAGGGAAAGTGTTGGATAACGTAGGGGTAAAAATTACTATACCAACTCCAGAGAGTGCAACAGTAGGGAAAGTGTTGGATAGCGTAGAGGTAAAAATTACTATACCAACTCCAGAGAGTGCAACAATAGGGAAAGTGTTGGATAACGTAGGGGTAAAAATTACTATTCCAACTCCAGAGAGTGCAACAGTAGGGAAAGTGTTGGATAACGTAGGGGTAAAAATTACTATTCCCACTCCAAAGAGTGCAACAGTAGGGAAAGCGTTGGATAGCGTAGGGGTAAAAATGACTAATCCCACTCTAGAGAGTTCAACAGTAGGGAAAGTGTTGGATAGCGTAGGGGTAAAAATTTCTATTCCCACTCCAGCGAGTGCAACAGTAGGGAAAGTGTTGGATAGCGTAGGGGTTAAAAATGACATACTTATCAATTAAATAATTTTTGTAATTAAATAATGATTTATTAATAAATTAACAATAAATTAATTAAAAATACCAATAAATTAAAATTAATAATTACTTTAATAACATTAAATTACTCCCCACCCTATTCCCCAATAAACCCACAACCCACTCCGCATAACATTTCACACAATTAATTTAATTATCAATTAATCAATTAATAAAAAATAATTACCAATTAATAAATTAACAATAAATTAATACTCAATACCAATAAATAAAAATTTATAAAATTAATTACCAATTAATAATTAATTCACAATAAATTATTTACCAATACCAATAAATAATAATTAATACAAATTAATTACCAATTAACAATTAACAATAAATTAATTATCAATACCCAAAAATAAAAATTAATAATTACTTGATTACAATTAAATTACTTCCCACCCTATTCCCTATAAATCCACAACCCGCTCCAATAATAAATTAATACAATTAATATAATTATCAATTAATCAATTAATAAAAAATAATTACCAATTAATAATTAATTAACAATAAATTAATTATCAATACCAATAAATAAAATAATTACTTGATTACAATTAAATTACTTCTCACCCTATTCCCCTATAAACCCACAACCCGTTACAGAACTAAAACGCAATATTTAATTTAAAATAATTAATAATTCTAGAAATTATTTAATTTACTATAATTAAATTGCTTCCCACCCTATTCCCCTATAAACCCACAACCCGCTACGATACTTTAACGCATAATTTACTTTAAAAAAATTACTAACTTCTAAAAATGTTATACATATATTAAAAAAACAGTACAATACTTAACAAAAAATATAGAACACATACATATAAAATACATACTAAAATACATAACACTAATATAAACATCAATATTATTAACATCAATATTTTTGCTATTGATATTACTAACTTCGATATTAACACAAACGATATTTCTTACCTTCAGGTCGATATTCTGGTCGTCAATATTCTTGATGTCGATATTCTGTCCCTACGATATTTAAAACTCGATATTAATGTAGGTCGATATTAAAAACTCGAAATTATGTCTGTGCACCATGTTTACAGACTTTGACTGCAATATGACTCTGTTCTAGTACTGCAAAGGAGTGGGTTGTTTGTAGTGCCCAAATCACTGATGTGCAAAAAGCTTAGATTTAAATATTTTCATTCGTCATAGACGATAAAAGTCACAAATCAATAATACAATGCATAAATCCATACAATTGATAAAACAAGTCATTGAGAAGTACTTAGTAGCTCACAAAACCACATACAAATACCAGAAATACAATAAATCATCTCTTAAAATATTACTTAAACAATCCAATATAGGTTAAAATATTCGTTCTTCTTGGTGGCACTTAAGGTTGATACACAATCTAGACAATCCATACTATGTACACACCATATAACAGTAAGTTACAGTATTAAAATCATAAGTCAGGACTCCTCTGTGCTGATAGCACAAAGGACAGCAGGACCTGAGACCCACCACGTAATGTATCCACCAGTCAGCATTTGCACAATAAGTTTATTATTCAAGCATTTGCAATGCAATAGATCTCCCCCTTTGTACTTATAGGCCTTGCTTACGAGAAGCATGGCTGGCAGTAAAAGAGGCGCAGTTACTGCCAGCCTTGCTTCTCATAAGCAACGACCCCAAGTACAAAGTGCATGTTTATGCACCGCTTGCAGGTTTTCAAAACACAAAAATAAAAGGCATTGTCATTTACAATGCCAGTAGCTCAAACTCTCGCAAATGCGAGACCTATTGCATTGCAAACTCTTGTTATCTATTGCTGTTTGGGCTTGGAGGTCCCCAACTCTCTCAACTCATCATACATCTTACGATGCCCATTCTTTAATTCTGTTTTCTGGTGTCTTCTTTGTTTTCATCAGTCTAAATCCCTTCACATTTGCAAAACAAGCAAATCTCACAAACGCCAATAATCAGAATAGGCCTTAATATAGCACTTAGAAGTCCACTGCCAATACCTCTAAGCCAACCACTTATAGTAGAAAACCCTTACCCAATGGTTTCCCAGACAACTGTCTCTTCAAATTCTTTCAATTCAACATGGTTTTTCAGTCTGTTTATTTATCAATCAGGAGTCATTAATGTAGCTCATGAATACATTTTAAAGCGCCTTTTTCTAATATTTGCTGTTTTGACAATGTAAAGACGAAGGGGCAAAAAAAAAATATATATATACCGGCCTCTGGTGATTTTCCTAATTTTCATACTGTCCGAGACATATAAATACTTATTCATACTGGTAGAAAAACAGCCCGGTGTAACCCACAACCACTGCTCATAACATGCAGACAGTTTTTCCCTCTTCCGCTGCAGCTGATGCTCAATCTTCCTATTTCAAGTGTTTGCTATGGACGCTGCTGCAGCGTACCGATCTGGTTTTTCCTGCGTATCCTGGTCTACGTTGTATGACATTAAAATGCATGGCTTTACCTTGCATGCCTCTACCACTCATTTTTTAGAATGCACGAGGCTATGTCGCTACACGCTCCTAAACCCTTACCACCACCACCAACACACACACCCATGCACACCCACACACACACACACACACACCATGTGTGGTAAGGTTTAGGCATGGTTATGTGTGGTAAAAGCATTCAAAATTGCATGTGTCTTAAATGCATGCGTTGTAAATGATGCGGGGTAAAGGTACTGCGCAGTAAAAAACATTGTTGCAAAGGATGCTTCCCCTGGTCTTCACTGAATGATGAAGAATATATGCATTCATGCCAACAGACCTGATTTGGGTGGGAGACTCCTGATTTTTAAGCCAAACATGGATTTATTTTAGATGTCTCCTGCCTGAAATAGCCTCTGCTTCAGTAGAAGGCAAGGAAGAAAATCCCTTCTCCTGATTTTTTTTTTCTCCAAAATCTCCCACTTTCCTGTCATACAATGTGTAATGTTATAGAAAATACATGCAGGGGCACTAGGACCTGCGGTGGAAGGAAAGGTGGGAGGTAGAAGGGAAGCGGAAAGGGAGGAGCTAGGAAGGGCAGTTAGGGGAATGGAGTTGGAAGGAAGAGATGCATGTGCAATAAAGCTCCAGTATATCTACTTACATTGAGTCCGTGTCGTCTGTCCTCTTGAAACAACACAACACAATGTTGGCATGTATGTGGCATGTCACAATTTTCAATGGGCCCAATTCGAAGACTGTCCCAAGGGACTCTGATGAAACCAGATGCAGATGTTGTTATGCCACATTCAAATGACATATTTTCAGTAATATTTGACGTTCAATTTTATTTAAAAATATCTAATTATGACATATTTATGCATTCTATAGCATACAGGAGATTCAAGGGGACTTATGCTCGGTATGCTGATAAGTGTAAAAAGTGCCTACGGCCAACGACATTACAAAAAGCCCTTAACCCACTGGCATGAGATATAGCCTTAAAGGGGCTATTTGATTTGTGCTGTTTTCATTCAGGGTACCAGAATAAATGTTGCCACGGTAAGGGTAAGACTTCACTACTTCCAGCGTCTCTTTACCAAGGTACCAGTCATAACTGCAATGTTTCTGGAGATTATTTCCCTTGATAATTAAAGCTTAACTCTTGTAAACATTTGATGTCAAATAATGAGAATCAGCAAACTGGTGGAGAGAGAGCAAGCAGTTATGAGAGCCCTTAGGAATTCAATCCAAGATAACGGTATCATCTGTATGAAGTAAACAAGTCTGGTGATGATCTCATATACTCGGGGATACCCCTTACTCAACTAAGAAGCTGAGGCAAGTCAGATATCTATAAGAAGAACAATATTGGGGCCAAGAGGTATCCCTGTTTCAATCCATTATTAGTATGACTTATGGGTAATAGGCCACGATCCCTTTCTAAAGGAACGTGGCACCAGCTTGAGGAGTGTAAGGCAATCATTAATCTCAACAAGTTCCTTGGAATGCCTGACCTATGCAGTTTTTCCAGAGCATTGGATGATCTACTTGATTGAACGCTGTGGAAAAATCTATGAACGCTGCATAGACCAGTTTCCGTGAACGAAGATGTATGTTTCTGTAATCAGTTGGAGCACTGCAATAGTGTCAATCATACAATGATTTTTCCTAAAACCAGCTTGTTCGATTGGAATTATCTTTTTATCTTCTATCCAGGGATGGAGATGTTCCAGAATACCTTTGGCAAAAATCTTTCCACCAGAATCTCTAAGAACTATTTGCTTATAATTATTAGGTTGCTTCCATGATCCTTTCTTATGAAGTGGAACTAAGACACTCCCTGTCCAAGACAAGGAGATTGAGCAGTGTTGGTGACAGTAGTCGAATGCAGTGGTTATGAATATTGCCCATAGTCTTGCTTCTCTTTGTATCAGAGATATGGGGCCAATGGTTCCCGAGCAGCTTATTTTCTGAATTAAACCTTTTTTTACCGTGGGGGCATATTTCAATTGTAAATCTGAAGATGTCACGCTACACCTGAAAGAGTTCTCATCCATGTGTTTGGGGATATAGATGTCAGAAATGCCGTTAATCCAGTGAACATCCCTAATTGGATTTGGGGTTGATTTAACTCTGTTCCTACAACAGTCAGAGATAATCTCTCAAACTCTTCTGGAGACTTTGCGATAAGCAGCTTCTCCTAGAGCTATCCATTACAATTATTCTCTAGTTTTTGTTATACTGGCTTTTAAACTAACGCTTTTCAGTAGGCCAGCACATTTTTCACTTTCAGACGAAAAGCTGAAAATCTGCCTTCTATTGATCTTCCGATTTAGAATAAGAACCAAGTATGGACCTAAGCTGCGTCATAGAATCCTAGGAGGCGAATTATCATTAGACATAAATTGTTTCATAGGTAGATCATATTTTTGTAGAGTAACTGGACACATTGGATTCCCCAGTAACTTCTAACAATGCCTCTCTATTTTTATTAATTTTATTAAGCCTCCAGTACATTCTCCCATTGGACTTTTTAAACCTTACTATGTCCCCTTTTCAGCTCCACGATTCCACACCTGCCATTGGAAAGTCTCATTAAAAAGAGAGGTCTGTGTGATGACTGAAGCGGTTATCAATATATTCAGTTCAGAGATCAAACCAAAGGTAGAATGGTAGACAACCAAGTAATCTGAGATCGAGCAACCCTTATTTGACAAATTAGTATATCTGGCAGGTGTCATCATCAAGTCAGCCGTTCACAATCAAACATTCTTGATTTCTTAGAGTCCAGTAAGTTGAGCCCTCTTTTATCTTGTTTGTTTCTTCAGATAATATGGACGAGGGGATGTTTTGAATGCCGCTTCTCTATCCTTTTCCCTAAATGACTGTTAAGCAAAGTAGACTAGTAATATCACATTTCTCCTGTTCCATAAACTCATAAATGAATAGAAATAATTCTATAATTATCAGGGTGTATAAAGCATCATGGGATATTTAGATTCACTATAAGTAACCAGTCACCTGCACATTGACCATGATTCCTACTAATCTTTACCCCTTGAATGAGCTTCGAAGGGTGAATGAAACTGCCATGAGAGCAGCTGTACTTGTTGCTTAAAAGAATGTCCCCCTCCGCCCCTCAACCAAATACAAAATAGTTGTCCATTTCAAAATGTCTGGTTTTCCAGGTTTGCTGGATACAAATAATCTCTGCCTCCAAGCTACTCGATAATGGTCAATTATTTTGATCAGAGACCTGCTATGTTTCGGGAAACCACTTTTAAACCGTTTTAACTGCTCAGATGACTGTTTCCCAAAGAACGATTACAGTTGAGCGCAGCAGCAAGCCAGTACCACTTCCTAACCCCGTCCTCAACATCCCCGGCAGTCTGCAGATCTTCATTATTTAGAAAAGATACCCATCTGCCCCCTCTCTGGCCACTACCAGATTTTTTTGTCTCCTCCCAAATCGCCTCTTTTTCAGCCGCAGAGAACATAACATTCAAATGACATTCATCGGGCAAGATGGCGACCGTGATCACGGTCGGGTAAGCCCGAGCTCCCGGACCTACACCCCCCTGGCTTGGTGCCATAGGCTGTTAACGTGATGCAGTTCGGCAGAAAACGCAAAAACAACTGGTAACGCGATGCAGTGCGGCAGAAAATGATAGAAAACTGAACGGTACCTATATTTAATGACAAAATGATAAAAACAAGAACCTAAAACTAACCGGTGGAGCGGTATGCTCTGGTCTGCCTACCGTGCTGTGGCGGCATCTCGAGCAGCGGTTCAGCGGTTTCTGGAGCTGGTGCGGAGGTCTTCCGGAGTTGCGTTCACCTGAAAACTGCGGAGTATAGGCGGGGCCGGTCGGCCGACGTCCTTGACTCCAATGCCGCCGAAAGTCGGGCGGTGCAAGACCCGAGCCCCGATGGAAGCTGGGGGACCTGGCGGATTGCGCAACAGTAAGCACAGCGATTCGATGCCCGAGGGAGGAAAGGATGCCATGCGCTTGGATGCTAGCGGTAAGAAAACTGTATCTTCCCTATCTCTGAAAACAAAACCAAAGAAGCAAATCTCCTCTGTGCAGTCAAAACCCAGTGAGGTCACGGGACATTGTGGTGATCGGAGGGAAAGCTCGGGTGCTGCTTTGGGGCTTACAGTAGTTCAGGTACGGAAGGAGGATTTAACAGGGGGTGCTCCTGATATACCTGGCAGCCTGAATAAGGGGAAAGAGGATGTTAATAAAAAAGAGATAACTATTAACCCCGAAGATGGTGACACGAATCGGAACATAGTAACTCCAAATCTGGACAGTGTAAGGGATAAGGAAAACAAAATAAATCAAAATGAGACAAAGGAGATTGAATCCGGGGACTTCTTTTCCCTTTCTGACCCCACAGATAGCTCCGAAGAAGAACTTGAATCATCTTCCCATTTAAAACACAAGAGGGGGTCCCCCAACAACAGCCATAGTGGTCGTAGTAATTTCCATCAAGACGATGGGGGGACAGACTCGCAGGATACATCGGATAGTTGTCCGAAAACTGTGCGGAAGAGAGGCGGATCAGGCACAAGCCCCAAAACTGCCGAAAAGACCGAGGCTTTACAATGGGATTATTCCTTCCTAGCTGAGTCTGGTGCTAATGGTGTGACCACTAGAATGCAATGCAATGAAAAGGCCTTGGAGAAGGCTGAAGATATATCACTAGCGGTCATATATCAGAGTATAATGGCCCATAGAGAGGAGACGCGCATTGAAAGTCAACGTACTCAAGGGGCCTTTCGAAAACTCCAGAACTTGGTGCGTAGGATAGCCAAATCCTGCACTGAGTTTGCTGAAAGATTTAATGAGGCCGAAACACGCATATCTAATCTGGAGGATGAACTAGCGGCACAGAAGGTAGTCACGGAGACAATGCGCACATCAAAGGATGATACTATCTGGAAGCTGACAGACCTTGAAAATCGTCTACGCCGTAACAATCTACGAGTCCTGGACATTCCAGAGGGCGCGGAGTGACTGGATGCTAGAAAATTAATCATTGAGCTCTTTACCGGGGCCTTTCCGGGCCTTTCGCAATGGGATTGGAACTGGGAGATCCAGAGAGCACACAGAATCCCCTTCACACAGCGGGCAAGACCTGGACAAAACATCTCCAGACCCAGGGCCATTCTAATATCACTCAACAACTTCCTGGCCCGAGAGGCGGTGTATGAATTAGCACGCCCTGATCGGAAGAAAGCGGGGAAGGGGGTGGAATTTTTTGTCCGTCCAGATTACTGCCCTCTAACTGTCGAGAAAAGATGGCAACTACGGCAACTTATTACTCCGTTTCAAAGTAAAGGTGCGCATGTCTACCTACTGAATCCAGCTAAGCTGAAAGTTATCTTTAAGGAGCAAGCTCGATTCTTCACTGCAGAAATACCGGCCAAAGAGTATTTACAGTCCCTGTGAGAAAAGATCTGGGCATGCAGGATGCGATGAAATATAAGGGGGACAAACCTTAAGGTCTTACTTTTGTCCCTTTGGTGTATATTTTTTTTTTAATGGGGCGGGCTAGGGTTCTTTGGAATGGAAAAAAGGGGGAAAAATAAGAGAAAAATATTGAACGTTGATGTGGTGGGGGGTGTAGTAACCGGGGGGCAGGAGCTTGATCCATCTCTGGGACCATTGGTCTCCAAGCCTCGTTTCAGGGTAAGGGTGGGGGTGGGGCAGGGCTTCGGACGAAACCCTGTGTGGGAAGGTGGGCTGGGGGGCACGGGAGGAAGGGCGGCACTGGGAGGTGGGGGGTTAAAGATAAAACAATCCATGATAGTGTATGAACAAAAAAAAGTGGAAAGCATAGACAAACAACCCATATGGTCTTAGATTGGTTAGAAACATCGACGGTTGATGGGGGATGGGAACAAGATTTCAGGATTGCGGATCTGCTCTTTTAATGTATGTGGGCTTAATAATTATGGGAAGAGGCAACGGGTAGTTGCAGAACTACGGGTGCTCCAACCAGATCTAGTCTGTATACAAGAAACCCATATACCATGGGGTAAAAGAAAGGTATTGGCTGAATTGGGATTATCAACCTTGATTTGTACACAGCAGTCCACAACAACCCGGGGGGTTGCAGTATTGGCAAAAAACTCTATACAAGGGACAGGAAGAGCACTGGGGGATAAACAGGGGCGATGGGTTATAGTTGAATGTAATATAGGGAATATCAGGTGTACGGTTTGCTCAGTATATGGTTCCAACTTTGATGAGGCTGATGTGTTAGATGAATTGAACATCGAATTGGCAACGTGGCCAACCCCTCTGATTTTGTGTGGGGATTTTAATATACATACTGAACCTCAGGGAATATTAGTAGATATTAAAAGCTATAAAGGTAGAAAACCTAAAGTTTTTAAGGCCCTTCAGCATTTGATATTGGATCATGGGTTGGTCGATGCCTGGGCTACCTCAAGGGCCTCAGACCCAGGGTTAAATTTTACTCACACCAGAAATTGGTAAGACTGGATTACTTTTTTCTGTCAGCAGCACCACTAGCGGATGCAGACATATTTGTATCCCCTAGGATTACGGCTGATCATGGACCTTTGGTACTGAATATTCGTGCACTGAGTGCAGGTCTTAAGGCCAGATCGTTCTCGTCTGACAGGAAGCTCTTGCTTGACGAAGTATATGTGGCGCATTTGAAAGACTGGATCAGGCAATTTTTATCCATTAATCGTAATTCTGCTGCGGCTGGCTTTGTCTGGGATGCCCTAAAGGCAGGGTTTAGGGGAGAAACCCTGAGCTTTGGGTTACATAAACAGAAACAGCTGAAGTTGGTAACTCAAAAGCTATATGCGGAACTAGTAATGGCTGAAGAAAATCTCATGTTGGGGATACGTGCACGGGGTGATCTTGCCTCACTTCAAACAGAAGTCGCTCGGTGTAAAGCCAAACTTAATCTCCACTGGAGCAAAGAAATAGCCATTAAGCATACGCTGAATAAAGAACAGAGCTACCAGTATGGGGAAGCTGCAGGGCGCTGCTTGGCACAAAGGCTCCGGGCAAGAGAAGCAATACAAAGAATTGTGGCCATGAGTGACTCCCAAGGTAATTCGGTGGAAACACCAACCGGGATCCTTAATGTTTTCCGTGATTTTTGTAAAGAGCTTTATACCGGAGATAGTTATGCCGCATTGTTAGGTGAAACCCTATTACAAAATATTAATAGTGGAATTTTGAGCCCCCAAGATATTGATGGACTAGAGGCTCCCATAACTATGGAAGAACTGGAGGCAGCCTTTGCAGGTTTAGCTAGTGGTAAAGCGGCGGGGCCCGATAAATTACCTTTAGAAGTTTATAAAACCTTTTTTGAAGTTTTGAAAGTCGATATGTTGCTTACTTTCCAACAAGCACAGTTAGGTGCAGTCCCCACATCTTGGGAGGAGGCAAATATAATTGTCTTTAAAAAAAAGATAAACCACCTAATTTGCCGGGTTCTTACCGACCTATATCGCTATTAAATTGTGACGGCAAAATCTATGCCAAAATCCTGGCGACCCGATTGGCGGAAGTGATTACCCCGTTAGTATCAAAGCGGCAGCACGGGTTTATCCCCGGGCGGGGTACAGTTAATCACATTAATAGGGTAATTACGCTTTTAGATATAGCTAACACCAAGGGCAGCAAATTCGGATTGATTTCATTAGATGCCGAAAAGGCATTCGATCGGGTCGCATGGGATTTTTTATGGGCAATTTTACGACGACTGGGGTTTCAACAGGGTTTTATTAAAGCTATTCAGGTTCTATATCATCACCCGATGGCTAAAATCTGCATGATGGGCTTAGAATCAGACCCGGTATTTATAACCAGAGGCACATGACAGGGATGCCCGTGCTCCCCACTATTGTTTTCACTATATATCAATCCCTTTTTGGACATGCTAGAGCAGAGCCCCAGGATTGAACCAGTAATATGCATGCAAGAGCAATATTGTGTGTTCGCGTACGCGGATGACATTGCGGTGGTAACACCAAACCCTCTTACCGCCATGCTTGAGATAGAACATCTGGCATCTGAATTTGGTAAAGTCTCCGGTTACAAACTCAAAATAAAAAAGTGCCGGTACTCCGTACCGGACAGTACCGGCCCATTTAAAGCACTGTACTGAACTGTCTGTATTCCTGGCTAAACGGTTCATGGCAATGTGCTGGTGGTGAGGCCTAGACCTGTCAACCTGAGCTGGACCAAGGATCTAATACATTGCAGCGACAAAATGGATGTCTGTGTGACAGTGACTCCACAGGCAGCTAGACCAAGAGATATATGGGCACCACTAAGATCCTTCCAAATAAAGCGAGACAGGGACCCTGAACTCTGCTGAAGGACTTGTAGTATAAAAAGTACACTAATGATATTTTTAAGTTTAATGTAGCGCGAGCTCGACCTGAAGTTATTGGAGCGCTTTACATGAGCACAACTACATTACACAGGGTCAGATTATTTTTTATTTCATTTTAAGCCGGGGGATATTAAATGATGTGTCCAGGATCACAGGATGTTGAGCAGGCACCGATTCAAACCTGGTTCCCCTGTTCTAAAGCCGTCAGCTCTGGCCGTAAAACCACATCCTCTTCCTAAAATACCTAAAGGCAGGAGAGTACAGAGCATAAATGAAGCATGGGGAAGAACCTGAATCCATATAGTCTGACAGCCCAGCCATAGTAGTCCTGTGGGGGTTACTCATTCAGTATGTTTATGTAAATGTCTAAACCCGCATGCCTCATTGTACCATATTCTCTCTCTGTGACTGAACATTAAACTTGTAAAATTCCATGTGCGCTGTATTACTGCAATTTCTTTCATGGTTGATTTTTTTTTTTATGGAGTCTGGGATAGGTGGTGTGTATCAGGAGTGGGTGGCATAATAGGTGCTGGATTGAAGGACCAGGCACTGGGTACTACTGCTGGCAGGTCCTGGCAGCTGGTGGTGCATGGACATGGGAATCGCATGCGGGGCCTGCTGCTGGGAGCTTGCATCCTGCAGTGTTTACATCAACTTCCAAAGGACCATGGGAGATGTCAGTTGGGCTGGTTTCTGCCGAAGCTGGGATACCGGCAATTGGGTGGGGTCTGCTAGTGACCTTTGAAAAAGTACTTCAAGACACAGGGAGTAGGAAAAGCAGTACACGTCATGCCCTTCCCCTATGTTTATGTTTATGATTTGTAGAGCGCATGGCTGCCCGGAGGCTTCCCAGCGCTGGTGTGTGCTGTTTGTAAAGCTCTGCTCCTGAATGTACTTAACGAGGAACAACCAAGTCTTAAGTTTTTCCTGAAGCAGGTTTCATTCGGTAGGTCTGCGATTTCAAATGGAAGGGCATTCCACAGCCTTGGTACCAGATGGGCAAATGATCTGGCTCCCCATCTCGCCCTTTTGGCTCTGGTTGTCTTGTGGAGCTGTTGCTGAGAAGATCTTAAATGTCTGGTCGGGGAGTACCTGGATATCAATTATCTAAGCTTTGGTTAATGGCCCTGTATGCCATACAGAGGGATTTGAACTTGATTCTGGCTTCGATAGGCAACCAGTGAAGCTGTTTAAGTGGTTCTTTAATAGATAGGTGGTTGGGAATTTTTAATAAAAGTCTGGCTGCCGCATTCTCCACCACCTGGAGTCTTTTTGTCACATATTTAGGTGAGCCCACATAAAGCGAGTTGCCGTAGTCCAGGCGTGAAAGTATCAGGGACTAAATGACCGTTTTTTCCAGGTGCACAGGGATCACTTCAATAATCTTCCTTATCATTTTGAGAAGCAAATTCCTGATAATTTCCTAGATAGACAGTCCATTGTGAGTGTATCCTCCAGGTTTTTTATGGCTGGTTATGGGATAGGTGGGTCTCCCATGCAGTAGGGCCACTGTGTCAGGGGTGCGTGAATGGCAAGGTTTTCCAATATCATAAGCTCTGTCTTTACACCATTTAGCTTCAAACAACGGTTAGACATCCATGTTACCACTCTCTCAAGACGGTGAATAAGCTGATGGTTACTTGGGTTCGGGCCATTTGTCAGAGACACTTCCAGCTGGGTGTCATCAGCATATGACACCACTGAAATGCCAAATTCCTGTACTCCATTGGCAAGCTGTCGTACATAGATATTAAATAGAGTAGGGATATTCCCCTTGACCCTGATTGTGCCCCAGTCACAATGGACATGTGACAGTTTACCAAGGTATTTGACTGGACTTATTAAAACAAAGTGTATTCCAGTTTAAACCAGGTCTGAAAATGTTCACACAGTGGGTTATAATCAGATATTTTTGGTTTTAACCCAAAACTAAAGTATGTAAGCATTACACGTGGTAGTGTAGAGCTCTACTATTACACAATTTTTGGTTGTGTGCTAAAATTTGAATAACTAACCAGGCCCTAAGGAACAAGGGTCAAACGTGTGTGAGGATCATAAGAGGGGTGAATGGAAAAGGCTCAACAGTGATTTCAACTTGATACAACTAAGTGAAGGTTTTTGAAGTTTGTTTCTGACATTCTTACTTGTTTTTTCTTTACCTAGGAGAACTTTCAGAAGAACTTTCAGAAGAACTTGGTGAGTTTTTCATGAATTAATGTAATGTTTTCTTCTTCAAAACATCCAAGGGAGACCTGGGATTTCAATATGACAAGAAGCCTATTAAGGTGAACATGTCATGTCAACATGAATCTAGTAAATCCCATTACTTTATAGATCAGGCATGGTTGGGTGTTAACAAATATATTATTTAAATGTATGCATCTGTGTGTAAGCAGATGCCCTCGCCCAGACCTTTGTAGTTGTACATACGTTTTTACAATACTTTCACGTTAGAGGTGAGTGCAAAATGTGTTGCATTTTGAGTTTACTGTTATCACTGGCTTCTCGTGGGTATTAAGAACAAATGTGTGCATTGTTCCCCATTTGTGGTGCCAGTTTAAAAGGCTGTATCTTGAACACATGAGCTGTCTCAGAGCAGGGCCATGTACCTGTTTTTAAGACATTGCACTGTCACAGGCGTACACCTAAGGCAGGAATCATCCTTTAATGCCAGACTACTCTGGTTGGAAACAGGGAGCAGTGGTTGACTCTGCTTGTTTCTAAGCCACCTTATGTGCAGCTCATACTGTGCCAATGCACCAGTTCATGATGCAAAAACCGGTGCTTAAATTGTAACAAACAAAAAATAAAGAGGGCAGGAGCCCAAAGCTCTCCTTAGAAACTTGCCACCAGCACTGGTGAGTGCTGGGGTCACTGAATACCAAGGCTGCATAATTGTGCTCACAGCTTATACTTTTTTTATTACACCATCTGACACTTCCTGTCTCTTTATCTCCCTGAGGAATGTTCTTTTTCATTTCTGTTATCTCTCTTTATCACTGTTTCCCTGTCTATCTCTTTTCACCTGTTCTGCCCTCTCAGTCTTGCTCAGCATGAAATTCTGAATATGAAAATGAGTGCCACTGCCCACTTCCTGAAACCACACATACAAATCACCCACTGTGTAAAACTCTGAACACAACAAATATAATTTGCACCTGGGTGTTTTGGCCCTTTGCTTGCTCCTTCCAATTGTTTCTCCACCACTATATTACATTGTACAAAATATGAGTTTACTCCTGTGACTCTAAAGGTACCTATAGGTATGCTTGTACTTGTTTCTGGAAACAGAATACACATTCATTTTGCTCTATTAAGAGCAACATAAGGGCCTTCTGGAGGACAAAACATCAACAGCAAACCACTGTAACAATTCATACTGGAACAAATCAACAATTTATTGAACACGTATTTTTATACTCCTGAAGCTCTGACTGCAGAGATTTTATTAAAAATGTTTGATTCGAGCCATGCTCCTATAACACTAAAATAATATTAAAACCAGTCTCACAAATTGTTCGGACAGAAACGTCCTCTGCATGGTAAAGACATGTGCCCCTGCCCTGAGTGTCCTACTGTATTGTCTGGATCTCTAATGAGGAATGTTTGTCATAAGCGCACATGCTCATGCATGTGCACCACGACATAAGTTTGTCTCACGGATTGCGGTCTTGTTGGACCGACAGTGGTGCTCAAAGCGATACCCTTGAGTAGTGGAAAGCTGGCACCTTCACTAGGAGTTAAACAGTGCAAGCACTGTGGTGGCAGCATACCGTGCAATGATAGTAGAGAATAGGACCATTTTCCCTGTGTCACTGGAGTTAGGCCTACAGGGTCACTCACCTTTTTAAACATTCCACTGTTGTGTGTTTAACTCACCCCTGGCTTACATCATGTTGATGGATAAGTCGGAGTGAGATGAAAACATATGCTGAATGCATGTGAGCACGCAAGTCATACATTACACAGAGAGTGTGGAATAGTCTGCACATGGTAAATATGTGTGCGCTGGCAGTGTGTGTTTTAAGTGAGACACTCTGGTACAGTACAGAGGGACTTCGGAGTCCTGCCTGCTGTGACAGACATCCTTAAGAAGAAAGGGACAAGAGGTCCATGTCAAAGAAGTAGATCCCCAACATAAAACTTCAAAGACTCAGAAACTGAATTCCATTTTTTGTCTGGAAAAGAACTATAAGTAGGAGAATTTAAACCCCAACTTCTTATCTGCCGAGCAGCCAGCCAGGCTGCATGAGAAGGTGAAGCTCTGCAAGACCTCTGCCTGTGACCAGTACTAGGGGCACAGCCGGCTAGTCTCCTTGCTGGATGAAGAGACATTACCCAAGGAAACCAAGACCACCTATCCTGGAATTTGGAGCACCAGTACATGTCTGCTCGCCAAGATCGGTGAGCCTGTGAGGGAGAGGGGTGTGTTGGAGGAAGTGAGATCCAGAGTGGAGGCCAGACGTGCGGGACTCCTGAGCAAGGTGTGAGGAACTGTGCTGCACCGATTGGGACGTCGCCTGTGTGTAGCATTGAGAAATCGGTGACCCTGTATGCCATAAGGAGCCGCCGTGCACTGAGAACTGTGCTGCATCGATCGCTCCGTCGCTCATGTGCAGAGATGCGAGAACGGCAACCTCGTATGCCATGAGGGGCCACTGCACACTGAGAACTATGCCGCACCGATCGGGCTATTGCCCGTGTGCAGAGCTGAGAGATTGATGACACTGTATGCCAGGAGGGGCTGCTGTGTGCTGAGGAACTGTGTCGCATCAAACGGAGCGTCGATTGTGTGCGAGACGTTTCTGAGCCCTTGTATGCCAGGAGGGGGCATGGAGGATGCAACCTGAGGCCAACATGACAGTGAGGTTCGTTGGAGCAACCCCGTATGCCAGAGGGGCTGCTCGGGACGCTGAGGCTGGCAGTCTGGGTCGTCACCTGTGATCTGAATCTGCCAATACAACCAAGACGGGATCCGCTCGAATGCAGGGGTTTCGCATCCATGAAGGCCATAGGACAGAGAAGACGCTGTCAGAGCCCCACAGTAGAAGGAGACTTCCTCCTCATCCCAATGGAAGTAGAAAAAGGACTTACCATGTGTTCGCTGTAACCTTAGCAATTCCGATCGTCAGGACACTGGTAAGCATGGCTCAGGCGAGAGAGCCGGCGCCTTCCAGGAGCTGCATGTGTGACCTTGTTCAGCCCAATCCAGGCCAGGACCCCGCTGTACTGTAGTGTAGTTCCTATTTCCCTTATAGGCTCTGCGCATTGGAATAATATACACTATAGTTTTGGCATAGGACTGAGGTCAGTATGCCTCTATCGAGTACATTAAACTTAATTACTTTGTGTGCCAGCTAACTCAGAGGCCACTAGAAACTCCTTGAGAAACAAGAAGGGAGTAGTTTCTGGCAACCGCATAAGCATGACAACTTTGTTTCCCTTAGAATCGGAACATGTCTCAGAATCGTGGAAACAATAGATAACAGTTTCACTCAGTCAATCGTGCATGCTTAGTTTCTTCAGAGTTACACAGAAATAGATAGACGGGCGTTTCAATATACGGATTTATTGAACTGTCTTGTTTCTCGTGTGAGATATGAGCTGCTACAATCGCAAGACAGTATGCGAGATATAATACGTACAGCGTAAGCAGTAAGAAGAAATAATACTGCAATAGCATTCTTTTAGCTATGACATATATTCATATACATAAATAACACAGGCTAAAAAGTGGATACTCGTCTGATGCTTCTAACTAATTCTACCCCAGTGTACCTAACCTAAGTGTAGTACAAGGTAAGAAGTAGGTGCTGTATTCTATAGTATGGTAAGCTATAGGTTTGTATGCCAAGAGTTCCTCTACGTTCTAGTCCGCTCCATACCTTAGAATGAGCGAGGTGGGAATCTCTTTCCGGATCTCAAACTCTATCACCCCGCGAAGGGAGTCAGAACACTGGAAGCTGGATTCTCTGCGAGCAGGGATGACAGCGTCTGGTCAGTTCGTCAGGCGGGGACTCAAATTCCTTCCGAACTTGCCGTGGCGAGCCGTATCGAGCTGTGCAGCCGAGCCTTGGTTTGCCATGGTAAGGGAAGGTATATTTATACCTGGAAGGTGCTTAGGAATGTTTGCATTGACGTAAAGTCGGGCAGAGGAAGACGTCATGAATGAACCCCTAAGGAATAGTAGTTCATGCATAATAAATGAGTTCTTGGAGAAATCAATAATCCTAGGCTAGGGAAACTCCCAATGGCTTAAGGGTCTGGTTTCTAAGAACTTGTTGTCACGTTGGGTGGACGGATGTAGGTGACCATGCCTGTATTTGGGTAGCATGGCTAATGCCTAAATAAGGACTGGGATCTTGTGTCTAAATAAGGACAATGCGAATTGTGCCTATATAAGGACATGATTCAGGAAAACCTATATACGGACATCTAAATCGAAACACAACACCCACTCCACTAACGAATGAACGATAGTACTAAATGCTAAACAATAAAATGCTAAACATGTAAAATTGAGTACCACATGTTGCTAAAAACATTTGTAAAAGCATACTAAAATAAGTCTTTGTTCAAAAACTTTTGCTAGACATGAAATGCAAAGGTGCTGTACATATTAAAGCAATGTTTCATTCTAAGCATATGTTTACAGTGAATGCTAAATGAATGAACATAAATATATACATATGATGAAATAGTTCACAATTATATGAGAAGAGTTCAAAGCCATTTCATGTCATGGTACATAAATGAAATTGTGGTGAATAAAGGTGACAATGTGTCCCTGGAAGTGTTCAAAGAAGTCTGTTCTACTGTAAGCAGATTACTTTGCCATAAAAAGAAAAATTCAAATTTAGAAAAAATGATAATTGCAGGAAAAAGTTCCAAGGTTTGTCTTTGTTTTTGAAAAAATGAAGGCCAAATTCATAGCTTTCCCGGTACACTGTGAGCCAAATCAAAAGTCAGTGTAAGGGGCTGGTGAAAACATGAAATCCTCTATTCCTGTAGACAAAAGATCGTCTACCGATGTCGGTCACAGTTGGAATACCTCGTTTAGAAGATTAACTGCACATAGATGTGAAGCATCGCAAGTAGCAATGTTCGTTTCCGATGTTACCTGTGTGCCCGTTGATCCATCTCGTACCTCAGCAGTAGCATGTTGCGTCTGTGAGATCTCAACGAATGCCGTCATCAGGATTGGTAGCCTCTGGGGACAACACAGAGCATGGGCCATTATCGGATCCAGCAGAGTATCGATATCCGTTGGCATGACTGATGGGAGTGTTAGACAGATGTCTAGCACGCATTCTTCACCAGAAAGCAGGCAGCGTAGAACAGGTAAGATGCAATCTTGCCAGATTTGTCTGAATGACAGAAACCATGTTGTATTTAATTCTCGTAGACGAGGTAAGCCCAAAAGTTGTACTATGTGCTCACGACACTTCCGTTCTAGGAGAGCTTTCTCCAAGGTGCTAGGAGTGACGCCGGTAGATTGGCTTGCCATTGCGTAGTAGTAAGAATAAAAACAGGATTCCTGCAACGAGTGCTACAATTAGTGGCAGACCACCAAACACTGAGTGCACGAAGTTTGGAATGATTCCGAGGACTGCTTGAAAAAGGTGTTAACAGTCCTGAACATATGGTCTTAAATACATGCACAATACCGCTCGTATCAGACATGTTTAAGATACGTCCCAACATTTCTGTGAAATGTGTAGGGCAGTTTGTACGTAACAGAGCCTGTATCTCAGCCGAAGTCCTTGCAATTTGTAGAACATAGGTTTCTTTGGCCGAGGTCAAAGGCATGATTTGTTGTAAAAGAATGGCTTTCATTCTGCTTAAAGTATCAATTCGTATAGAAGAGATGTTCAGTGAAGGCCATAAAGGCGACTCCCTGACTGTGTCTATTTGGGGGAATAAAACTTGCATACAGCAAGTGACCCTGGAGCTAACCGTTACCAGATATGGGATGCCTGGCAACATGCCACAGCAACTGTGATCATTCAACATGAGGTAACTCCCATTCGAAATTTGTCCAAACGTTGGATTAATTACAGCGGCTGGTGAACCTTGCAGGTGGCAGGATAGGTTTGCCGCAGAACCGCTACAAGCCCCTTGTAAACTAATATCCCGACATATGAGTGAGCCGCTCAGTGCATTTTCCCAGTGTGTACCGCTAAGAAACACTTCACGCCCCCCACTCCAACATCTGTGTGTAAGGTAAAAACCAGGATGTCTTGATGTATTCTTTACCCAACCTTTCATATTTGCCGGCTTGCAATTGTTTGAGGCCATACTGAAAATGGAAAGTTGTAACAGGCAGAGTTATTTTGCCATGAATGATCCATTCTGTAGCTGGTTTTTCTGCTACCGTAAATGGCATTTTTTCCAGTTTTTCAATGCTCAGCACTGTATACTTTGCTCCCCTTTGTGCCAGTTCGATCTGTTTATCAGTGAGATTGTATTCTGTAAAGAGAGACGACGTGTTGATGAAACGCAAAGGCACATAGCCTGCACGCCAGTTTTGTAGCGTCCAGCCTAATAACATAATAGAACGTAATTGAGACTGGCCTTGTCGCAGCATGACCAAATCTTGTTCCACAATGTCTATAGCAGAGGATACAATGTTGCCCAGTGAATATATCCTGGATGACAGTCGTTAACCCATTGTCGACCACAGCGAGAGATGTCTCTAAATTAATACGATCAATTTCTCGTATTCTTTCTGCGGCGTCTGCTTGGGTAACCCTCCATATTTCATTATAAGCAGCATAGATGCCGGCATATATGAAACGTTTTTGACGTGGTTTGCTTGGACCTAGCAAGAAATCCCTAAGGTCTGCGCCTTCTTTAAGTAAAGATAAGTGTTGTTTCACATCCTCGAGTGTAGATTTCTGTAGCCAATCAAGGCATAATTTTCCTACACTGTATGTTGTTACTACCCCTGGATGCTGTCTTTGAACATAACGTGGGTCTGGCCTATTGATAGTAAAACCCTCTATCCTATTCAGGAATCGTTCTTGACAGATGTTTGTGTCTGTGGGCCAGAGCAACCATTTTTTCCATTCAGGATCTGATCTGTTGTTTTGTAAAATAGTATGTGCGTCGACCTCCCCCTGTGTAGTGCTATTACTTGCAGGTGATGGTATAGACGGTGTCTTCATGTCTTTGATCTTGGCTAACCCAAGGCAAGACGTTTGTTGGACAGTGTCATTCCAAAAAATTGTTTGCTGTGGGATGATACAGGCTCTAAACAAAGCTTCAATCCCCTGCACTTGCCAATCTTTTGTACCCCAGACAGATTTTGTGTCAATTGGGTCTTTCCAAAAGTCGAAACCCTGTCTAGACAGTTGGGCAATAAAGGCTGCAGAATAAATCTGTTTTGTATTGGTTAACATATTTTTCGTTCCTGTATTGTTCACATTTTTAAAGTAAAACGTTTCTGGATTGGATGTATTATACCCTGAAAAATATGGAAACTTCATTGCAAACGTTTTTGAGCTACCCCTTGGTGGGACAATGTTCCCATTGGTTATACATAAATACATTTCTAGGTGTTGCAGATTTATGCAAGAAATGATGACCATAGTGGTTGTAACAATAAAGCTGTTCATAGTCTGATGAACCCTCTAAGTATTCATGGTTAGAGAATGCAGCAGACCTTTCTATATCAGACATCATGTTATTAACAGTCTCAAAGTCCCAATCATCAGAATAGGTACTGGAGGTAATAAAGTCACTTAAAGAAATTTTAAATAAGTGTGGAATCTTCAAAAGTTCCGACGGGTCGAATATATCATTATCCGTTTTGTCCCAAACTATACCATCTTGTATAGGAACGGCTGTGATGTTCACTGCTGACAAGTCTCTTGCTTCACGATGGGATGATTTGTGTGGTTTCAAAAGTAAGTTCACATTTTTACTTTCAGTGTCCAAATGAATATATCTTCCATTTATCAGCGCGCTAAGAGTCATTACTAAAGCTAGCCAAAGCAGAAAGAAAAATATTCCAGAAATAATCCATAGTTCAATCCATGGTGAAACCAGATAAGTCTTTTTCAGGAAATGAAAAAAGTCTTGTGCTTGTTCTTTGAAAGTTCTTTTGGCTGACGTCGTTTCAGGCTCACTTGGATCCTCAGAAAACGTATCAAAGTTAATGAAATAGCCAGAGGCAGTTCTGTCAATGGTTGAAATTGCATCAGGATTCGTTGAAATCGCTGGCACCAGTTGATCACGTGTTACGTTTGTGTAGACAGGTGTATCAGGACGAACATTTATTTGGGTTTCAAGAGGAATGAGTTCCATAGCATTGTTGCTTAGTCCTTCATTTCTTACTGTTGAATCTTCAATAGTGATGAGTCTTTCAGTTTGAACCTCTTGGATAGTAGCTAGAGGAGTGCGTCTGCTACTTGGTCGGAGTCCACAAGGCCTACTGCTTAGTATTGGCCACATAGTGTGGTTTGATGAGGTCGATTGACACAAATCTTTTCTCCTTTTTTCCAGCAAGGGGCGGCAGAAGTACTGTTCTTGTTCCGTGGATGGCTAGGACAGGTACTGGTTGTCTGTAAGAAGGCCCAAATTCCTTCTTGTCCGCGATCTTCTCTCTGACTAGATCCCCAAGCTTTGGGATCCAGACAGGCCTTGCTGGGACGGCTGGAATTTCCCCAGTGGTGGTTGGCTTCAGGAATACATTGCTTTGTTTCGATCTTAGTTCATTTAAGTCCTGTAAAATAGCCAAACGATCTTTGATATCAAATTGTTTATTTTCCACCACTGTGCCTTTACATTCGAGATCTGGAACCCACATTCTTGTTCCAAATAGGACCTCATATGGAGTGACCCCCCCTAGAGAACTTCTTGGCAAATTGTTTAATGAGCGTTGGACCCCATAAAGATGTTTGACCCACCCATCATCCGAACCTAATACCCTAGCTGTTATAGACTGCTTTATGTCCCGGTTTTTCCTTTCCACAACGGAATTTCCCTCAGGATGGAATGGAGAGGAGTACCGCAATGCTACGCCCAAACTGGCCATGGCTTCTTTGTAAGCCCGAGAGCTAAACGCAGGGCCCTGGTCAGAGTGTAGTGTGCCTATTGCGTATGTGCCGATAAAGACTCGCAAATCTTTTATAACAGTTCGAGCATCAGCCGAGCGCTGAGGCCACATCCATAGGAACCTTGAACACGAATCCACTGCAACCATGATATATTTATAGTTACCATCCCTTTGCAAGGGACCGCAGTGATCCAGGTAAACACAAGCTAATGGTTTATCTGAAATTAACAGGGGCATCTGCGCAGGACGTTTTACTGTAGAGACTTTCATCTTTTGGCATATTTCACATTCCAAAACATAGTTTTTGGTCTGTTTCCTAATGCCGGGCCACCAATATCTCTGTTTTAATAACGATACTGTGGCAGAAACACCTGCATGGGCAGAGGCTATCCCTTCATGTGCTGCTAGGATCAGTCCTAATCTATGTTCCATGTTTGGAATTACCCTATCCCCCACTCCAGGGATTCGAGCAAACGAAACGTTGTTCGCATCAATTACATACGAGTATTTGACTGGAAATTTTTTTAGGTAACGCTGCACCACTGCAGTTGCTTGAAGCATTGACAGCCAACAATATCTCACTGTCTATTCTCGTTTTTGAACGAGTGATCGCAGCTACGGAAGCCGTTTGCACAGCCCCTTTCGCAGCTTCGTCAGCCAATGAATTCCCTGCAACGTGAACGCCATCACGTTGATGGCTCAGCGTGTGTATCACGTGAGTGTTTTGAGGTCCGTCTTGCAACTGAACTACTTGTTCCCAAAGCGTTTTATGCTTGATTGTGCCACCTTTTGCATCTTTGAAACCATTTTGAAGCCAATTCTGTAAATATTCATTATATGATTGAACACAGTAAAAAGAATCGCACACTATAAGTGTGGGGAATTCACGATCCGTATTTTCAAGTGCCAATTTGAATGCTTGTAGTTCAGCTCGCTGAGCTGTACAATCTCCTAGAGATTGAGTTTTAGTGACCATCGGTCGGAATTTACCATCGCGCATACGACCTTTACCGATTGCGCATGCTGCACTGTAAGCTTGCTTACTCCCCGTAGCGGGTTGTGCTGATCCGTCAGTATAAATTATAAATTCGTACTGATCAAGAGGGAGAATCTCAATAGGCAGAGGACATTCATGTTCATATTGCAGGAATGCTTGTGTTTTTAAACAAGGATCAAAAACATATTCAACGTCCGTTGCAGCAAGAGAGTTAACCCATTGTATCCATCTTGGATGTAAAGCTTTTGCATTTGGAATGCTCGCTTTTGTAACGACAATAATGCGTTTCCCCTGAGCTAGTGCTCTTTCTTTTGCTACAGCGGTTTGAACTGCTGTCAGAATTTTTTCTGTTGAAGTGAAGCGCATTTCCGCTTGTGTGTACAAATGTGATTTGTATGCAATTGGTACTTTTTCACCTTCATTAAAAGTTAAGTAGGTGAATCTGCATTGACCCGAAATGATTCGGATCACTAAATTGCGTGTATTTATGCGTATTTGTAAGTGATTTGTTGCTAACATATCAGCTTGAAGTGAAAGCAGGATATCTGTGTGCTCCTGTGTCCAATTTTTGATTGAGAAATCAGGTTTGATTAATTCGTAGAGAGGTTTAACCCTTTCTGCGTAATTTAGAATGTAAGTTCTTCCAAAATTTAGGAAACCTAGAATCGACTAAGTTTTTCAGCGTTTTTGGAGGTTGGAGCAGCGCACACTTTTCTAAAAAGTTAGGTGCCAGGCTTTTGCCTTCACTTGAAAGCTCATATCCTAGGAAAAGGACATTGAGATGGTCAATTGTTGACTTTTTTAAATTGAATCTGTAGCCCTCAGAGGCGAAGCCCAGTATAATGGTATTCACACTGTTCAAGTGCCTATCTAGGTCATCGTCTGTCAGATAGATATCATCGACATATGACAATGCCTCGTCATCATAAATTTGTAGTAACTCTGTTACTCTTGCTGAGAATAACCCCGGGCTGTTCTTGAACCCTTGAGGGAGTCGACAAAATTGACGCTGTGTCCCCATAATTGAGAAAGCTGTCAAGTACCTACTTTCAGGTGCTATGTTTTGACAAAAGAAACCATTTGAAATGTCTAATGTGGTTTTATATTTTTTATGCACAATGTTATTCATTAATGCTGTACTATGTGCATTTTGCACTGCAAATGTCTTAGAACAAGTGGTCAGGTGTCTGTAATCCAAAACTAGACGATATGTATGGTCAGGTTTGGAAACAGGAAACAAAGGATTGTTCATTGATGAGGTGCATGTTTCAATCACCCCTTGGTATTCAAGTTGATCTAAGATCTACCTGACCTGTTTTTTAGCTTCTTGCTTAATTGGGTACTGCCTTTGTGCAGTAGGTTGATTTTTTAAATGTATTTTGTGGTGAGGTGAGTCCTCATCCCATCCTACATGATTTTTGTATAATGCTGGGGCCTGGGCAACTGCCCATTTCCTGGCATAAGTATATTTGAAATATATTGGAATATGGTTGGAGAAGGCTGGCATAATGATGTCCTCGCCATGTGGGCACTCCCTGACAAATTCTGGTGGCCAGTCGTGTTCTGCTAGAAGTATATCATAACCCCTTGAAAGTTTCTCCCAAAAGAGTGCTTTCACTTTTCTTGGTATGTCTCCCTCCATTCGGAGTGTTATTTCATATAACTTTTGTGGAGAACTAACCCTGGTGTCTACAGTCTCAACTGTGATGTACTCATTCAAGTCCACTATCTCCAGAAGTTCCTTCATGTTCTGGCGAGGTATTGTTACTTCTGCTGCACTGTCCAGCATTGTCTGAGCCCATTCTCCGTTCTTGAGTTGTGTTCTCAGAATTCTCGGCATGTCTGATCTTCAGACCTGCTACCTTCTTCTTGGTGAATTGAGGTTTTGGTTTGTTTTTCTGAACGTGATGTTCGTCTCTGGACTTCACGCGTTCTTCTTTGTGTTCTGATCGTCCTCTTCTTTCGGATGTCTGTGACGATATCTGAAAGGTACGAGAGGAACGTGTATCAGTATCTTGATACCTGTCAGGTTTTCTTAAATTATCCCTATTCCTGAGGTTATACCTCCTTTCAGAGGGCTCCTTTTGAGGAGACCTACCTCGGGATTGAGAACGTTTCTCTTTTGAATGTTGTTTGTTATCCTCCCACTTCTTTTTAGAAGATGTAGGATTGTGTTTAGTAGAGTCCTTCTCAGGACCTTCAGGCAGTTGTGGTTTAACTGTGTAATTCTATTAATTCTTGTATTTGATTAAGTAATTCCTCGTCTGACATTGCTTCAATGTCAGGATGAGGTGGGTAGCCGGCTAGAATCGGCCATGTTGCTCCTGGTCTACCTAGTGGACTGAGCCTGGTAATGTTTCTGTGATGTTTTAGGGCGCCTTTAAACCAGAGATTATGCTCCTGGTATGTGAGTGGAATCTCAACATCCTCGAAAGGAATATATTCCTCAGGTGGTTCATCTTCTTTATAGAAGTGAAACACTTTTGTTACTGGATTTGATTCTGGGAATACTATCCATGAATAGAATACCTCTGTCTGAAAGGATTCGTGTGCCTCTATCACGAAAACTGCTCTACCACCTCTTGGTGTTAGGCCATGTTTTATAAGTTTTAGAGTGATGGCTCTTCTTACGTTTGGTGGGATGTGTATAACACCCTCATTGGTTTAATTTAAACCTGTAAAATTAAAAGCTGTTACGACTTGGTCAGTCGCAGCCTCACCGGTCACGGTGTTATTATCCCCGTTTTGGGACATTGTTTTTGAAAAATGTAGAACAAGTTTCAAGGAAACAAAGATAAGGTGCACAATATTTTGGAACACTGTATCCTTCAACGTTGAACAAACCAAACAGCTAATACATAGGATTTTCGTCCTACTCAGCTATGGCGGATATTAACCCTACCCACTCCAGACGTCTTATGGAGTATTATGAGTAGGGGTCTCTGAGAAAAGCACGACTGAGTTACTTCAGTATCTAGCGTTAAATTAGTGCCTTACCAAACCGTTGGGCGCCATGTAGTGAAGTTCCTATTTCCCTTATAGGCTCTGCGCATTGGAATAATATGCACTATAGTTTTGGCATAGGACTGAGGTCAGTATGCCTCTATCGAGTACATTAAACTTAATTACTTTGTGTGCCAGCTAACTCAGAGGCCACTAGAAACTCCTTGAGAAACAAGAAGGAGTAGTTTGTGGCAACCGCATAAACATGACAACTTTGTTTCCCTTAGAATCGGAATATGTCTCAGAATCGTGGAAACAATAGATAACAGTTTTACTCAGTCAATCGTGCATGCTTAGTTTCTTCAGAGTTACACAGAAATAGATAGACGGGTGTTTCAATAAAAGGATTTATTGAACAGTCTTGTTTCTCGTGTAAGAGATATGAGCTGTTACAATCGCAAGACAGTATGCGAGATATAATACGTACAGCGTAAGCAGTAAGAAGAAATAATACTGCAATAGCATTGTCTTTTAGCTATGACATATATTCATATACATAAATAACACAGGCTAAAAAGTGGATACTCGTCTGATGCTTCTAACTAATTCTACCCCAGTGTACCTAACCTAAGTGTAGTACAAGGTAAGAAGTAGGTGCTGTATTCTATAGTATGGTAAGCTATAGGTTTGTATGCCAAGAGTCCCTCTAGGTTCTAGTCAGGTCCATACCTTGAGAATGAGAGAGGTGGGAATCTCTTTCCGGGTCTCGAACTCTAACACCCCGCGAAGGGAGGCAGAACACTGGAAGCTGGATTCTCTGCGAGCAGGGATGACAGCGTCTGGTCAGTGCGTCAGGCGGGGACTCGAATTCCTTCCGAACTTGCCGTGGCGAGCCGTATCGAGCTGTGCAGCCGAGCCTTGGTTTGCCATGGTAAGGGAAGGTATATTTATACCTGGAAGGTGCTTAGGAATGTTTGCATTGACGTAAAGTCGGGCAGAGGAAGACGTCATGAATGAACCCCTAAGGAATAGTAGTTCATGCATAATAAATGAGTTCTTGGAGAAATCAATAATCCTAGGCTAGGGAAACTCCCAATGGCTTAAGGGTCTGGTTTCTAAGAACTCGTTGTCACGTTGGGTGGATGGATGTAGGTGACCATGCCTGTATTTGGATAGCATGGCTAATGCCTAAATAAGGACTGGGATCTTGTGTCTAAATAAGGACAATGCGAATTGTGCCTATATAAGGACATGATTCAGGAAAACCTATATACGGACATCTAAATCAAAACACAACAGTACTGCTGTCAGGTTTCATACTGCTGGAGCGGGTACGTTGAGAACTGAGCCACTGGGCCCCTGGGGATATACCGCCATGGTTTTAGCAATCCTAATTGACTCTAAATGACTACACCTTATGAACTACGTCCAAAAGGAGAATAACTCTTGAGCATGGCCTGATAGTTTACATTCCCTGGGTGTAGCCATATGAAAAGGGGGAATAACAACGCACCTGTTACATGAGAGTTGGGGACAAGGAGTGGCCTGACAACCGCTATGGTGCCTACCTCAAGGGAGAACTGTGTTATGGCTTTTTGAATGTCGGTTACCTTTGCCTGTGTAGAATTAGAATTAAAAAACTTCTTTTATACAAAATAAGTATTTGACTGGACATTGATGTATTGTGTGCGCTGATTGTACGTTGAGTTATGAGTCGTGTTCACTGACCTGTATCTACACTTCCCTCCGAGGGAGAGTTGACTGCTCATGCTACGCTACCCAATTGAGAGTCAGGTGCAGAAGGGGATGATTGACCGAGTTGAGCAGGATCTATGATAGGGTGTACCCCTGGACATCAGGAGTAAAAGGCCTCAACCACCTTGATTGGGCCCAGTAACCCCTGCTTGCCCTGTGTCCCTCTGAACGGGGTTCTCAAACATCGACTAACCTGATTATAAGGTGTGTAAAGCTCTCAGACTACAGGCACCTTTTGCCATTCAGGTTGGGGAGTATGAATTAGGTGATAAAGCTGTGCTGTCCATAGATATTAGGCAATGATGGATGCAGGAAACATTGATAAAAGATAAGATAAAATAGGTTTATAAAGCGCTCGATTGCCATGGCGTCTTGGCGCTGAGGAGTGTAAAAAGAGGCTGCTCTATTAGTCGTACTACTTATTTGTGAGGAAACAGCCACGTTTTAAGTAATTTCCTAAAAAGCTGTCTGTTTGGCTGCAACATCATGGCGATTGACATTTTGTTCCACAAAGAAGCTGCACAGTGGGATAGACTCCTACCTCCCCATCGCGCTCTGTGGATTTTAGAAATTTGTACCAGACCTGCATTGGTGGATCTTAGATTTCTCGCAGGGGCGTACCAGGCAAACAGTTTTTGTATGTCTCCAGCTCCACCTCCATAGAGTGCCTTATGGGTCAAACAGAGGGCCTTAAATTCCACTCGCTGCTGAATGGGAAGCCAATGCAATGGTCTTATAACGGCGGAGGTGGGATGACCTTTGGGGATATTTAATAACATTCGAGCCGCTGCATTTTGTAGTGACTGCAGTTTAATCAGTTGGGCCTTGCCCATTCCCAAATAGAGTGCATTTTAATAATCTATTTTGGAAAAAACTAGAGCTATCAGCACAGTTTTTCTAAGTTCTTGAGGAATAAAAGGGAAAATCTTACGCAGGGTCTTTAATAAGAAAAAGCATGAGGACGTTAGGCGATTCATCTGGCCAGCAAATTTTAGTTGGTTATCAAACACCGCTCCTAAATTCCTAGCCTTAAGGGTCGGACATGGACATTCACCCTCCTCTGAGGGCGACCACGATTGATTCCACAGGGTAGGGCCCCTGCCAAACTCCATTACCTCCGTTTTCTCAGTGTTGATTTTCAAGACATTTTGGCTCATCCAGCGCATGATTTCAGACAGACAGATATGGAAGCTGATGGCGGTCGCCTCATGCTGTTTAGAAATTGATACAATGAGCTGAGAGTCATCCGCATATGAGGCCAAAGTGAAGCCAAAATCTCTGACAATACTGGCCAGCGGAGTGACATAGATGTTGAATAGCGTCGGCGATAGGGCCGATCCCTGCGGCACCACGCACGGGAGGTGGAAAGTCTCAGATTGTAAATATCCCAATGAATAGTCTGCTCCCTATCTGCTAGAAAGGAGGTGAGAAGGGCCTGGGCCATCTCCCCAATCCCCAATCCCCACAGCCTTCAGCCGCTGCTCTAACACCGTGTGATTCACGTGTTGAATGCTGCTGATAGGTCTAGAAGGATAAGGACGGCCCTACCCCCCTCCCCCCCATCCACCTGTCTGCGAATCTCCTCAGTTGATCAACATAAGAGGATGAATGCACACTTGTGACTCAGTTTTTCAGCAGTGTTGATTGTGTCCAGTGAAGGCCCAGGAAGGCTGGATCTATGACAGATTTTCAGAAAAGCCAAAAATATTCAGGCGAGCTATAAATTTACACAGTGAAACTAAATGGAGTTTAAGTTACATTGTCAGTGGTGATGCTAAAAACCTGGTTTGAAGGCAACCCTGCTGGACCTACCTTTGTTGCCCCTTTAGACTACATGGCACAGAAGTTCTATGAAAATGTCAAACCTACAGGAAGCAGGTTTTGGGTGGTGGTGAAAGTTCACAACTCTTACTTTGCACATCGATTTGATGGGGCATTGTATGTTCTGTTTGACTCACTACACATGACCAAAACCACAATTTAAGATATTAATCCTTCAAGTCAGAAAGATCAGCTGTCATACCAAACTACCAATATCACCACTCATGCCACCACTAATGCAATTAATGGCCCCACTAAAGCTACAGCCAATGCCGACACCACCACCATTGCCACGTTACCAGCAACACTTACCACTACCACAACCAAGCATTGGCAACACTAAGAGAGCAGGCTCGAATGTCCTAATATATTGAAACCTCGTTTTCTTCATACCTCTGTTTGCATTTGTTGACACGTTAACCACATAACTGTTGGGTTTTCCAATACTTGTTCACTGTTACTAAACTGTCAGAAAACAGGGCACGTGATCTTATCTTCTTCCTTGTGCCTGACTGTAGGTGTGAACATACTTTTACCCATTTGCCAATTGGTTGGTTCTTCAGTGATGCGTCATATTGGATATTATTATTTCTATCTCATTTCTACTCATATATATAAGGGAGGAAATATGTGGTGAACAAGGCCAACTTTAAATGGCCTTCTCTGTAGTGAACTATGTTGTCTAGAAAAATATGTTTGTCAATGCAATCCCAGCGCCATATATAATAGGTTCAGTTGACCTCCTTTTCTATGGGTAATGTACACTTTACTTCCTTAAACCCTCTACAGCTGCTGTTTATGGTATGTTTGTATTTGAAGGTTTCCTTCTCTCTTCTGAACCGAAGTCCTTCAGTTTTCTTTCTCATGTTGATGATATTTTTTATATTCACTATTAAGGATTCCTTCCTTAGTTCCCTTTTAATCCACAAAGTTCTCAGGAGACCCCATTGTCTGCATGATACAATCTCTGGCTGCCCCCCAAACAGGTATCCCTGCTGTCACAGGTTTCAACCTGATGCCGTAAATTGCTCCTGGCCCAAGGTTGGGACGTGGTCATGTAGACAGTGTTGTTCCATGTGCTCCACAGGACCCTCTGAGTGTGGGTTTAGTTATGATCATTTTACAGGTCTTCTGGCAACAATTGGGGCAAAGATCCCTTTACAGTAACAATACTTGCAATACTGCTCCTCCTTTGTAACTGGTGTTTTGTGCACTTTCCTCCCACCATCTTCCTTTTCTCTTGCTGTTCACTGTAACCAAAGTGGTCCATTGAAGCGCAGCCACATTTGGAGCAGGCGCTATTTCATCTTTCGCATACTCAGGTGAGATCTGTGCTACTTTGGAGAGAGTAACAAGCTTTACAATTGTTAGTTTTATAGATCGTGAGATTTCTCCTCTGCAAGTTGCTCCATATGCCTAATTATGGGGTGATAATCTATACGTGTACCTTGTGCCACACCAATCTAGATTGCAGCTTAAATGGCCACAACATCATAGTGACTGTTTCCAATTACAACATGACCAGCTTGACACTCTGAGCCTCAAGTGCAGTTTTTGTTTGCTCTGCATGTTTCTGCTGAAAGGTTCTGTAACATTCTGGTTTGCCTCCAGGTGCAGCGTATTTGATTCAGGAAGACATGATGGGCATGCAGAGTTGAGGGCGATGGGCAGACCCTTGGATGTTGGGTGATTTCTGGGGTCCCAATGTCCAATTCCCCTTTGTGCTCCTTGCACAGCACCCTGCATGGCACAGAAGACCAGTGCTGTCTCTATTAACCCCAAATGAGACAGCAATGTTTTCCAGATTCTTTGATGAATGGCAAGAAAATCAAGAGGACAACTTAACTGAGGACAGGGGGGATGGAGAGGAGGGCATGAGTAGCAGTTGCCTTTCTCTTCTGCCGAGACCTCTTTCTTTTCAAAGAAACTAATATTCATCAAGGTGCATGTCAAGGGGACAAGAGTGTGCAAGGTGGAGCTTAAAAGATGATGCCAGACCCACAGGGGGCCACAGCTCAGGAAAAGGATACTAGGCTTCCATCATGGGGGTGGGGGTTGTTTGCTTCTGGTGTCCTGAGGCCGATCCTATTACAGTTTTGCAAACTGGTGACACATACAATCCTTCCGCACTAGAGTCGGGATAGGGAGGGCAAGTAGTTCAGGGTCCTTCAGAGCTACTGCTATCCCTATCCCTGCCCCCACACTACTGTGTGGGGGCAGACAGTGAGAACTCAGTCATACACAATAATAACTAACTAACAGTACTCGTCTTGGTAAAAGTGAAGGTAAATGAGAAACTACACACAATAATGGGGCAATAATGGGCGTTTAGGTAAAGGGTTTTACTTTATGCAACTGCAGAGCTCTAGCCAATTTCTACAGTTTACAGTCAATTCTTTATTCAAGATTTGGATCCGCAAAGAGGTCCGCAAGATAATATTAACCATATTACATAAATAAAATATTTCTTCGGACAAATGTAAAAAACATTTTAAAAAATCGAAACATTTTTTGACACAGTTCATTATCAGGTAAAAATATCAAATGGCCGGCTGCCTCTACAATACATACATTTTTTTTTTTTTTTTTAAAAGGTTCCAGTAATAAATGCTGATAGTGTAAGGCAGTGCACACCAATAGTACATGATTGATATCCTGTATCCCACTATTACAATGATCACATATTTCATCCCTTGCTGTCATCCTGGAACAGTTAGCGGTCACATTTTAAAGGAAGTATGGGCCACATGCATCAACATAAGGAATTGCGATTCCTAAAAAGTGATTTTTAAGGAATCGCTCTTTAGGAATCGCAATTCCTTAAGCATGTAGGAATCGCAAAATAAATTGCAATACCTAAACATTACCCAATAGCGAATCGCGAATTGCGAATCGCTATTAGGTTATGTCACTCCATTCATTACTACAGGCCTATAGACCTATAGGAATGAATGGGAATGCATTCGCAAATTGCAGTTACCAAATTCTGGCACCCTTGCAATTCCAAGGGTGCCGGGGAGCCTAAGGCCCCCTTGATGCACCTCTCCAAAAAGGTAAGTGTGCACATGTGGCGCACACACATGCTCTAAGGGCATGTGTGTGCGCCACATGTCACTTTGAAAAATGCACTTTTGGGCACTTTTTGTGGTAATTAGCATTTCCTAAATGCACAGTTTGCATTTAGGAAAGGCTTGATGCATCACATTTAGGGAATAGCAATTTGTGATTCCTTAAATGCATTTGCAATGTAGGTATTCGCAAAAAAAATTGCGATTACCTAATTTGCAAATGGAAATGGGTTCATGCATCAGAAAAAGGCTTTTTCCGGTCGCAAACGGGCCGATTCTGCAAATCTGCCGTTTTTGACCGGAAAAAAGCGTGATGCATGTGGCCCTAAATTCATACGTGACAATATAAGAAAAAATTCCATGATCAAAGTTCCAATTCAGGTATTTTTGAGGCGTCTTCACAATACAAAATGAAATTATTAAATTTAATTTTGCCTTATTTATATAAACTTTAGAATCTAAACTGAGGGCCTCATTACAATTGGAGGCGGACCACCAGCGACAGGCCATCGGTGGTCGTCCGCTCGATATCCAGGTCATCGGTCCGACCGCCGATTATATCGGCGGTCGGAGCACAGAGGTCGGGGCAAAGGCTGCCGCCTGCGACAGGATCCAAGATCCTGGCCGGACGGTGGTCGGAATCCTAGCCCTATAATGGAGGCGGTGCCTGCAGTGCCTGTCCCTTTTCGATGTCCTTTTCATGGCGGTCTGAACACCATGAAAAGGCGAATGCAAATAACAGGGCACCTCTGGGCCACTGCCAAGTGGCCTGGGGGGGGCACATTTAGTGCCACCCCACACATCCATGCACCGTGTGCCAGGCACCATATGGTGCCTGGCACACTGTGCATTGATTTGCACGAAAGTGATTTTTACCATTGCGGCCTGTGCTGCGGCCCTTTTCCTGGGCCATAGCATATGCTGCAGTGGTAAAAAGCACTTTCTGACCACCGTGCTGGCGGTCTCATCATAATTGGGCAGGGGGGGACCGCCGACTCATTGTGGGACGGCCTCCTGCCCGATACGATGGTGGTCGGCGGTCTAACCGACCGCCTTCCTAATAATGCCCTGAGTCTTAGGATACCTGAGGACGACTTTAAAAAACTTTTTAGCTGATAAGCTGACCATGAAACAAGAATTTCTTGTTTGAAGCATATTAGAAATCCCTATAAAATACAAATTATTTTGTTCATATCAAAAATTTCTGTACACATAAGATATCTTGGTGTGTTCTCTTATGAAGTGGAACTAAGACACTCCCTGTCCAAGACAAGGAGATTGAGCAGTGTTGGTGACAGTAGTCAAATGCAGTGGTTATGAATATTGCCCATAGTCTTGCTTCTCTTTGTATCAGAGATATGGGGCCAATGGTTCCCGAGCAGCTTATTTTCTGAATTAAACCTTTTTTTTACCGTGAGGGGCATATTTCAATTGTAAATCTGAAGATGTCACGCTACACCTGAAAGAGTTCTCATCCATGTGTTTGGGGATATAGATGTCAGAAATGCCGTTAATCCAGTGAACATCCCTAATTGGAATTGGGGTTGATTTAACTCTGTTCCTACAACAGTCAGAGATAATCTCTCAAACTCTTCTGGAGACTTTGCGATAAGCAGCTTCTCCTAGAGCTATCCATTACAATTATTCTCTAGTTTTTGTTATACTGGCTTTTAAACTAACGCTTTTCAGTAGGCCAGTACATTTTTCACTTTCAGACGAAAAGCTGAAAAACTGCCTTCTATTGATCTTCCGATTTAGAATAAGAACCAAGAATGGACCTAAGCTGCATCATAGAATCCTAGGAGGCGAATTATCATTAGACATAAATTCTTTCATAGGTAGATCATATGTTTGTAGAGTAACTGGACACATTGGAATCCCCAGTAACTTCTAACAATGCCTCTCTATTTTTATTAATTTTATTAAGCCTCCAGTACATTCTCGCATTGGACTTTTTAAACCTTACTATGTCCCCTTTTCAACTCCACGATTCCACACCTGCCATTGGAAAGTCTCATTAAAAAGAGAGGACTTTGTGATCACTGAAGCGGTTATCAATATATTCAGTTCAGAGATCAAACCAAAGGTAGAATGGTAGACAACCAAGTAATCTGAGATCGAGCTACCTTTATTTGACAAATTAGTATATCTGGCAGGTGTCATCATCAAGTCAGCCGTTCTCAATCAAACATTCTTGATTTCTTAGAGAGTCCAGTAAGTTGAGCCCTCTTTTATCTTGTTTGTTTCTTCAGATAATATGGACGAGGGGGATGTTTTGAATGCCGCTTCTCTATCCTTTTCCCTAAATGACTGTTAAGCAAAGTAGACTAGTAATACCACATTTCTCCTGTTCCATAAACTCATAAATGAATAGAAATAATTCTATAATTATCAGGGTGTATAAAGCATCATGGGATATTTAGATTCACTATAAGTAACCAGTCACCTGCACATTGACCATGATTCCTACTAATCTTTACCCCTTGAATGAGCTTCGAAGGGTGAATGAAACTGCCATGAGAGCAGCTGTACTTGTTGCTTAAAAGAATGTCCCCTCCGCCCCTCAACCAAATACAAAATAGTTGTCCATTTCAAAATGTCTGGTTTTCCAGGTTTGCTGGATACAAATAATCTCTGCCTCCAAGCTACTCGATAATGGTCAATTATTTTGATCAGAGACCTGCTATGTTTCGGGAAACCACTTTTAAACCGTTTTTAACTGCTCAGATGACTGTTTCCCAAAGAACGATTACAGTTGAGCGCAGCAGCAAGCCAGTACCACTTCCTAACCCCGTCCTCAACATCCCCGGGAATCTGCAGATCTTCATTATTTAGAAAAGATACCCATCTGCCCCCTCTCTGGCCACTACCAGATTTTTTTGTCTCCTCCCAAATCACCTCTTTCTCAGCCGCAGAGAACATAACATTCAAATGACATTCATCGGGCAAGATGGCGACCGTGATCACGGTCGGGTAAGCCCGAGCTCCGGGACCTACAACCCCCTGGCTTGGTGCCGTAGGCTGTTAAGGAGATGCAGTTTGGCAGAAAACGCAAAAACAACTGGTAACGCGATGCAGTGCGGCAGAAAATGCTAGAAAACTGAACGGTACCTATATTTAATGACAAAACGATAAAAACAAGAACCTAAAACTAACCGGTGGAGCGGTATGCTCTGGTCTGCCTACCGTGCTGTGGCGGTGTCTCGAGCAGCGGTTCGGCGGTTTCTGGACCTGGTGCGGAGGTCTTCCGGAGTTGCGTTCACCTGGATACTGCGGAGTATAGGCGGGGCCGGTCGGCCGACGTCCTTGACTCCAATGCCGCCGAAAGCCGGGCGGTGCAAGACCTGAGCCCCGATGGAAGCTGGGGGACCTGGCGGATTGCGCAACAGTAAGCACAGCGATTCGATGCCCGAGGGAGGAAAGGATGCCATGCGCTTGGATGCTAGCGGTAAGAAAACTGTACCTTCCCTATCTCTGAAAACAAAACCAAAGAAGCAAATCTCCTCTGTGCAGTCAAAACCCAGTGAGGTCACGGGACATTGTGGTGATCGGAGGGAAAGCTCGGGTGCTGCTTTGGGGCTTACAGTAGTTCAGGTAGGGAAGGAGGATTTAACAGGGGGTGCTCCTGATATACCTGGCAGCCTGAATAAGGGGAAAGAGGATGTTAATAAAAAAGAGATAACTATTAACCCCGAAGATGGTGACACGAATCAGAACACAGTAAACATAATGTCTGCTCAGGCACATCAAACTCCAAATCTGGACAGTGTAAGAGATAAGGAAAACAAAATAAATCAAAATGAGACAAAGGAGATTGAATCCGGGGACTTCTTTTCCCTTTCTGACCCCGCAGATAGCTCCGAAGAAGAACTTGAATCATCTTCCCATTTAAAACACAAGAGGGGGTCCCCCAACAACAGCCATAGTGGTCGTAGTAATTTCCATCAAGACGATGGGGGGACAGACTCGCAGGATACATCGGATAGTAGTCCGAAAACTGTGCGGAAGAGAGGCGGATCAGGCACAAGCCCCAAAACTGCCGAAAAGACCGAGGCTTTACAATGGGATTATTCCTTCCTAGCTGAGTCTGGTGCTAATGGTGTGACCACTAGAATGCAATGCAATGAAAAGGCCTTGGAGAAGGCTGAAGATATATCACTCGCGGTCACATATCAGAGTATAATGGCCCATAGAGAGGAGACGCGCATTGAAAGTCAACGTACTCAAGGGGCCTGTCGAAAACTCCAGAACTCGGTGCGTAGGATAGCCAAATCCTGCACTGAGTTTGCTGAAAGATTTAATGAGGCCGAAACACGCATATCTAATCTGGAGGATGAACTAGCGGCACAGAAGGTAGTCACGGAGACAATGCGCACATCAAAGGATGATACTATCTGGAAGCTGACAGACCTTGAAAATCGTCTTCGCCGTAACAATCTACGAGTCCTGGACATTCCAGAGGGCGCGGAGGGACTGGATGCTAGAAAATTAATCATTGAGCTCTTTACCGAGGCCTTTCCGGGCCTTTCGCAATGGGATTGGAACCGGGAGATCCAGAGAGCACACAGATTCCCCTTCACACAGCGGGTAAGACCTGGACAAAACATCTCCAGACCCAGGGCCATTCTAATATCACTCAACAACTTCCTGGCCCGAGAGGCGGTGTATGAATTAGCACGCCCTGATCGGAAGAAAGCGGGGAAGGGGGTGGAATTTTTTGTACGTCCAGATTACTGCCCTCTAACTGTTGAAAAAGATGGCAACTACGGCAACTTATTACTCCGTTTCAAAGTAAAGGTGCGCAGGTCTACCTACTGAATCCAGCTAAGCTGACAGTTATCTTTAAGGAGCAAACTCGATTCTTCACTGCAGAAATACCGGCCAAAGATTATTTACAGTCCCTGTGAGAAAAGATCTGGGCATGCAGGATGCGATGAAATATAAGGGGGACAAACCTTAAGGACTTACTTTTGTCCCTTTGGTGTATATTCTTTTTTTAATGGGGCGGGCTAGGGTTCTTTGGAATGGAAAAAAGGGGGAAAAATAAGAGAAAAATATTGAACGTTGATGTGGTGGGGGGTGTAGTAACCGGGGGGCAGGAGCTTGATCCATCTCTGGGACCATTGGTCTCCAAGCCTCGTTTCAGGGTAAGGGTGGGGGTGGGGCAGGGCTTCGGACGAAACCCTGTGCGGGAAGGTGGGCTGGGGGGCTGAGGGGCACGGGAGGAAGGGCGGCACTGGGAGGTGGGGGGGTTAAAGATAAAACAATCCATGATAGTGTATGAACAAAAAAAAGTGGAAAGCATAGACAAACAACCCATATGGTCTTAGATTGGTTAGAAACATCGACGGTTGATGGGGGGATGGGAACAAGATTTCAGGATTGCGGATCTGCTCTTTTAATGTATGTGGGCTTAATAATTATGGGAAGAGGCAACGGGTAGTTGCAGAACTACGGGTGCTCCAACCAGATCTAGTCTGTATACAAGAAACCCATATACCATGGGGTAAAAGAAAGGTATTGGCTGAATTGGGATTATCAACCTTGATTTGTACACAGCAGTCCACAACAACCCGGGGGGTTGCGGTATTGGCAAAAAACTCTATACAAGGGACAGGAAGAGCACTGGGGGATAAACAGGGGCGATGGGTTATAGTTGAATGTAATATAGGGAATATCAGGTGTACGGTTTGCTCAGTATATGGTTCCAACTTTGATGAGGCTTATGTGTTAGATGAATTGAACATCGAATTGGCAACGTGGCCAACCCCTCTGATTTTGTGTGGGGATTTTAATATACATACTGAACCTCAGGGAATATTAGTAGATATTAAAAGCTATAAAGGTAGAAAACCTAAAGTTATTAAGGCCCTTCAGCATTTGATATTGGATCATGGGTTGGTCGATGCCTGGGCTACCTTAAGGGCCTCAGACCCAGGGTTTACATTTTACTCACACCCACACCAGAAATTGGTAAGACTGGATTACTTTTTTCTGTCAGCAGCACTACTAGCGGATGCAGACATATTTGTATCCCCTAGGATTACGGCTGATCATGGACCTTTGGTACTGAATATTCGTGCACTGAGTGCAGGTCTTAAGGCCAGATCGTTCTCGTTTGACAGGAAGCTCTTGCTTGACGAAGTATATGTGGCGCATTTGAAAGACTGGATCAGGCAATTTTTATCCATTAATCGTAATTCTGCTGCGGCAGGCTTTGTCTGGGATGCCCTAAAGGCAGGGTTTAGGGGAGAAACCCTGAGCTTTGGGTTACATAAACAGAAACAGCTGAAGTTGGTAACTCAAAAGCTATATGCGGAACTAGTAATGGCTGAAGAAAATCTCATGTTGGGGATACGTGCACCGGGTGATCTTGCCTCACTTCAAACAGAAGTCGCTCGGTGTAAAGCCAAACTTAATCTCCACTGGAGCAAAGAAATAGCCATTAAGCATACGCTGAATAAAGAACAGAGCTACCAGTATGGGGAAGCTGCAGGGCGCTGCTTGGCGCAAAGGCTCCGGGCAAGAGAAGCAATACAAATAATTGTGGCCATGAGCGACTCCCAAGGTAATTCGGTGGAAACACCAACCGGGATCCTTAATGTTTTCCGTGATTTTTTTAAAGAGCTTTATACTGGAGATAGTTATGCTGCATTGTTATGTGAAACCCTATTACAAAATATTAATAGTGGAATTTTGAGCCCCCAAGATATTGATGGACTAGAGGCTCCCATAACTATGGAAGAACTGGAGGCAGCCTTTGCAGGTTTAGCTAGTGGTAAAGCGGCGGGGCCCGATAAATTACCTTTAGAAGTTTATAAAACCTTTTTTGAAGTTTTGAAAGTCGATATGTTGCTTACTTTCCAACAAGCACAGTTAGGTGCAGTCCCCACATCTTGGGAGGAGGCAAATATAATTGTCTTTAAAAAAAAGATAAACCACCTAATTTGCCGGGTTCTTACCGACCTATATCGCTATTAAATTGTGACGGCAAAATCCTGGCGACCCGATTGGCGGAAGTGATTACCCCGTTAGTATCAAAGCGGCAGCACGGGTTTATCCCCGGGCGGGGTACAGTTAATCACATTAATAGGGTAATTACGCTTTTAGATATAGCTAACACCAAGGGCAGCAAATTCAGATTGATTTTATTAGATGCCGAAAAGGTATGGGTCGCATGGGATTTTTTATGGGCAATTTTACGACGACTGGGGTTTCAACAGGGTTTTATTAAAGCTATTCAGGTTCTATATCATCACCCGATGGCTAAAATCTGCATGATGGGCTTAGAATCAGACCCGGTATTTATAACCAGAGGCACATGACAGGGATGCCCGTGCTCCCCACTATTGTTTTCACTATATATCAATCCCTTTTTGGACATGCTAGAGCAGAGCCCCAGGATTGAACCAGTAATATGCATGCAAGAGCAATATTGTGTGTTCGCATACGCGGATGACATTGCGGTGGTAACACCAAACCCTCTTACCGCCATGCTTGAGATAGAACATCTGGCATCTGAATTTGGTAAAGTCTCCGGTTACAAACTCAAAATAAAAAAGTGCTGGTACTCCGTACCGGACAGTACCGGCCCATTTAAAGCACTGTACTGAACTGTCTGTATTCCTGGCTAAACAGTTCATGGCAATGTGCTGGTGGTGAGGCCTAGACCTGTCAACCTGAGCTGGACCAAGGATCTAATACATTGCAGCGACAAAATGGATGTCTGTGTGACAGTGATTCCACAGGCAGCTAGACCAAGAGATATATGGGCACCACTAAGATCCTTCCAAATAAAGCGAGACAGGGACCCTGAACTCTGCTGAAGGACTTGTAGTATAAAAAGTACACTAATGATATTTTTAAGTTTAATGTAGCGCGAGCTCGACCTGAAGTTATTGGAGCGCTTTACATGAGCACAACTACATTACACAAGGTCAGATTATTTTTTATTTCATTTTAAGCCGGGGGATATTAAATGATGTGTCCAGGATCACAGGATGTTGAGCAGGCACCGATTCAAACCTGGTTCCCCTGTTCTAAAGCCGTCAGCTCTGGCCGTAAAACCACATCCTCTTCCTAAAATACCTAAAGGCAGGAGAGTACAGAGCATAAATGAAGCATGGGGAAGAACCTGAATCCATATAGTCTGACAGCCCAGCCATAGTAGTCCTGTGGGGGTTACTCATTCAGTATGTTTATGTAAATGTCTAAACCCGCGTGCCTCATTGTACCATCTTCTCTCTCTGTGACTGAACATTAAACTTGTAAAATTCCATGTGCGCTGTATTACTGCAATTTTTCATGGTTGATTTTTTTTTTAATATGCAATAGTTGTAAAAACATATCAAAAAGGAATCCTGACAGGAATTAGAATGGAGTCTGGGATAGGTGGTGTGTATCAGGAGTGGGTGGCATAATGGGTGCTGGATTGAAGGACCAGGCACTGGGTACTACTGCTGGCAGGTCCTGGCAGCTGGTGGTGCATGGACATGGGAATCGCATGCGGGGCCTGCTGCTGGGAGCTTGCATCCTGCAGTGTTTACATCAACTTCCAAAGGACCATGGGAGATGTCAGTTGGGCTGGTTTCTGCCGAAGCTGGGATACCGGCAATTGGGTGGGGTCTGCTAGTGACCTTTGAAAAATTACTTCAAGACACAGGGAGTAGGAAAAGCAGTACACGTCATGCCCTTCCCCTATGTTTATGTTTATGATTTGTAGAGCGCATGGCTGACCGGAGGCTTCCCAGCGCTGGTGTGTGCTGTTTGTAAAGCTCTGCTCCTGAATGTACTTAACGGGGGAACAACCAAGTCTTTAAGTCTTTCCTGAAGCAAGTTTCATTCGGTAGGTCTGCGATTTCAAATGGAAGGGCATTCCACAGCCTTGGTACCAGATGGCCAAATGATCTGGCTCCCCATCTCGCCCTTTTGGCTCTGGTTGTCTTGTGGAGCTGTTGCTGAGAAGATCTTAAATGTCTGGTCGGGGAGTACCTGGATATCAATTGTCTAAGCTTTTGTTAATGGCCCTGTATGCCATACAGAGGGATTTGAACTTGATTCTGGCTTCGATAGGCAACCAGTGAAGCTGTTTAAGTGGTTCTTTAATAGATAGGTGGTTGGGAATTTTTAATAAAAGTCTGGCTGCCGCATTCTCCACCACCTGGAGTCTTTTTGTCACATATTTAGGTGAGCGCACATAAAGCGAGTTGCCGTAGTCCAGGCGTGAAAGTATCAGGGACTAAATGACCGTTTTTTCCAGGTGCACAGGGATCACTTCAATAATCTTCCTTATCATTTTGAGAAGCAAATTCCTGATAATTTGCTAGATAGACAGTCCATTGTGAGTGTATCCTCCAGGTTTTTTATGGCTGGTTATGGGATAGGTGGGTCTCCCATGCAGTAGGGCCACTGTGTCAGGGGTGCGTGAATGGCAAGGTTTTCCAATATCATAAGCTCTGTCTTTACACCATTTAGCTTCAAACAACGGTTTGACATCCATGTTACCACTCTCTCAAGACAGTGAATAAGCTGATGGTTACTTGGGTTCGGGCCATTTGTCAGAGACACTTTCCAGCTGGGTGTCATCAGCATATGACACCACTGAAATGCCAAATTCCTGTACTCCATTGGCAAGCTGTCGTACATAGATATTAAATAGAGTAGGGATATTCCCCTTGACCCTGATTGTGCCCCAGTCACAATGGACATGTGACAGTTTACCAAGGTATTTGACTGGACTTATTAAAACAAAGTGTATTCCAGTTTAAACCAGGTCTGAAAATGTTCACACAGTGGGTTATAATCAGATCTTTTTGGTTTTAACCCAAAACTAAAGTATGTAAGCATTACACGTGGTAGTGTAGAGCTCTACTATTACACAATTTTTGGTTGTGTGCTAAAATTTGAATAACTAACCAGGCCCTAAGGAACAAGGGTCAAACGTGTGAGGATCATAAGAGGGGTGAATGAAAAAGGCTCAACAGTGATTTCAACTTGATACAACTAAGTGAAGGTTTTTGAAGTTTGTTTCTGACATTCTTACTTGTTTTTTCTTTACCTAGGAGAACTTTCAGAAGAACTTTCAGAAGAACTTGGTGAGTTTTTCATGAATTAATGTAATGTTTTCTTCTTCAAAACATCCAAGGGAGGCCTGGGATTTCAATATGACAAGAAGCCTATTAAGGTGAACATGTCATGTCAACATGAATCTAGTAAATCCCATTACTTTATAGATCAGGCATGGTTGGGTGTTAACAAATATATTATTTAAATGTATGTATCTGTGTGTAAGCAGATGCCCTCGCCCAGACCTTTGTAGTTGTACATACGTTTTTACAATACTTTCACGTTAGAGGTGTGTGCCAAATGTGTTGCATTTTGAGTTTACTGTCATCACTGGCTTCTCGTTGGTATTAAGAACAAATGTGTGCATTGTTCCCCATTTGTGGTGCCAGTTTAAAAGGCTGTATCTTGAACACATGAGCTGTCTCAGAGCAGGGCCATGTACCTGTTTTTAAGACATTGCACTGTCACAGGCGTACACCTAAGGCAGGAATCATCCTTTAATGCCAGACTACTCTGGTTGGAAACAGGGAGCTGTGGTTGTCTCTGCTTGTTTCTAAGCCACCTTATGTGCAGCTCATACTGTGCCAATGCACCAGTTCATGATGCAAAAACCGGTGCTTAAATTGTAACAAACAAAAAATAAAGAGGGCAGGAGCCCAAAGCTCTCCTTAGAAACTTGCCACCAGCACTGGTGAGTGCTGGGGTCACTGAATACCAAGGCTGCATAATTGTGCTCACAGCTTATACTTTTTTTATTACACCATCTGACACTTCCTGTCTCTTTATCTCCCTGAGGAATGTTCTTTTTCATTTCTGTTATCTCTCTTTATCACTGTTTCCCTGTCTATCTCTTTTCACCTGTTCTGCCCTCTCAGTCTTGCTCAGCATGAAATTCTGAATATGAAAATGAGTGCCACTGCCCACTTCCTGAAACCACACATACAAATCACCCACTGTGTAAAACTCTGAACACAACAAATATAATTTGCACCTGGGTGTTTTGGCCCTTTGCTTGCTCCTTCCAATTGTTTCTCCACCACTATATTACATTGTACAAAATATGAGTTTACTCCTGTGACTCTAAAGGTACCTATAGGTATGCTTGTACTTGTTTCTGGAAACAGAATACACATTCATTTTGCTCTATTAAGAGCAACATAAGGGCCTTCTGGAGGACAAAACATCAACAGCAAACCACTGTAACAATTCATACTGGAACAAATCAACAATTTATTGAACACGTATTTTTATACTCCTGAAGCTCTGACTGGAGAGATTTTATTAAAAATGTTTGATTCGAGCCATGCTCCTATAACACTAAAATAATATTAAAACCAGTCTCACAAATTGTTCGGACAGAAACGTCCTCTGCATGGTAAAGACATGTGCCCCTGCCCTGAGTGCCCTACTGTATTGTCTGGATCTCTAATGAGGAATGTTTGTCATAAGCGCACATGCTCATGCATGTGCACCACGACATAAGTTTGTCTCACGGATTGCGGTCTTGTTGGACCGACAGTGGTGCTCAAAGCGATACCCTTGAGCAGTGGAAAGCTGGCTCCTTCACCAGGAGTTAAACAGTGCAAGCACTGTGGTGGCAGCATACCGTGCAATGATAGTAGAGAATAGGACCATTTTCCCTGTGTCACTGGAGTTAGGCCTACAGGGTCACTCACCTTTTTAAACATTCCACTGTTGTGTGTTTAACTCACCCCTGGCTTACATCATGTTGATGGATAAGTCGGAGTGAGATGAAAACATATGCTGAATGCATGTGAGCACGCAAGTCATACATTACACAGAGAGTGTGGAATAGTCTGCACATGGTAAATATGTGTGCGCTGGCAGTGTGTGTTTTAAGTGAGACACTCTGGTACAGTACAGAGGGACTTCGGAGTCCTGCCTGCTGTGACAGACATCCTTAAGAAGAAAGGGACAAGAGGTCCATGTCAAAGAAGTAGATCCCCAACATAAAACTTCAAAGACTCAGAAACTGAATTCCATTTTGTGTCTGGAAAAGAACTATAAGTAGGAGAATTTGAAACCCCAACTTCTTATCTGCCGAGCAGCCAGCCAGGCTGCATGAGAAGGTGAAGCTCTGCAAGACCTCTGCCTGTGACCAGTACTAGGGGCACAGCCGGCTAGTCTCCTTGCTGGATGAAGAGACATTACCCAAGGAAACCAAGTCCACCTATCCTGGAATTTGGAGCACCAGTACATGTCTGCTCGCCAAGATCGGTGAGCCTGTGAGGGAGAGGGGTGTGTTGGAGGAAGTGAGATCCAGGGTGGAGGCCAGACGTGCGGGACTCCTGAGCAAGGTGTGAGGAACTGTGCTGCACCGATTGGGACGTCGCCTGTGTGTAGCATTGAGAAATCGGTGACCCTGTATGCCATAAGGAGCCGCCGTGCACTGAGAACTGTGCTGCATCGATCGCTCCGTCGCTCATGTGCAGAGATGCGAGAACGGCAACCTCGTATGCCATGAGGGGCCACTGCACACTGAGAACTATGCCGCACCGATCGGGCTATTGCCCGTGTGCAGAGCTGAGAGATTGATGACACTGTATGCCAGGAGGGGCTGCTGTGTGCTGAGGAACTGTGTCGCATCAAACGGAGCGTCGATTGTGTGCGAGACGTTACTGAGCCCTTGTATGCCAGGAGGGGGCATGGAGGATGCAACCTGAGGCCAACATGACTGGACAGTGAGGTTCGTTGGAGCAACCCCGTATGCCAGAGGGGCTGCTCGGGACGCTGAGGCTGGCAGTCTGGGTCGTCACCTGTGATCTGAATCTGCCAATACAACCAAGACGGGATCCGCTCGAATGCAGGGGTTTCGCATCCATGAAGGCCATAGGACAGAGAAGACGCTGTCAGAGCCCCACAGTAGAAGGAGACTTCCTCCCCATCCCAATGGAAGTAGAAAAAGGACTTACCATGTGTTCGCTGTAACCTTAGCAATTCCGATCGTCAGGACACTGGTAAGCATGGCTCAGGCGAGAGAGCCGGCGCCTTCCAGGAGCTGCATGTGTGACCTTGTTCAGCCCAATCCAGGCCAGGACCCCGCTGTACTGTAGTGTAGTTCCTATTTCCCTTATAGGCTCTGCGCATTGGAATAATATACACTATAGTTTTGGCATAGGACTGAGGTCAGTATGGCTCTATCGAGTACATTAAACTTAATTACTTTGTGTGCCAGCTAACTCAGAGGCCACTAGAAACTCCTTGAGAAACAAGAAGGGAGTAGTTTCTGGCAACCGCATAAACATGACAACTGTGTCTCCCTTAGAATCGGAACATGTCTCAGAATCGTGGAAACAATAGATAACAGTTTCACTCAGTCAATCGTGCATGCTTAGTTTCTTCAGAGTTACAAAGAAATAGATAGACGGGCGTTTCAATAAAAGGATTTATTGAACAGTCTTGTTTCTCGTGTAAGAGATATGAGCTGTTACAATCGCAAGACAGTATGCGAGATATAATACGTACAGCGTAAGCAGTAAGAAGAAATAATACTGCAATAGCATTGTCTTTTAGCTATGACATATATTCATATACATAAATAACACAGGCTAAAAAGTGGATACTCGTCTGATGCTTCTAACTAATTCTACCCCAGTGTACCTAACCTAAGTGTAGTACAAGGTAAGAAGTAGGTGCTGTATTCTATAGTTTGGTAAGCTATAGGTTTGTATGCCAAGAGTCCCTCTAGGTTCTAGTCCGCTCCATACCTTAGAATGAGCGAGGTGGGAATCTCTTTCCGGATCTCAAACTCTATCACCCCGCGAAGGGAGTCAGAACACTGGAAGCTGGATTCTCTGCGAGCAGGGATGACAGCGTCTGGTCAGTTCGTCAGGCGGGGACTCAAATTCCTTCCGAACTTGCCGTGGCGAGCCGTATCGAGCTGTGCAGCCGAGCCTTGGTTTGCCATGGTAAGGGAAGGTATATTTATACCTGGAAGGTGCTTAGGAATGTTTGCATTGACGTAAAGTCGGGCAGAGGAAGACGTCATGAATGAACCCCTAAGGAATAGTAGTTCATGCATAATAAATGAGTTCTTGGAGAAATCAATAATCCTAGGCTAGGGAAACTCCCAATGGCTTAAGGGTCTGGTTTCTAAGAACTCGTTGTGACGTTGGGTGGACGGATGTAGGTGACCATGCCTGTATTTGGATAGCATGGCTAATGCCTAAATAAGGACTGGGATCTTGTGTCTAAATAAGGACAATGTGAATTGTGCCTATAAATTGGACATGATTCAGGAAAACCTATATAGGGACATCTAAATCGAAACACAACACCCACTCCACTAACGAATGAACGATAGTACTAAATGCTAAACAATAAAATGCTAAACATGTAAAATTGAGTACCACATGTTGCTAAAAACATTTGTAAAAGCATACTAAAATAAGTCTTTGTTCAAAAACTTTTGCTAGACATGAAATGCAAAGGTGCTGTACATATTAAAGCAATGTTTCATTCTAAGCATGTTTACAGTGAATACTAAATGAATGAACATAAATATATACATATGATGAAATGGTTCACATTTATATGAGAAGAGTTCAAAGCCATTTCTTGTCATGGTACATAAATGAAATTGTGGTGAATAAAGGTGACAATGTGTCCCTGGAAGTGTTCAAAGAAGTCTGTTCTCAATGAATAGTTCTACTGTAAGCAGATTACTTTGCCATAAAAAGAAAAATTCAAATTTAGAAAAAAAAATTAATTGCAGGAAAAAGTTCCAAGGTTTGTCTTTGTTTTTGAAAAAATGAAGGCCAAATTCATAGCTTTCCCGGTACACTGTGAGCCAAATCAAAAGTCAGTGTAAGGGGCTGGTGAAAACATGAAATCCTCTATTCCTGTAGACAAAAGATCGTCTACCGATGTCGGTGACAGTTGGAATACCTCGTTTAGAAGATTAACTGCACATAGATGTGAAGCATCGCCAGGAGCAATGTTCGTTTCCGATGTTACCTGTGTGCCCGTTGATCCATCTCGTACCTCAGCAGTAGCATGTTGCGTCTGTGAGATCTCAACGAATGCCGTCATCAGAATTGGTAGCCTCTGGGGACAACACAGAGCATGGGCCATTATCGGGTCCAGCAGAGTATCGATATCCGTTGGCATGACTGATGGGAGTGTTAGACAGATGTCTAGCACTCCTTCTTCAGTGGAAAGCAGGCAGCGTAGAACAGGTAAGATGCAATCTTGCCAGATTTGTCTGAATGACAGAAACCATGTTGTATTTAATTCTCGTAGACGAGGTAAGCCCAAAAGTTGTACTATGCGCTCACGACACTTCCGTTCTAGGAGAGCTTTCTCCAAGGTGCTGGGAGTGACGCCGGTGGATTGGCTTGCCATTGCGTAGTAGTAAGAATAAAAACAGGATTCCTGCAACGAGTGCTAGAATTAGTGGCAGACCACCAAACACCGAGTGCACGAAGTTTGGAAATATTCCGAGGACTGCTTGAAAAGGTGTTAACCGTCCTGAACATATGGTCTTAAATACATGCACAATACCGCTCGTATCAGACATGTTTAAGATGCGTCCCAACATTTCTGTGAAATGTGTAGGGCAGTTTGTACGTAACAGAGCCTATATCTCAGCCGAAGTCCTTGCAATTTGTAGAACATAGGTTTCTTTGGCCGAGGTCAAAGGCACGATTTGTTGTAAAAGAATGGCTTTCATTCTGCTTAAAGTATCAATTCGTATAGAAGAGATGTTCAGTGAAGGCCATAAAGGCGACTCCCTGACTGTGTCTATTTGGGGGAACAAAACTTGCATACAGCAAGTGACCCTGGAGCTAACCGTTACCAGATATGGGATGCCTGGCAACATGCCACAGCAACTGTGATCATTCAACATGAGGTAACTCCCATTCGAAAGTTGTCCAAATGTTGGATTAATTACAGCGGCTGGTGAACCTTGCAGGTGGCAGGATAGGTTTGCCGCAGAACCGCTACAAGCCCCGTGTAAACTAATATCCCGACATATGAGTGAGCCGCTCAGTGCATTTTCCCAGTGTGTACCGCTAAGAAACACTTCACGCCCCCACTCCAACATCTGTGTGTGTAAGGTAAAAACCAGGATGTCTTGATGTATTCTTTACCCAACGTTTCATATTTTCCTGCTTGCAATTGTTTGAAGCAATACTGAAAATGGAAAGTTGTAACAGGCAGAGTTATTTTGCCATGAATGATCCATTCTGTAGCTGGTTTTTCTGCTACCGTAAATGGCAATTTTTCCAGTTTTTCAATGCTCAGCACTGTATACTTTGCTCCCCTTTGTGCCAGTTCGATCTGTTTATCAGTGAGATTGTATTCTGTAAACAGAGACGACATGTTGATGAAACGCCAAGGCACATAGCCTGCACGCAAGTTTTGTAGCGTCCAGCCTAATAACATAATAGAACGTAATTGAGACTGGCCTTGTCGCAGCATGACCAAATCTTGTTCCACAATGTCTATAGCAGAGGATACAATGTTGCCCAGTGAATATATCCTGGATGACAGTCGTTAACCCATTGTCGACCACGGCGAGCGATTTCTCTAAATTAATACGATCAATTTCTCATATTCTTTCTGCGGCGTCTGCTTGGGTAACCTTCCATATTTCATTATAAGCAGCATAGATGCCGGCATATATGAAACGTTTTTGACGTGGTTTTCTTGGACCTAGCAAGAAATCCCTAAGGTCTGCGCCTTCTGTAAGTAAAGATAAGTGTTGTTTCACATCCTCGAGTGTAGATTTTTGTAGCCATTCAAGGCATAATTTTCCTACACTGTATGTTGTTACTACCCCTGGATGCTGTCTTTGAACATAACATGGGTCTGGCCTATTGATAGTAAAACCCTGTATTCTATTCAGGAATCGTTCTTGACAGATGTTTGTGTCTGTGGGCCAGAGCAACCATTTTTTCCATTCAGGATCTGATCTGTTGTTTTGTAAAATAGTATGTAGGTCGACCTCCCCCTGTGTAGTGCTATTACTTGCAGGTGATGGTATAGACGGTGTGTTCATGTCTTTGATCTTGGCTAACCCAAGGCAAGACGTTTGTTGGACAGTGTACAAATCGAGTACGAAGTTCCTCCAGGACAAGTAATGGAAAAGAGTAGGGCTCATAGAGACAATGGAGTCAAAGCAACCGCTATCAGGTTATTTAAGGAGAAGGAGTTCTCCTTGTTGGAACTAGGGCTCTCACACACCCAGAGAACTGGGTGTCATGCTTCATCATTTGAGCCTGCCCCTCGTCAGGTCGGCGCTGCAATTCCTGACGGGCACCCGGAACCGGGGCTCTTTGTCGGGGATCTTTTATTCCTGCCGGTGGGTGCAGTGGGGGTAAGGGCCCTAGTATGTGTAGATGTGGAAAGACATGTGAATTAAAATAGGTCAGTTAGTCCTAGTCGATATTTATTCAAAAGGTAAATTGCCTAAAATAAAAAAGTGTGAAAGGGGCAAAGGACTAGACGTAATGTTACTAGTGGTGTGTGCCCTGCTCTCAAATGATCGACATGTTTCGTGCCTATCGTGTCATAAAGATCTGGGCACTTCCTCAGGATCAAAGGGACACTATCTACACTGAAAAATATGTATATAGGTAAGTGAATACTACATACCCCGATCTCAGGTTTAATCTGTTGGTTAGATAAAAGCGGATGCGGATTAATAAAAATTTCCATATAGACAATACATGATATAATAACCATATTGTGTCTCTACAGCTCAAACATTCAATGTCCGACAAGGCAGACGTGCTCATGATCCTAAAAAACCGGAACAATGTGTTACACATATCTCACAGTGAACTAAGCCTTGATTGGCACCGTGCTATATACCATATGCAGAGTGCTCATAAGTATTGTCAGCTTATTCTGTGGTGTAGTCTAGTCAATAACAAGGATAATACATTAGTATATATGCAATCAGGACAACGTGTAACTCACCTAGGTTGTCCACAAGTACATGCTTGCTACAGCAGCCGGCGGTAATAAAGGACACCAATAGGGTCCTATTGGGAAACATGGAAGTGATGTAATAAATATTGACATCTGGCATAGTCAAAGGGAAGGTAATGATATAGTGGCATATTCGGTTCCATACATACTGAAAGGGTGGTTGAGCAGGAGTACCGGAAGACCGCCATTAACCAACCATAGAGGGGGAGCCATCACAGTGCACAAAAAGGGACCCAGAACTGCCCGCCCGAGTCACACCGGTCCCAGCCGTGCATCGGATTGCCAATGCACCGCGGGAACCCCACGAAACCCCGGCAAACAGTCCCAGAGCCCCAAACAGCCCACAGGTGTATAACGCCCCCCCGGGTAGATCCCAGCATGGATTCAACCCATACAGAGTAAACTCACCCTCAAAAGTAGTCGAGTACCTCCACGAAAATCCAAGAGACACTCACCGATAGTATCACGTAGTGCGCGATTGACCTACCCTGCCGCCGACACCGGGATGGTGAAGAGATATCGGCGGCGGGTCTAGATATAATCAGAGTGACCGCATCACGAGGAGGGTCACATGTCTAATTAATTAACCGTCTATGTAGGCTACCATTCAATGGCATTCTAGCAGGTGAGAATGGCGGCCATCTTGTAGTAGACTTACAAGGAGCAAAACGGTCTGTTCCAAATAGTAAAACAGGATAAAAGAAGTCAGGTCTACTCATGTCGGCCATAAGCCCCATTGCCTATCCATGGAGACTAATGGGTATGAGACACAGCAAATATACATGTGTATATATATAAAAATATAATTAAAATTCAACATATATACAAAAATCCCGCAACCACGCCATTGGTATTACGGCATGTTGTCAGTCACTACCAAGGGCTAATGCTATCTATATCGAGGTATCCGTGACAGTAGATAGTGTGGTAACCCGGTCTAGTAGAGAGGTCACGTGTAATAGATAGGATTGCGAGCAACAGAGAGTGTCATTGTAACTACCCCACGTGGCAGAACAATTATCAAGGTGTTGGGAAGGACTTTTTAGTTGCCTCTATAGTATTGTATAACGTGGGTTAAAGAGCATTGCTAGGCGATCTTAAACTCAAACAGGCACGGAAATGAAAATCAAATTCCCATTTAAAGATTGGGCTATGGAACTAACCAACTGGGGGTGCTCAAAACTGACTCAAGAATATAGATTCAGTAAGGTATAATGTCTTAAGTCAGTGAGCCCCACGGTATATCATCATTCAGGCCAGCAGTATGCGTGGAAAGTCTATAGACCCACCTCTGTTCAGCTTTAAACAGAACGGTTTTGGTGGTGTGTGGGTAAGATTCTAACACTATCCAGCGTAGGCTGTCGGGAGAGTGTAATGTTTCCTTGTAGTGTGTGTAGAGTTTTGTTGTTGTTTTATGACAACGGATATTACTCCTATGCTCGGTTATTCTAATCTTAATGGGTCGCATTGTCATCCCTATATAATTAAGGCCACACGGGCACGTGATCATATAGATACACTGCTTAGTATTGCAATTAGTGTGTCTCTTCAGAGTCCATTTAAAGTTAGGTAGTAGTGATATCTCCTTCGATGTAATTGTTGGACAGTGTCATTCAAAAAAATTGTTTGCTGTGGGATGATACAGGCTCTAAACAAAGCTTCAATCCCCTGCACTTGCCTATCTTTTGTACCCCAGACAGATTTTGTGTCAATTGTGTCTTTCCAAAAGTCGAAACCCTGTCTAGACAGTTGGGCAATAAAGGCTGCAGAATAAATTCTTTTGTATTGGTTAACATATTTTTCGTTCCTGTATTGTTCACTTTTTTAAAGTAAAACGTTTCTGGATTGGATGTATTATACCCTGAAAAATATGGAAACTTCATTGCAAACGTTTTTGAGCTACCCCTTGGTGGGACAATGTTCCCATTGGTTATACATAAATACATTTCTAGGTGTTGCAGATTTATGCAAGAAATGATGACCATAGTGGTTATAACAATAAAGCTGTTCATAGTCTGATGAACCCTCTAAGTATTCATGGTTAGAGAATGCAGCAGACCTTTCTAGATCAGACATCATGTTATTAACAGTCTCAAAGTCCCAATCATCAGAATAGGTACTGGAGGTAATAAAGTCACTTAAAGAAATTTTAAATAAGTGTGGAATCTTCAAAAGTTCCGACGTGGTCGAATATATCATTATGCGTTTTGTCCCAAACTATACCATCTTGTATAGGAACGGCTGTGATGTTCACTGCTGACAAGTCTCTTGCTTCACGATGGGATGATTTGTGTGGTTTCAAAAGTAAGTTCACATTTTTACTTTCAGTGTCCAAATGAATATATCTTCCATTTATCAGCGCGCTAAGAGTCATTACTAAAGCTAGCCAAAGCAGAAAGAAAAATATTCCAGAAATAATCCATAGTTCAATCCATGGTGAAACCAGATAAGTCTTTTTCAGGAAATGAAAAAAGTCTTGTGCTTGTTCTTTGAAAGTTCTTTTGGCTGACGTCGTTTCAGGCTCACTTGGATCCTCAGAAAACGTATCAAAGTTAATGAAATAGCCAGAGGCAGTTCTGTCAATGGTTGAAATTGCATCAGGATTCGTTGAAATCGCTGGCACCAGTTGATCACGTGTTACGTTTGTGTAGACAGGTGTATCAGGACGAACATTTATTTGGGTTTCAAGAGGAATGAGTTCCATAGCATTGTTGCTTAGTCCTTCATTTCTTACTGTTGAATCTTCAATAGTGATGAGTCTTTCAGTTTGAACCTCTTGGATAGTAGCTAGAGGAGTGCGTCTGCTACTTGGTCGGAGTCCACAAGGCCTACTGCTTAGTATTGGCCACATAGTGTGGTTTGATGAGGTCGATTGACACAAGTCTTTTCTCCTTTTTTCCAGCAAGGGGCGGCAGAAGTACTGTTCTTGTTCCGTGGATGGCTAGGACAGGTACTGGTTGTCTGTAAGAAGGCCCAAATTCCTTCTTGTCCGCGATCTTCTCTCTGACTAGATCCCCAAGCTTTGGGATCCAGACAGGCCTTGCTGGGACGGCTGGAATTTCCCCAGTGGTGGTTGGCTTCAGGAATACGTTGCTTTGTTTCGATCTTAGTTCATTTAAGTCCTGTAAAATAGCCAAACGATCTTTGATATCAAATTGTTTATTTTCCACCACTGTGCCTTTACATTCGAGATCTGGAACCCACATTCTTGTTCCAAATAGGACCTCATATGGAGTGACCCCCCCTAGAGAACTTCTTGGCAAATTGTTTAATGAGCGTTGGACCCGATAAAGATGTTTGACCTACCCATCACCCGAACCTAATACCCTAGCTGTTATAGACTGCTTTATGTCCCGGTTTTTCCTTTCCACAACGGAATTTCCCTCAGGATGGAATGGAGAGGAGTACCGCAATGCTACGCCCAAACTGGCGATGGCTTCTTTGTAAGCTCGAGAGCTAAACGCAGGGCCCTGGTCAGAGTGTAGTGTGCCTATTGGTATGTGCCGATAAAGACTCGCAAATAGTTCGAGCATCAGCCGAGCGCTGAGACCACATCCATAGGAACCTTGAACACGAATCCACTGCAACCATGATATATTTATAGTTACCATCCCTTTGCAAGGGACCGCAGTGATCCAGGTAAACACAAGCTAATGGTTTATCTGAAAGTAACAGGGGCATCTGCACAGGACGTTTTACTGTAGAGACTTTCATCTTTTGGCATATTTCATGTTCCAAAACATAGTTTTTGGTCTGTTTCCTAATGCCGGGCCACCAATATCTCTGTTTTAATAACGATACTGTGGCAGAAACACCTGCATGGGCAGAGGCTATCCCTTCATGTGCTGCTAGGATCAGTCCTAATCTACGTTCCATGTTTGGAATTACCCTATCCCCCACTCCAGGGATTCGAGCAAATGGAACATTGTTCGCATCAATTACATACGAGTATTTGAGTGGAATTTTTTTTAGGTAATGCTGCACCACTGCCGTTGCTTGAAGCATTGACAGCCAACAATATCTCACTGTCTATTCTCGTTTTTGAACGAGTGATCGCAGCTATGGAAGCCGTTTGCACAGCCCCTTTCGCGGCTTTGTCAGCCAATGAATTCCCTGCAACGTGAACGCCATCACGTTGATGACTCAGCGTGTGTATCACGTGAGTGTTTTGTAGTCCGTCTTGCAACTGAACTACTTGTTCCCAAAGCGTTTTATGCTTGATTGTGCCACCTTTTGCATCTTTGAAACCATTTTGAAGCCAATTCTGTAAATATTCATTATATGATTGAACACAGTAAAAAGAATCGCACACTATAAGTGTGGGGAATTCACGATCCGTATTTTCAAGTGCCAATTTGAATGCTTCTAGTTCAGCTCGCTGAGCTGTACAATCTCCTACAGATTGAGTTTTAGTGACCATCGGTCGGAATTTACCATCGCGCATGCGACCTTTAACGATTGCGCACGCTGCACTGTAAGCTTGCTTACTCCCTGTAGCGGGTTGTGCTGATCCGTCAGTATAAATTATAATTTCGTACTGATCAAGAGGGAGAATCTCAATAGGCAGAGGACATTCATATTGCAGGAATGCTTGTGTTTTTAAATAAGGATCAAAAACATATTCAACATCTGTTGCAGCAAGAGAATTAACCCATTGTATCCATCTTGGATGTAAAGCTTTTGCATTTGGAATGCTCGCTTTTGTAACAGCCTCTAAGGCTGGTACCGGAGTCACGACAATAATGCGTTTCCCCTGAGCTAGTGCTCTTTCTTTTGCTACAGCGGTTTGAACTGCTGTCAGAATTGTTTCTGTTGAAGTGAAGCGCATTTCCGCTTGTGTATGCAAATGTGATTTGTATGCAATTGGTACTTTTTCACCTTCATTAAAAGTTAAGTAGGTGAATCCGCATTGACCCGAAATGATTCGGATCACTAAATTGCGTGTATTTACGCGTGTTTGTAAGTGATTTGTTGCTAACATGTCAGCTTGAAGTGAACGCAGGATATCTGTGTGCTCCTGTGTCCAATTTTTGATTGAGAAATCAGGTTTGATTAATTCGTAGAGAGGTTTAACCCTTTCTGCGTAATTTAGAATGTAAGTTCTTCCAAAATTTAGGAAACCTAGAATCGACTGTAAGTTTTTCAGCGTTTTTGGAGGTTGGAGCAGCACACACTTTACTAAAAAGTTAGGTGCCAGGCTTTTGCCTTCACTTGAAAGCTCATATCCTAGGAAAAGGACATTGAGATGGGCAATTCTTGATTTTTTTAAATTGAATCTGTAGCCCTCAGAGGCGAAGCCCAGTATAATGGTATTCACACTGTTCAAGTGCCTATCTAGGTCATCGTCTGTCAGATAGATATCATCGACATATGACAATGCCTCGTCATCATAAATTTGTAGTAACTCTGTTACTCTTGCTGAGAATAACCCCGGGCTGTTCTTGAAACCTTGAGGGAGTCGACAAAATTGACGCTGGGTCCCCATTATTGAGAAAGCTGTCAAGTACCTACTTTCAGGTGCTATGTTTTGACAAAAGAAACCATTTGTAATGTCTAATGTGGTTTTATATTTTTTACTACAATGTTATTCGTTAATGCTGTACTATGTGCATTTTGCACTGCAAATGTCTTAGAACAAGTGTTCAAGTGTCTGTAATCCAAAACTAGACGATATGTATGGTCAGGTTTGGAAACAGGAAACAAAGGATTGTTCATTGATGAGGTGCATGTTTCAATCACCCCTTGGTATTCAAGTTGATCTATGATCTCCCTGACCTGTTTTTTAGCTTCTTGCTTAATTGGGTACTGCCTTTGTGCAGTAGGTTGATTTTTTAAATGTATTTTGTGGTGAGGTGAGTCCTCATCCCATCCTACATGATTTTTAGGTCTCACCTGAGCCAGCGCTTAGCGCTGCTCTCGGCGAGAGTTTTAGTAAGCGGGTTTTGGAAGTGCAAACAGCAGTGGCTTTTGCTGGCGACCAGCTTGCGTTCACGATGGCGTGCACGCGCGCAACCGCCAGCTTCCAGTGCCCAATCAGGCGCCAACTGTCTTTCCTCTCACTTGATTGCTTTCACGCTCCTCCGCCCCTCCCCTTCCCCGCCGCGTCGCGCTGCTTTCACTTTCGTGCGCGGCCAATGCTTGTTTCTTCATGCATCGTGCTTGTTTAAAACAACTTCTCAGTCTGGAACGAGGGTCCTCATGCCCCTCCCACTTCGCCTGCCCCCACTCCCGCGTCACCCCCAAGTCAAACTCCTCATTGCCAATACGCTGGGAGACCGGCAATCCGTCCAAGATCACAGGATGTTGAGCATGCCGAAATTCAACCCCATACCTCGTTCCGAAGGCATTCAGCCCAAGATCACATGATGTTAAGCAACACCGATAACCCACCCCCTTCCCCGCTCCAAAAACGGCAGCCCCGAGTCAAGGCCCCCTCGACTCCCCCTCATCCCCACCCACCACTGCAACTGTACCCCACTCCCTCCCCCTATCACATACCCCCACCTCTACATCATGGCGCCAAAATGCCAAATGCACAAGTCCTCACTGGGCCGCTCCTCCCCCCTTGCCAATACCATTCGCGCCCTTGCCCCCGACCCCGCCTTCCCACCCCCTTCCACATCTAAACCGTCTACCTAAACTCTGTGCGTCCCCCAAGGCCCAAGGGCTCGTTCGTGGCAGTCTGAGGACTTTGGCATAAACACTCTCCCGACGTCCATGGCACGACCATGCCAGTTGCCGCCTCGTATGCCATGAGGGGCCACTGCACACTGAGAACTATGCCGCACCGATCGGGCTATCGCCCGTGTGCAGAGCTGAGAGATTGATGACACTGTATGCCATGAGGGGCTGCTGTGTGCTGAGGAACTGTGTCACATCAAACGGAGCGTCAACTGTGTGCGAGACGTTGCTGAGCCCTTATATGCCAGGAGGGGGCACGGAGGATGCAACCCGAGGCCAACATGACTGGACAGTGAGGTTCGTTGGAGCAACCCTGTATGCCAGAGGGGCTGCTCGGGACGCTGAGGCTGGCAGTCTGGGTCGTCACCTGTGATCTGAATCTGCCAATACAACCAAGACTGGATCCGCTCAAATGCAGGGGTTTCGCATCCATGAAGGCCATAGGACAGAGAAGACACTGTCAGAGCCCCACAGTAGAAGGAGACTTCCGCCCCATCCCAATGGAAGTAGAAAAAGGACTTACCATGTGTTCGCTGTAACCTTAGCAATTCCGATCGTCAGGACACTGGTAAGCATGGCTCAGGAGAGAGAGCCGGCGCCTTCGAGGAGCTGCGTGTGTGACCTTGTTCAGCCCAATCCAGGCCAGGACCCCGCTGTACTGTAGTGTAGTTCCTATTTCCCTTATAGGCTCTGCGCATTGGAATAATATACACTATAGTTTTGGCATAGGACTGAGGTCAGTATGCCTCTATCGAGTACATTAAACTTAATTACTTTGTGTGCCAGCTAACTCAGAGGCCACTAGAAACTCCTTGAGAAACAAGAAGGGAGTAGTTTCTGGCAACCGCATAAACATGACAACTTTGTTTCCCTTAGAATCGGAACATGTCTCAGAATCGTGGAAACAATAGATAACAGTTTCACTCAGTCAATCGTGCATGCTTAGTTTCTTCAGAGTTACACAGAAATAGATAGACGGGCGTTTCAATAAAAGGATTTATTGAACAGTCTTGTTTCTCGTGTAAGAGATATGAGCTGTTACAATCGCAAGACAGTATGCGAGATATAATACATACAGCGTAAGCAGTAAGAAGAAATAATACTGCAATAGCATTGTCTTTTAGCTATGACATATATTCATATACATAAATAACACAGGCTAAAAAGTGGATACTCGTCTGATGCTTCTAACTAATTCTACCCCAGTGTACCTAACCTAAGTGTAGTACAAGGTAAGAAGTAGGTGCTGTATTCTATAGTATGGTAAGCTATAGGTTTGTATGCCAAGAGTCCCTCTAGGTTCTAGTCAGTTCCATTCCTTAGAATGAGCGAGGTGGGAATCTCTTTCCGGATCTCAAACTCTAACACCCCGCGAAGGGAGTCAGAACACTGGAAGCTGGATTCTCTGCGAGCAGGGATGACAGCGTCTGGTCAGTGCGTCAGGCGGGGACTCGAATTCCTTCCGAACTTGCCGTGGCGAGCCGTATCGAGCTGTGCAGCCGAGCCTTGGTTTGCCATGGTAAGGGAAGATATATTTATACCTGGAAGGTGCTTAGGAATGTTTGCATTGACGTAAAGTCGGGCAGAGGAAGACGTCATGAATGAACCCCTAAGGAATAGTAGTTCATGCATAATAAATGAGTTCTTGGAGAAATCAATAATCCTAGGCTAGGGAAACTCCCAATGGCTTAAGGGTCTGGTTTCTAAGAACTCGTTGTGACGTTGGGTGGACGGATGTAGGTGACCATGCCTGTATTTGGGTAGCATGGCTAATGCCTAAATAAGGACTGGGATCTTGTGCCTAAATAAGGGCAATGCGAATTGTGCCTATATAAGGACATGATTCAGGAAAACCTATATACGGACATCTAAATCAAAACACAACAGTACTGCTGTCAGGTTTCATACTGCTGGAGCGGGTAAGTTGAGAACTGAGCCACTGGGCCCCTGGGGATATACCGCCATGGTTTTAGCAATCCTAATTGACTCTACATGACTACACCTTATGAACTACGTCCAAAAGGAGAATAACTCTTGAGCATGGCCTGATAGTTTACATTCCCTGGGTGTAGCCATATGAAAAGGGGGAATAACAACGCACCTGTTACATGAGAGTTGGGGACAAGGAGTGGCCTGACAACCGCTATGGTGCCTACCTCAAGGGAGAACTGTGTTATGGCTTTTTGAATGTCGGTTACCTTTGCCTGTGTAGAATTAGAATTAAAAAACTTCTTTTATACAAAATAAGTATTTGACTGGACATTGATGTATTGTGTGCGCTGATTGTACGTTGAGTTATGAGTCGTGTTCACTGACCTGTATCTACACTTCCCTCCGAGGGAGAGTTGACTGCTCATGCTACGCTACCCAATTGAGAGTCAGGTGCAGAAGGGGATGATTGACCGAGTTGAGCAGGATCTATGATAGGGTGTACCCCTGGACATCAGGAGTAAAAGGCCTCAACCACCTTGATTGGGCCCAGTAACCCCTGCTTGCCCTGTGTCCCTCTGAACGGGGTTCTCAAACATCGACTAACCTGATTATAAGGTGTGTAAAGCTCTCAGACCACAGGCACCTCTTGCCATTCAGCTTGGGGAGTATGAATTAGGTGATAAAGCTGTCCATAGATATTAGGCAATGATGGATGCAGGAAACATTGATAAAAGATAAGATAAAATAGGTTTATAAAGCGCTCGATTGCCATGGCGTCTTGGCGCTGAGGAGTGTAAAAAGAGGCTGCTCTATTAGTCGTACTACTTATTTGTGAGGAAACAGCCAAGTTTTAAGTAATTTCCTAAAAAGCTGTCTGTTTGGCTGCAACCTCATGGCGATTGACATTTTGTTCCACAAAGAAGCTGCACAGTGGGATAGACTCCTACCTCCCCATCGCGCTCTGTGGATTTTAGAAATTTGTACCAGACCTGCATTGGTGGATCTTAGATTTCTCGGGGGGGCGTACCAGGCAAACAGTTTTTGTATGTCTCCAGTTCCACCTCCGTAGAGTGCCTTATGGGTCAAACAGAGGGCCTTAAATTCCACTCGCTGCTGAATGGGAAGCCAATGCAATGGTCTTATAACGGCGGAGGTGGGATGACCTTTGGGGATATTTAATAACATTCGAGCCGCTGCATTTTGTAGTGACTGCAGTTTAATCAGTTGGGCCTTGCCCATTCCCAAATAGAGTGCATTTTAATAATCTATTTTGGAAAAAACTAGAGCTATCAGCACAGTTTTTCTAAGTTCTTGAGGAATAAAAGGGAAAATCTTACGCAGGGTCTTTAATAAGAAAAAGCATGAGGACGTTAGGCGATTCATCTGGCCAACAAATTTTAGTTGGTTATCAAACACCACTCCTAAATTCCTAGCCTTAAGGGTCGGACATGGACATTCACCCTCCTCTGAGGGCGACCACGATTGATTCCACAGGGTAGGGCCCCTGCCAAACTCCATTACCTCCGTTTTCTCAGTGTTGATTTTCAAGACATTTTGGCTCATCCAGCGCATGATTTCAGACAGACAGATATGGAAGCTGATGGCGGTCGCCTCATGCTGTTTAGAAATTGATACAATGAGCTGAGAGTCATCAGCATATGAGGCCAAAGTGAAGCCAAAATCTCTGACAATACTGGCCAGCGGAGTGACATAGATGTTGAATAGCGTCGGCGATAGGGCCGATCCCTGCGGCACCACGCACGGGAGGTGGAAAGTCTCAGATTGTAAATATCCCAATGAATAGTCTGCTCCCTATCTGCTAGAAAGGAGGTGAGAAGGGCCTGGGCCATCTCCCAATCCCCAATCCCCACAGCCTTCAGCCGCTGCTCTAACACCGTGTGATTCACGTGTTGAATGCTGCTGATAGGTCTAGAAGGATAAGGGCGGCCCTACCCCCTCCCCCATCCACCTGTCTGCGAATCTCCTCAGTTGATTAAGGCCCAGGAAGGCTGGATCTATGACAGATTTTCAGAAAAGCCAAAAATATTCAGGTGAGCTATAAATTTACACAGTGAAACTAAATGGAGTTTAAGTTACATTGTCAGTGGTGATGCTAAAAACCTGGTTTGAAGGCAACCCTGCTGGACCTACCTTTGTTGCCCCTTTAGACTACATGGCACAGAAGTTCTATGAAAATGTCAAACCTACAGGAAGCAGGTTTTGGGTGGTGGTGAAAGTTCACAACTCTTACTTTGCACATCGATTTGATGGGGCATTGTATGTTCTGTTTGACTCACTACACATGACCAAAACCACAATTTAAGATATTAATCCTTCAAGTCAGAAAGATCAGCTGTCATACCAAACTACCAATATCACCACTCATGCCACCACTAATGCAATTAATGGCCCCACTAAAGCTACAGCCAATGCCGACACCACCACCATTGCCACGCTACCAGCAACACTTACCACTACCACAACCAAGCATTGGCAACACTAAGAGAGCCGGCTCGAATGTCCTAATATATTGAAACCTCGTTTTCTTCATACCTCTGTTTGCATTTGTTGACACGTTAACCACATAACTGTTGGGTTTTCCAATGCTTGTTCACTGTTACTAAACTGTCAGAAAACAGGGCACGTGATCTTATCTTCTTCCTTGTGCCTGACTGTAGGTGTGAACATACTTTTACCCATTTGCCAATTGGTTGGTTCTTCAGTGATGCGTCATATTGGATATAATTATTTCTATCTCATTTCTACTCATATATATAAGGGAGGAAAGATGTGGTGAACAAGGCCAACTTTAAATGGCCTTCTCTGTAGTGAACTATGTTGTCTAGAAAAACATGTTTGTCAATGCAATCCCAGCGCAATATATAATAGGTTCAGTTGACCTCCTTTCCTGGTCCTTGTGGGTTTAGCTAAGATCATTTTACAGGTCTTCTGGCAACAATTGGGGCAAAGATCCCTTTACAGTAACAATACTTGCAATACTGCTCATCCTTTGTAACTGGTGTTTTATGCACTTTCCTCCCACCTTCTTCCTTTTCTCTTGCTGTTCACTGTAACCAAAGTTACATTGAAGCACTGGCCACATTTGGAGCAGGCGCTATTTCCTCTTTCGCATACTCAGGTGAGATCTGTGCTACTTTGGAGAGAGTAACAAGCTTTACAAGTTGCTCCATATGCCTCATTATGGGGTGATAATCTATACGTGTACCTTGTGCCACACCAATCTAGATTGCAGCTTAAATGGCCACAACATCATAGTGACTGTTTCCAATTACAACATGACCAGCTTGACACTCTGAGCCTCAAGTGCAGTTTTTGTTTGCTCTGCATGTTTCTGCTGAAAGGTTCTGTAACATTCTGGTTTGCCTCCAGGTGCAGCGTATTTGATTCAGGAAGACATGATGGGCATGCAGAGTTGAGGGCGATGGGCAGACCCTTGGATGTTGGGTGATTTCTGGGGTCCCAATGTCCAATTCCCCTTTGTGCTCCTTGCACAGCACCCTGCATGGCACAGAAGACCAGTGCTGTCTCTATTAACCCCAAATGAGACAGCAATGTTTTCCAGTTTCTTTGATGAATGGCAAGAAAATCAAGAGGACAACTTAACTGAGGACAGGGGGGATGGAGAGGAGGGCATGAGTAGCAGTTGCCTTTCTCTTCTGCCGAGACCTCTTTCTTTTCAAAGAAACTAATATTCATCAAGGTGCATGTCAAGGGGACAAGAGTGTGCAAGGTGGAGCTTAAAAGATGATGCCAGACCCACAGGGGGCCACAGCTCAGGAAAAGGATACTAGGCTTCCATCATGGGGGTGGGGGTTGTTTGCTTCTGGTGTCCTGAGGCCGATCCTATTACAGTTTTGCAAACTGGTGACACATACAATCCTTCCGCACTAGAGTCGGGATAGGGAGGGCAAGTAGTTCAGGGTCCTTCAGAGCTACTGCTATCCCTATCCCTGCCCCCACACTAATGTGTGGGGGCAGACAGTGAGAACTCAGTCATACACAATAATAATTAACTAACAGTACTCGTCTTGGTAAAAGTGAAGGTAAATGAGAAACTACACACAATAATGGGGCAATAATGGGCGTTTAGGTAAAGGGTTCTACTTTATGCAACTGCAGAGCTCTAGCCAATTTCTACAGTTTACAGTCAATTCTTTATTCAAGATTTGGATCCGCAAAGAGGTCCGCAAGATAATATTAACCATATTACATAAATAAAATATTTCTTCGGATAAATGTAAAAAACATTTTAAAAAATCGAAACATTTTTGACACAGTTCATTATCAGGTAAAAATATCAAATGGCCGGCTGCCTCTACAATACATACATTTTTTTTTTTTTAAAAGGTTCCAGTAATAAATGCTGATAGTGTAAGGCAGTGCACACCAATAGTACATGATTGATATCCTGTATCCCACTATTACAATGATCACATATTTCATCCCTTGCTGTCATCCTGGAACAGTTAGCGGTCACATTTTAAAGGAAGTATGGGCCACATGCATCAACATAAGGAATTGCGATTCCTAAAAGTGATTTTTAAGGAATCGCTCTTTAGGAATCGCAATTCCTTAAGCATGTAGGAATCGCAAAATAAATTGCAATACCTAAACATTACCCAATAGCGAATCGCAATTGCGAATCGCTATTAGGTTATGTCACTCCATTCATTACTACAGGCCTATAGACCTATAGGAATTAATGGGAATGCATTCACAAATTGCAGTTACCAAATTCTGGCACCCTTGCAATTCCAAGGGTGCCAGGGAGCCTAAGGCCCACCTGATGCACCTCCCCAAAAAGGTAAGTGTGCACATGTGGCGCACACACATGCTCTAAGGGCATGTGTGTGCGCCACATGTCACTTTGAAAAATGCACTTTTGTGCATTTTTCAAAGAATTTGCAAATTACCATCAACTTGAAGTGGATGGTAATTAGCATTTCCTAAATGCACAGTTTGCATTTAGGAAAGGCTTGATGCATCACATTTAGGGAATAGCAATTTGTGATTCCCTAAATGCATTTGCAATGTAGGTATTCGCAAAAAAAATTGCGATTACCTAATTTGCAAATGGAAATGGGTTCATGCATCAGAAAAAGGCTTTTTCCGGTCGCAAACGGGCCGATTCTGCAAATCTGCCGTTTGTGACCGGCAAAAAGCGTGATGCATGTGGCCCTAAATTCATACGTGACAATATAAGAAAAAATTCCATGATCAAAGTTCCAATTCAGGTATTTTTGAGGCGTCTTCACAATACAAAATGAAATTATTAAATTTAATTTTGCCTTATTTATATAAACTTTAGAATCTAAACTGAGGGCCTCATTACAATTGGAGGCGGACCACCAGCGACAGGCCATTGGTGGTCGTCCGCTCGATATCCAGGTGATCGGTCCGACCGCCGCTTATATCGGCGGTCGGAGCACAGAGGTCGGGGCAAAGGCTGCCGCCTGCGACAGGATCCAAGATCCTGTCCGGACGGTGGTCGGAATCCTAGCCCTATAATGGAGGCGGTGCCTGCAGTGCCTGTCCCTTTTCGATTTCCTTTTCATGGCGGTCTGAACACCATGAAAAGGCGAATGCAAATGAACTTTGGGGGCCCCTAAGCAGGGCCCCTCTGGGCCACTGCTAAGTGGCCTGGGAGGCACATTTAGTGCCACCCACACATCCATGCACCGTGTGCCAGGCACCATATGGTGCCTGGCACACTGTGCATTGATTTGCACGAAAGTGATTTTTACCACGGCGGCCTGTGCTGCAGACCTTTTCCTGGGCCATAGCATATGCTGCAGTGGTAAAAAGCACTTTCTGACCACCGTGCTGGCGGTCTCATCATAATTGGGCAGGGGGGGACCGCCGACTCATTGTGGGACGGCCTCCTGCCCGATACGATGGTGGTCGGCGGTCTAACCGACCGCCTTCATAATAATGCCCTGAGTCTTAGGATACCTGAGGACGACTTTAAAAAACTTTTTAGCTGATAAGCCGACCATGAAACAAGAATTTCTTGATTGAAGCATATTAGAAATCCCTATAAAATACAATTTTTTTTCTTCATATCAAAAATTTCTGTACACATAAGATATCTTGGTGTGTTCTCTTTGCTCATCAGCATCCTGTGTTCTCATCGTACTACCACAGTCAAGCCTTGCCCTTAAGCACTTATCAAACCAAATTCGAATCTAAGTGCGTGTACTGAAACAAGCATATTCAAATGACATATTTTCAGTAATATTTGACGTTCAATTTTATTTAAAAATATCTAATTTTGACATATTTATGCATTCTATAGCATACAGGAGATTCAAGGGGACTTATGCTCGGTATGCTGATAAGTGTAAAAAGTGCCTACGGCCAACGACATTACAAAAAGCCCTTAACCCACTGGCATGAGATATAGCCTTAAAGGGGCTATTTGATTTGTGCTGTTTTCATTCAGGGTACCAGAATAAATGTTGCCCCGGTAAGGGTAAGACTTCACTACTTCCAGCGTCTCTTTACCAAGGTACCAGTCATAACTGCAAAGTTTCTGGAGATTATTTCCCTTGATAATTAAAGCCTAACTCTTGTAAACATTTGATGTCAAATAATGAGAATCAGCAAACTGGTGGAGAGAGAGCAAGCAGTTATGAGAGCCCTTAGGAATTCAATCCAAGATAACGGTATCATCTGTATGAAGTAAACAAGTCTGGTGATGATCTCATATACTCGGGGATACCCCTTACTCGACTAAGAAGCTGAGGCAAGTCAGATATCTATAAGAAGAACAATATTGGGGCCAAGAGGTATCCCTGTTTCAATCCATTATTAGTATGACTTATGGGTAATAGGCCACGATCCCTTTCTAAAGGAACGTGGCACCAGCTCGAGGAGTGTAAGGCAATCATTAATCTCAACAAGTTCCCTGGAATGCCTGACCTATGCAGTTTTTCCAGAGCATTGGATGATCTACTTGATTGAACGCTGTGGAAAAATCTATGAACGCTGCATAGACCAGTTTCCGTGAACGAAGATGTATGTTTCTGTAATCAGTTGGAGCACTGCAATAGTGTCAATCATACAATGATTTTTCCTAAAACCAGCTTGTTCGATTGGAATTATCTTTTTATCTTCTATCCAGGGATGGAGATGTTCCAGAATACCTTTGGCAAAAATCTTTCCACCAGAATCTCTAAGAACTATTTGCTTATAATTATTAGGTTGCTTCCATGATCCTTTCTTATGAAGTGGAACTAAGACACTCCCTGTCCAAGACAAGGAGATTGAGCAGTGTTGGTGACAGTAGTCAAATGCAGTGGTTATGAATATTGCCCATAGTCTTGCTTCTCTTTGTATCAGAGATATGGGGCCAATGGTTCCCGAGCAGCTTATTTTCTGAATTAAACCTTTTTTTTACCGTGAAGGGCATATTTCAATTGTAAATCTGAAGATGTCACGCTACACCTGAAAGAGTTCTCATCCATGTGTTTAGGGATATAGATGTCAGAAATGCAGTTAATCCAGTGAACATCCCTAATTGGAATTGGGGTTGATTTAACTCTGTTCCTACAACAGTCAGAGATAATCTCTCAAACTCTTCTGGAGACTTTGCGATAAGCAGCTTCTCCTAGAGCTATCCATTACAATTATTCTCTAGTTTTTGTTATACTGGCTTTTAAACTAACGCTTTTCAGTAGGCCAGTACATTTTTCACTTTCAGACGAAAAGCTGAAAATCTGCCTTCTATTGATCTTCCGATTTAGAATAAGAACCAAGAATGGACCTAAGCTGCGTCATAGAATCCTAGGAGGCGAATTATCATTAGACATAAATTCTTTCATAGGTAGATCATATGTTTGTAGAGTAACTGGACACATTGGCATCCCCAGTAACTTCTAACAATGCCTCTCTATTTTTATTAATTTTATTAAGCCTCCAGTACATTCTCCCATTGGACTTTTTAAACCTTACTATGTCCCCTTTTCAACTCCACGATTCCACACCTGCCATTGGAAAGTCTCATTAAAAAGAGAGGACTTTGTGATCACTGAAGCGGTTATCAATATATTCAGTTCAGAGATCAAACCAAAGGTAGAATGGTAGACAACCAAGTAATCTGAGATCGAGCAACCCTTATTTGACAAATTAGTATATCTGGCAGGTGTCATCATCAAGTCAGCCGTTCACAATCAAACATTCTTGATTTCTTAGAGAGTCCAGTAAGTTGAGCCCTCTTTTATCTTGTTTGTTTCTTCAGATAATATGGACGAGGGGGATGTTTTGAATGCCGCTTCTCTATCCTTTTCCCTAAATGACTGTTAAGCAAAGTAGACTAGTAATACCACATTTCTCCTGTTCCATAAACTCATAAATGAATAGAAATAATTCTATAATTATCAGGGTGTATAAAGCATCATGGGATATTTAGATTCACTATAAGTAACCAGTCACCTGCACATTGACCATGATTCCTACTAATCTTTACCCCTTGAATGAGCTTCGAAGGGTGAATGAAACTGCCATGAGAGCAGCTGTACTTGTTGCTTAAAAGAATGTCCCCCTCCGCCCCTCAGCCAAATACAAAATAGTTGTCCATTTCAAAATGTCTGGTTTTCCAGGTTTGCTGGATACAAATAATCTCTGCCTCCAAGCTACTCGATAATGGTCAATTATTTTGACCAGAGACCTGCTATGTTTCGGGAAACCACTTTTAAACCATTTTTAACTGCTCAGATGACTGTTTCCCAAAGAACGATTACAGTTATGAGGCGTACTTATGTGATGATAAATGACTGTATTGTTCGACTTTGAACATGATCATTTCTTTATGTGAACTATGAGATAAGTTTGACATAAGTTCCAACAAGTGACTAATAGCGTTCCAAGAGGGTGCTTATCTTGTTAACAGTTTTGACATATGTCTTAATAAATGTTTCAACACTATTCCAAGATGGCGCTTATTTTGCAGCATGTTTGTGAGTGATTCAATACCACTGTTCTTTGTTTGTTTCACTCTGTTCAGTACCTTCACTCTAACAACAATTGGTTGTCGGGGTGAGGCTTAACTAGCCATGGTGTAGAAAGTGCGCTGCTGCGCTCTTGCCGGTAATGGGCCCCAAAGTCAGATATCCTAACTACAAACGACTGCAAACCCCCTGGGATGAAGCAGAGCATTGCCTCCTGGTCAGCATCGGAGAAGAGCGGGGAGCTGATATGCCATATATTGATGGCTGTGACCCCCTGGCGCAGCAAGATGGCAAAGCAACATAGGGCCAAAATAGATTCCGGTGCGTCCTGACTCTGCCAAGGATAGCAACAGGGGAGAGAGGCAGCCGGAGGAGCGGCAGCTGTGGATACTGCGGCATGCCGCATCGCAGCATGCCATGGGTCCAGTGAGCTACAGAGAGGAGCACGGCACATCGGGCAATGAGTACATCACAGAACGATTGGGGTAAAAGGTTGCTTTATTTGCAACAGGCAAGCAGCTTACGACAATTTTACAATAATTTTGATAAGGCCTACCTAATACAAATCAAGTATAACACCCCCCGCCGCCCCTAATTGATTCCCCACGATCTTTTTCCCATATTGAACCTCGTCCCCAACCCCTTAGTTTCGCCACCTGTCTACCTCCTGCCTCATTCCTCTGTCATCTGTTTTCCCTCTGTCCTAAGCTCTTCTGACTGCCCCAACCCTTCCTTCCTGCTTAAATCTCGTCTAAATCTGCCACCAGGAAAAACCCTGGACAGGTGGTTTTCCCGTCCCCCCCCACCTCTGATGTCCTTAGTTAGTATAACATAGCAACTTTGACTATAATGCAAAACTTCAAAAACCAATTTAATAAGATAAAATGATATAATTTGATCGACATAAATAATTTGTGTCCACACTGTTGCTTAACAGTTAAAACAAATATAACACCGGCTAATTGACAGTGGTTTTGAAAAAAGAGTTGAGGAGAGCTGTCGCAGAAACAGCCCCTTTTAGCACCAAGTATTCAAACCCAGCATATCAGATAATCGCTCTTTAATGTTCAGCAAATATAATTCATTCGCTATGAATGAAAGATAAACCCCATCAGGATGGAAAAATTTAAAATCCTCTTTCGTTATATCCACATGAGCCAGCCAACATATCCCATTAATACTAGCAAAACGATGGAGTTCTCTGTTAACTTTCCGTCTGGCTCTGTCCACAGCTGTGAATTTTTCGGCTCCCCTCCAAACCCTCCTAGGTACTAGAGCAGTCAGAATCAGTTTTGTATTTGGCCAGGATGTAATTAATAGCTCTAAATCAGATTTTATTGCAATTAACAGCCCAAGACCTGAAAACTGCACAATATCGTTTTCGCTCAAATGAATAAGCAAAATGTTTGGACATTTTCTGGACAAACGCAAATCATTTAAAAATGGCATCAATTGACCCCATTTCACACCGCCTTTGCCCCACCAATCGATCTTAATATCATCAAAGCCAAGGTTCTGTCCATAATGATTCCTTTTGGCTTGCTTTGTTGCCCATTTTATAAATGAATGACCAACGATCCAGACGCTTGCCATGGATGCAGATGGGCTCAACAGATTACCTAAAAATAGAAACTTTCTAGCAACGCAATAAAATTATAAATCCTCTAAATCTCTAACATATTTCAAACAACAATTGGAAGACCAGCGGCCTAACCTTTTTAGCTGTCTCAAGGAGAAACCCCTTTTTACTGCCTCTGAAGCTGCACCTATTCTGAAAGAATGCATACCAAATGCATTAGGATTATAACCTAAAAGGCTTAATGCTTTTCTTAAAACCGACAAGATTTGTGATGCTTTTAAAGAAGAGCCGTCCTGATGTTTGAAAATAAAAATGGGCAAGAAAACATTCGCTGATCTAAATTCAAGCCAAGCTGTTACCGGCAAAGCGGGCCGCTTAGCCTCCGCAATACCACTGTAGCTCCTTTCCCCCTCTGATCAGTTTTTGATTGTTCTAACAGAATTCGCAAAGACATTTTGGTTATTAATATATTTGAAGATTTTATTCCTTCGGAATTCGCTCTACCCAGTAACTCTGAGATCCTGAAGGCTCCAAAAAATAACCAAACCATACAAAGTTTGAATAATGGAAATTCAAATTGTGAATAGCAAATTTGTGGTAAAACTTGCATGATGCTGCCCAATAGCTTAAAAGAAATTGGCTTTCTCACAAACTGACAGCGCTTCTTCATTTTAGCCCAGCCTTGTAAAATCCTCCTGCCTAGTTCTCCCGCTGACGGTTCATAGCCCCAAAAACCTTTACCATAAAAGGCAAGACCCGCAAGTTTGCCAGCAATTGAAGTGGCAGAAATATTTTTATCTATGTTGGACATTATAAACCGTAGAACGTCATCCGTACAATTTTCCCAACCTAGGGCCCGACCAGAACAGAATAACAAGTGGCATTGTTTATCGACCTTGCTCACAGTGTTCAGACTAAACTCCAGAAACAGAGAACACGCACAGCAAAGTGTTCTCATGTGAAAGGCAGAAACTGTGTCGTGAAAAATAGAAGCATGTAGTGTTGTGCGCAAAAGCAGCATCATGGCGTCTAAGCTCATGCTAAGTTAACAATGTCTCCAATGTCCCCACCAGCCACGTGACACCCTGTGTAAATGGGAGATGAGTCTGTGTCCCCCTGCCATAGCCCATAGCGTCGCCAGGGTGTGATGGGGTTCTGGAACCTCCGGGAACGTGGGCCAGAGCTATCGGGCCATTGCTGCCAACTTAGCATATTGCAAGAATTGTCCCTGTCCTAAATTAAATGCTGCCACTGTGTCTCCAAAAGAGGTAAAGCGGGTCTCGGGATACAAATCTGACAACATGACACAGCCACTCGCCTATCACTTCTTTACAGACATCACTGAGGCCACCTGCGCGGTTTGGTAGATTAACCAGAGGTCGAGGTTAGGGGCAAACAGTGCCCTCCTAAGTGCACTCTTCACCACCCTCTCCCAGATTCGCCCCATCAGTCGAACCAGTTGTGGTAGGTCTCTGGGCATGCCCCCACCATGCATCAAGAGGGCTCCTAGTTGGTTGTCACTAGGATTGCCTGCCATAAGTGATCGTTCCCAATTGGCTTCACATCCAGCCAATAAATTGCGTGTTGGAATTGAGCCACAAAATATTAGAGCTCCAAATCGGGGACCTCCACCCCTCCCTTATCCCATTCATGCCTCAGAGTAGACAACCCCACTCTACATCTTTTGCCTTGCCACGAGCTCCAATAGTAATTTGTCTAGCTCCACGAAGACCCTCCTCGGAATTTCATAGAAGGCGTTTTGCATTATGTATAGACAACATGGAAGCACCACCATTTTTATAAGGACGATCCTGTCCATCAGGGAGAGACGCAGCGAGACCAAAACGTAATAGTAGGCCGTAGATTATATAGCACTCTAACCATATTACTAGCATAGAACTGGGATTGATCGTGGCTGATATAAATGCCCAAATATTTCACCCCCTCCAACTGTCCAGGGCAAGTCGACTTTTGTCAAATGATTCAAAGGGCAGTCTCACAGCAGCCCCAGTGGCAACAGTAGTGACTTGTTAGGGTTGAGTTTCAATCCCAACATTTCCCTAAACTCGGACATCACTGCAAGGAGTATCGGGGCTGAGATCTCAAGTTGTCGTAAATAGATCAGCTTTGTCTGCATACAATGAAACTATATGTTCTGTTGGCCCCACAGAGATACCCAACCCTTAAGAGCATAGCAAAGTCTCCAAGCCAGAGGCTCCATTGCCATGGCGAAAAGCAATGGCGACAGATGGCATCCCTGTGTTGTGCCCCGGTTTAAAAGGATCTCTATCAAGATGTATCATCTGGTTCGTACCCTTGCCACTGCGCTGGTGTATAGTATCTGAACCCATCTGATAAACCGGGGACCCAGCCCCATCCATGCCAGTACTTGCCATGCTCGATATCTAAAAAAGCAAGTGCACACGGAAGGTCCTGTAGTTCTGGTGAGTGCAAAACATGCACCAGCTGGCGCAAAGTACGTTGGGTGTTCCTATGAGCAATAAAGACGGATTAATCCTCCTGGATTCGCTGGGGCAGACATGGAAGCAGACGGCAGGCCAGAAGGTGACCCAGAAGCTTGAGGTCGGCATCTAGCATACAAATGGGCCTATTTGACCCCAATTCTAAGGGGTACTTACCCTACTTAGGGATTACCGCAATCAATGCCTCTCTCGTGGAACACAGCAGGGTATCCCTTTTGAAGGCCTCCTCTTAAACCTCCAGCAGCTTATCAAGCAAGGTTTGGGGGAAACACTTATAGAATTCTGCCGGCAAGCCATCACTCTTTGCCGCTGGGGAGACTCTAACTCCCATCAGCCCCTGCGAGAAGGACTCATGCTGAAAAGCGCACCCCGCTCCCACGGCCGTGTAAGCTGTCACCAAACATGTTTTCCCATTGGCGGAGAGCCTGCTGGGATGGTGTCTGCCACCGCTGGGGAGACTCTAACTCCCATCAGCTCCTGCGAGAAGGACTCCCGCTGAAAAGCACGCCATGCTCCCGCAGCGCAGGCCGCGTGCAGGGACGCGCCCGGGCCATGCCCGGGCTAAGCCTGAGCCAAGGGCGGGCCCGTTCACGCCCGTCAGAGCCCAGAAGAGGATGGGCTGGGCCCTCCCTCTAATATTTGCTGGAAGAGGAGCATAAAGATGCTGAAAAAGACTGTCAATAGTACGGGGAGGAAGAAGACCGCTCACCCGCCAGCAGAGGAGGTAACCCTTACATCTTTAGATACCTTTTTAGCAAAAGCTTCATCAGCCATAGCCTTAGAGATTGCCCGTGCAGAGAGGAGACTATCGACGGGCATGGATGACCATACAAATAGGGACATGACATGTGTGATGCTCCACAAGGGTCAGACACCGAGCACAAAAATGGCTGTAACCAGCCCTCCCACTTCTACCAGGATTGCCCTTGCCAATCCTATGCCAGAGGAATCAATACCACCTGTTGCAGCACCTGTCCATAAAAGAAAGAAGGGCCCTTCTAAAACCCTTTGCATCAATAACTCTAAGAGACCAAGGAAATGCAAACTAGCTCCAGTAAATCCGTCAGTTGGTAACATGGAGAACCCAACTATTAGCCAATTGTCATGCCACCAAAGGTTTTGAATTTGGACGATCTTCTTGAAAAATTTAACCAGCTCCTATCTCCAATATGCCTACGTTTAGAATCCATTGAAAAGGCAATAAAAGAGCTAGCAGTAACGAGACATGTGCCACCTCTAGATGTTGGGACCAGAGGGAGTTTCACAGGGCTGATGCAACATTCCCCAGTGGGCGATAATAAGGGCATGGCGAACAATAGTTTAAATCCCCTACCCGTGGCGAAACAACAACTTCATATCATGGCACCTTTAACTCAGGCTCCACCGCTGTTCAATGTTGCCAATTTACCTCTGGCGACAGTCGCGAGCCAAGTAGCAGAGCCAGCGATGGCGACTCGATCCCATCCTGACCCAGGGGGCACAGAACAGGGCATTTTGGCCATAAGGTTAGGGGGCCCTCGTCTTACACGAAGGATGGATGAGGGACCGAGGCCAGACCTCCCACCAGCTGCATGTCCCTATGTGGTTATTTAGGCAAACACTCCTGTTTTAAAAAGAGATCAAATAGAAACCACCACCCAATTAATCCACAAAGCTCGACACTGGATTTATAAAACTACCAATGATCGGTCAGAGGGACATTTTAAAATTTTAATGGCTCGCAGAGTTTCCTGGCTTGGTAAACAAGTCAAATCTATTATGGGGGACTGTGTGGTTTTAACTTTCAAATCTCCGGCCATGGCAGAAAAACTATTACACATTACCTAATATGCCAACCACATCGACACAAATATTTGTCCTACCTCTTGGCTTTTTTTTACAACCCGTCGATGCATCAGCCAGGTACAAATGGAATTAGGGCTCACAACCCCATTCCACCCTTATTGGATGCCCAAAATCACGTTCGCGGTGCGGAGAAAACACTGCACCACTTTTACCAACTTTTAACCGATCTTTGGCGCTGTCAGATCTGGATGTGTGCGAATGACGGATAATTCAGGAGGGGTCCCAAAACGTAGTAGTTATGGTGTTCTGGAGCGTTCGGATACCCAAGCCCTTCTGCTAAAGGATATGGACAATTTCACAGTTATTACATGGAACATTGCAGGCCTGGGACATAAATTGTTGGATCCAGATTGGCTTAAGTATATTTCCACCTTTGATCTAGTTTGCCTGCAAGAGACTTGGGCAGTGGGACCTGTTTACATAGATGGCTATAGATCGTATTAGACCCTCGCCATTGCTACAAACTCCGGTCGGGCGAGGGCGGGATTGTGACACTTTTAAAGAATACCTTGAGATTTGAAGTACTTTCATCCCACAATGATTGTCAATATTTTAATATGCTGCACCTTAAAGGTCCCGATGGCAACACTATTTTATTTATTAATTTCTATAGCAATTTATTCGGGCGAGATATATAAGATTGTATCCATAGTGGAGGAAAACATGAATCGGTTAATTAGTTTGTGCAAAAAAGATCCAGTAGAGTTGTGGATGGGCGATTTTAATGTACACTCTTGCCCCTTTGCAATCACCTCAATTTGTGGCCTAATAGATGAGGACGGAGGGGGTAGTGTGCATTTCTGCCAAAACCATTATGGGAATGTATTAAATAAGCACATTATCACAAAAGATCTGGAGATAATGAACCCTCAGTCGGAATCCACCGGCCATCCGTTAGAAACCTTCCGTTCTACCCTAAACAGCTCCACAATTGACTTTATAATAGCCTCAGCCTCCCTGAGAGGGGCTTTTAGTAATACTACGGTTAAATTCTCAGGCTTCAGCGATCATGCGGCCGTAGCTTGTCATATGTATTGGGTAGGTTCCAACATCTCACATATAAAACCCTATGTTGCAGGAAAGAATGGAATAACACTTAAGTGGGAGAGCATTGATAGGGCAGTTATTATCCCCTGGGTAGTGTCTAGTAGGCTTGAGTAAATAGCAATATGCCTGGATTTAAACCCGGACCCGCCCAGCACTATTGTGGCCTTTGAAGCCATTTTGCTAGAAGTAAAAAGAATCTTTCGAAGAGTGGTGGGTCCCTATAAAGTAAGGGGCAGAAATGGTTCAACCAGAATTGCACTAAAGCACTTTCTCATCTACACCAAATCCTTAAGTGTGTGCCAAAAGACCGAATCCTGGTCAAACAGGCTCGCCTAAGGTACTCCACGGCCAGGAAGAATAGGCTAAAGATACTGAAGGAAGAAGCATGGGAAAAACTGCTCCAAACATCTGCCACAAATAACGCAAGGGATTTCTGGGCAACGATTAATGCCCCATTTTTAAAATCAAATACAGACCCCAACCTTGACGATCATGTGTATGAGGACTCCTGGGTGGAGCATTTTAGTAAAATTTGTAATCAAAAGAGAGAGGGTACTCGGGCATTTTGCGAAGACCCCTTCTCTCCACTTAATATTGTTCTCTCTTTTAATAATTTGGAGATAAGTGAATCCCTGGCACAATGCACTAGCAATAAGCCTCCTGGTCTAGTTGGCACCCCAATAGATTTTTTTGTTGACTCTCTTGAACCCTGGGGGCCTGTGCTCACTAACGTTTTTAACGCAATAGCCAAAGAAGGCCCGCCTGTTTCTTGGCATGAAGCAATTTTAATACCTATTCATAAAAAAAATGATAAATCTGATCCTAGAAACTTTAGGCCAATTTCCCTCCTTGATAGCACGGGGAAACGTATGGGCTATTAAACAGACTGGCGGCTTGGGCACTGACAAATAACATCTTGATCCCGGCCCAATATTGGTTTTACATAAGGTAGAGACACCCAAGACCAATGTCTTAACTTGAGTCTGCTCATAGCAAAGTATACCCATGCTAAGCAAGGTAATTTATACATGGCCTTCAAGGACCTAAGCGCAGCCTTCGACTGCCTAGCCCATTCCCATCTCTGGAGGATCATGAAGGAAACGGTGGTAGACCAAGAAATAATTTCTTTTATAAGACAATTATACTCGAAGGCCGAAGCGTGTGTCTGGTATGGGCATCAGGGGAGTGCACTAGATGGTTTTCAATTTCCAGAGGGGTCCGCCAAGGGTGCGTTCTTGCCCCTTTTTTGTTTTCTTTATATACAAATGGGGTAGAGTCCCAATTGCTTGAATCAGCCATAGAAGTCCCTAGTATAAATAAGACGCGTATTCCAATTTTATTGTACACAGACGATGCAGTTTTAATTGCACGTACGAGAAGGGCCCTCCAGAAATTGCTAGACACTTATGTAAAATGTATGCAAAGTCTTTACTTACAAACAAATGAGGCCAAGTCTTTTATTTTAATTGCAGGCCGAAAAGGGAAGAACCCCCTTCCTTTTTATTTCTGACCGCAAAGTGGTGCAGACAGTTGTTTTCATATTTAGGGATGACTTTTGATTATAGATCATCCTGGATTAATATGGTGGCAAATCCAGGGATCATGCTAGAAAAGAGCACTAATGCCATCCATTCATTTTCTAACAAGCTGGGCACAAGACATCTAGATATCATAAAAAAGGTTTATGGGGCTAAATCTAGTGCAGTAGCTTCCTATGGTGCTGGAGTATGGGGTTATGCTAACGTAAAGGTGATACAAACAATAGAAGACTCCTTTTGGAAATCAATGATGAGCCTCCCCATCAGTTGCTCTAATTTTAATTTACACCATGAGCTGACCAACCCCTATATCACTGATCAAATAAATGTAGCACCTATTCTCCTTCGGCACTCAATATGGAGAAGAGATACTGTGATTCTCACCCAACAAATTATTATGGATTGTTTATCACTAGAACACACACAGAACATACAGGTGCTAGCGTGTGTTAAAAATACTCTTCACACTTTAGACTTAGGAAGCCTATACGAAACCCCCGAAAAATGTGTGTCTATCTCGAAAAAGCCTTAAAAGCCCCGCTTTTAAACTTGCGAATGAGGTGAGATTGACTGCCCAGAATAGTAAACCTTCGGTCAGAGAGTATCTTGAGGGCCCAATGCAGGGCGAGGGGGTACCATCCTATTTGGAATTTGTAACAAACCCTCGTCACAGATTCATTTTGTTATGGTGTCGCCTTAACCTCATTACGTGCATGTTGGGCTTTCCTGCCGGTACTTATTCTATTAATGATCTCTCATGTTGCCCATGTGATGGTTCCTCCTGCCAAACCGATCTGCACATTTTCTTTTTAGTAAATTTTATTGTGATCATGGTGAGAGATTTTTAATTCCAATTATGCGTAAGATTAATTTTAATGGTCTTTTTATAGTTTTTATTTGTGATGTATATTTGAACTGTTATGATTAATATTGTATTAATCGAATAAAGACATTTGAATTGAATTGCCTGATGCATCAGCAATACCCAAAATAGGATGGGGTGTGGCCTCTGCCCTGGTTATACGTGTCAACATTCTACCCGCCTTCTCCTCCTCCAAATACCACCGTCATCTTGCCGTCTTCCTAGTGTATTTTTCCAATTAGTCCCATAGCTCACACACCTTCACTTTCTGGACCCTCCAGTCCGCCTGTGCGGACAGATTTGCCAGAAGCGCATCCCCCAGCACACCAATTCCCTTTCCTGTTGCATAATATCATCCTCCAAGACTTGTTTCACCCCAACCGCTTTGGCCATGCATACCCCTCTTATGACCACCTTCATGGCATCCCACTCCACTGCTCTGCTTCCCACTGTCCCCCCAATTGTCGTCAAAATACTGCACTAGAGCAGTAGAGACCACATCTTGGAACACTGGCTTCGTTAAGGCCTCAACATTCAGTCTCCACAGCAAGACTCTGGGTGGATTTCTGTCTACAGAGTAACCGAGAAAGAAAGACGCCTGATCTGAGACTGGAAACAAGCATCCTGGGACCGGTTTCGGGTTCAAAACACTCATCAGCCAGGCTATCTTGAATCCAGTGGCAAAGTGAGCAAGGGACCCATGTCTGGGCATACCCTGCCAACTTAGGGCGAACAAACCGATACCAAAGGGGATGATGGACGGAGCGTTAGAGCAAATCAAACACTCACCCCCAGTCAACTGATCTGGGTTTAATCCATCATCATTCTTTAGCTCACTCCACCACCCCAGTTCAGACATGGCCATATGCAAATCAGTCTGACCCTGTGCCTCATGGGAACAGTCCAGCCCGAACTGCCAAGCCATGTCTTCCCTGGACCGAAAACAAGCATCCTGGGACCGGTTTCGGGTTCAAAACCCTCATCAGCCAGGATATCTTGAATCCAGTGGCAAAGTGAGCAAGGGACCCACGTCTGGGCATACCCTGCCAACTTAGGGCGAACAAAGCGATACCAAAGGGGACCCCAACCTTGACGACCATGTATATGAGGACTCCTGGGTGGAGCATTTTAGTAAAATTTGTAATCAAAAGAGAGAGGGTACTCGGGCATTTTGCGAAGACCCCGTCTCTCCACTTAATATTGTTCTCTCTTTTAATAATTTGGAGATAAGTGAAGCCCTGGCACAATGCACTAGCAATAAGCCTCCTGGTCTAGATGGCACCCCAATAGATTTTTTTGTTGACTCTCTTGAACTCTGGGGGCCCGTGCTCACTAACGTTTTTAATGCAATAGCCAAAGAAGGCCCGCCTGTTTCTTGGCATGAAGCAATTTTAATACCTATTCGTAAAAAAGGAGATAAATCTGATCCTAGAAACTTTAGGCCAATTTCCCTCCTTGATAGCACGGGGAAACGTATGGGCTATTAAACAGACTGGCGGCTTGGGCACTGACAAATAACATCTTGATCCCGGCCCAATATTGGTTTTACAAAAGGTAGAGGCACCCAAGACCAATGTCTTAACTTGAGTCTACTCATAGCAAAGTATACCCATGCTAAGCAAGGTAATTTATACATGGCCTTCATGGACCCAAGCGCAGCCTTCGACTGCGTAGCCCATTCCCATCATGAAGGAATTATACTCGAAGGCCGAAGCGTGTGTGTGGTATGGGCATCAGGGGGGAGTGCACTAGATGGTTTTCAATTTCCAGAGGGGTCCGCCAAGGGTGCGTTCTTGCCCCTTTTTTGTTTTCTTTATATACAAATGGGGTAGAGTCCCAATTGCTTGAATCAGCCATAGCAGTCCCTAGTATAAATAAGACGCGTATTCCAATTTTATTGTACGCAGACGATGCAGTTTTAATTGCACGTACGAGAAGGGCCCTCCAGAAATTGCTAGACACTTATGTAAAATGTATGCAAAGTCTTTACTTACAAACAAATGAGGCCAAGTCTTTTATTTTAATTGCAGGCCGAAAAGGGAAGAACCCCCTTCCTTTTTTATTTCTGACCGCAAAGTGGTGCAGACAGAGTTGTTTTCATATTTAGGGATAACTTTTGATTATAGATCATCCTGGATTAATATGGTGGCAAATCCAGGGATCATGCTAGAAAAGAGCACTAATGCCATCCATTCATTTTCTAATAAGCTGGGCACAAGACATCTAGATATCATAAAAAAGGTTTATGAGGCTAAATCTAGTGCAGTAGCTTCCTATGGTGCTGGAGTATGGGGTTATGCTAACGTAAAGGTGATACAAACCATAGAAGACTCCTTTTGGAAATCAATGATCAGCCTCCCCATCAGTTGCTCTAATTATAATTTACACCATGAGCTGACCAACCCCTATATCACTGATCAAATAAATGTAGCACCTATTCTCCTTCGGCACTCAATATGGAGAAGAGATACTGTGATTCTCATCCAACAAATTATTATGGATTGTTTATCACTAGAACACACACAGAACATACAGGTGCTAGCGTGTGTTAAAAATACTCTTCACACTTTAGACTTAGGAAGCCTATACGAAACCCCAGAAAAATGTGTGTCTATCTCGAAAAAAGCCTTAAAACCCCCCTTTTTAAAATTGCGAATGAGGTGAGATTGACTGCCCAGAATAGTAAACCTTCGGTCAGAGAGTATCTTGAGGGCCCAATGCAGGGTGAGGGGTACCATCCTATTTGGAATTTGTAACAAACCCTTGTCACAGATTCATTTTGTTATGGTTTCGCCTTAACCTCATTACGTGCATGTTGGGCTTTCCTGCCGGTACTTATTCTATTAATGATCTCTCATGTTGCCCATGTGATGGTTCCTCCTGCCAAACCGATCTGCACATTTTCTTTTTTTGTAAATTTTATTGTGATCATGGTGAGAGATTTTTAATTCCAATTATGCGTAAGATTAATTTTAATGGTCTTTTTATAGTTTTTATTTGTGATGTATATTTGAACTTTTATGATTAATATTGTATTAATCGAATAAAGACATTTGAATTGAATTGCCTGATGCATCAGCAATACCCAAAATAGGATGGGGTGTGGCCTCTGCCCTGGTTATACGTGTCAACATTCTACCCGCCTTCTCCTCCTCCAAATACCACCGTCATCTTGCCGTCTTCCTAGTGTATTTTTCCAATTAGTCCCATAGCTCACACACCTTCACTTTTTGGACCCTCCAGTCCGCCTGTGCGGACAGATTTGCCAGAAGCGCATCCCCCAGCACACCAGTTCCCTTTCCTGTTGCATAATATCATCCTCCAAGACTTGTTTCACCCCAACCGCTTTGGCCATGAATACCCCTCTTATGACCACCTTCATGGCATCCCACTCCACTGCTCTGCTCCCCACTGTCCCCCCAATTGTCGTCAAAATACTGCACTAGAGCAGTAGAGACCACATCTTGGAACATTCAGTCTCCACAGCAGGACTCTGGGTGGATTTCTGTCTACAGAGTAACCGAGAAAGAAAGGCGCCTGATCTGAGATATAACTGGCCAAATATTACCTCTCCAGCATTCTAGAAGCAGCCGAGGCCTGAACAAAAAAATATTCAAGATGGCTGTAAGTGTCTGCAGGTCAGGGTGTAGCAGGAAAACTCTATTGTATTAGGATGGGGCTGCCTCCAGATGTCTACCAACTGTAGCGTATTTTGTACTTGAAGCAGGGTGCTGGTTGCAAGAGGTTTAATCCCCTCACGGGCTGGAGACCTATCCATAGCCCCATTCACCGTACAATTAAGATCGCCTGCCAGCAGAACCTCTGTGTCCGGAGACACCTGCAAAACCTTTACCACCAAGCCCAAAAGTCCCTATTGTCTGTGTTCAGTGCATACACGTTAACCAGACATACATCATGAGCTTGCAGCGTCCCCTCTAGGATAACATAGCGCCCCTCTTTATCACTAAGAACCCGAGTGGATTTAAATGGGACTCCTGGGGCCACCCATGTTGCAACTCCCGAGCATATCCGGAGTAGGAGATGGCATATATTTGTCCTCTGCAACGCTTTTTCAGTCTGGCGATACAATCCCCCATGTGTGTGTTTCTTGCAGAAACGCAATCGCCACCCCATATCTCTTAAGAAATTGCTGTACCCTTTTGAGCTTCTGTGGGTTATTCAGCCCCCTAACGTTCCACGTGAGAAATTTAGACTTGGTTCCCATATTAACCAAGCCTCTGCCCCAAAGGGTCACCCCCCATTCTGGTACCACAACCGTGTCTGCTAAGCTTGTACCCAGCTCCTTGTATCTGTGGAAACAAGGACCTTAATTTCCTTGAACCAACTTGACATAGTAATGTACTGAGTGAAACAACTGTCCCCCACTCCCAACCCACACCCATGGGCAGTAGCCGAAATCCCCTCCTGGCACAACTCTCGGTCAAATGGGTTATAACCCCTGCCCCATCAAATTGTCCCACCCAAACCTTCCTTTACCACAAATGCACTACCAAAAATTAGAATAATGAAATTCCAGGTTGTAACTCACCTGACTGGCACCCCTGTACCGCCATCGATCGCAAGCCCCAAAACAGGGCGCAGCAATTCCAGGCTGTCGGGGTTCCAGACCTCCCCAAACTGGGAAGCTATGATCCCCATCCAGCATGCACCCCACTTATAATAACTGCTCTTATTTCCAATGCTCCATGAAATGCAACTATGAAAGAAGAAAGAATAAGCAGAAAACCCACAGTCATTGTCTTATTTAACACCCTCCACCCACTTACCACCAAAAAACAGATCTATAGGAAGCTGGCCCTCAGCAAGCACCAGTTCCACTCCCAGAGGGTAGTCCATCACTCAGGGTTTCCCGGACCATGTCCAATGGTGAGTAGGAGTTCTGTAACTCGATGGGTTCTCGGTCCCTTCGAAGGGTACCATCATGGTTGACTAGGATTCGTCCCACAGCCTACTCGGGGTTTGTTTCATTCTGCCATGTTGGAGTCTCTTGGTGGAGTTGGGACAGCCTCGGCCCCCTGCGTCTCTGCTCCCACCACTCACAGTCAGTGTCTTCACGTTGGAGGTCAACCGAGCCCCAGCCACTCCTCTGCCTCTCTCGGAGTCTCAAAAAAGTACACCTTGCCCTCATATTGGATGCAGAGGCGTGCAGGGAACAGCAAACTGTACCTTATGTCCAGTGGCAGGTAATTAATGCACTCGTCCTAAACCTTTCAAATGTAATCCGGATATATTTGTATCGGGGTACACTCATAATTTAGTGGGCCATGGACCCAGACACGCTGCAAAATTGCAGCTCTATCCCTGTAGTTAAATAACTAGGCTATAATGGCCCCCGGGGCGCTCCAGTCCGTGGCATCGGGCCCCGTGCTCTATGAACATGTTTAATTGTGAAACATTTGGACAGAGGTATTAGGCACAGCGCGGTGCTGAGCCATTCCTCCAAGAAGAGGTCCGCAGAGTGCTCCTCAGCCATTTCTGGAAACCCACGGAAGTGCAAATTATTGCTGCAGGACCTCCACTCAATGTTCTCCTGCCGCAAATCAATCTGTGTTGTGCTGCATTTAAGTCCAGCCACCATCTCCTGCAGTTGACAGACTGTATTTTTCAGAGCCAGTACATCTTCCTCCGTTGCCTTGACCCTGTCGACCACTTTACGAAGGTCCGTCTTCAGTAGATTGATATCAATTGTCATGGCGTCAGAGCGCTGCTCTTGATCCCTGAATGGTCTCCAGTGTTGCAGCTGTTCCAAGCGTCGGGTCACCACTGTCCTGGGAGATCAAATTGTCACTTCTGTTGAGGTCAAGAAAAGTGGAGAACACTCACTGTATAGTATTGTCCATAGACGGAGCATGTTAAAGTCTCCTGGAGTCCTGCGTGGTCTGTGTACAGGGCTGGCCCCTGCCGTAACTCCAGGCCTCCTTAGAGATTCGAGGGGAGAGCACTCAATCGGTGTCTCCAGTGCTCCAGCCCCCTCACCGAGCTGGGTCTCTCCACGTGACTGGGATTCGGTGCACTCCCGGCTGTGCAGGTCTGCGTGTGGGCCAGAGCTCACAGGCTCTTCCTCTCCCCACCACAGCTAGTATTCCCAATCAGGCTCCTCCCTTAGGCACCACAGGCCGCAGGCAGAGCCCAACTCACCGCAATCACTTCGGGCCCCCTCGACAAAGCTCTTCTCTCGTGCTGTGAGGCCTCAACGGTGCTGGTTCTCAGTGTCAGCTCGACTGATGACTTCCTCCGGGTCAGCCACCTTCTGATCTCCAGGTGCCAGCAGGGTGAGGTAAGCCCTCCAAGGCGTCGCAGGCAGCCAGACCCTGGCTCCCCCTCCTTTATACTCTGGTATCAGGAGAACGCCTGGGTCACCGCTGCACTCAACCTCCACGCTCAGAGCAGCCATTCAGCTGATTCCTTGCTTCGTTGTCTGCCGCCCGTCGGTCAGCCCACTTTGCTAAGCACCACCGCTCTCCTCTCAATGGGAGCCTTCCGACCTCCCTGCCACCTGCTACTCGGCTCCAGCAGGCCACTCCGCCAGGGTCTCTCGCAGGGCCGGCTTTAGGGCAGTGCGATGGTGCGACCGCACTGGGCGCTGACCTAGAGGGGGCGCTGACCTCAGGTAGGGGGGCGCTATGTTTAGCAATAACTTATGATTGGAGAGATGAGGGGCACTTTTGCCCGGTGGTAGTGAGAGAATCCAAGGAGGAGGTCATTGCGGTGGGGGCGCCAAAAATGATTATCGCACCGGGTGTAGAGGTGGAGAGGTGTGGTGCAGCGGCCAGGGCAGCTGACTTCGGAGCACAGGGTTCACACTTCGATCCCCGGCTCCGGCGGCAGCTCAGCTCAGCACCATGTGACTCTGGGCAATAGCTCACTTAATTTCCACGACGGCCCCCAGCGCCTTGAGACCCGTAAGGGTGAGTAGCTGCGCTATATAAAAACGGACTTACTTACTTACGTGTCACCAGAGCTAAAGCCGGCCCTGGTCTCTCGTTCAGGCAAGTTTACGGCCCCACAGCACCATCGGTCTTGCCGTGAGGCTCAAGTTCCACCACACGGAATTCCTCTTACTGTCTGAGCGTATCATACATACCAATCTGGGCAGGATTTCATAGGATATGTGTGCCCGGGCCGGGAGCTTCCCGGAGGCATGTTTAGTCGGACATCATGGAAAGCAACCAAGCACTGAAACGGTTTTGGTGACAAGTCAGAAGATTTTAAAGGAGGAGCAAGAGGCACCGCACAAGCATTTCCAGTAGAAGAGCATTGTTTCCTCTGGAAGCAGGTCTTCTTTGCAGATAACTTGGAGTGTAGTGATTATTCAGATGCTTAAGGGATGGAGTGTAGTGATTATTCAGATGCTTAAGGGATGGTTAAGACATCCATCTGGGTCTTAATATATTTATGAAGCAAATCATCCAGCTGAGGGAAGAAAAGATGAGGACCAAGAAAAGGAAGGCAAAAGCGAAGGACAGAAGCCTTTTTGGTTCCTTCTGTTGTCCAATCATGAGTCTACACAAGTCTGCGAGCCCGACAACTGCTCTACAGATAAAGCCTGTAGCCCACAAGGAGTTAAAAGATTTGCCAAAATGATGCATGAAGCTTTAGTCTGGCAAGCAGGTCAGCAAAGTCAGATACAGTCAACATAGCTGTGGTTGAAAATCTTTGACCGGACTCTGTGATACATACAGGGATTCATATTGGCTCTCATAGCAAGGTTCAGCCCCGAGTAAGCCATTCACCAACCACCTTTCTTTCTAAGGAACCAGACAGTGGAGCATCCTCCATGACCACTGAAGAACGACCTGCCAATTTAGTTAAAACAGAATCTAGCATCACTGATTGCAAAAAATCCTGATGACCAATCGGATAGATCTTTGTTCGAAACTTTGGAACAGTAGTTTTTTCTATCTATTTTCATTCAGCAAGGATAGTATCCCTCCTTACTGGAAAAAAAGGAAGCGATCTTGGAGTAAATCTAATAAAATAGACAATAAGGCTGAACTGGTACTTTGGAACTCCTCCTCTCCATTTGGAAATTCCATTCTTGTCATCGAAACAACTTCTAGGGTGAGGCAGAGGTGAATATATCAATACCTCCTCACTCTCTAGTAAGGACGAGGAAGAAGGAATGAAACAGGGCAGTCCACCAGGTACTGTTTCCTGATTTTTTCTTGGATGTGAGATCAACAAAGGTTTCAGCCGATAAAGCACAAATATATGCCCTAGAATGTACGGCTGCCCCCTAGTTGTCACCAGGCAAACAACTGACAAAAAAGAGACCAACAAGAAAAAAGTGAAAAATCAAGGCAGCTGGCCAACCCAATCCAACATGGCTGACATTCTGCAGAGGCGCGCAATACTTATGCCCAAGTTGCCACCTGAGAACATCACTTCTCTTGTATCAACACACTATCCATCAATTCTTTTAGTGCCAGAAAAGATGGAATCGAAGGAAATGCATGCTCCTTCCTCACCCCGGCTGACCATAACTGGCCACAGACGAGAGGAACAACAAAACCAAAGACCAAGAGCCAAAGTCTAAGAGCCAAGCTACCGGCCAAACAAATCTAGGGCAGAAGATACAGAGACGGAAAGTGTTACAAGAATCTGAAAGGGCAGACATTAAAAAACAGTTAGTGATTAAGGGAATTCTCAATTTTATGCAGCTGGGTATAATCCTAATTAAAAAGAAGTTTATGCTACTAACGGGTTCTATGTGGAAAGCATGGGACGAGGAAGGGGAATGGGGAGCAATGGGCATTAAGTGTTGCTTTCATGTTATCTTTCTGTCTCCATTTGTCTCTCTATTTAAGTAAGAAATTAAAATTGTAAAAGGCTCAGCATGAATTGCTTTGTAACACATGTGGATAACTTTTCATGTTTTTTTTGTCTTGTCCCACAGGGAGACTTCGAGAAGAACAAGGTGAGTTTGTTAGTAAAGACATTGCTGAATGTCCTTCTATTTAATGAGTTCAGTAGAAAACTTTACTCTTAGGGGTAGATTTACGAACTTGTCACGCAGTGCAGCGCAGCAAGTCACCTTGCTGCGCTCCATGCGTGACAGGAAAAGGGCAGGAATGCGCCCTATATAAAAAGTCGATACGATGCATTCCGGCCTTTTTCTCTGCGCTGGCACCCTTTTAACAGGTTAGGTGCAAAGGTGCCTCTGTAGCATGCAGGATTGTTTTTGTGCAGGAAAGGGCACTTTCTTGCAAAATAAACAATCCTGAGAGGTATATTCCTGTTTCTATGAGTACTACAGATTGCAGCACACATAGAGAGAGGAAGTAACGAGGAGAAATAAAGAAATGCATCGAAATCCATGGGAGTTGCGTGGGAACACCCCCACAATGTCCATGGAACGCCTTCCCAGCGTAGAGTGAGGCAGAGCAGCGATTTGCACGGTGTTGCTTTACTCCAGATTTATGGAGCCACTCAGGGCCACGCAGAGCGGCCTAATGTGGCTTCATAAATCTCACTTGAGGTTTGTGTCACACATGTACCACGTTGCCTGGTGCAAACGTGCTGCAAACCAGTTCATAAATATGCCCGAGTAATTAGTAGGAAAAAGCAGGTGGAAATAGCATGTATATGAGTTATTTGCTTGCAGCTTTAATTGCAAAGAGACATTAACTCACATGTAACCATTGCTGTAAAGTGGTATCATAGGAAATTATTGATTCGATTTAGCAGACGTACAGATAGGACCACAAGGCTGAGCGATGTAGCTGTAACTGTTTATAGTTGCCATGACCTAGATGTTGATACTCATTGTATGAACAAGAAAGGGGGAGGATTGCATCTTGAGGGCATGAGGTATTGTAAGTTTCCATTGTGCTAGTGGGCAGGGATGGCTATGAAGTGATGCAGTCTAGAAAAAGACTTGCAACCCTCCTCACCACTCCAGCACTATGAGAACCGAAAGTAGTAATATCGGACTGCGGGTGAATAGAAGAAGCGGGTGGTGATCTAGGGTTGCATTGAAGAGATGCTGCTATTCAATTCTTGAACTCACTTCCTTTTCTTTCTCCTTCTTGTCAGTGTCCTGACACCGTAGAAACCTAAAGAGAAGTAGAAAAGAAGACCTCCCTTCGAGTGTCTTGGTATTATTTGGTTTAACCTCAAAATGACCTAACTCCAGAGTACTGCCACTTGTAAAGGACGCCCATTGGTCATTGCCAGACATTTACTCAAGAGGACAGGGTACCTAACATGCCTTGATTGCCATCAGATGTCAATAGACTACTTCTACTACCAGAACCCAGCTGTCTGTAAAATCCCTCTTTGACTGAATCGTAGTCCTTGCCCCGGTACAATGCCCGCTGCCTTATGGATGGATTCATGCTGTACAAATACCACTTAAATTAATGCAATGTAATTTTTGTGGGTTCCTATCTGAAAAGGGTAGCAGGGGCCTATGAGGGTTACTTTGCTGAAGGTAATGCATCTCCTGACACCATTACTATTGCACGCACCTAGGCACTGATGTGGCTACCTTTATACTCATCCCTATCCTCAACATTTTAAGAGTATGGCCACTTCAAAGGTGGGCACACCATTTTTTGTTCAAGACCCCAAACAGTAGAGATAAATAGGAAAAAAACATATCTTTTAATTATAAGTTGAAGTGTACATATTGTCACATCCCACACACTCAACCTGTTTCTGCACCTCTGAAGGTCTTATTTGGGTCCAGTGCTTCCTGCAAGACTTTATTCACACTCTGGTGTACATTACTACAACTACCAATTAAAATTAAAAAGGTATATTTACTTACTGCCAGCTCTCTGAGGCCAGAATCAAACTAGTAAAAACAGCAATCTTGAAGCACTCCAGTCTGGGTTTTCATCAAACAGCGCAACACACTTGAGAAAATGACATTGCTTCGATGACTTGTGGACAAAAGCAAACACAACAAGCATTGGCATAGCCAATAGGTCTCGCCTTTGGGACCTTATAAGAGTTTAGTTATCCAGCGCAATATTCTTGGTGCAACATCAACTGTTGCATGGTTAAACACTTATAAGGTCCCAAAGGCGAGACCTATTGGCTATGCCAATGCTTGGTTTTTTTGCTATGGTGAGCAGCAGAGTTAGGGCTGGTGGCAAGTGCAACACGAACAATGAAGGGAGGGCAGGTGTCAAGGGCAACATGGACAATGGATGGAGAGCAGGTGGGGGGGCAACATGGACACCAGAGGGACGGAGGCCTGGGGGGGCAACACAGACAATGGAGGTACGGTGGGTGTGGGAGGGCAACATGGACAAAGGAGGGAAGGTTGGTTGCAGGGCAACATGACCGCAAGCAGAGGAGGGTCGACTGGAGGGGGCACAAGGAGGGGGAGAAGTAGATGAATGGAGAGAGTTATTTGAAAGTGGGTAGATGATGATGTGCAGAGTAGAAAGTGAAACTAGTTGGGGCCATATCATATAAACTGGGCTACAGTAGGTTGAAGGGCTTGAGCAGTATTGTACCAACTTAGACTGTGGTAAATAGTTGATTGACACACACATGTGCTGCTGCTTTTGATTGGAAACGTTGCATCTTTTGTTGGCATATCTCAAGTGAACAACTGAACACAGTACAGTAACATGCCGATACCATAACATACCAAAAACAGCATAGCACAATTAAAACGTAACGGACCCCAACAAAAACAGAATGCAACATAGCCAAAGGACAGCTCATCACATTGCAATATTGCAGCACAAAAAAACAACAGAATACAACACACCTACAGCACAATGCCACACAAAAAATACTCACTTTGTCACATTACCACCTCCGCAAACTTGCTATCATAATATTGTGGTAAAAGGTGGTGTGCACCAAGCACTGCCTTAACGTACCACAAGGACATCACATAGCACTAGTTAAAAGTGTTTGTGAACAGGTGTTCCCTCTCTGTGTGTTCTGTGGTGATGGCAACCAGTGGCAGTGAGAGAGCCATATTCCGGCGGAGTGTGGGTATTGTATATTCTGTTCTAATGTGTGTAGAGCAAATTAAAATAATAATAAAGTAATGTCTTTGGCACACTTAAATACTCAAGTTAGCATGTAATACAACCTCGGTTAATGGGGCATCCGTTGGGAGTGGCTAGCGGTTAACCAAATATACGAGTCAGTCAAATGCTGATTTGTCAGTTAAGATAGATATTTGATCACGTGGGTGCCCTTCAGCAAATGTGGCTCATTAGCACCTTGCAAAGCCAGGAAGGTTGCACTTACTAGAAGATTCGAGAATGTAAAGTACCATAGAACACGGGTAATGCTGTGACTGAAATAATTTCTAATGAGATCTGAATAACATTTCTTATTTTCTCTTCTCAGTGGTTCATATGATAGTATTTGAATAGGTAGCTGCCTTTTCTCTCACAGTGTATGTTAGCCTTTCTCTCTGATTACCTTCGTTTCATGGAGGGACGGCATTTTTCTACCTTTCCCCGTGTCCGTGTAGGCATTTGTGCACTGACGTGGAAACAAGTCGGGAGAGAGACTTCTGCTGCCTCTGAAGCAATGTTCTTTGAAGTTGTATTTAAAGATTAGCTTATTAATGCTGTGTTTTGGGGGCTTCTAGGTAATTGCTTTTACGGCGGTAGAGGAGAGTTGCCGTCTCATGAATGCCAAACAGCCTCTTTTTACCCCCTTGAGCCTGAGTCAGCTCTTTGTAAATTTACATGACGGGGAATACAAGCATTAAAAATGCAATAGGTCTCGCCTTTCATTAAGTTAAAGCCATTTGCTTTGCTATACAATACCATCAGCAAAGCAAATGGCTTTAACTTAATCAAAGGCGAGACCTATTGCATTTTCAATGCTTGTACTTTGCGCTGCTGCGCAGGGTCTCATAACTGAGAGACCGCCCCGCGGCTGCGCATCTTTATTGTCCGCCAACCAAGTGCACACGCCACAGGGTGAGCCGAGGCACACCCCCCGGCTAAACAATTAACATCAAGTACCCCGTACCTCACGTATCGCGAGAGGCAATATTACAGCACCCTCTCTTATTTCCTCTCCTATCTTTCTTTACATGACTCTCTAACTCTTCCTCTCTGCCCCCCTCATTTCATTCTTCCTGTCAACCCCTCAATTCAACCCGGGACCACTTCCTCTTCTCTCACTGACTCTATTTCTTTAGACCCTCCTCAATTTATATGTTGCAAGATTTTAAACCCATTCACAGCTTCAGTTCTGTTTCTGTATCACCTTTTCAATGTAATTAGAGACAGTTGTTTTGCTGTAAAGTACATTGACACCCCGAGTTGAGTGGTGCTGTAGAAAATGTAAATAAATGCATACAAATAAATATAATATAATATGGTGGGTCAGGGTGCTTAAGATGCAGCCTATCCTAGGACGTCCCAGTATGTATTTGGTGCTAACATCCATAGTATGCAGTGTGATGAGTAATGTAGTGGGACAGTGAATTTAGGGTGCACTGCAGTGTTTTAATGTCGCTAGGAGGTGGTAGGTTAGTGTCCATAGGGTTCAGTGCAGTGTTAGTGTCCTTAGGATAGAAACATCTGAGATTGAAGTGACTGAACATGTGTTATACATGCATTTCACGGGCAGAGAGAGGTAAGCTTTCTATAGCCAGATCTAATGCGAGGCATGATATTCACGTCGAAAGTGAACACAAATGAGAACCCTAGATAGATTGCCCGGCCGTGGATGACGTTCAGAGTATCCAATTTGTTTTCGCGGGGTTACTGAAGATGTTTATAGATTTGAGCGACGAAGGAGCCAATGCTGGATAGGATAAACCACGAAACAAGCGGAGGTTGAATGCGGGCAGCAGTGTCAGAAATAAAACAATATAAAGTGAAAAGAGAAAGAGAATCAAAACAACTCGCAGTTACTAGCAGGATGTACATTTAAACTGACAAAGGATGCAGCCTGGCTCGCGCACAGACCTATAGAATAACTTTCACGAATATGTTTAGAGACAGCAGATACTCACGGTTTACTTGTGCTCGAGGCTAGGAGAAAGGACGTGTGTGCTGAGACTACTGAAACCTCAGTGGCTGTATTTAAAAACAAAACAAACAAGCGCGCGCGCCTCGCACGGCAGCAGGGGGAGGGGGGAGAGGAGGGGGCCTGCGCGATTCCCTTGCGGGAGCGAGCGGCGCCAGAAGCGATAATTGCTACCATATGGCGCCGCTCGCTCCCGCAAGTGAATCGCCAAACGTGCACGCGTTGCCATTGAAGGCAATGGAACGCGTGCACGTTTTTGGCTGAAATGCCGAAGCGATTCCAAAAGGTCTTTTTGCCTAAGCAGCGCATGCGCGCTGCGTAGGCGAGACCGAAAAATGACTCCTGCAACAAAGTGTAAATTGTTCTAAAACTTACACCACATAAGTAGTTTCCCATGAAGTCTTTGGTTTTAACATTGGTTATTCAAATTTTCCAACAGAAACTCACACACTGAAATATTTGATAACAACCATTTACTCCTTGACTGTTCAATACTCTTCCCTAAAGACTGCACAGGCTCTTCCTGAAATTTAAAGTGAAAGAGTTTTTATTTGTCTTTGAAATGAAGTTAACTGGTAGTTGGTTCATACTACATCAGGCTGATTGCTCAACACGGTACCAGCATGAATCGCAAAGGGCCTACCTTCAAAAAGTAAATATAGATCAGAAGTTTGTCCTTAACCCCTTGCACGCTGTGCACATTTTCGCGCTGTGCGGGCAAATTAATTAGTGGGCGGGATTCGACGGCGCCCAGCCGTCCTCCGCACACGCCCACTGTGACGTCGGACGGCCGGGGGGCGTCCGAAGCATACAAGGGGTTAATCCTTAATTTAGTTCAGGGGTTTAATATATATTGATATGTAATATGTATGTATATATATATATATATACATATATATATATATTCACTGAAAAAACCATAGGTTTTAGGGACAGTTATAGTTAGTTGGACATTGCACTCGTACAAAACCCGTGAAATTCCCCGTTATAGTTAGTCCAGCTAACTATAACTCGCGCCCCGCAATGCACTGCTGATGACGTCACATATTACATCACTCATGACATGGTCAGTGACATCACTGATGACATCACTGATGACATCTCAAATGACATCACTGATGACATCACTGATGACATCATCCAGTGACTGTGTGTTTCTGTAAAGTTTAAATATTTTTAATATATATAGGAAAAGACGTATTGAAGAATGAGTGGGTGTGTAAGTGTCTGTATGGATGATTTAGTAGGTGCGTGACTGACTCTATAAGTGAGTGATTTAACGTATCTTACTGAATGCATGGGTTAGTGACTAAACTGGGTGAATGTCTGTATCCGTCTGTCTGTTGCTGTGTAAGTGGCTGCATGTGTTTGTGAATAGCTACATGAGTGTCTATATGAGTTATTGAATGCTTGTCTGAGTATCTGTATGGGTGCCTGAGTGTTTGTGTGGGAGGGGTGTGTGCAACTCTGTGCATAGATGTGTGAGTGGGTGATTCACTGGGTGGATGGTTTCAAGAGTGCAACTGTGATAGACTGTATGGGTGGGTAAGTGTGTGTAAGAGTGTGTTAGTGAGTGAATGTATGTCCCAGTGGTACATGTGTGAGTAACTACATATGTGAAAGGCAGTATATATGTGTGTTGGAGTATATAAATAGCTATAAGCGAGAGTGAGTGATTGTGATAGTGGCTGTATGGATGAGTGTGTGCTTGTATCAGTGATTGTATAAGAGCGTAAGAATGTGCTACTATTTGTATGAGTAAGTGAGCTGGTGTGTGTATAACTGTATAGGTGAGTAAATGGTAGTGTGTTTAATTATTTGCATGACTGACTAGGTGTGTGAGTACCTCTATGGATGAGTGGCGGTGTTTGAGTGTCTATATAGGAGTATGAGTGCATATGATAGTCCTGTACTGAGTGACCGTAAGTATGAGTGACTGTACGGGTGAGTGAGTGGATGTGTGCGTAGACCTAAGAATCAGTGAGTGGGTATGTAGTTATTGGTGTTGGAGTGTCTATGGTTTTGCGAATGGCAGTCTGTAATTTAGAGTGGGTGTATCAAAGGTTATATTAGGGTGTGAGGAGGTGCATCTGATTATCACGTGGATGATGTCATCAGTGATGTCATCAGTGATGTCACTGACCATGTCATGAGTGATGTAATATGTGACGTCATCAGCAGTGCATTGCGGGCGCGAGTTATAGTTAGCTGGACTAACTATAACGGGGGAATTTCACGGGTTTTGTACGAGTGCAATGTCCAACTAACTATAACTGTCCCTAAAACCTATGGTTTTTTCAGTGAATTTCAAAGGTTTTTAAATGCTAATTTGTAACTATAACGTCCCTGAAACCTATGGTTTTTTCAGTGAATTTCAAAGGTTTTTTAAATGCTAATTTGTAACTATAACATGTCTGAAACCTACAGTTTTTTCAGTGAATTTCAAAGGTTTTGTAAATGACAATTTTTAAATGTATTAATTGTTATATACATTTTTTTCATACTGATTTCCAAATTTTTTAGAAACAATTTTTTTTTACATATTTTATTTTTTAAATTACATTGTAATTACATTATACATTACATTACAAAAAATACTTTCTCAGAATGAATTACTTTAGTTTAATTACTTTGCACATAGGCAATAGACTTTTAAGTACAGTAGTTACAGTTGTTGCAACGGGCAACACATTTTCAAACACAATGCAACATTCAGCTCAATGTGAATTTCTAGTTAAATGCAATTAGTTACTTTATGGATTACTTTTCTAACCACATTACTGGATCCTAGATTCAGTCCTGGGACATCTCCTGTAAACAGTTGAGTAAAAGCGTTTTGGTTACAGTCGTGATTTTTAAGGAATATTATTGTACTTTAAAAGTTCACACTTAGAAACTTTTTCTCATAGAATCACCAATGTTATCCTATGGAAGGAAATTCACTTAGAAGTTAAAAACTGTTATCGTTACTTTTTCTTACTCAGTGTTGGATCCTGGATCCAGCACTGGTGCATCTCCTGTAAACAGTTGAAAGAATGCGTTTAAGTCATACAGGCGATTTTTTAGGAATATTTGTAGTTTGTGAAAATCGACACTTTGAAACTTTTCTGCTGAAAACCAGACAATGGATTCCTATGGAAGGAAATTCAAGTTACTGGTAAGTACGGTTAAAATTACTTTTGAGGATCAGTACTGGGCTGAAAGATGCAGCACTGAGGTCTCTCCTGATAACAGGTGAGTAAATCGGAATTCGTATTTCGGCTGATTTTAGAGGAATATTTTAAAGTTCCAAAACTCCACACTTAGAAGAATTTCCAAGTGAAACCAGTCAATGTTAGCCTATGGAAGGAAATTCAAGTTACCGGTAAGTACGGTTAAAATTACTTTTCAGGACCAGTACTGGGCTGAAAGATACAGCACTGAGGTCTCTCCTGATAACAGGTGAGTAAATCGGAATTCGTATTTCGGCTGATTTTAGAGGAATATTTTAAAGTTCCAAAACTCCACACTTAGAAGAATTTACAAGTGAAACCAGTCAATGTTAGCCTATGGAAGGAAATTCAAGTTACTGGTAAGTACGGTTAAAATTACTTTTCAGGATTAGTACTGGGCTGAAAGATGCAGCACTGAGGTCTCTCCTGATAACAGGTGAGTAAATCAGAATTCGTATTTCGGCTGATTTTAGAGGAATATCTTAAAGTTCCAAAACTCCACACTTAGAAGAATTTCCAAGTGAAACCAGTCAATGTTAGCCTATGAAGGAAATTCAAGTTACCGGTAAGTATGGTTAAAATTACTTTTGAGGATCAGTACTGGGCTAAAAGATGCAGCACTGGGTTCTCTCCTGATACCAGGTGAGTAAATCGGAATTCGTATTTCGGCTGATTTTAGAGGAATATTTTAAAGTTCCAAAACTCCACACTTAGAAGAATTTCCAAGTGAAACCAGTCAATGTTAGCCTATGAAGGAAATTCAAGTTACCGGTAAGTACGGTTAAAATTACTTTTCAGGATCAGTACTGGGCTGAAAGATGCAGCACTGAGGTCTCTCCTGATAACAGGTGAATAAATCGGAATTCGTATTTCGGCTGATTTTAGAGGAATATTTTAAAGTTCCAAAACTCCACACTTAGAAGAATTTCCAAGTGAAACCAGTCAATGTTAGCCTATGAAGGAAATTCAAGTTACCGGTAAGTACGGTTAAAATTACTTTTCAGAATTAGTACTGGGCTGAAAGATGCAGCACTGAGGTCTCTCCTGATAACAGGTGAGTAAATCAGAATTCGTATTTCGGCTGATTTTAGAGGAATATTTTAAAGTTCCAAAACTCCACACACAGAAGAATTTCCAAGTGAAACCAGTCAATGTTAGCCTATGAAGGAAATTCAAGTTACCGGTAAGTATGGTTAAAATTACTTTTGAGGATCAGCACTGGGCTAAAAGTTGCAGCACTGGGTTCTCTCCTGATACCAGGTGAGTAAATCGGAATTCGTATTTCGGCTGATTTTAGAGGAATATTTTAAAGTTCCAAAACTCCACACTTAGAAGAATTTCCAAGTGAAACCAGTCAATGTTAGCCTATGAAGGAAATTCAAGTTACCGGTAAGTACGGTTAAAATTACTTTTCAGTATCAGTACTGGGCTGAAAGATGCAGCACTGAGGTCTCTCCTGATAACAGGTGAGTAAATCGGAATTCGTATTTCGGCTGATTTTAGAGGAATATTTTAAAGTTCCAAAACTCCACACTTAGAAGAATTTCCAAGTGAAACCAGTCAATGTTAGCCTATGAAGGAAATTCAAGTTACCGGTAAGTACGGTTAAAATTACTTTTCAGGATCAGTACTGGGCTGAAAGATGCAGCACTGAGGTCTCTCCTGATAACAGGTGAGTAAATCGGAATTCGTATTTCGGCTGATTTTAGAGGAATATTTTAAAGTTCCAAAACTCCACACTTAGAAGAATTTCCAAGTGAAACCAGTCAATGTTAGCCTATGGAAGGAAATTCAAGTTACTGGTAAGTACGGTTAAAATTACTTTTCAGGACCAGTACTGGGCTGAAAGATGCAGCACTGAGGTCTCTCCTGATAACAGGTGAGTAAATCAGAATTCGGATTTCGGCTGATTTTAGAGGAATATTTGTATGTTTCAAAATCAACACTTAGAAACTTTTTCAGCAAAAGCAGGCAATGATATCCTATGGAAGGAAATTCAAGTTACTGGTAAGTACGGTTAAAATTACTTTTGAGGATCAGTACTGGGCTGAAAGATGCAGCACTGAGGTCTCTCCTGATAACAGGTGAGTAAATCGGAATTCGTATTTCGGCTGATTTTAGAGGAATATTTTAAAGTTCCAAAACTCCACACTTAGAAGAATTTCCAAGTGAAACCAGTCAATGTTAGCCTATGAAGGAAATTCAAGTTACCGGTAAGTACGGTTAAAATTACTTTTGAGGATCAGTACTGGGCTGAAAGATGCAGCACTGAGGTCTCTCCTGATAACAGGTGAGTAAATCGGAATTCGTATTTCGGCTGATTTTAGAGGAATATTTGCACAATGGTGAAGGGAGGGGGCCTGAGGTGACATCTGTGCAAACGCGCCCCGTGGCGCGTTTTAAGTTGGGGATTAAGTCCCCTTGAATCATGAGGGTCCCTGGGGCCAACTAGCCCACCAGGAACCTCCAGTATGCGCCAGGGGCTGCGTTGCAGAGACATGTACAGAGGCCACACCCCTTTTACACCTCTCTGCAACGCAGCTCTGTGGCGCTTTCTGGACGTACCTGTTGGGCTAGTTGGCCCCCAGGGACCCTCAGGATTGAAGAGGATTTAATTCCCCATCTTAAAACGCGCCACGGGCCTGTTTGCACACATGTCACCTGAAGCCCCGCCCCTCCTTCACCACTGTGCAACGCGCCGTGGCGCGTTTTAAGTCGGGGATTAACTCCTTGAATCCTGAGGGTCCTGAGGTGCAACTAGCCCACCATATACCTCCAAAGCGCCATAGAGCTGCGTTGCAGAGAGGTGTAAAGGGGCGTGGCCTCTGTACACCTCTCTGCAAGGCAGCCCCTGGCGCATACTGGAGGTTCCTGGTGGGCTAGTTGGCCCCAGGGACCCCAGTATTCAAGGGGAATTCGTTCCCCCTCTGCAAGCGCGCCAGGGCGCGTTTGCAGAGTGGTGAAGGAAGGGCGGGGCCTACGGGCCCGATCGTTTTTTCCCCCTGAAGGGGGCTGTGTAGCCCCCTTCCTTTTCCTATTTTTAGGCACTGGGGACCCCATCCCCCAGGGCCTTATCCCTTTTTAAATTAAAATAAAAATAAAAAAACGGGAAGGGGCCGCGTGGCCCCCTTCCCTGGGCCTCTATTGGCCCGGGGACCCCATCCCCGGGGCATGGCCTCGATTTGTTTATTTTTTATTTGGAGGGGCTGCGTGGCCCCCTCCTCAGGCCATTTAAGGCCCCGGGACCCCATCCCCGGGGCCGGCCTTTACACTTTTTTTTTAATTTTCGTTTTTTTAAATTGGGGGAGGGCTGCGTGGCCCCTCCTGCCTCCTATGGCCCGGGGACCCCATCCCCCGGGGCCTGGCCTCGTTGGGGACTGTGGGGGTCCCCAAACCCCCACAGTCCCGCCGGCTCCCGCGTCCCTAGGGAGCCGGCATTGCTTTCCACATGGGGAGCAGCTAACATGCTGCTCCCCATGTGAAAGCAATCGGCTTTGGATATTGGAAGAGAGAGCAGGTTTCCTGCTCTCTTCCAATATCCAAAGCAAGTTTGCAATGACAGGACGGGAGCCGCGAGGATCCCGTCCTGTCATTGCAACTACAGTGTCCCGGGTAGGCACCCGGGACACTGCAGGAGCCGGCCCTGGGGGTGGCGGTCCCCAGGGCCATCAAGGGCTCCAGGAGGGGCCGCACGGCCCCCTCCCATCGTTTGCACAGCCCCGGGAGGTGGTGGTCCCCGGGGCTTGGGGTCTAAAACGGACCCCCATTTTCATTTTCTTAGTGCCCGGGAGGTGGTGGTCCCGGGCGTGTGGGGCTGGAGCCCCCACACAGGTTTTAATTTAAAAGAAGCCCGGGGAGTGGTGGTCCCCGGGGCTGCGAGAGGCTCAGAGCCCTCCCGCACCATTATACATAAAGCCCCGGGGCTGGTGGTCCCCGGGGCTTGGGAGCCTTAGAGGCCCCACACATAAATTAACCCCCAGCATGCCCCCGGGACTTGGCCCACCCGGGGCCAATTACATCAAAGCGCGGAGACCGCGCTTCGATTTTTTTCCGGCAAGGTTAGCGCTCCCTGAGCGCATCCTGCCCGATTTAAAAAAAAAAAAATATATATATTTTTTTTTGCCCAGGGGTCCTTGTGGGACCCCTGAGCAAGCCTAGGGGTCAGGGTGTTTCTACCCTGCCCCTTTGTGCGCTTTGCGCACTTGTTTCTGTCCTCGGTTCTACCGAGGGACAAATGACTGCCAACATTTCCTGAATCGGAATGTTGACAGCCAGCTGACAACCAATTAACATGCAGCTCGTGCTCGTGAGCATCCGCTGCCATAGATATACCTATCTTTTTACTTTTGATTTTCTCAGCAACTACTGAGACGGATTTACACCATTTAACAAAAGGGTTCTTTCTGAACCAAGAACTACCTCTTTGCCAAATTTGGTGTAATTCCGTTCAGCAGTTCGGGCTGTAGCCGTGTCTAAAGTTTCCTATGGACAATTGCATGGGGAAAACACGTTTTGGGACCCCCTTTTCTCGGCCCCGCCTGGCGAATCCCCCAAGACTTTCAGGGTAGGAGCGGACCGGAGCGGGCCATAAAGTTTGAAAATTTCGCAAGATACGTCAACCGGCAAGAGAGTTATTTGAAATAGAATGTCGCGGATTTCCTATGGATAATAGGTTGTAACTATAACTATCTACTGGCGACCGCCAGTAGATAATATGTACCTATATATATGTATACATATGTGTGTATATATTATCTACTGGCAGTCCCCAGTAGATAGTTATAGTTACAACCTATTATCCATAGGAAATCCGCGACATTCTATTTGAAATAACTCTCTTGCCGGTTGACTTATCTTCGCGAAATTTTCAAACTTTGTGGCCCGCTCCGGTCCGCTCCTACCCTGAAAGTCTTGGGGGATTCGCCAGGCGGGGGCCGAGAAAAGGGGGTCCCAAAACGTGTTTTCCCCATGCAATTTTCCATAGGAAACTTTAGACACGGCTACAGCCGAACTGCTGAACGGAATTACACCAAATTTGGCAAAGAGGTAGTTCTTGGTTCAGAAAGAACCCTTGTTAAATGGTGTAAATCCGTTCAGTAGTTGCTGAGAAAATCAAAAGTAAAAAGATAGGTATATCTATGGCCGCGGATCCTCCCGAGCACGAGCTGCATGTTAATTGGCTGTCAGCTGGCTGTCAACATTCCGATTCAGGAAATGTTGGCAGCCATTTTGTCCCTCGGTAGAACCGAGGGACAGAAACAAGTGCGCAAGCGCACAAAGGGGGCAGGGTAGAAACACCCTGACCCCCTAGGCTGCTCAGGGGTCCCACAAGGACCCCCTGGGCAAAAATTTTTAAAAAAATAAAAATAAATCGGCAGGATGCGCTCAGGGAGCGCGAACCCTGCCGAAAAAAAAAATCGAAGCGCGGTCTCCGCGCTTCGATGTAGTGGCCCCCGGGTGGGCCAAGTCCCGGGGGCATGCTGGGGGGTTAATTTTATGTGTGGGGGCCTCTAAGGGCCCCAAGCCCGGGGACCACCACCCCGGGCTTTATGTATATGGTGCGGGAGGGCTCTGAGCCCTCCGCAGCCCCGGGACCACCACCTCCCCGGGGCTTCTTTTAAATTAAAACCTGTGTGGGAGGCTCCAGCCCTCACACGCCCGGGACCACCACCTCCCGGGGCTGTGCAAACGATGGGAGGGGGCCGCGCGGCCCCCTCCTGGAGCCCTTGATGGCCCTGGGGACCGCCACCCCCCAGGGCCGGCTCCTGCAGTGTCCCGGGTGCCTACCCCGGGACACTGTAGTTTGCAATGACAGGACGGGAGCCTCGCGGCTCCCGTCCTGTCATTGCAAACTTGCTTTGGATATTGGAAGAGAGAGCAGGAAACCTGCTCTCTCTTCCAATATCCAAAGCCGATGCTTTCACATGGGGGCAGCATGTTGGCTGCTCCCCATGTGGAAAGCAATGCCGGCTCCCTAGGGACGCGGGAGCCGGCGGGACTGTGGGGGTTTGGGACCCCCACAGTCCCCAACGAGAGGCCAGGCCCCGGGGGATGGGGTCCCCGAGCCATAGTGGCAGGGAGGGGGCCACGCGCCCTCTCCCAATTTTAAAAAAAAGAAAATTAAAAAGTGCAGGCAGGCCCCGAGGGATGGGGTCCCGGGCCTTAAATGGCCTGAGGAGGGGGCCATGCAGCCCCCTCCAAATAAAAAAATAAACAAATCGAGGCCATGCCCCGGGGATGGGGTCCCCGGGGCCAATAGAGGCCCAGGGAAGGGGCCACGCGGCCCCTTCCCGTTTTTTTTTTATTTTATAAAAGGGGTAAGGCCCTGGGGGATGGGGTCCCCAGGGCCTAAAAATAGGAAAAGGAAGGGGGCCACACAGCCCCCTTAAGGGGGAAACAACAAAGAACGATCGGGCCCGTAGGCCCCGCCTCTCTTCACCACTCTGCAAACGCGCCCCTGGCGCGTTTGCAGAGAGGGACAATTCCCCTTGAATACTGGGGTCCCTGGGGCCAACTAGCCCACCAGGAACCTCCAGTATGCGCCAGGGGGCTGCCTTGCAGAGAGGTGTACAGAGGCCACGCCCTTTACACCTCTTTGCAACGCAGCTCTATGGCGCTTTGGAGGTATATGGTGGGCTAGTTGCACCCCAGGGACCCTCAGGATTCAAGGGAGTTAATCCCCGACTTAAAACGCGCCACGGGCGCGTTTGCACAGTGGTGAAGGAGAGGGCGGGGCTTCAGGTGACATGTGTGCAAACAGGCCCCGTGGCGCGTTTTAAGATGGGGAATTAAATCCTCTTCAATCCTGAGGGTCCCTGGGGGCCAACTAGCCCAACAGGTACGTCCAGAAAGCGCCACAGAGCTGCGTTGCAGAGAGGTGTAAAGGGGTGTGGCCTCTGTACATGTCTCTGCAACGCAGCCCCTGGCGCATACTGGAGGTTCCTGGTGGGCTAGTTGGCCCCCAGGGACCCTCATGATTCAAGGGGACTTAATCCCCCAACTTAAAACGCGCCACGGGGCGCGTTTGCACAGATGTCACCTCAGGCCCCGCCCCTCCCTTCACCATTGTGCAAATATTCCTCTAAAATCAGCCGAAATACGAATTCCGATTTACTCACCTGTTATCAGGAGAGACCTCAGTGCTGCATCTTTCAGCCCAGTACTGATCCTCAAAAGTAATTTTAACCGTACTTACCGGTAACTTGAATTTCCTTCATAGGCTAACATTGACTGGTTTCACTTGGAAATTCTTCTAAGTGTGGAGTTTTGGAACTTTAAAATATTCCTCTAAAATCAGCCGAAATACGAATTCCGATTTACTCACCTGTTATCAGGAGAGACCTCAGTGCTGCATCTTTCAGCCCAGTACTGATCCTCAAAAGTAATTTTAACCGTACTTACCAGTAACTTGAATTTCCTTCCATAGGATATCATTGCCTGCTTTTTGCTGAAAAAGTTTCTAAGTGTTGATTTTTGAAACATACAAATATTCCTCTAAAATCAGCCGAAATCCGAATTCTGATTTACTCACCTGTTATCAGGAGAGACCTCAGTGCTGCATCTTTCAGCCCAGTACTGGTCCTGAAAAGTAATTTTAACCGTACTTACCGGTAACTTGAATTTCCTTCCATAGGCTAACATTGACTGGTTTCACTTGGAAATTCTTCTAAGTGTGGAGTTTTGGAACTTTAAAATATTCCTCTAAAATCAGCCGAAATACGAATTCCGATTTACTCACCTGTTATCAGGAGAGACCTCAGTGCTGCATCTTTCAGCCCAGTACTGATCCTGAAAAGTAATTTTAACCGTACTTACCGGTAACTTGAATTTCCTTCATAGGCTAACATTGACTGGTTTCACTTGGAAATTCTTCTAAGTGTGGAGTTTTGGAACTTTAAAATATTCCTCTAAAATCAGCCGAAATACGAATTCCGATTTATTCACCTGTTATCAGGAGAGACCTCAGTGCTGCATCTTTCAGCCCAGTACTGATCCTGAAAAGTAATTTTAACCGTACTTACCGGTAACTTGAATTTCCTTCATAGGCTAACATTGACTGGTTTCACTTGGAAATTCTTCTAAGTGTGGAGTTTTGGAACTTTAAAATATTCCTCTAAAATCAGCCGAAATACGAATTCGATTTACTCACCTGGTATCAGGAGAGAACCTCAGTGCTGCATCTTTCAGCCCAGTACTGATCCTCAAAAGTAATTTTAACCATACTTACCGGTAACTTGAATTTCCTTCATAGGCTAACATTGACTGGTTTCACTTGGAAATTCTTCTAAGTGTGGAGTTTTGGAACTTTAAAATATTCCTCTAAAATCAGCCGAAATACGAATTCTGATTTACTCACCTGTTATCAGGAGAGACCTCAGTGCTGCATCTTTCAGCCCAGTACTAATCCTGAAAAGTAATTTTAACCGTACTTACCAGTAACTTGAATTTCCTTCCATAGGAATCCATTGTCTGGTTTTCAGCAGAAAAGTTTCAAAGTGTCGATTTTCACAAACTACAAATATTCCTAAAAATCGCCTGTATGACTTAAACGCATTCTTTCAACTGTTTACAGGAGATGCACCAGTGCTGGATCCAGGATCCAACACTGAGTAAGAAAAAGTAACGATAACAGTTTTTAACTTCTAAGTGAATTTCCTTCCATAGGATAACATTGGTGATTCTATGAGAAAAAGTTTCTAAGTGTGAACTTTTAAAGTACAATAATATTCCTTAAAAATCACGACTGTAACCAAAACGCTTTTACTCAACTGTTTACAGGAGATGTCCCAGGACTGAATCTAGGATCCAGTAATGTGGTTAGAAAAGTAATCCATAAAGTAACTAATTGCATTTAACTAGAAATTCACATTGAGCTGAATGTTGCATTGTGTTTGAAAATGTGTTGCCCATTGCAACAACTGTAACTACTGTACTTAAAAGTCTATTGCCTATGTGCAAAGTAATTAAACTAAAGTAATTCATTCTGAGAAAGTATTTTTGTAATGTAATGTATAATGTAATTACAATGTAATTTAAAAATAAAATATGTAAAAAAAATTGTTTCTAAAAAATTTGGAAATCAGTATGAAAAAAATGTATATAACAATTAATACATTTAAAAATTGTCATTTACAAAACCTTTGAAATTCACTGAAAAAACTGTAGGTTTCAGACATGTTATAGTTACAAATTAGCATTTAAAAAACCTTTGAAATTCACTGAAAAAACCATAGGTTTCAGGGACGTTATAGTTACAAATTAGCATTTAAAAAACCTTTGAAATTCACTGAAAAACCATAGGTTTTAGGGACAGTTATAGTTAGTTGGACATTGCACTCGTACAAAACCCGTGAAATTCCCCCGTTATAGTTAGTCCAGCTAACTATAACTCGCGCCCCACAATGCACTGCTGATGACGTCACATATTACATCACTCATGACATGGTCAGTGACATCACTGATGACATCACTGATGACATCATCCACGTGATAATCAGATGCACCTCCTCACACCCTAATATAACCTTTGATACACCCACTCTAAATTACAGACTGCCATTCGCAAAACCATAGACACTCCAACACCAATAACTACATACCCACTCACTGATTCTTAGGTCTACGCACACATCTACTCACTCACCCGTACAGTCACTCATACTTACGGTCACTCAGTACAGGACTATCATATGCACTCATACTCCTATATAGACACTCAAACACCGCCACTCATCCATAGAGGTACTCACACACCTAGTCAGTCATGCAAATAATTAAACACACTACCATTTACTCACCTATACAGTTATACACACACCAGCTCACTTACTCATACAAATAGTAGCACATTGTTACGCTCTTATACAATCACTGATACAAGCACACACTCATCCATACAGCCACTATCACAATCACTCACTCTCAGCTTATAGCTATTTATATACTCCAACACACATATATACTGCCTTTCACATATGTAGTTACTCACACATGTACCACTGGGACATACATTCACTCACTAACACACTCTTACACACACTTACCCACCCATACAGTCTATCACAGTTGCACTCTTGAAACCATCCACCCAGTGAATCACCCACTCACACATCTATGCACAGAGTTGCACACACCCCTCCCACACAAACACTCAGGCACCCATACAGATACTCAGACAAGCATTCAATAACTCATATAGACACTCATGTAGCTATTCACAAACACATGCAGCCACTTACACAGCAACAGACAGACGGATACAGACATTCACCCAGTTTAGTCACTAACCCATGCATTCAGTAAGATACGTTAAATCACTCACTTATAGAGTCAGTCACGCACCTACTAAATCATCCATACAGACACTTACACACCCACTCATTCTTCAATACGTCTTTTCCTATATATATTAAAAATATTTAAACTTTACAGAAACACACAGTCACTGGATGATGTCATCAGTGATGTCATCAGTGATGTCATTTGAGATGTCATCAGTGATGTCATCAGTGATGTCACTGACCATGTCATGAGTGATGTAATATGTGACGTCATCAGCAGTGCATTGCGGGGGCGCGAGTTATATTTAGCTGGACTAACTATAACGGGGGAATTTCACGGGTTTTGTACGAGTGCAATGTCCAACTAACTATAACTGTCCCTAAAACATATGGTTTTTTCAGTGAATTTCAAAGGTTTTTTAAATGCTAATTTGTAACTATAACGTCCCTGAAACCTATGGTTTTTTCAGTGAATTTCAAAGGTTTTTTAAATGCTAATTTGTAACTATAACATGTCTGAAACCTACAGTTTTTTCAGTGAATTTCAAAGGTTTTGTAAATGACAATTTTTAAATGTATTAATTGTTATATACATTTTTTTCATTCTTATTTCCAAATTTTTTAGAAACAATTTTTTTTTACATATTTTATTTTTTAAATTACATTGTAATTACATTATACATTACATTACAAAAAATACTTTCTCAGAATGAATTACTTTAGTTTAATTACTTTGCACATAGGCAATAGACTTTTAAGTACAGTAGTTACAGTTGTTGCAATGGGCAACACATTTTCAAACACAATGCAACATTCAGCTCAATGTGAATTTCTAGTTAAATGCAATTAGTTACTTTATGGATTACTTTTCTAACCACATTACTGGATCCTAGATTCAGTCCTGGGACATCTCCTGTAAACAGTTGAGTAAAAGCGTTTTGGTTACAGTCGTGATTTTTAAGGAATATTATTGTACTTTAAAAGTTCACACTTAGAAACTTTTTCTCATAGAATCACCAATGTTATCCTATGGAAGGAAATTCACTTAGAAGTTAAAAACTGTTATCGTTACTTTTTCTTACTCAGTGTTGGATCCTGGATCCAGCACTGGTGCATCTCCTGTAAACAGTTGAAAGAATGCGTTTAAGTCATACAGGCGATTTTTTAGGAATATTTGTAGTTTGTGAAAATCGACACTTTGAAACTTTTCTGCTGAAAACCAGACAATGGATTCCTATGGAAGGAAATTCAAGTTACTGGTAAGTACGGTTAAAATTACTTTTGAGGATCAGTACTGGGCTGCAGGATGCAGAACTGAGGTCTCTCCTGATAACAGGTGAGTAAATCGGAATTCGTATTTCGGCTGATTTTAGAGGAATATTTTAAAGTTCCAAAACTCCACACTTAGAAGAATTTCCAAGTGAAACCAGTCAATGTTAGCCTATGGAAGGAAATTCAAGTTACCGGTAAGTACGGTTAAAATTACTTTTCAGGACCAGTACTGGGCTGAAAGATACAGCACTGAGGTCTCTCCTGATAACAGGTGAGTAAATCGGAATTCGTATTTCGGCTGATTTTAGAGGAATATTTTAAAGTTCTAAAACTCCACACTTAGAAGAATTTACAAGTGAAACCAGTCAATGTTAGCCTATGAAGGAAATTCAAGTTACCGGTAAGTACGGTTAAAATTACTTTTCAGGATCAGTACTGGGCTGAAAGATGCAGCACTGAGGTCTCTCCTGATAACAGGTGAGTAAATCGGAATTCGTATTTCGGCTGATTTTAGAGGAATATTTTAAAGTTCCAAAACTCCACACTTAGAAGAATTTACAAGTGAAACCAGTCAATGTTAGCCTATGGAAGGAAATTCAAGTTACTGGTAAGTACGGTTAAAATTACTTTTCAGGACCAGTACTGGGCTGAAAGATGCAGCACTGAGGTCTCTCCTGATAACAGGTGAGTAAATCAGAATTCGGATTTCGGCTGATTTTAGAGGAATATTTGTATGTTTCAAAAATCAACACTTAGAAACTTTTTCAGCAAAAAGCAGGCAATGATATCCTATGGAAGGAAATTCAAGTTACTGGTAAGTACGGTTAAAATTACTTTTGAGGATCAGTACTGGGCTGAAAGATGCAGCACTGAGGTCTCTCCTGATAACAGGTGAGTAAATCGGAATTCGTATTTCGGCTGATTTTAGAGGAATATTTTAAAGTTCCAAAACTCCACACTTAGAAGAATTTCCAAGTGAAACCAGTCAATGTTAGCCTATGAAGGAAATTCAAGTTACCGGTAAGTACGGTTAAAATTACTTTTGAGGATCAGTACTGGGCTGCAGGATGCAGAACTGAGGTCTCTCCTGATAACAGGTGAGTAAATCGGAATTCGTATTTCGGCTGATTTTAGAGGAATATTTTAAAGTTCCAAAACTCCACACTTAGAAGAATTTACAAGTGAAACCAGTCAATGTTAGCCTTTGGAAGGAAATTCAAGTTACCGGTAAGTACGGTTAAAATTACTTTTCAGGACCAGTACTGGGCTGAAAGATACAGCACTGAGGTCTCTCCTGATAACAGGTGAGTAAATCGGAATTCGTATTTCGGCTGATTTTAGAGGAATATTTTAAAGTTCCAAAACTCCACACTTAGAAGAATTTCCAAGTGAAACCAGTCAATGTTAGCCTATGAAGGAAATTCAAGTTACCGGTAAGTACGGTTAAAATTACTTTTCAGGATCAGTACTGGGCTGAAAGATGCAGCACTGAGGTCTCTCCTGATAACAGGTGAGTAAATCGGAATTCGTATTTCGGCTGATTTTAGAGGAATATTTTAAAGTTCCAAAACTCCACACTTAGAAGAATTTACAAGTGAAACCAGTCAATGTTAGCCTATGGAAGGAAATTCAAGTTACTGGTAAGTACGGTTAAAATTACTTTTCAGGACCAGTACTGGGCTGAAAGATGCAGCACTGAGGTGTCTCCTGATAACAGGTGAGTAAATCAGAATTCGGATTTCGGCTGATTTTAGAGGAATATTTGTATGTTTCAAAAATCAACACTTAGAAACTTTTTCAGCAAAAAGCAGGCAATGATATCCTATGGAAGGAAATTCAAGTTACTGGTAAGTACGGTTAAAATTACTTTTGAGGATCAGTACTGGGCTGAAAGATGCAGCACTGAGGTCTCTCCTGATAACAGGTGAGTAAATCGGAATTCGTATTTCGGCTGATTTTAGAGGAATATTTTAAAGTTCCAAAACTCCACACTTAGAAGAATTTCCAAGTGAAACCAGTCAATGTTAGCCTATGAAGGAAATTCAAGTTACCGGTAAGTACGGTTAAAATTACTTTTGAGGATCAGTACTGGGCTGAAAGATGCAGCACTGAGGTCTCTCCTGATAACAGGTGAGTAAATCGGAATTCGTATTTCGGCTGATTTCAGAGGAATATTTGCACAATGGTGAAGGGAGGGGGCAGGGCCTGAGGTGACATCTGTGCAAACGCGCCCCGTGGCGCGTTTTAAGTTGGGGGATTAAGTCCCCTTGAATCATGAGGGTCCCTGGGGGCCAACTAGCCCACCAGGAACCTCCAGTATGCGCCAGGGGCTGCGTTGCAGAGACATGTACAGAGGCCACACCCCTTTTACACCTCTCTGCAACGCAGCTCTGTGGCGCTTTCTGGACGTACCTGTTGGGCTAGTTGGCCCCCAGGGACCCTCAGGATTGAAGAGGATTTAATTCCCCATCTTAAAACGCGCCACGGGGCCTGTTTCACACATGTCACTTGAAGCCCCGCCCCTCCCTTCACCACTGTGCAAACGCGCCCGTGGCGCGTTTTAAGTCGGGGATTAACTCCCTTGAATCCTGAGGGTCCCTGGGGTGCAACTAGCCCACCATATACCTCCAAAAGCGCCATAGAGCTGCGTTGCAGAGAGGTGTAAAGGGGCGTGGCCTCTGTACACCTCTCTGCAAGGCAGCCCCTGACGCATACTGGAGGTTCCTGGTGGGCTAGTTGGCCCCCAGGGACCCCAGTATTCAAGGGAATTCGTTCCCCTCTGCAAACGCGCCAGGGCGCATTTGCAGAGTGGTGAAGGAAGGGGCGGGGCCTACGGGCCCGATCGTTTTCCCCCCTGAAGGGGGGCTGTGTGGCCCCCTTCCTTTTCCTATTTTTAGGCCCTGGGGACCCCATCCCCAGGGCCTTACCCCTATTTTTAAATTAAATAAAAAAAAAACGGGAAGGGGGCCGCGTGGCCCCCTTCCCTGGGCCTCTATTGGCCCGGGGACCCCATCCCCCGGGGCATGGCCTCGATTTGTTTATTTTTTTATTTGGAGGGCTGCGTGGCCCCCTCCTCAGGCCATTGAGGCCCGGGGACCCCATCCCCGGGGCCGGCCTTGCACTTTTTTAAATTTTCTTTTTTTTTTTAAATTGGGGAGAGGGCTGCGTGGCCCCCTCCCTGCCACTATGGCCCCGGGGACCCCATCCCCCGGGGCCTGGCCTCTCGTTGGGGACTGTGGGGGTCCCCAAACCCCCACAGTCCCGCCGGCTCCCGCGTCCCTAGGGAGCCGGCATTGCTTTCCACATGGGGAGCAGCTAACATGCTGCTCCCATGTGGAAAAGCAATCGGCTTTGGATATTGGAAGAGAGGCAGGTTTCCTGCTCTCTCTTCCAGTATCCAAAGCAAGTTTGCAATGACAGGACGGGAGCCGCGAGGCTCCCGTCCTGTCATTACAAACTACAGTGTCCCGGGGTAGGCACCCGGGACACTGCAGGAGCCGGCCCTGGGGGTGGCGGTCCCCAGGGCCATCAAGGGCTCCAGGAGGGGGCCGCGCGGCCCCTCCCATCGTTTGCACAGCCCGGGGAGGTGGTGGTCCCCGGGGCTTGGGGGTCCAAACGGACCCCCATTTTCATTTTCTTAGTGCCCCGGGAGGTGGTGGTCCCCGGGCGTGTGGGGGCTGGAGCCCCCACACAGGTTTTAATTTAAAAAGAAGCCCGGGAGGTGGTGGTCCCCGGGGCTGCGGAAGGCTCAGAGCCCTCCCGCACCATTATACATAAAGCCCGGGGGTGGTGGTCCCCGGGGCTTGGGGGCCTTAGAGGCCCCCACATAAAATTAACCCCCCCAGCATGCCCCGGGACTTGGCCCACCCGGGGCCAATTGACTATCGAAGCGCGGAGACCGCGCTTCGATTTTTTTTCGGCAGGGTTCGCGCTCCCTGAGCGCATCCTGCCGATTTTTAAAAAAAAAATTTTTTTGCCCAGGGGTCCTTGTGGGACCCCTGAGCAAACCTAGAGGTCAGGGTGTTTCTACCCTGCCCCCTTTGTGCGCTTTGCGCACTTGTTTCTGTCCTCGGTTCTACCGAGGGACAAAATGACTGCCAACATTTCCTGAATCGGAATGTTGACAGCCAGCTGACAACCAATTAACATGCAGCTCGTGCTCGGGAGGATCCGCGGCCATAGATATACCTATCTTTTTACTTTTGATTTTCTCAGCAACTACTGAACAGATTTACACCATTTAACAAAAGGGTTCTTTCTGAACCAAGAACTACCTCTTTGCCAAATTTGGTGTAATTCCGTTCAGCAGTTCGGGCTGTAGCCGTGTCTAAAGTTTCCTATGGAAAATTGCATTGGGAAAACACGTTTTAGGACCCCCTTTTTCTCGGCCCCCGCCTGACGAATCCCCCCAAGACTTTCAGGGTAGGAGCGGACCGGAGCGGGCCACAAAGTTTGAAAATTTCGCGAAGATAAGTCAACCGGCAAGAGAGTTATTTCAAATAGAATGTCGCGGATTTCCTATGGATAATAGGTTGTAACTATAACTATCTACTGGGGACTGCCAGTAGATAATATATACACACATATGTATACATATATATAGGTACATATTATCTACTGGCGGTCGCCAGTAGATAGTTATAGTTACAACCTATTATCCATAGGAAATCCGCGACATTCTATTTCAAATAACTCTCTTGCCGGTTGACGTATCTTCGCGAAATTTTCAAACTTTGTGGCCCGCTCCGGTCCGCTCCTACCCTGAAAGTCTTGGGATGTCAGGCGGGGGCCGAGAAAAAGGGGGTCCCAAAGCGTGTTTTCCCCATGCAATTGTCCATAGGAAACTTTAGACACGGCTACAGCCGAACTGCTGAACGGAATTACACCAAATTTGGCAAAGAGGTAGTTCTTGGTTCAGAAAGAACCCTTTTTGTTAAATGGTGTAAATCCGTTCAGTAGTTGCTGAGAAAATCAAAAGTAAAAAGATAGGTATATCTATGGCAGCGGATGCTCACGAGCACGAGCTGCATGTTAATTGGCTGTCAGCTGGCTGTCAACATTCCGATTCAGGAAATGTTGGCAGCCATTTTGTCCTCGGTAGAACCGAGGGACAGAAACAAGTGCGCAAGCGCACAAAGGGGCAGGGTAGAAACACCCTGACCCCTAGGTTTGCTCAGGGGTCCCACAAGGACCCCTGGGCAAAAAAATATATATATATATTTTTTTTTTAAATCGGCAGGATGCGCTCAGGGAGCGCTAACCTGCCGGAAAAAAAAATCGAAGCGCGGTCTCCCGCGCTTTCATGCACTGGCCCCGGGTGGGCCAAGTCCCGAGGCATGCTGGGGGTTAATTTATGTGTGGAGGCCTCTAAGGCCCCCAAGCCCCGGGGACCACCACCCCCGGGGCTTTATGTATAATGGTGCGGGAGGGCTCTGAGCCCTCCCGCAGCCCCGGGACCACCACCTCCCCGGGGCTTCTTTTAAATTAAAACCTGTGTGGGGGCTCCAGCCTCCCACACGCCCGGGACCACCACCTCCCGGGGCACTAAGAAAATGAAAATGGGGGTCCGTTTTAGACCCCCAAGCCCCGGGGACCACCACCTCCCGAGGCTGTGCAAACGATGGGAGGGGGCCGCGCGGCCCCCTCCTGGAGCCCTTGATGGCCCTGGGGACCGCCACCCCCAGGGCCGGCTCTCAGTGTCCCGGGTGCCTACCCCCGGGACACTGTAGTTTGCAATGACAGGACGGGATCCTCGCGGCTCCCGTCCTGTCATTGCAAACTTGCTTTGGATATTGGAAGAGAGGCAGGAAACCTGCTCTCTCTTCCAATATCCAAAGCCGACTGCTTTCCACATGGGGAGCAGCATGTTAGCTGCTCCCCATGTGGAAAAGCAATGCCGGCTCCCTAGGGACGCGGGAGCCGGCGGGACTGTGGGGGTTTGGGGACCCCCACAGTCCCCAACAGAGGCCAGGCCCCGGGGATGGGGTCCCCGGGCCATAAGTGGCAGGGAGGGGGCCACGCAGCCCCTCCCCAATTTAAAAAAAACGAAAATTAAAAAAAAAGTGCAAGGCCGGCCCGGGGATGGGGTCCCCGGGCCTTAAATGGCCTGAGGAGGGGCCACGCAGCCCCCTCCAAATAAAAAAATAAACAAATCGAGGCCATGCCCCGGGGATGGGGTCCCCGGGCCAATAGAGGCGCAGGGAAGGGGGCCACGCGGCCCCTTCCCGTTTTTTTATTTTTATTTTAATTTTAAAAAGGGGTAAGGCCCTGGGGGATGGGGTCCCCAGTGCCTAAAAATAGGAAAAAGGAAGGGGGCCACACAGCCCCCTTCAGGGGAAAAAAAGCGATCGGGCCCGTAGGCCCCGCCCCTTCCTTCACCACTCTGCAAACGCGCCCCTGGCGCGTTTGCAGAGGGGGAACGATTCCCCTTGAATACTGGGGTCCCTGGGGCCAACTAGCCCACCAGAAACCTCCAGTATGCGCCAGGGGCTGCCTTGCAGAGAGGTGTACAGAGGCCACGCCCCTTTTACACCTCTCTGCAACGCAGCTCTATGGCGCTTTTTGGAGGTATATGGTGGGCTAGTTGCACCCCAGGGACCCTCAGGATTCAAGGGAGTTAATCCCCCGACTTAAAACGCGCCACGGGCGCGTTTGCACAGTGGTGAAGGGAGGGCGGGGCTTCAGGTGACATGTGTGCAAACAGGCCCCGTGGCGCGTTTTAAGATGGGGAATTAAATCCTCTTCAATCCTGAGGGTCCCTGGGGGCCAACTAGCCCAACAGGTACGTCCAGAAAGCGCCACAGAGCTGCGTTGCAGAGAGGTGTAAAAGGGGTGTGGCCTCTGTACATGTCTCTGCAACGCAGCCCCTGGCGCATACTGGAGGTTCCTGGTGGGCTAGTTGGCCCCAGGGACCCTCATGATTCAAGGGGACTTAATCCCCCAACTTAAAACGCGCCACGGGGCGCGTTTGCACAGATGTCACCTCAGGCCCCCCCTCCCTTCACCATTGTGCAAATATTCCTCTAAAATCAGCCGAAATACGAATTCCGATTTACTCACCTGTTATCAGGAGAGACCTCAGTGCTGCATCTTTCAGCCCAGTACTGATCCTCAAAAGTAATTTTAACCGTACTTACCGGTAACTTGAATTTCCTTCATAGGCTAACATTGACTGGTTTCACTTGGAAATTCTTCTAAGTGTGGAGTTTTGGAACTTTAAAATATTCCTCTAAAATCAGCCGAAATACGAATTCCGATTTACTCACCTGGTATCAGGAGAGAACCCAGTGCTGCATCTTTTAGCCCAGTACTGATCCTCAAAAGTAATTTTAACCATACTTACCGGTAACTTGAATTTCCTTCATAGGCTAACATTGACTGGTTTCACTTGGAAATTCTTCTAAGTGTGGAGTTTTGGAACTTTAAAATATTCCTCTAAAATCAGCCGAAATACGAATTCTGATTTACTCACCTGTTATCAGGAGAGACCTCAGTGCTGCATCTTTCAGCCCAGTACTAATCCTGAAAAGTAATTTTAACCGTACTTACCAGTAACTTGAATTTCCTTCCATAGGCTAACATTGACTGGTTTCACTTGTAAATTCTTCTAAGTGTGGAGTTTTGGAACTTTAAAATATTCCTCTAAAATCAGCCGAAATACGAATTCCGATTTACTCACCTGTTATCAGGAGAGACCTCAGTGCTGTATCTTTCAGCCCAGTACTGGTCCTGAAAAGTAATTTTAACCGTACTTACCGGTAACTTGAATTTCCTTCCATAGGCTAACATTGACTGGTTTCACTTGGAAATTCTTCTAAGTGTGGAGTTTTGGAACTTTAAAATATTCCTCTAAAATCAGCCGAAATACGAATTCCGATTTACTCACCTGTTATCAGGAGAGACCTCAGTGCTGCATCTTTCAGCCCAGTACTGATCCTCAAAAGTAATTTTAACCGTACTTACCAGTAACTTGAATTTCCTTCCATAGGATATCATTGCCTGCTTTTTGCTGAAAAAGTTTCTAAGTGTTGATTTTTGAAACATACAAATATTCCTCTAAAATCAGCCGAAATCCGAATTCTGATTTACTCACCTGTTATCAGGAGAGACCTCAGTGCTGCATCTTTCAGCCCAGTACTGGTCCTGAAAAGTAATTTTAACCGTACTTACCAGTAACTTGAATTTCCTTCCATAGGCTAACATTGACTGGTTTCACTTGGAAATTCTTCTAAGTGTGGAGTTTTGGAACTTTAAAATATTCCTCTAAAATCAGCCGAAATACGAATTCCGATTTACTCACCTGTTATCAGGAGAGACCTCAGTGCTGCATCTTTCAGCCCAGTACTGATCCTGAAAAGTAATTTTAACCGTACTTACCGGTAACTTGAATTTCCTTCATAGGCTAACATTGACTGGTTTCACTTGGAAATTCTTCTAAGTGTGGAGTTTTGGAACTTTAAAATATTCCTCTAAAATCAGCCGAAATACGAATTCCGATTTACTCACCTGTTATCAGGAGAGACCTCAGTGCTGCATCTTTCAGCCCAGTACTGATACTGAAAAGTAATTTTAACCGTACTTACCGGTAACTTGAATTTCCTTCATAGGCTAACATTGACTGGTTTCACTTGGAAATTCTTCTAAGTGTGGAGTTTTGGAACTTTAAAATATTCCTCTAAAATCAGCCGAAATACGAATTCCGATTTACTCACCTGGTATCAGGAGAGAACCCAGTGCTGCAACTTTTAGCCCAGTGCTGATCCTCAAAAGTAATTTTAACCATACTTACCGGTAACTTGAATTTCCTTCATAGGCTAACATTGACTGGTTTCACTTGGAAATTCTTCTGTGTGTGGAGTTTTGGAACTTTAAAATATTCCTCTAAAATCAGCCGAAATACGAATTCTGATTTACTCACCTGTTATCAGGAGAGACCTCAGTGCTGCATCTTTCAGCCCAGTACTAATTCTGAAAAGTAATTTTAACCGTACTTACCGGTAACTTGAATTTCCTTCATAGGCTAACATTGACTGGTTTCACTTGGAAATTCTTCTAAGTGTGGAGTTTTGGAACTTTAAAATATTCCTCTAAAATCAGCCGAAATACGAATTCCGATTTATTCACCTGTTATCAGGAGAGACCTCAGTGCTGCATCTTTCAGCCCAGTACTGATCCTGAAAAGTAATTTTAACCGTACTTACCGGTAACTTGAATTTCCTTCATAGGCTAACATTGACTGGTTTCACTTGGAAATTCTTCTAAGTGTGGAGTTTTGGAACTTTAAAATATTCCTCTAAAATCAGCCGAAATACGAATTCCGATTTACTCACCTGGTATCAGGAGAGAACCCAGTGCTGCATCTTTTAGCCCAGTACTGATCCTCAAAAGTAATTTTAACCATACTTACCGGTAACTTGAATTTCCTTCATAGGCTAACATTGACTGGTTTCACTTGGAAATTCTTCTAAGTGTGGAGTTTTGGAACTTTAAAATATTCCTCTAAAATCAGCCGAAATACGAATTCTGATTTACTCACCTGTTATCAGGAGAGACCTCAGTGCTGCATCTTTCAGCCCAGTACTAATCCTGAAAAGTAATTTTAACCGTACTTACCAGTAACTTGAATTTCCTTCCATAGGCTAACATTGACTGGTTTCACTTGTAAATTCTTCTAAGTGTGGAGTTTTGGAACTTTAAAATATTCCTCTAAAATCAGCCGAAATACGAATTCCGATTTACTCACCTGTTATCAGGAGAGACCTCAGTGCTGTATCTTTCAGCCCAGTACTGGTCCTGAAAAGTAATTTTAACCGTACTTACCGGTAACTTGAATTTCCTTCCATAGGCTAACATTGACTGGTTTCACTTGGAAATTCTTCTAAGTGTGGAGTTTTGGAACTTTAAAATATTCCTCTAAAATCAGCCGAAATACGAATTCCGATTTACTCACCTGTTATCAGGAGAGACCTCAGTGCTGCATCTTTCAGCCCAGTACTGATCCTCAAAAGTAATTTTAACCGTACTTACCAGTAACTTGAATTTCCTTCCATAGGAATCCATTGTCTGGTTTTCAGCAGAAAAGTTTCAAAGTGTCGATTTTCACAAACTACAAATATTCCTAAAAATCGCCTGTATGACTTAAACGCATTCTTTCAACTGTTTACAGGAGATGCACCAGTGCTGGATCCAGGATCCAACACTGAGTAAGAAAAAGTAACGATAACAGTTTTTAACTTCTAAGTGAATTTCCTTCCATAGGATAACATTGGTGATTCTATGAGAAAAAGTTTCTAAGTGTGAACTTTTAAAGTACAATAATATTCCTTAAAAATCACGACTGTAACCAAAACGCTTTTACTCAACTGTTTACAGGAGATGTCCCAGGACTGAATCTAGGATCCAGTAATGTGGTTAGAAAAGTAATCCATAAAGTAACTAATTGCATTTAACTAGAAATTCACATTGAGCTGAATGTTGCATTGTGTTTGAAAATGTGTTGCCCGTTGCAACAACTGTAACTACTGTACTTAAAAGTCTATTGCCTATGTGCAAAGTAATTAAACTAAAGTAATTCATTCTGAGAAAGTATTTTTGTAATGTAATGTATAATGTAATTACAATGTAATTTAAAAATAAAATATGTAAAAAAAATTGTTTCTAAAAAATTTGGAAATCAGTATGAAAAAAATGTATATAACAATTAATACATTTAAAAATTGTCATTTACAAAACCTTTGAAATTCACTGAAAAAACTGTAGGTTTCAGACATGTTATAGTTACAAATTAGCATTTAAAAAACCTTTGAAATTCACTGAAAAAACCATAGGTTTCAGGGACGTTATAGTTACAAATTAGCATTTAAAAAACCTTTGAAATTCACTGAAAAAACCATAGGTTTTAGGGACAGTTATAGTTAGTTGGACATTGCACTCGTACAAAACCCGTGAAATTCCCCCGTTATAGTTAGTCCAGCTAACTATAACTCGCGCCCCGCAATGCACTGCTGATGACGTCACATATTACATCACTCATGACATGGTCAGTGACATCACTGATGACATCACTGATGACATCATCCACGTGATAATCAGATGCACCTCCTCACACCCTAATATAACCTTTGATACACCCACTCTAAATTACAGACTGCCATTCGCAAAACCATAGACACTCCAACACCAATAACTACATACCCACTCACTGATTCTTAGGTCTACGCACACATCCACTCACTCACCCGTACAGTCACTCATACTTACGGTCACTCAGTACAGGACTATCATATGCACTCATACTCCTATATAGACACTCAAACACCGCCACTCATCCATAGAGGTACTCACACACCTAGTCAGTCATGCAAATAATTAAACACACTACCATTTACTCACCTATACAGTTATACACACACCAGCTCACTTACTCATACAAATAGTAGCACATTCTTACGCTCTTATACAATCACTGATACAAGCACACACTCATCCATACAGCCACTATCACAATCACTCACTCTCGCTTATAGCTATTTATATACTCCAACACACATATATACTGCCTTTCACATATGTAGTTACTCACACATGTACCACTGGGACATACATTCACTCACTAACACACTCTTACACACACTTACCCACCCATACAGTCTATCACAGTTGCACTCTTGAAACCATCCACCCAGTGAATCACCCACTCACACATCTATGCACAGAGTTGCACACACCCCTCCCACACAAACACTCAGGCACCCATACAGATACTCAGACAAGCATTCAATAACTCATATAGACACTCATGTAGCTATTCACAAACACATGCAGCCACTTACACAGCAACAGACAGACGGATACAGACATTCACCCAGTTTAGTCACTAACCCATGCATTCAGTAAGATACGTTAAATCACTCACTTATAGAGTCAGTCACGCACCTACTAAATCATCCATACAGACACTTACACACCCACTCATTCTTCAATACGTCTTTTCCTATATATATTAAAAATATTTAAACTTTACAGAAACACACAGTCACTGGATGATGTCATCAGTGATGTCATCAGTGATGTCATTTGAGATGTCATCAGTGATGTCATCAGTGATGTCACTGACCATGTCATGAGTGATGTAATATGTGACGTCATCAGCAGTGCATTGCGGGGCGCGAGTTATAGTTAGCTGGACTAACTATAACGGGGGAATTTCACGGGTTTTGTACGAGTGCAATGTCCAACTAACTATAACTGTCCCTAAAACCTATGGTTTTTTCAGTGAATTTCAAAGGTTTTTTAAATGCTAATTTGTAACTATAACGTCCCTGAAACCTATGGTTTTTTCAGTGAATTTCAAAGGTTTTTAAATGCTAATTTGTAACTATAACATGTCTGAAACCTACAGTTTTTTCAGTGAATTTCAAAGGTTTTGTAAATGACAATTTTTAAATGTATTAATTGTTATATACATTTTTTCATTCTTATTTCCAAATTTTTTAGAAACAATTTTTTTTACATATTTTATTTTTTAAATTACATTGTAATTACATTATACATTACATTACAAAAAATACTTTCTCAGAATGAATTACTTTAGTTTAATTACTTTGCACATAGGCAATAGACTTTTAAGTACAGTAGTTACAGTTGTTGCAATGGGCAACACATTTTCAAACACAATGCAACATTCAGCTCAATGTGAATTTCTAGTTAAATGCAATTAGTTACTTTATGGATTACTTTTCTAACCACATTACTGGATCCTAGATTCAGTCCTGGGACATCTCCTGTAAACAGTTGAGTAAAAGCGTTTTGGTTACAGTCGTGATTTTTAAGGAATATTATTGTACTTTAAAAGTTCACACTTAGAAACTTTTTCTCATAGAATCACCAATGTTATCCTATGGAAGGAAATTCACTTAGAAGTTAAAAACTGTTATCGTTACTTTTTCTTACTCAGTGTTGGATCCTGGATCCAGCACTGGTGCATCTCCTGTAAACAGTTGAAAGAATGCGTTTAAGTCATACAGGCGATTTTTTAGGAATATTTGTAGTTTGTGAAAATCGACACTTTGAAACTTTTCTGCTGAAAACCAGACAATGGATTCCTATGGAAGGAAATTCAAGTTACTGGTAAGTACGGTTAAAATTACTTTTGAGGATCAGTACTGGGCTGCAGGATGCAGAACTGAGGTCTCTCCTGATAACAGGTGAGTAAATCGGAATTCGTATTTCGGCTGATTTTAGAGGAATATTTTAAAGTTCCAAAACTCCACACTTAGAAGAATTTCCAAGTGAAACCAGTCAATGTTAGCCTATGGAAGGAAATTCAAGTTACCGGTAAGTACGGTTAAAATTACTTTTCAGGACCAGTACTGGGCTGAAAGATACAGCACTGAGGTCTCTCCTGATAACAGGTGAGTAAATCGGAATTCGTATTTCGGCTGATTTTAGAGGAATATTTTAAAGTTCCAAAACTCCACACTTAGAAGAATTTACAAGTGAAACCAGTCAATGTTAGCCTATGAAGGAAATTCAAGTTACCGGTAAGTACGGTTAAAATTACTTTTCAGGATCAGTACTGGGCTGAAAGATGCAGCACTGAGGTCTCTCCTGATAACAGGTGAGTAAATCGGAATTCGTATTTCGGCTGATTTTAGAGGAATATTTTAAAGTTCCAAAACTCCACACTTAGAAGAATTTACAAGTGAAACCAGTCAATGTTAGCCTATGGAAGGAAATTCAAGTTACTGGTAAGTACGGTTAAAATTACTTTTCAGGACCAGTACTGGGCTGAAAGAAGCAGCACTGAGGTCTCTCCTGATAACAGGTGAGTAAATCAGAATTCGGATTTCGGCTGATTTTAGAGGAATATTTGTATGTTTCAAAAATCAACACTTAGAAACTTTTTCAGCAAAAAGCAGGCAATGATATCCTATGGAAGGAAATTCAAGTTACTGGTAAGTACGGTTAAAATTACTTTTGAGGATCAGTACTGGGCTGAAAGATGCAGCACTGAGGTCTCTCCTGATAACAGGTGAGTAAATCGGAATTCGTATTTCGGCTGATTTTAGAGGAATATTTTAAAGTTCCAAAACTCCACACTTAGAAGAATTTCCAAGTGAAACCAGTCAATGTTAGCCTATGAAGGAAATTCAAGTTACCGGTAAGTACGGTTAAAATTACTTTTGAGGATCAGTACTGGGCTGCAGGATGCAGAACTGAGGTCTCTCCTGATAACAGGTGAGTAAATCGGAATTCGTATTTCGGCTGATTTTAGAGGAATATTTTAAAGTTCCAAAACTCCACACTTAGAAGAATTTCCAAGTGAAACCAGTCAATGTTAGCCTTTGGAAGGAAATTCAAGTTACCGGTAAGTACGGTTAAAATTACTTTTCAGGACCAGTACTGGGCTGAAAGATACAGCACTGAGGTCTCTCCTGATAACAGGTGAGTAAATCAGAATTCGTATTTCGGCTGATTTTAGAGGAATATTTTAAAGTTCCAAAACTCCACACTTAGAAGAATTTACAAGTGAAACCAGTCAATGTTAGCCTATGGAAGGAAATTCAAGTTACTGGTAAGTACGGTTAAAATTACTTTTCAGGATTAGTACTGGGCTGAAAGATGCAGCACTGAGGTCTCTCCTGATAACAGGTGAGTAAATCAGAATTCATATTTCGGCTGATTTTAGAGGAATATTTTAAAGTTCCAAAACTCCACACTTAGAAGAATTTCCAAGTGAAACCAGTCAATGTTAGCCTATGAAGGAAATTCAAGTTACCGGTAAGTACGGTTAAAATTACTTTTCAGGATCAGTACTGGGCTGAAAGATGCAGCACTGAGGTCTCTCCTGATAACAGGTGAGTAAATCGGAATTCGTATTTCGGCTGATTTTAGAGGAATATTTTAAAGTTCCAAAACTCCACACTTAGAAGAATTTACAAGTGAAACCAGTCAATGTTAGCCTATGGAAGGAAATTCAAGTTACTGGTAAGTACGGTTAAAATTACTTTTCAGGACCAGTACTGGGCTGAAAGATGCAGCACTGAGGTCTCTCCTGATAACAGGTGAGTAAATCAGAATTCGGATTTCGGCTGATTTTAGAGGAATATTTGTATGTTTCAAAAATCAACACTTAGAAACTTTTTCAGCAAAAAGCAGGCAATGATATCCTATGGAAGGAAATTCAAGTTACTGGTAAGTACGGTTAAAATTACTTTTGAGGATCAGTACTGGGCTGAAAGATGCAGCACTGAGGTCTCTCCTGATAACAGGTGAGTAAATCGGAATTCGTATTTCGGCTGATTTTAGAGGAATATTTTAAAGTTCCAAAACTCCACACTTAGAAGAATTTCCAAGTGAAACCAGTCAATGTTAGCCTATGAAGGAAATTCAAGTTACCGGTAAGTACGGTTAAAATTACTTTTGAGGATCAGTACTGGGCTGAAAGATGCAGCACTGAGGTCTCTCCTGATAACAGGTGAGTAAATCGGAATTCGTATTTCGGCTGATTTCAGAGGAATATTTGCACAATGGTGAAGGGAGGGGCAGGGCCTGAGGTGACATCTGTGCAAACGCGCCCCGTGGCGCGTTTTAAGTTGGGGGATTAAGTCCCCTTGAATCATGAGGGTCCCTGGGGGCCAACTAGCCCACCAGGAACCTCCAGTATGCGCCAGGGGCTGCGTTGCAGAGACATGTACAGAGGCCACACCCCTTTTACACCTCTCTGCAACGCAGCTCTGTGGCGCTTTCTGGACGTACCTGTTGGGCTAGTTGGCCCCCAGGGACCCTCAGGATTGAAGAGGATTTAATTCCCCATCTTAAAACGCGCCACGGGGCCTGTTTGCACACATGTCACCTGAAGCCCCGCTCCCTCCCTTCACCACTGTGCAAACACGCCCGTGGCGCGTTTTAAGTCGGGGGATTAACTCCCCTTGAATCCTGAGGGTCCCTGGGGTGCAACTAGCCCACCATATACCTCCAAAAAGCGCCATAGAGCTGCGTTGCAGAGAGGTGTAAAAGGGGCGTGGCCTCTGTACACCTCTCTGCAAGGCAGCTCCCTGGCGCATACTGGAGGTTCCTGGTGGGCTAGTTGGCCCCCAGGGACCCCCAGTATTCAAGGGGAATTCGTTCCCCCTCTGCAAACGCGCCAGGGGCGCGTTTGCAGAGTGGTGAAGGAAGGGGGCGGGGCCTACGGGCCCGATCGTTTTTTCCCCCTGAAGGGGGCTGTGTAGCCCCCTTCCTTTTTCCTATTTTTAGGCCCTGGGGACCCCATCCCCCAGGGCCTTACCCCTTTTTTTAAATTAAAATAAAAAAAAAACGGGGAAGGGGGCCGCGTGGCCCCCTTCCCTGGGCCTCTATTGGCCCCGGGGACCCCATCCCCGGGGCATGGCCTCGATTTGTTTATTTTTTTATTTGGAGGGGGCTGCGTGGCCCCCTCCTCAGGCCATTTAAGGCCCCGGGGACCCCATCCCCGGGGCCGGCCTTGCACTTTTTTTTAAATTTTCTTTTTTTTTTTAAATTGGGGGAGGGGGCTGCGTGGCCCCCTCCTCTGCCACTTATGGCCCCGGGGACCCCATCCCCCGGGGCCTGGCCTCTCGTTGGGGACTGTGGGGGTCCCCAAACCCCCACAGTCCCGCCGGCTCCCCGCGTCCCTAGGGAGCCGGCATTGCTTTTCCACATGGGGAGCAGCTAACATGCTGCTCCCCATGTGGAAAAGCAATCGGCTTTGGATATTGGAAGAGAGAGCAGGTTTCCTGCTCTCTCTTCCAGTATCCAAAGCAAGTTTGCAATGACAGGACGGGAGCCGCGAGGCTCCCGTCCTGTCATTGCAAACTACAGTGTCCCGGGGGTAGGCACCCCGGGACACTGCAGGAGCCGGCCCTGGGGGGGTGGCGGTCCCCAGGGCCATCAAGGGCTCCAGGAGGGGGGCCGCGCGGCCCCCCTCCCATCGTTTGCACAGCCCCGGGGAGGTGGTGGTCCCCGGGGCTTGGGGGTCCAAAACGGACCCCCATTTTCATTTTTCTTAGTGCCCCGGGGAGGTGGTGGTCCTCGGGCGTGTGGGGGCTGGAGCCCCCCACACAGGTTTTTAATTTAAAAAGAAGCCCCGGGGAGGTGGTGGTCCCCGGGGCTGCGGGAGGGCTCAGAGCCCTCCCGCACCATTATACATAAAGCCCCGGGGGTGGTGGTCCCCGGGGCTTGGGGGCCCTAGAGGCCCCCCACACATAAAATTAACCCCCCCAGCATGCCCCCGGGACTTGGCCCACCCGGGGCCATTAGCTATCGAGCGCGGGAGACCGCGCTTCGATTTGTTTTTTTCGGCAGGGTTCGCGCTCCCTGAGCGCATCCTGCCGATTTTTTAAAAAAAAAAATTTTTTTGCCCAGGGGTCCTTGTGGGACCCCTGAGCAAACCTAGAGGGTCAGGGTGTTTCTACCCTGCCCCCTTTGTGCGCTTTGCGCACTTGTTTCTGTCCCTCGGTTCTACCGAGGGACAAAATGGCTGCCAACATTTCCTGAATCGGAATGTTGACAGCCAGCTGACAGCCAATTAACATGCAGCTCGTGCTCGGGAGGATCCGCGGCCATAGATATACCTATCTTTTTACTTTTGATTTTCTCAGCAACTACTGAACGGATTTACACCATTTAACAAAAAGGGTTCTTTCTGAACCAAGAACTACCTCTTTGCCAAATTTGGTGTAATTCCGTTCAGCAGTTCGGGCTGTAGCCGTGTCTAAAGTTTCCTATGGAAAATTGCATGGGGAAAACACGTTTTGGGACCCCCCTTTTTCTCGGCCCCCGCCTGACGAATCCCCCGAGACTTTCAGGGTAGGAGCGGACCGGAGCGGGCCACAAAGTTTGAAAATTTCGCGAAGATACGTCAACCGGCAAGAGAGTTATTTCAAATAGAATGTTGCGGATTTCCTATGGATAATAGGTTGTAACTATAACTATCTACTGGCGACCGCCAGTAGATAATATATATATATATATATATATATAGAGAGAGAGTTATGCTCAATGGTTTCACGTTTTAATCTTTATTCTGCTTTTAGTGCAAGGTAGAACAGGACAATTAAGAATAACATTAAAATGATAATTATCTTCATAAGGATTCAAATACTCTTTGTCCTTGCTCTCCCTCCTTCACAACACTCATCACATCATCTACGTCATGTGCCTGATGTGCCTCAGTGGTTATTGGCATATGGCAATATGATATTAATCTGGGCCAGATTGATTAGCAATGTAAAGGGAGGGCCAGGGCCCTGCACACTGAGGAATGCACCAACAGGAGCCCCCTCTTTCAGTGTAACACCCTTCTCTGGTAGAAAGGTTTCCACCCTGCCTGAAGATAGCAGTATCCCCATCCTGTGGCAAAGGAGGCAATGCTGGGCAAAGAGTTCCACAATCAAAAAAAATCTGGTCTCTTGTTCAGATGTATCTATCAGCCCATAAACTTTCACAGACAGCAAATGCAATTCTCATACAAATCTAAAATGTAAAAGTCCATAGGCAATAAAACAAACTTACCCTAAAATGACATCTAAAACAATTTACAAAAACATTAGTTAACATTTCTATTGAGTTCATATTCCATATTTCATAAAAAGCAGTCGGAGGTAACACTCCTACAGCATACTAAATAACACACAAATGGAGAAAAGTTTTTTAGCTTTCAAATTCGCCCATGGGGAACAGGGACATTTCACATTAAGTGATGTAACCCTACACATAAGTTCAGTCCGTCTCTCAGCTCTTCTGTAGCTAAACAGCCGCAGCCCGTGCAGGTAAGAGGGATGGGCGGTAGGGCCCGGTGGGTGGGGGGGATTTCAACAGACGACTACGAGGGGAAAATAAATAAATAATTCATTTTCCCTCATGGTCGTCTGTGGAAACCCCCGCCCCCACCCGCCACCACCCAGCCCTACTGCCCCACTGCTCTTATCTGCACGGGCCTCGGCTGTAGCTAAAACTAATTTCAGGTAGGGGACCACCTTTTTATAACCAATTTGTTGTATTTTGAGACATATCAAAACCTTGCTTGCGTCATCGACTTGGCCAATGGCACGACTATACACACTAGCAGTCAATCGAATGTTGCTTATAAAAGCACAAGTATTTTCCATTTCGATACAATAATCAATACCTATCTATCTCTCTAATTTTTCAAATTATCCAGAGGTTTTTAAATACATTTATTTTCTTCCTGTTTAATAGGTCAGTGAAACGTTACTTGAGAAAGAATTTACAAATTTCAATAATGTATTCCTTGCATTTTTGTAAATGTATGGTCAATTGTTTCAGCATTAGTCTGAGTTGAATGTGTTCTCTGTTCATATTTAGACTGGAGACGAGCACGGCGCTTCGCAGGTAAGTGAAGCCTCTTGTACCCAGTGATCATATTCGGTTTCTTATTCGAACCCTGGACTCTCAACAACCGTTAAAATAAATTGTTTTGATCTCCATTCATGAGCTTTTTCTGTCATGTGTAATTACTAATCTAATTGGTGTTACTGTCTCAGTCTGAATGCCCCGATGTCGGTGCCTCAGTGCTGCATCCGGTGCTCCCTATCCTGAAGGATGTAGTGCCCCGATGTCGGTGCCTCAGTGCTGCATCCGGTGCATACCTATACTGAAGGATGTAGTGCCCCGATGTCGGTGCCTCGGTGCTGCATCCGGTGCATACCTATACTGAAGGATGTAGTGCCCCGATGTCGGTGCCTCGGTGCTGCATCCGGTGCATACCTATACTGAAGGATGTAGTGCCCCGATGTCGGTGCCTCAGTGCTGCATCCGGTGCATACCTATACTGAAGGATGTAGTGCCCCTATGTCGGTGCCTCAGTGCTGCATCCGGTGCATACCTATACTGAAGGATGTAGTGCCCCGATGTCGGTGCCTCGGTGCTGCATCCGGTGCATACCTATACTGAAGGATGTAGTGCCCCGATGTCGGTGCCTCAGTGCTGCATCCGGTGCATACCTATACTGAAGGATGTAGTGCCCCGATGTCGGTGCCTCAGTGCTGCATCCGGTGCATACCTATACTGAAGGATGTAGTGCCCCGATGTTGGTGCCTAAGTGCTGCATCCGGTGCATACCTATACTGAAGGATGTAGTGCCCCGATGTCGGTGCCTCGGTGCTGCATCCGGTGCAAACCTATACTGAAGGATGTAGTGCCCCGATGTCGGTGCCTCGGTGCTGCATCCGGTGCATACCTATACTGAAGGATGTAGTGCCCCGATGTCGGTGCCTCAGTGCTGCATCCGGTGCATACCTATACTGAAGGATGTAGTGCCCCGATGTCGGTGCCTCGGTGCTGCATCCGGTGCATACCTATACTGAAGGATGTAGTGCCCCGATGTCGGTGCCTTGGTGCTGCATCCGGTGCATACCTATACTGAAGGATGTAGTGCCCCGATGTCGGTGCCTCAGTGCTGCATCCGGGTCATACCCATCCTGAAGGATGTAGTGCCCCGATGTCGGTGCCTCAGTGCTGCATCCGGTGCATACCTATCCTGAAGGATGTAGTGCCCAGATGTCGGTGCCTCAGTGCTGCATCCGGTGCATACCTATACTGAAGGATGTAGTGCCCCGATGTCGGTGCCTCAGTGCTGCATCCGGTGCATACCTATCCTGAAGGATGTAGTGCCCCGATGTCGGTGCCTCAGTGCTGCATCCGGGTCATACCCATCCTGAAGGATGTAGTGCCCCGATGTCTGTGCCTCAGTGCTGCATCCGGGTCATACCTATACTGAAGGATGTAGTTTTCCCTGGGTGCTGGATCCTAATCGGTGACGTAACACAACATTATGACCCCCACCCTCTGGGAGAATGTGATATTCATTATCTTTGGGATGAGTGGAGGCCCCTCCGAAGTGTTGGGGCCCCTGCACAGTGGGGGCTGCAGGGCATGTATTACAAAAGTGCTTTTAATTCTGAGATTTTCTGCTTAGAATGAGGAATAACCCTGCCCCCAAACTCTGATTCACAAGTAGTTGACGCAGCGCAGGACAGCAAGCAAAGTTGCTGCACTGCTTTACTTGAACTGGAGAGAGCAGAACTGCGCCATATGAAAAAAGATGTAGATATGTGTGCACTGGCCTACTTTTGGCAGCGTTTCAGCAAGCATGCGCCAACGAAGGCGCCATTGTGCCATCATCCAAGGATGTCTGCGTTGTTGTCAGCATAGTTTTGTGCAGGGAGGGGCCCAATCCTGTACAAAAACTATGCTTTTAGGGAAATTACCTTTCTGTATGTGTTCACACATGCAAAGAGGGAAAAACGAGAAGCAATAAAAAATATGTCTCTGTGGCCGTCTAAGCTGCCGGATGGTATGAGGGAAACACAGGACGATGGGATCGGGGTCTTTTGTATGCTTTTTATTGTTTCTTGCAAAAATTATGATGCACAGGATAACTCTATCAGCCTGGGGTGGAGGTTCCTCTGTTCCTTGGTCCGTCGTGGGCAGGTCTTTCAGGTTTCTCCCTCACGTATCCGGTGGGTAGGGCCAGGAAGAGAAAACAAACAAACTGTGGTCAGTTCGTGCTCTGCTACTTAGAGGGTAGTGCTACCGTCACCATGGACACGTGTGATAAGGGTTAGGTGGGTGTCGGGTATGCTATCAGGGGACACCCGTGTGCCCTACCTCCCCTGACCTCCCCACCAACCCCACCAGAAAGATCCCCCAAAAGGTACTCGCCTTTGGCCACGGCCCGTCTCCAGGGCCGCGCGTCGGGACCCGGGGCGTCTTCTCCCTCCTCTAGCCTGCCGGGTATGGTAGCGGTGTATGATATGCTCTTTGGTTCCTGCTTGGCTGGCTCCTCTGCACCTCCGCCGTCTTCTTCTGTTTCCCTTCTCCGCTCTGCACTCTCCGTCTGCTCTCCGACTCCGATGCTGCCGCACCCCTCTTCTCTCCCTCTCGTTCCTTTTGTGGGATGTAGTTCCGCATTCGTCACCAACTCCTCCCGCAAGGCTTGGTCTGCAACTAGACCGCTGACCTCTTCCGGTGGGGATGAACTCGGCACGTTCACATCCCACTTCCGGTCCGTCCCGTGGAACTCCTCGTTACACATCTCCCCCCTCAGGAATGGACGTCGGGGCCATTCAGTGGAGGGGTTCCTGGACAAGTAGTCGGCACAGATCTGTCGGGTACCTGGGACGTGCCTGGTCTGAAATGAAAAGGGTTGCAAAGCCAAAAACCATCTTAGTACACGTGGGTTGGAGTCTTTGTTTTTCACCAGCCAGGTGAGCGGGCGTGATCAGTTAATACGGTGAATGGACGTCCTAACAGATAGTACTGAAGAGCCTCAATCGCCCATTTGATGGCCAAACACTCCTTTTCGATAGTCGAGTAGGACACCTCCCGGGAAAAAAGCTTCCGACTAATGTACAAAAGGGGTTTTAGATCACCATGTAAGTCAGGCTGATATAGCACGGCACCCAGACCTAGTCCCGAGGCATCGGTTCGTAAAACAAACGGTTTGTGGAACTCAGGACAATGCAACACTGGTGCTGAGCAAATGGCATCCCTTAAGTCCTGGAAACTTTTCTCATGGGAGACACTCCAGACAGTTATGCGGGATGGGTGGGTTTTGGTCAGGAGGTCGGTTAGGGGACTGGCTAGGGAAGAAAAGTTAGGGATAAACCGTCTGTAATAGCCGATGAACCCCAAGAAGGCGCGTATGTCACGTTTGGTTTTGGGAGTAGGGAGTGTTTTGATGGCCTCGATTTTGCTCATTTGAGGTTTGATGAGCCCTCTCTGGATCGTATAACCGAGATACTGTATGGAGTCAGTGACTAGTAGGGATTTCTTTGGGTTTATCGTGAGACCGGCGGCTTGGATGGCCGTAAACACCGCAGCCAGATGTTGTAGATGTTCTGCCCAGCTCGGGCTGAATACGACTATGTCATCTAAGTAGGCGGCAGCGTATTCAGTATGAGGTTTCAACAAACCATCCATTAATCTCTGGAAAGTCGCCGGTGCCCCATGGAGGCCGAAAGGGAGTACTTTGAAATGATAAAGCCCAGAGGGAGTTGCAAAGGCGGTTTTTTCTCTGGCTTGAGGTGTTAGGGGTATCTGCCAATAACCTTTGGTGAGGTCCAGGGTTGACATGTATGTGGCGTTTCCCAACCGCTCGATTAATTCATCAATCCGTGGCATCGGATATGAATCGAATTTTGTGATGTTGTTTACCTGACGGAAGTCGATACAAAACCGTAGACTACCGTCCGGTTTTGGTACTATCACGATTGGGGAACACCAATTGCTTGTAGATGGTTCTATGATGTGTGAGTGTAGCATAGCCGTTACCTCCTTCTCTACGGCTTCCCTACGGGCTGCCGGGATGCGATATGGTCTCTGTTTTATAATGGTTGGAGCCAAGGGTACAATGTCGTGTTGAACCATCGAGGTCAACCCTGGTGTGGAGGAAAAAAGACCGGGAAAGTGCTCAAGCATAGCTTGTAGTTGGGGCTGCTGTTCTGGGGATAATATGCCTCCTGTTGTGGGTTTCTCATTCGGGGAGCCCGGGATGTCTATGGTTGAGATCTCAAGGGGTCTTTCGGTACTCACATGTAGCACTGACCCTCCTGTTACATCAGGTTCTATCGGGTCATTCCATTTCTTTAACAGGTTTACATGATATATCTGTTTTCCCCCAGGCCGCTGTGGTTGCAGTACACTATAGGTAACAGGGTTACCTTTCTCTCAATGGTATAGGGTCCTTGCCATGTCGTCAACAGCTTTGTGTCTGAGGACGGGAGTAAAAGGAGTACCTTATCTCCTTGTCTGAACTCTCTCAACTGGCTGTTTCGATCGTAATACAGTTTTTGGGAGTGTTGAGCTTTTTCCATATTCTCATGCACTAGACCCCAAATCCTGGCGACTGCTGACTTCAAATCGGCTGCATATTTAGTCAGCGGTTGTCCCTCCTCCTCCTCACTTTCCCATTGTTCTGCTGCCATGTCTAGGAGGGTTCGGGGTTTTCTCCCAAATAGTATTTCGAATGGGGAAAAGCCGGTTTATCCTTGCTCATGTGTTCTTATGGCAAAGAGGATCAGGGGCAGCTTCTGGTCCCAATCCCTCCCTGTTTCGGAGATGACCTTGCGTAGCATTTGTTTGATGGTTTTATTGTAACGCTCCACAAGGCCATCGGTTTGTGGATGGTAGACCGAAGTACGGATCTGGCGAACACCCAAAATGTCACAAACTTGGGCCATTACGCGGGACATGAAAGGGGTTCCTTGATCTGTAAGAACCTCCGCTGGAAATCCCACCCGGGAGAACAAGGATACCATGGCCCTGGCTATGGCAGGGGTGGTCATTTTACATAAGGGAAACGCCTCCGGGTATCTACTTGCATAGTCCACAATGACCAGTATATACTTATGTCCTCTGGCCGAGGGAGGAAGTGGACCCACCAGATCCATACCGACCCTTTTGAATGGAACATCGATGATAGGCAAGGAACATAATGGGGCCTTTTTTATCCCTTCGGGGTTCGTATATTGGCACCTCACACAGGACGCGCAATGCTTCGCTACATCCCCGTACACCCCTGGCCAGTATCTTTGGGATGAGTGGAGGCCCCTCCGAAGTGTTGGGGCCCCTGCACAGTGGGGGCTGCAGGGCATGTATTACAAAAGTGCTTTTAATTCTGAGATTTTCTGCTTAGAATGAGGAATAACCCTGCCCCCAAACTCTGATTCACAAGTATTTGACGCAGCGCAGGACAGCAAGCAAAGTTGCTGCACTGCTTTACTTGAACTGGAGAGAGCAGAACTGCGCCATATGAAAAAAGATGTAGATATGTGTGCACTGGCCTACTTTTGGCAGCGTTTCAGCAAGCATGCGCCAACGAAGGCGCCATTGTGCCATCATCCAAGGATGTCTGCGTTGTTGTCAGCATAGTTTTGTGCAGGGAGGGGCTCAATCCTGTACAAAAACTATGCTTTTAGGGAAATTACCTTTCTGTATGTGTTCACACATGCAAAGAGGGAAAAACGAGAAGCAATAAAAAATATGTCTCTGTGGCCGTCTAAGCTGCCGGATGGTATGAGGGAAACACAGGACGATGGGATCGGGGTCTTTTGTATGCTTTTTATTGTTTCTTGCAAAAATTATGATGCACAGGATAACTCTATCAGCCTGGGGTGGAGGTTCCTCTGTTCCTTGGTCCGTCGTGGGCAGGTCTTTCAGGTTTCTCCCTCACGTATCCGGTGGGTAGGGCCAGGAAGAGAAAACAAACAAACTGTGGTCAGTTCGTGCTCTGCTACTTAGAGGGTAGTGCTACCGTCACCATGGACACGTGTGATAAGGGTTAGGTGGGTGTCGGGTATGCTATCAGGGGACACCCGTGTGCCCTACCTCCCCTGACCTCCCCACCAACCCCACCAGAAAGATCCCCCAAAAGGTACTCGCCTTTGGCCACGGCCCGTCTCCAGGGCCGCGCGTCGGGACCCGGGGCGTCTTCTCCCTCCTCTAGCCTGCCGGGTATGGTAGCGGTGTATGATATGCTCTTTGGTTCCTGCTTGGCTGGCTCCTCCGCACCTCCGCCGTCTTCTTCTGTTTCCCTTCTCCGCTCTGCACTCTCCGTCTGCTCTCCGACTCCGATGCTGCCGCACCCTCTTCTCTCCCTCTCGTTCCTTTTGTGGGATGTAGTTCCGCATTCGTCACCAACTCCTCCCGCAAGGCTTGGTCTGCAACTAGACCGCTGACCTCTTCCGGTGGGGATGAACTCGGCACGTTCACATCCCACTTCCGGTCCGTCCCGTGGAACTCCTCGTTACACATCTCCCCCCTCAGGAATGGACGTCGGGGCCATTCAGTGGAGGGGTTCCTGGACAAGTAGTCGGCACAGATCTGTCGGGTACCTGGGACGTGCATGGTCTGAAATGAAAAGGGTTGCAAAGCCAAAAACCATCTTAGTACACGTGGGTTGGAGTCTTTGTTTTTCACCAGCCAGGTGAGCGGGGCGTGATCAGTTAATACGGTGAATGGACGTCCTAACAGATAGTACTGAAGAGCCTCAATCGCCCATTTGATGGCCAAACACTCCTTTTCGATAGTCGAGTAGGACACCTCCCGGGAAAAAAGCTTCCGACTAATGTACAAAAGGGGTTTTAGATCACCATGTAAGTCAGGCTGATATAGCACGGCACCCAGACCTAGTCCCGAGGCATCGGTTCGTAAAACAAACGGTTTGTGGAACTCAGGACAATGCAACACTGGTGCTGAGCAAATGGCATCCCTTAAGTCCTGGAAACTTTTCTAATGGGAGACACTCCAGACAGTTATGCGGGATGGGTGGGTTTTGGTCAGGAGGTCGGTTAGGGGACTGGCTAGGGAAGAAAAGTTAGGGATAAACCGTCTGTAATAGCCGATGAACCCCAAGAAGGCGCGTATGTCACGTTTGGTTTTGGGAGTAGGGAGTGTTTTGATGGCCTCGATTTTGCTCATTTGAGGTTTGATGAGCCCTCTCTGGATCGTATAACCGAGATACTGTATGGAGTCAGTGACTAGTAGGGATTTCTTTGGGTTTATCGTGAGACCGGCGGCTTGGATGGCCGTAAACACCGCAGCCAGATGTTGTAGATGTTCTGCCCAGCTCGGGCTGAATACGACTATGTCATCTAAGTAGGCGGCAGCGTATTCAGTATGAGGTTTCAACAAACCATCCATTAATCTCTGGAAAGTCGCCGGTGCCCCATGGAGGCCGAAAGGGAGTACTTTGAAATGATAAAGCCCAGAGGGAGTTGCAAAGGCGGTTTTTTCTCTGGCTTGAGGTGTTAGGGGTATCTGCCAATAACCTTTGGTGAGGTCCAGGGTTGACATGTATGTGGCGTTTCCCAACCGCTCGATTAATTCATCAATCCGTGGCATCGGATATGAATCGAATTTTGTGATGTTGTTTACCTGACGGAAGTCGATACAAAACCGTAGACTACCGTCCGGTTTTGGTACTATCACGATTGGGGAACACCAATTGCTTGTAGATGGTTCTATGATGTGTGAGTGTAGCATAGCCGTTACCTCCTTCTCTACGGCTTCCCTACGGGCTGCCGGGATGCGATATGGTCTCTGTTTTATAATGGTTGGAGCCAAGGGTACAATGTCGTGTTGAACCATCGAGGTCAACCCTGGTGTGGAGGAAAAAGACCGGGAAAGTGCTCAAGCATAGCTTGTAGTTGGGGCTGCTGTTCTGGGGATAATATGCCTCCTGTTGTGGGTTTCTCATTCGGGGAGCCCGGGATGTCTATGGTTGAGATCTCAAGGGGTCTTTCGGTACTCACATGTAGCACTGACCCTCCTGTTACATCAGGTTCTATCGGGTCATTCCATTTCTTTAACAGGTTTACATGATATATCTGTTTTCCCCCAGGCCGCTGTGGTTGCAGTACACTATAGGTAACAGGGGTTACCTTTCTCTCAATGGTATAGGGTCCTTGCCATGTCGTCAACAGCTTTGTGTCTGAGGACGGGAGTAAAAGGAGTACCTTATCTCCTTGTCTGAACTCTCTCAACTGGCTGTTTCGATCGTAATACAGTTTTTGGGAGTGTTGAGCTTTTTCCATATTCTCATGCACTAGACCCCAAATCCTGGCGACTGCTGACTTCAAATCGGCTGCATATTTAGTCAGCGGTTGTCCCTCCTCCTCCTCACTTTCCCATTGTTCTGCTGCCATGTCTAGGAGGGTTCGGGGTTTTCTCCCAAATAGTATTTCGAATGGGGAAAAGCCGGTTTATCCTTGCTCATGTGTTCTTATGGCAAAGAGGATCAGGGGCAGCTTCTGGTCCCAATCCCTCCCTGTTTCGGAGATGACCTTGCGTAGCATTTGTTTGATGGTTTTATTGTAACGCTCCACAAGGCCATCGGTTTGTGGATGGTAGACCGAAGTACGGATCTGGCGAACACCCAAAATGTCACAAACTTGGGCCATTACGCGGGACATGAAAGGGGTTCCTTGATCTGTAAGAACCTCCGCTGGAAATCCCACCCGGGAGAACAAGGATACCATGGCCCTGGCTATGGCAGGGGTGGTCATTTTACATAAGGGAAACGCCTCCGGGTATCTACTTGCATAGTCCACAATGACCAGTATATACTTATGTCCTCTGGCCGAGGGAGGAAGTGGACCCACCAGATCCATACCGACCCTTTTGAATGGAACATCGATGATAGGCAAGGAACATAATGGGGCCTTTTTTATCCCTTCGGGTTCGTATATTGGCACCTCACACAGGACGCGCAATGCTTCGCTACATCCCCGTACACCCCTGGCCAGTATCTTTGGGATGAGTGGAGGCCCCTCCGAGTGTTGGGGCCCCTGCACAGTGGGGGCTGCAGGGCATGTATTACAAAAGTGCTTTTAATTCTGAGATTTTCTGCTTAGAATGAGGAATAACCCTGCCCCCAAACTCTGATTCACAAGTAGTTGACGCAGCGCAGGACAGCAAGCAAAGTTGCTGCACTGCTTTACTTGAACTGGAGAGAGCAGAACTGCGCCATATGAAAAAAGATGTAGATATGTGTGCACTGGCCTACTTTTGGCAGCGTTTCAGCAAGCATGCGCCAACGAAGGCACCATTGTGCCATCATCCAAGGATGTCTGCGTTGTTGTCAGCATAGTTTTGTGCAGGGAGGGGCCCAATCCTGTACAAAAACTATGCTTTTAGGGAAATTACCTTTCTGTATGTGTTCACACATGCAAAGAGGGAAAACGAGAAGCAATAAAAAATATGTCTCTGTGGCCGTCTAAGCTGCCGGATGGTATGAGGGAAACACAGGACGATGGGATCGGGGTCTTTTGTATGCTTTTTATTGTTTCTTGCAAAAATTATGATGCACAGGATAACTCTATCAGCCTGGGGTGGAGGTTCCTCTGTTCCTTGGTCCGTCGTGGGCAGGTCTTTCAGGTTTCTCCCTCACGTATCCGGTGGGTAGGGCCAGGAAGAGAAAACAAACAAACTGTGGTCAGTTCGTGCTCTGCTACTTAGAGGGTAGTGCTACCGTCACCATGGACACGTGTGATAAGGGTTAGGTGGGTGTCGGGTATGCTATCAGGGGACACCCGTGTGCCCTACCTCCCTGACCTCCCCACCAACCCCCACCAGAAAGATCCCCCAAAAGGTACTCGCCTTTGGCCACGGCCCGTCTCCAGGGCCGCGGCGCTCGGGACCCGGGCGTCTTCTCCCTCCTCTAGCCTGCCGGGTATGGTAGCGGTGTATGATATGCTCTTTGGTTCCTGCTTGGCTGGCTCCTCCGCACCTCCGCCGTCTTCTTCTGTTTCCCTTCTCCGCTCTGCACTCTCCGTCTGCTCTCCGACTCCGATGCTGCCGCACCCCTCTTCTCTCCCTCTCGTTCCTTTTGTGGGATGTAGTTCCGCATTCGTCACCGACTCCTCCCGCAAGGCTTGGTCTGCAACTAGACCGCTGACCTCTTCCGGTGGGGATGAACTCGGCACGTTCACATCCCACTTCCGGTCCGTCCCGTGGAACTCCTCGTTACAGTCTCCTTGTTACGTCAGCTTTAGGGAGGCACAATATTTTGGAGCAAATATATGTCTACAATATGTTGTAGATATTGATTTGCATCCAAATCCATGGGCAGATGCACATATCCCACCAATGAGATGCCCTCTATATGCAAAGTAATGCAATGCAGTGCAGCGTGCTGCGTTGCATTACTTTTGGTTACAAACTAACAAATTATCATTTGTGTTGGTTTGTTAATACCAACCTGGATTTTGTTTCAGGTCTGAGTTAAGAAAGTAACTCGACTGAAAATCTTTGTAAACCTGAGCCATAGTTTCACACATTGTCTGTCTTTTCTAGTACTTTTCCCATTCACATTTCACTTAACTCAAATGAGCGGGAAAATCTGCACAATTTACAATCCTGGATGAGGAATTAAACAAGACACAGAATAAGCCTTTTTGTGTCCAACCCAATATATTACAAACTATCTTAATGAGTCTGTGTACATATTTAAGAAAATGCCATCGTATTTTTTCAGTTTCTGGTATACCTCGGTTATAAAATGTGCGACATCAATTAATAATTGTTAAAAAGCAAATAAATACCAGGTAAAGACCCTTAACATTGGCCTTCTCCGAGGGCATACTTCTGATCCTTAACGCCCAGCGAATATAGCTCATCAATGAAGAGCAGGTAGAGTCTGTGTTAGACGCTATAGAAATTACAGTTCTTCTTTATGAGATAAAATACCTTGGAATTGCAAAATAAGGCACAGGAAACTTATTTTCACGGTACTATACAATTTAAAAAACATAAAATGAGTCTCCGATTGCGGTGAGGGGGTTGCACAGACAGCAAGGCAAGGAAGTAAACCAAAAACCTTTTAACAGAAAGGCAACTAGAAAGTGCACTGTGCATAATCTCAGGCGTGTAAGATCAAATCTATATTCAGGGTGTCTGATCCACAGTAAATGGTTCCACCTGGTCAGTAGTCGAGATCAGTGCATAACGGAGGACAGTGTCTGTACCTAGAGATCTTGCTATTCTACCATCATAAAGAGACTTATAAAATAAGGTCTTTACTGTCCCCTTGGCGTAAGCGTCAATATTGAGGGATGAATTAAAAAGGTTAGCCTTACCAAGGTCATGAAAGGCTTGCTTAACATAGGTGAGCCAGGGATTAGCGATTCTCCTAATTAAATGACAAGCGAATCTGAATTTCATTAAAGGTACGGAAGCTAACATTATGCATTATTCCTTTAATGCACTTCCACACAGCCACTTAAAAAACATACCTCATAAAGATACTGTTCCATAACAGAACCTTCAAGACATATAATAGGCTCATGCACATCACTGTCTGCCTCTTTGAAATGCGGTGAGACATTCTCTTTTCATGTTCACACAAAGATAAAATGATTCCAAGGACAACGATAGAACATCAGATGACTGAAGCTTCAGGGGAGAACAAGGATACAGAAAAACACAAGCAACGACAAAAGTCCTCCAAGAAGAGAACCCAAACCGGAAATGTACTGTTGGACGTTATCTGAAAGTAAGAGAAGATGTTAATGCTCCACCTCAACAAACATTTTGCCATAGTCAAACAGAAATTGCAACATGAGATAGTAAGGATTGCTTTAGATAAAACATAGCATTCATTATAACATTGTTTACTAGAACATAACCTTTATATCCAAACTTAACATATTCCCATAGGAACGCAAACACTAATTTTCCCTTTTTTATCCCCCCCCCCTTTTTAGGTCTTGCCTGAGCCAGGACGCATGCGCTGCTCTGCGAGGCTTTTAGTAAGAGCTTTAAACTCTGAACACACGCTCGTGCGTGTGCTTTTTGTTTTCATCTCCCGCTATTGGCCTTTGCATGCGTCTTTCTAAGAAAGACAGCACGCAATTGGCCAAGGCGGGTGCATGTCCCGCCTTCTCTCTCCCCTGGCCTAGGGAGCTCGGGAGCGAGCATCAATGCCATCTGTTTCCAATTATCGTGTTCGCGTTAATTGGAAACAGATGGCGCTCGTGCTTTTTCTTGTTTACATTCTGACAGCCGCCGAAACTTAAACTACCAACTATATTTACCAACTACTATTAGAGGGTAATTGTGTTGTAATTTCAATTCCATTCCAGTACTCAATAAGAAAAGAGATTTTGATAATTGATCGTGTTGCTCCATTATTACATAATTAAGCTATAACTATGCAGACAAAACTCGAAGGACAGCATGTAAGCGATAAACCTTGCCTGTTTTTCGGTTTCCCATACCCCCATGTGTTGAGTTTCTGCGGGTGATCAGAGTTGATTTTCTCCCTTGTGGTAGCCCACTCATAAAACCTCGAACCTGGCTTCTTTCATTTCCGTTGTGTCCTTTGAGTGGACCGGTTTCTGGAGGTGTGACGTATGCGGATAGAATGGGTCTAAAGCCCCATCACCACAGTGACCAAAATGTAAGTGTGGGGTCCATAGCTGAAGCACATTTTGAACACTGTGGCAATGGGGTCTAAACCCCCATCATCACAGTGACCAAAAGGTAAGTGTGGGGTCCATAGCTGAAGCACAGTTTGAACACTGTGGCAATGGGGTCCTAAACCCCCATCATCACAGTGACCAAAAGGTAAGTGTTGTCATGGAAAAAGCTGCAACTGCCAAACAGCATGGATGATCCCTGGTCACAGAACAACAAATACATCAGTGGCAAAGTAGTGCTTGTGTCCCATAGCAACATACATTGGGTGAGGCAAACAGTGCAGTGCCAATAAGATATACCTTTGGCCATGCGCAGACAAACATCACCCATGGGGGCTGACATTGGCAACATTCCTCAATAACACAATGACAGAAGTGACCATCATAATGCAGCCCCACATATCTGCACCAATGGACACACAAATGTAGATATCCTTTGGAGACTGTAGATGTCAGGTGAACAAATACCATACCATGGCAGCAAAGGGACATACAAACCATGATCATTGTGCTGACTGATGACCTAGGAGTCCCAGGGACAGCAGGGGAAAGCCAACAAACAACATACAGCCAATGGCACACTAAAAATATGCCAATGCAGTGGTGCAGATGCACAAACAGTCAGCCTCACACTGTAGATCAAACACAACAGGTGATGGGGGGGTGTGCCAGTGTCCCCAGGCAACCACACAACACATGAGGAGGCCTTAATCACAATTACACAGATGTGTATACAGTGCCACACAAAAGTAACTCATGGATCGGATTCCCCTATGTGGGCAAACAGGCATTGTTAGATGAGAGGGAGCCCAAATTACACGTCACACAAGCTTGTCGGAACAGCAAATAACACAGCAAGAGACAGACCCACCACAGCACTACCCCCAGGGACCCCACATCGTGTTGACCGTGGCCTGCATGATAATCCCACTGTGATGACAAAGCTAGATGTCGTTCACACTGTGAACCACAGTCATGTGTCCTGAGCAACAAACTACCATCACACCTACACAAGCACAAATCAATCAGCATGGCCTGTCAGCCAAGGCCAACATGGAGGTAGGGGTCTAGCCGTGCAAGAACTCTCATTTGCACACACTCAACACCACACACCTTGATCTCCACCAATGTGCAGCAGTGAAGCTCACATGGACTGGTGACATTGCACATGCACCCATGACAATCCCAGGGGTGGTTGTGGGAACTAAGGTGCAGAAACCCATCACACCTGGCCAGTCAACAAGACTCGTGAATGTCTGACACACTGCACAGTACGCTGTACATGGGCATGACGTGAAATCCAACACAATCAATGTGATCCCGGACACAGTCACACACCAATGAAGAAGTCCAGGTCACCCACAAAGAACACACATAGACAACTTCCAACATTGCAGCTCTGACCCAGAGGAGTGGCAGCAGTCACACACACAACGTGTCACAATCACTGAAAGCTAACACAAACTGTAAATTACATGACTTGTGTAACCAACAAGTGCCAAGGGGAATCCTGACTGTGTCTCATCTCCGTTTGCCCACAAACTCAGCCCTGACAGCAAACACACCTATGGATGACACCCTGATGACCAGTAATGTGCCATGCACCCACATCCCAGAGATCCCAGTGCGAAGATTTGGGTGGTACATAGGTCAACTCAGCAAGCATCACAAACAGGAACATCACTAGGGAGCCCAGCCTGTGTTGCAAAACGGAAGTGAACACACACAGACATGCTCACACAACACACACCTTGGGCTCAGGCAATGTCACGGAATTACACACTGCCATGAGGGCACTCCACTCCTGTGTAAGGAAAGCTGTGCCATACGTTGTCTCTGCAGGGCCCTATCATATCAGCAGTACACTTGGTCACTCAGTCAACAATTAGCACAAAATGAAGGCTCTCGTCACATCAGCCTGGTCATGGGAGTGTCACCGACACCATCTGCACAGATCCAACACACATGTATAGCAAGTTGCACTGATCACACAGATGAGTCCTTCCCCATTGATGCCCAAACTTGCATGTCCAGTGGAGATGGTCACACGGTCAGGGAAATAGACAAATTGAACAATGGCAAGCACAACAGATGTGCAGGGTGTAAGCCACAGATGTGATATTGCAAATAAAAGTAGGAAATCCCATTGCCAAATATTGAAAACATGACACCCTCATATTGCTGCAAAGGATGACATGGATACACACCAGGATAGGACACATTCCCCTGGACCACATGGGGTCCTGCACAGTAACACTTCATTTCCCTGATATCAAAAATCACCATCAGTGCAGCAAGGGCACGGTTAGCAACATCAACATCATGTACATCAGAAGCAAAACCACCAGAGAACAGAAAGTAGCTTTATTCAGCATTTGTGTGTGAAGAAGTGAAAGTCCAGAAATATAACAAAGGCCAATGGCCAGTCCATAACAAGAATCCAAACAGGGTGACAGTTCCAGATGTCACCCTTTGCATGCCTGCACAGCTACACATCAGGGACATTCCCCTCGGAGGGGCATACGGGGGGGCAGGCCAGGCACCGCAGGGACAGGATCAGGGCTCACCAGAAGGAGGCAGGGAAGGGGTGGTGGGTGCTGGAGAGTCACTGACAACTGCAGTGGAGGTGTCTGACATGGTGTGTGCCGGCACAACTGGGGGCTTGAGTCAGATGGTGTGGGTGCCGGCACGACTGCAGTGGGCCATGCAGATGGAGTGGACAGGTTCCCCACTGCAGTGCCCAAGTCAGACAGGGTGGTAGTGGACTCCACTGCAGTGCCTATTGCCAGGGGAGTGGAATGGGGTTCAGGTAAGGTGGGCAGGACAGAGGGGGAGGACACGCTCTCCACACCAGTGGCACAAACAGGCGCAGCGGGGGGTGTGGTGCTGGAAGAGCAAGTTGTAGGGGGAGAAGGCCGGATCATTTTGGGGATGGTGTATCTGTGGGTGGGGGAACCTGGGGCAGGGTGTGATGGGGGAACCTGTGGAGTGGGGGCCTGAGGGATGGAAGAAGGAGACTTGGTGGTTGAGCTGCAGGGTGGCGGCGGGGTCTTGCTCTTCCGGGTCCGGGGGGACTTGCAGATGGGGGCCTCAGTCTGTCTGCGCCTGGGGGCGGGTGTCCGGGGGTGACGGGCACTCCCCTCTGTGTGGGTGGACTTCCTCTTCCCCCTGTATGCTGGATCAGCTGGATTGGAGGGAAGAGGCCGAGGTCACAGAGGAAGATCTGCTGTGTAGGTGGGGTTGCAGGTGAGGCAAGGGAAGGGGCCTTGGAGGGAGAGGTATCGGAGGACTGCGGAGTGACTGTGGATGCCTGTGTGTGTGTGTATGTACCCCATCCCCTGTGGGTGTGGTATCAGTCCCCTGAGGATGCCTGCGTGCACGTCTTGTTTTTGTAGTGGGTGTGTCTGTGCTGCTCGTGTCTGTGTGTTTGGGTGAATGTGCAGGTGTGCATGTGCTTGGGACAGGTAGGGTGCCAGGAAGTGTGGATGGGGCAGATGTAGGAGGGGTGAGGGACTGTTGGAGGAGGGACACTGCTGCCGTCAGGGAGGAGTCCATGGACCTATTGCTCATCTGTAGGGCAGACATGCCCGATGAGATGCCCTCCATAAATGACACCAGCTGAGTCAACAGAGTGGTGTGGGCATGGAGGACACTCAGCATTGCTGTCTGCCCTACATGGAGCTGGCGAAGGAGGTACACAGACTCCTCACTCAGGGCAGCAGGGGACACAGGGGCAGGGGCTGCAGTGCCTGGCACGAAGGAGACACGCTCCCGAACACAGGAGCCTCCACGGACCTCTGGAATGGGAGCCGATGGGAGGGCGGTGGTGGTGGTGGTGACGGGGACAGCAATAGTAGCTGGGGTGTGGTGGCTGCTGACACCCGCCTCCACAAGGGAGTCATCCTCCGAGCTGCTGTGGTCCTCAGCTGAGGTGGATGGTGCTGAGGACTCCTCGGTGTGGCTCCCTCGCCCTCCGTGCCACTGGGTCCCTCCGACCACTCATCGGCTGCTGACCCAGTCTGGCTCAGCGGCTCCTCCTGGTCCGTGGAGCTGTCCCCTCCTGTGGCCGTGGATGTATCTGCAAACAATTAGGGAAACAGACAAACATCAGTCACCTGCACTGACCGCACACACCACAGTAAGTACAGCACATTACAGAGCAAGCCCTGGCATCCTTAGTTGAACATTGCCAAAAGTGCTCACACAGATTAGGAGAAGCCAATTGTCAGTCTGATGGTCAACCATGGCACTCACATCCCTCCTGGCCTTGCACCCATCGGTCTGGTGTCTGTCGGATGGCAATACACTAGTGTGGACACATGCACCACCTACACAGTAGTTGGACAGTGCAGAGAATACAGTGAAGTATGTGAACATGCACACATCACAACTCTTGCCACTGAGTCAGTACAGGTGTCCGGATAAAGGGATGGCCAGAGTCTATTTTGAAATGCATGTGATGCATACCAGCACCAGACACCATGATGCACCCATGTCCTGATAGTTAATGCCACAATGGGGTGCATGTAGCACATGTCACTCCCCTGCAGGATCACTCTTAGGAAGTTTAACGCCATGGCACAGGCATGCCTGCAAAGTCATACATCACTGTCTCCAGTCACATGGGCAGGGCAGCCAGACAACAACAGTCTGCACTGTGTCACAATCCTAGGTCATGGGGAATGCAAGTCCAGTAGCTGACAAGTGCACATTTCCATCCCCCACAAACCACATCATCTGAACTCTCATTTGTCCACGTCATACCAATTGGACATATGGGAGACATGAAACACAACCCTCGGAACATGAGCACCTCGCAATCTGCTGTGAATGGGAAACAGCTGCCTGAACTGCACAGTCGCATTCCCCAGTATGCACGGTAAAGTGATCAAACACCTATATGTCACACAAGTATCGTCTCCTATGGTCACATCTCCGGTGGCATGCTGAGCCCTAACCGATAAACACCCCAGTAGTCCTGACAACAAAGCCACAGCACAATGACACAGAGGCAGACACCTGAGGGAACATTTCACTGAGCACAACGTGTCAGCTGATACACGGGAGTGGGAGTTCAGAGTGTATTGTATGGCCTGGAGTAGGCATGACTGTCCTGCTCCACGTGAAAGAGGGATGAGCCCTGGACAGTAGGCAGGTGGCTAAGCATGTGTGACACACTTGATATACATACTCCTGAGGCCCAAACATTGTTCACAACCGCAGCATGGGTGTGTGCCAAATACCCCAGGCACATGTGGTGAATCAGATCAGTAATTGGACCACATATCAAAGTAACACGCAGATTACATGTCAGAACCCAGGCATAGTGTAAGCAATGGACCCACCCATGAAGCCCACCACAGAGTTACGGGTACAAATGCTGTCCCCACCTTGAGCTAAGCAATATGCAAGGACACAGTACCCAAGTGACACAATTTCCTGACTGTAAGGGCCACACCTGGGTATCAGATGAGGAGTGGGCAGTGCACAATTGAGGGACATGGGTCCTGGACCACATAACTGATGTACTGTTGAAGTTTAACCAGGCCAGAGGAGGGCACATAGCATGTCAGACAAAGCTCACAGTGCAGTCATGGACTCACCCCCTCCTTGCTGCTGTCTGCCCTTCAGCTGCCCATCCAGATCAGGGAAGACCACCGCCAGGATCCTGAGCATGTGGGGGTCAGGGTCCGGTGTCCGCCCCTCCTGCGAGGAGGCGACAGCTTCAGCTGGACCCTTGCGATCCTCCGGGTCCAGCCCCGAAGGTCCTGCCACCTCTTCTGGCAGTTGCGGATCCGGCGCTTGTAGACCCCCACAGACCTTACTGCCCGGGCGATGTCCAGCCATATTTCCTGCTTCTGGTGGGCATCAACCTGTGAGGATGACAAAGTGTAAAGGCCATTACTACACATGCAACAAATCCGTGTTTCACACATTTGGATATACATGTCTCAATCACAGGGGCACATGTTGTACACGGGCAGTGCAAGGATGGCTATGAACAGCAGTTACTACATGGTCTCATTGCCTGGGAAGTCAAACCTTGTTTAAATGCACTGTTACTGCACTATACCTGTTCAGTGCATGTAACTACACACTATGGGGGGTGAGAACTACTCAGTGAGCCTGCTAGCCAGTGGCGTGCAGACTGTAAGTCTGGCTAGTCAGACAACATGCACATTTGTAAGGTAGTGGACAGCACACTCACCTGCTCCCCTGGTTTCCCATACAGCTTGCTGTACTGTGGAAGGAGGCTGTCCAGCAGGGCCTGGTTCTCCTCAGTGCTGAAGGCTGGGGCTCTCTCCACAGTACGTGCCATTGCAGGATCCAGAGGATGCAGAGACAGCAGCAGTGGTGGTGGCAGATGTCGTCCTGGAGCATGTAGTGCAGGCAAGTGAGCTCTCAGGGGAACAGCCAGCATTATATGTGTGCTGCTGAGGCAGATACCGTCCCATGTGTCCAAAGTGATAGGTCCAAGTCGTTTGCATCTTCTGAATCTGGCCAATCCATGGAATTGCACCACTTACACACGCCCACAGCATCCTTCAAAAGTTCAACTTCATGACACCCATGCATTTGCAACATTGTTGTGGGTGGCCAACTGAATTCACAGCATCAGACTTGTTAAACTTTTGAAAACGCGTCCGTTGCCATGCCAGGCCATAGCCAATGCGTGCGCACCGATCGGTCCATTGCTGTACAACGCGTATTTCGGGATACAATGCGTACCCGCTCACAACAGATGCAATGGTCCGGCCGGGCACACCGATCGGTCCATTGCTGTACAACGCGTACCCGCACACAACAGATTCAATGGCCAGTGCATGCACACCGATCAGTCCATTGCTGTACAACGCGTATTCCGGGTACAACGCGTACCCACACACAACAGATGCAATGGTCCGGCCGGGCACACCGATCGGTCCATTGCTGTACAACGCGTACCCGCACACAACAGATGCAATGGCCAGTGCGTGCACACCGATCGGTCCATTGCTGTACAATGCGTATTCTGGGTACAACGCGTACCCGCACACAACAGATGCAATGGTCCGGCCGGGCACACCGATCGGTCCATTGCTGTACAACGCGTACCCGCACACAACAGATTCAATGGCCAGTGCGTGCACACCGATCGGTCCATTGCTGTACAACGCGTACCCGCACACAACAGATTCAATGGCCAGTGCGTGCACACCGATCGGTCCATTGCTGTACAACGCGTATTCCGGGTACAACGCGTACCCGCACACAACAGATGCAATGGCCAGTGTGTGCACACTGATCGGTCCATTGCTGTACAATGCGTATTCTGGGTACAACGCGTACCCGCACACAACAGATGCAATGGTCCGGCCGGGCACACCGATCGGTCCATTGCTGTACAAAGCGTACCCGCACACAACAGATTCAATGGCCAGTGCGTGCACACTGATCGGTCCATTGCTGTACAACGCGTACCCGCACACAACAGATTCAATGGCCAGTGCGTGCACACCGATCGGTCCATTGCTGTACAACGCGTATTCTGGGTACAACGCGTACCCGCACACAACAGATGCAATGGCCAGTGCGTGCACACCGATCGGTCCATTGCTGTACAACGCGTATTCCGGGTACAATGCGTACCCGCACACAACAGATGCAATGGGCCGGCCGGGCACACCGATCGGTCCATTGCTGTACAATGCGTATTTCAGGATACAACGCGTACCCGCTCACAACAGATGCAATGGGCCGGCCGGGCACACCGATCGGTCCATTGCTGTACAACGCGTACCTGTACAGGTCAGTCGCATATGTCACCATGCTTGTCACTGGTGAACGTATGCCAGCCACATATAGCTGCCAGAGACCCTGGGGCACACCTACAACACCACACCCAGTCCACACTGTTTCCTAAGGCATGTAAGGCTGCATTACCTTTTCTGTGTATGGGGGTTAACATGTGGTTTCTGTGGTGGCACTTGTGGGCAGCCACACCCAGGCTGTGCATGTGTTAATGGGGACAGGGTCCTTTGTGTGTTGTGCACATGACCACTGTGATGTGCAACAGTTCATTTCGGAGCATGTGGCATGGTCACATTTCCAGGTTGTGTATGTGTGTGACATGTCACATACCCCCTGGGTCCCATGGGGAAGGCATGTACGTCACAGGGTGACCCATTGCCACAATAGTGATGTCCATCCACAGTCTGTGTGCATGTTGTGTTTCCGATGTCTCTGATTCCATGTGCACGATGGGAGACAGTCTCCACATCAACGTTGTTTGTGCATGGACTTTGATGTTGTGCGTCACTGGCGTCCATGTCTGTCCTGCGTAGGCGACAGGGGCCACTACCTGTGGGAGTCATGTTTGTTTTTCTGACGTGTACATGATACACCATGTAATGCCAGTGTCCATGTGGCAAGACAGGGTCACTGGGAATCTACCTGTCAATGAGCTGTGATGCCTGTGGCGCATCTGTCCAGACATGTCACTGTGGTGTGTGTGTGGAACGTGACAGCAGTAAATGGGTACTGTGACACAGCCTAATGGTTTCCCATAGCACAACCTGGAACCTGTTGTCCACACATGTTGTACTGAGTAGTCAGATGATGGCCATGTAGGTGCGAGTTATGTGTGAACAGAACGGCACACACATCAAGTACTTGTGTCTCGTAATGATGTATCATGTGAAATTGAGTATGGTGAATGGCACATATGTAGGGTGACTGACATTCTTTCTTTCCTCAACCTATGCACTGCAGGGCTCCAGCTGTCCATAGACCATTCCCTGACCTGGCAACGATGGTGGAACGTGACAGCATCCGACAGTACCGCTTCACCAGGCAGCTGATTGAGGATTTGGCAGTGCGCTTGGCACCACATTTCCAACCTGGCCGGCCGTACCCTACGGCGCTGACCCCCAAGGTGAAGGTAATGGCAGCCCTACACTTCTTTGCCACCGGTACCTTTCAACACACTGTGGCGACTGCCGGTGGGATGTCACAGACTATGTTCAGCTGTGTGCTACGCGATGTTTTGGAGGCAATGTTGAGATGCCTGAACCAGTACATCTATTTCCCTACACGTCAACAACTCACTGACGTCAAGAGTGACTTCTATGCCCTGGGGAGGATGCCACATGTCATTGGCTCCATTGATGGGACACATGTGGCTTTGGTACCACCACAGGCACATGAGCAGGCATACCGGAACCGGAAACATTACCATTCGATCAATGCTCTGGTGGTATGTCTTGCAGATATGACCATCACACATGTGTGTGCCCGTTTCCCTGGTTCAGCACACGATGCCTACGTGATGAGGAGTAGTCGCATCCCGAGGATGATGGCACAGATGCAGAACCAGCGTGCTTGTTGGTGTGTACTGACTTTGTACCATTGTGTGTGTTCTGCTCTGTAGTATACCGCCCACTTTTCCTACTCAGCTAATGTGCACTTGTCTGTCCGTAGGTGACTCCGGATACCCCAACATGCCGTGGTTGCTGACACCCCTCAGGAACCCTGTGACACCAGCCCAGATGCGCTACAATGAGGCACATGGTCGGACCAGGAGAGTGATTGAGCGGACCTTTGGTCTCCTGAAGAGCCGCTTCCGCTGCCTGGACAAGACAGGAGGGGCCCTCCCATATGCCCCAGCAAAGGTGTGCAAGATTGTCATTGTCTGCTGCATGCTACACAACCTGGCAGTGCGGAAGGAGTTGCCTCTCATCCTGGATGACGATGACCAATGTACGCCACCTGTGGAGGATCCTGGCCTGGCCCACGATGCCAGTGATGATGATGATGATGATGGTGATGTCCGCACACAGCTCATCACCAACTTCTTCAGCTGAATGTGAGTGTCCAGGGAGATGTAATGTGAATGGTGTGAGTTTGCATGATGTGTGGGTGGTGCTCTGGTGCTGTTTGAGTGTGGCCATGTGCTACTTGACCGGATGCGTGCAGCAATGTGTCCTTACAGGTAGTATGTACTCCCCAACAGTTTTGACATGCTAACTTGGTTTTGTGTACTTGTCTTGTGACATGTATTGGGCATGAGTATTGCAGTTCTGTCCTGTTCTTCAGTGGTTTTAACTGTGTGTCATGTCTGTCCTTCACAGGGTGCTTACTGAGTACTTTGGTCAACTTGGATCCCCCGACACCATGATTCAGCTTTCAGGGTGGCAGCAGTAGTTTCCCTACAGGTGATGTGCCACACACCCCTGGACTTAATATCTTCTGCACTTGTTGACTGTGTGGCCACTGCCACGTGGGTAAACCTTGCATTTGTAGTGGAAACAACATGTTGCAAATGTGTAATAAACCTGTGCTTCACTTTGGGATGTGCGTTGTCTGTGGTCACACATCTGACTGACATTTGCTTACTGCACCTGTGGGCTAGTTGACACAGACTCTGAGTAGGTGTGGTGTCTGTGCATTCCACAGTATTTCCTGGCAACATCTCTGTAGGCGATGAGTCCGATGGCCCTGGTGTCTCTGTGTTGTGTAGCCCTAGTGGTGTGCACACAAAGGAGATTTTCCGGAACAAGTGTTGGCTTCCTGGTGGATGTACGTGGCCATCAACATCTCAGTTTTCCTTCCTCGGACGACCCCTCTTCTTTGGGGGGGGGACCCTCACGTGCAGGCTGTGGCGGTGCAGGGGAGTCTCCGCCAGAGTCCTCCTCCCTCCCTGTGGCGGTGTCAGTTGTTGCAGCACCAGATGTTGTGGGCACACAGGGAGGTGTGGCCATGTTGGTGCTAATCTGGCGGAGGCATGTCAATAGGTCCCTATGCACCGCTGTGAGTTCTTGCAATGTGTCCCACTTGGACTCCATGCGAGACATGTGTGTCTCCACACGGGACATGTGGGAGTCCAAGCGGGCATGATGGGCAGCCTGCTGCTGTTGTATGTCCTTGAGGATCCCCACTACCTGTCTGACCTCTCCGGTGCTATCCTGGTACGCATCAGCGATGCGTGCCAGTTGTGGGTCATCATGCAGTCCAGACCCCTCTGCAAGCAGCGACCTATGTCTACCACCCCTCCCACCACCCCTGGCGACACGTGCAGGACCTGCGGTGGCACGCACAGGTGACCCAAGGCCCCCTTGGGGGTTGTTAGTGGTGTTGTTGTCCGTTGCTCCACGGTGGGCCTGGGACCCTGTGCTGTTATCACCGGTGGTCCTTGGTCTGTCCGTGTCGGCGGGGGTGGTCTGTGTGTTGGCAGTTGTTGGAGGGGTGGGTGCAGGGGGTGCAGATGTTGGTCCTGCTGGTGCTGCATGATGACTCACACCGGAGGTGCCAGGTAGGTCTTCGCCATCCGAGGAGGGCAGAAGCTGTTCCACACCAGTGAGCTCAGTGTCCCCCGGAGCCTGGGACAGGGACTCCTCCTCGCCTGCTGCTGTGTCCCCATCATCATCACCTGTATTTGGATGAGACACACATTGTATGTTATGTTTCTACAGGCATCAATGGTTCACACACCTAACAGTTGTGACTGTACCTCTGGATGCGGGCCTGTACATTGCATTGTCCTAAGTTGTCACAGTAAGAGGTTGATATTGGTGTAGCACATTGTCCTGCATACCTGGGGCATTTCAATGTGAATGTTGAGGTGTGTGCATGGCCAGCATTGGTTGTATTTGGTGGACATCCGGCCATCCTTCTCCACCTAGCCCAGTTATCCCACCATGAAGCATGCCACCCTTGCAGTGGGTTCAGGTTGACTCTCAGGATGTCATTCAGTGGTGTTCTGCTGTATGTTGGTGCACAGTTCCCAGCAGGGCCTTGTGCTCCCCACAGCAGTACCCAGTGTCAGCCATCTTGTCAGTCCTTATCCACTCCCTGTGATGTGAGCATGGTTCAGAGTGGTGTTGATGGGCCAATTGTGAGGGTGAGCAATATCTGTGACTCTAACTCCCATCATGCTATTGCCTACACCCCTTCCCAGCATGCCCGTACTTCCTTCCTTTTGACTCTGCTTCCCTGTGGGGTAGTGTGCCTGTGCTGACAGGAAGGCTGACAGTGTTGTCCTTGCGTTTGTTTGGCTACAAGTCCCAAGAGTGTCCCTGTGCTTCACACAGCATTACCCAGGGTGGTGGTTCTTTGTGGGATCTTCATTTGGTGTGTGAGGCATTGCATTCTCCCAGGTGGGTTATGTGGAGTTTGTGTTGAGGGGGTGTGTGAGGAGAGCTGCTTGTAACTATGGTCAGTGCTGTCAGTCCTCCTTCCCACCCAGCCAGATATCCCACCATGCAACGTGCTTGCATTGCAGGGAGTGCAAGTTGGCTTTCAGGATGTCAGGCAGTGGTGTTCTGCTGTTTGTTGGTGCACAGTTCCCAGCAGGGCCTTGTGCTCCCCACAGCAGTACCCAGTGTCAGCCATCTTGTCAGTCCTTATCCATTCCCTGTGATGTGAGCATGGTTCAGAGTTGTGTAGATGGGCCAATTGTGTGGGTGAGCAATATCTGTGACTACCACTCCCATCATGCTATTGCCTACACCCCCTTCCCAGCATGCCCATACTTCCTTCCTTTTGAGTGGACTTCACTGTGTGTGAGTGTGACGGCAATGGCAAGATGGCTGACAGTGTGGTCCTGTTGTTTGTTGGTGCACAGTTCCCAGCAGGGCCTTGTGCTCCCCACAGCAGTACCCAGTGTCAGCCATCTTGTCAGTCCTTATCCACTCCCTGTGATGTGAGCATGGTTCAGAGTGGTGTTGATGGGCCAATTGTGAGGGTGAGCAATATCTGTGACTACAACTCCCATCATGCTATTGCCTACATCCCCCTTCCCAGCATGCCCATACTTCCTTCCTTTTGACTCTGCTTTCCTGTGTGGTAGTGTGCCTGTGCTGACAGGAAGGCTGACAGTGTTGTCCTTGCGTTTGTTTGGCTACAAGTCCCAAGAGTGTCCCTGTGCTTCACACAGCATTACCCAGATGGTGGTTCTTTGTGGGATCTTCATTTGGTGTGTGAGGCATTGCATTCTCCCAGGTGGGTTATGTGGAGTTTGTGTTGAGGGGGTGTGTGAGGAGAGCTGCTTGTAACTATGGTCAGTGCTGTCAGTCCTCCTTCCCACCCAGCCAGATATCCCACCATGCAACGTGCTTGCATTGCAGGGAGTGCAAGTTGGCTTTCAGGATGTCAGGCAGTGGTGTTCTGCTGTTTGTTGGTGCACAGTTCCCAGCAGGGCCTTGTGCTCCCCACAGCAGTACCCAGTGTCAGCCATCTTGTCAGTCCTTATCCATTCCCTGTGATGTGAGCATGGTTCAGAGTTGTGTAGATGGGCCAATTGTGTGGGTGAGCAATATCTGTGACTACCACTCCCATCATGCTATTGCCTACACCCCCTTCCCAGCATGCCCATACTTCCTTCCTTTTGAGTGGACTTCACTGTGTGTGAGTGTGACGGCAATGGCAAGATGGCTGACAGTGTGGTCCTGTTGTTTGTTGGTGCACAGTTCCCAGCAGGGCCTTGTGCTCCCCACAGCAGTACCCAGTGTCAGCCATCTTGTCAGTCCTTATCCACTCCCTGTGATGTGAGCATGGTTCAGAGTGGTGTTGATGGGCCAATTGTGAGGGTGAGCAATATCTGTGACTACAACTCCCATCATGCTATTGCCTACATCCCCCTTCCCAGCATGCCCATACTTCCTTCCTTTTGACTCTGCTTTCCTGTGTGGTAGTGTGCCTGTGCTGACAGGAAGGCTGACAGTGTTGTCCTTGCGTTTGTTTGGCTACAAGTCCCAAGAGTGTCCCTGTGCTTCACACAGCATTACCCAGATGGTGGTTCTTTGTGGGATCTTCATTTGGTGTGTGAGGCATTGCATTCTCCCAGGTGGGTTATGTGGAGTTTGTGTTGAGGGGGTGTGTGAGGAGAGCTGCTTGTAACTATGGTCAGTGCTGTCAGTCCTCCTTCCCACCCAGCCAGATATCCCACCATGCAACGTGCTTGCATTGCAGGGAGTGCAAGTTGGCTTTCAGGATGTCAGGCAGTGGTGTTCTGCTGTTTGTTGGTGCACAGTTCCCAGCAGGGCCTTGTGCTCCCCACAGCAGTACCCAGTGTCAGCCATCTTGTCAGTCCTTATCCACTCCCTGTGATGTGAGCATGGTTCAGAGTGGTGTAGATGGGCCAATTGTGTGGGTGAGCAATATCTGTGACTACCACTCCCATCATGCTATTGCCTACACCCCCCTTCCCAGCATGCCCATACTTCCTTCCTTTTGAGTGGACTTCACTGTGTGTGAGTGTGACAGCAATGGCAAGATGGCTGATATATTTTAATGCAATATCTATATTTTATTTATCTAAAAATACAATTTCTATATATATATTGCTTAAATGTATTTACTATTCAATCTTTAAAATGCTGTACAGTAAACATATATAATTTACTATTCCCACTCCAAATAATATTAAGTCCAAGAAGGTGCTGGACACTAAACATATTTAATTTACTATTCCCACTCCACCAAATATTAAGTCTAAGAAGGTGCTGGACACTAAACATATATAAATTACTATTCCCACTCCAGTCACTATAAAGTCAGGAAAGGTGCTGGACACTAGAGATATATAAATTACTATTCCCACTCCAGTCAGTATTAAGTCAGGGAAGGTGCTGGACACTAACCATATATAAATTACTATTCCCACTCCAGTCACTCTAAAGTCAGGGAAGGTGCTGGACACTAAACATATATAAATTACTATTCCCACTCCAACAAATATTAAGTCCAAGAAGGTGCTGGACACTAAACATATTTAATTTACTATTCCCACTCCACCAAATATTAAGTCTAAGAAGGTGCTGGACACTAAACATATATAAATTACTATTCCCACTCCAGTCACTATAAAGTCAGAGAAGGTGCTGGACACTAAACATATATAAATTACTATTCCCACTCCAACAAATATTAAGTCTAAGAAGGTGCTGGACACTAAACATATATAAATTACTATTCCCACTCCAGTCAGTATTAAGTCAGGGAAGGTGCTGGACACTAGAGATATATAAATTACTATTCCCACTCCAGTCAGTATTAAGTCAGGGAAGGTGCTGGACACTAGAGATATATAAATTACTATTCCCACTCCAGTCAGTATTAAGTCAGGGAAGGTGCTGGACACTAACCATATATAAATTACTATTCCCACTCCAGTCACTCTAAAGTCAGGGAAGGTGCTGGACACTAAACATATATAATTTACTATTCCCACTCCAGTCAGTATTAAGTCTAAGAAGGTGCTGGACACTAGAGATATATAAATTACTATTCCCACTCCAGTCACTATAAAGTCAGGGAAGGTGCTGGACACTAGAGATATATAAATTACTATTCCCACTCCAGTCAGTATTAAGTCAGGAAGGTGCTGGACACTAACCATATATAAATTACTATTCCCACTCCAGTCACTATAAAGTCAGGGAAGGTGCTGGACACTAAACATATATAAATTACTATTCCCACTCCACCAAATATTAAGTCTAAGAAGGTGCTGGACACTAAACATATATAAATTACTATTCCCACTCCAGTCACTATAAAGTCAGAGAAGGTGCTGGACACTAAACATATATAAATTACTATTCCCACTCCAACAAATATTAAGTCTAAGAAGGTGCTGGACACTAAACATATATAAATTACTATTCCCACTCCAGTCAGTATTAAGTCAGGGAAGGTGCTGGACACTAGAGATATATAAATTACTATTCCCACTCCAGTCAGTATTAAGTCAGGGAAGGTGCTGGACACTAGAGATATATAAATTACTATTCCCACTCCAGTCAGTATTAAGTCAGGGAAGGTGCTGGACACTAACCATATATAAATTACTATTCCCACTCCAGTCACTCTAAAGTCAGGGAAGGTGCTGGACACTAAACATATATAAATTACTATTCCCACTCCAACAAATATTAAGTCTAAGAAGGTGCTGGACACTAAACATATATAAATTACTATTCCCACTCCAGTCACTATAAAGTCAGGAAAGGTGCTGGACACTAGAGATATATAAATTACTATTCCCACTCCAGTCAGTATTAAGTCAGGGAAGGTGCTGGACACTAACCATATATAAATTACTATTCCCACTCCAGTCACTATAAAGTCAGGGAAGGTGCTGGACACTAACCATATATAAATTACTATTCCCACTCCAGTCACTATAAAGTCAGGGAAGGTGCTGGACACTAAACATATATAATTTACTATTCCCACTCCAGTCACTATAAAGTCAGGGAAGGTGCTGGACACTAGAGATATATAAATTACTATTCCCACTCCAGTCACTATAAAGTCAGGGAAGGTGCTGGACACTAAACATATATAAATTACTATTCCCACTCCAACAAATATTAAGTCCAAGAAGGTGCAGGACACTAAACATATATAAATTACTACTACCACTCCAAATAATATTAAGTCAGGGAAGGTGTTTCTCTGTAAAAATATATAAATTACTATTCCCACTCCAGTCACTATAAAGTCAGGGAAGGTGCTGGACACTAAACATATATAAATTACTATTCCCACTCCAGTCGATATTAAGTCCAAGAAGGTGCTGGATATTAAGTCAGGGAACTTGCTGGACACTAAAGATATAAAATGTACTATTCCCACTCCAGTCAGTATTAAGTCAGGGAAGGTGCTGAAAACTAAACATATATAATTTACTATTCCCACTCCAACAAATATTAAGTCCAAGAAGGTGCTGGACACTAAACATATTTAATTTACTATTCCCACTCCAGTCACTATAAAGTCAGGAAAGGTGCTGGACACTAAACATATATAAATTACTATTCCCTCTCCAGTCAGTATTAATTGAGGGAGGGTGCTGGACACTAAACATATATAAATTAATATTTAAACTCCAGTAATCATTGAGTCAGGAAAGTGCTGAACACTAAAGATTTATAATTTTTTATTTTAACTACCTCACCATTTTCCCCTAATAACACAACATCCCACTCCTAAAAAAATCTTATTAATTTAACTTTTTAAGTTATAAATGTGAATTAATTTTTCCTAATAAAATCACCACCCTTATCCCCTAATGACCCAACATCCCACTCCTAAAACTTTTTTTTTCAAATGTAAAATAAAATTTCTAAATTGAAATTTGTTTCTGAATTTAATTAATTTTTTTATTTTATATTAATATTTTTTAAACACCACCCACTTTTATCCCCTAAAACCCAACATCCCTCTACTAAACCAAAATTAAAATTTCAAATTTAACTTTAAATTTCTAATTTTTAAATAATTTCAATTTTCTAAATTTTATTCAAAATGTGTAATTTTATGGTAATATTTTTAAAACACTCCCCACCCTTATCCCCTAATAAGCCAACATCCCGCTCATAAAACAAAAATATAATTTCTAATTTAAATTTCTAATTTTAAAATAATTCCAAATTTATGATTTTTAAATAAATATGTAAATTTATAGTAATATTTTTAAAACACTCCCCACCCTTATCCCCTAATAACCCAACATCCCACTCCGAAAACAAAAATATAGGGGTCCATTACGATAACCGGCGGTAAAAAAAACGCCATCCGCCATAGCCTGAAAATACCGCCCGCATGCTACATTGAAATACCGAACGAGCAATTATGATGACGAAGAGCAACAACCGCCCGCAGCGGAAAAAATAAATAGAATACCGCCCGTCCATATCAGAGTCCAAGACAATCCGTCCGCCACGGAGGCAATACCGGCCGAAAAAGCCATATACGACCGCGCGGACGGAATACACACCAGCCGTCTTATTATGATCCCTCCGACATGAGGGCGGGAAACCAACACATATCCCGCCCGCAACGGTGAACTACAGAAATGAATAACTGACAAGGCGGAAGGCCTGGCGGCCACGTCCGTGCACGGAAATCAGTGGCGGCACAAACAAAATACACACAACACGGCCAACAAGTCCACACAGTAAACGACGCCAAAATACACAGACACATAACCCATCCCAAAGACACATCCCCCTGCCAAAAAAATAATTAGCATAAATCCCAGGACACCACGCCCAACACACCTGAAAACGATAGACCATCATGACACACCCACATAGGTGAGTACAAAAGCAGCCCCTCACAGACCACAAACCCTTGCACCACGACAAAGCAAACACCACAGCAGAGAACACGGACAGCCACAGAGGAAAGCAGTATACCACACGCACACACACATCACATCCATCACCACAACCACCACCACCTAAACACCGGCACCACAAACCCCCTGCACATCACACACCAAACACACCACACCAGCACCACAAAAACTACACTATGCACCATGGCAACACAACGAATGCCCAAGTTCACTGCCACAGAGCTGACGGTCATGGTCGACGAGGTCATCAAGGTGTACCCACAAATCTATGGGAACCAGGTCCAACAGACACCAGTATCCACCAGAAACAGGATGTGGAAAAGGATCGTAGACCAGGTGAATGCAGTTGGGAACGTGCCACGCAACCGGGGGAAATAACCAAGAGGTGGCAGGACATGAAAAGCGTGGTCAGAAAGAAGGAGGCCAAGAACCGTGAGCTGGCTGACAGGACTGGCAGCGGAACTCCCGCGCCATTCAAGACCTTCAAGGCGTGGGAGGAGAAGGTGCGAGGCATACTACATCCGGAGAGTCTCATCGGAATACCAGGGGGAGTGGAGGCTGGTAAGTACAAACAAATGTATACCAGCACACCGCTATGTACAGACATGCACTAACACAATGCCATAGCTCCGAGTGACGAACACCCCCATGTCCAGTACACAATTCACAAGACATCCCTCACATATGCAACAGACAACCACACACACTCAGCCCATAGGCACCAACAAAGAAAACCATGGGGGCATGTGTACAGTCAGCCAGCACCACAACTCCCACCAGGCCCCTCTGTACCCCAGATGTGCCGGAAGGAGCACTCCCCACACCCATGTGTCAGCCATTGCAGTGCACACCTACACCTGACAGGTAGATATGTTACCCTACATGGAGGGCTGTTTGTGGAAGGTAAACCATCACCACGACTCACAACACGGCCCCCACACCCACAGACCAGCAAGATAGAGCACCCCTCCCTCTCATAACCATGTGGTAGCCATTGCATTTCACCCTCAAAACAAACAATTAGGTAGACCACTGTACAGGGCTGGGTGTCCGTAGGCTTGAGGAGTGTACTACGACTAACATGTGGGACATGTCACTTAGCAGAGGAACAGGTAGCACTGCTCCCTGTCACAAACATGTGACCAATGTGCACCCGGACAGCAATTATAGAGTCATATCCCACATGAGCCATCTCAAATGCAGTAACACGTAACGAGTCACGTCAGCATGCACAAGTCTAACTGGAGCACTGACCCACATGGCGTGCACTGTGCCAGTCATCACACACATCAGCAACACCATCCAAGTCATGTCCATGTAGTCGTGTCTGCTTCTACCCTTGACATAGTACAACATCACCCATGTAAGTCTATCTCGTCCAAATGAAACATAGTGGAACCCCAGTAATGTCACATACACCACTGGACCCATGATCCACACAGCTACACAATGCACATTCAAAATCTCATCCATCTCATCATCCAGCCCCAGTGTCATGAAAGGAATATCATCTAAACAGCTGCCCCATAGACAGTAGTACAGCAAAGATTCCTGCCGATGACCAATAATGAGTCTGCTGTGTCTGAAGCGCACGTCACACTGTGAGTAACAACAAACAAAATGTACAGAGCACTGCATTGCTGCACATGGGTGAGAGTAGCACGCACACCAAGCAATTGTACCATCTGCAATACGTCGTGTGGCATACAACAATCACCCACTCACCACAATGCTTGCTGTGGAATGTCCATAAATGACAACAGTGAGCAGATATGCTGGCTTAGTCAGACATACACACACCTTCGTCTCTGTAGTGTTGTGTGGCCAAAACACATGTCCCCTTCTGCACCCATATGTCACAGTATGTACCACAGTACCATATTTCAACACCAATGCGTTCATGGGGCAATACCCCTTTTGCCATCTGCGTGTCTAAGCGTTGCATTTGAACCCCAAAAACATATATCATCTCAAAAGCGCCCATGGGGCTGTACCCCTTTTGCCATCTGCGTGTCTAAGCGTTGCATTTGAACCCCAAATGCATATATCATCTCAAAAGCGTTCATGGGGCTGTACCCCATTCCCACCAAAGCCACAAAATGTAGGGGTACTGCAACACACACCAATTGGCATTACAAATCCGTCCCATGCCAGATGCAGCCAACACACTATTCCATTGCCTTGATCACGCACACACATTGTAGAGACATACACACGCATCCGGCAAATCAGTGCACAACTGTGCACAAACTGTGCATGTCAGACAACTAACACAAACCTTGCAAGGTGCAACACAATAACATTTCGTCTCCGCCCCACAGGTGACGAACAGCATGATGCTGCGGAAGGAGACACCAGCCATCACAGCCAGTCCACAAGCCCCCCACACGGACTCACGGATGTGGAAAGCCTGGACACCTCTACGGATGAGGACACTCAACCTGGCACATCTGGCGTGGCAGGGCGCAACAGCACCCCAGGACCCCTCCTACCCACCAACCCATCTCACAGGGCTGATGACCAGTCCCAGTCCCCTGCTGCCACGGTCATTGCGGCCAACACCACCGCCGCAACCACCACCACCACCACCACCATCAGCACCACCACGGCCTCCCTGACCACTCAGCCACCCCAAGAGGTGGCACAAACCTCAACATCTACCCTGGGAGCCAGGAGGAGGCCCCGGGTGACCAATGTTGCGAGTGGGCAGGTCGGTGGAAGCAGTCCAGGTGGGAGGAGCAGGGTCAGGCCAAGCCCAACAGAGCCTGGGAGCCAAGCCCTGCCGCAAATAGCCAGAGTCCTTGGGGCCTATGAAGAGGCCCAGGGACAATGGGACAGGTCAGCTTCCGACACAAGGGAAGTCCTTGGGGTGTTGAGGTCCATGGACGCCCGTATGGGCCAATTCGTGACCCGTATGGGCCAACTTGTGGACCTCATGGGCCAGCTAGTGGTGGAGGTGAGGGCCCACACAAGGCCAACCACAACACCTACGCCACCACCTGCTGTGGCGCAGGGACGTGCAACATCCAGTTCCCCTGCATCCACAGCGAGTGGGCAATCCTCAGCCACCACCAGCAGCCCACAAACACAACCCCTCCCTCAAACGTGGAAGGGGCTGTCCGAAGAGGAAAGAGATGTCCAGGGAGGACTTCGCACGCTCCAAACGCCAGTGAGTCAGCCAGCCATGGGGGCCACCCCTGCATTCACTTGGACTACCATCCCACCCCACACTGCCAGTCGAGTGGCAAATGTCTGTTGGACTGCGGACCCAGGACAACATGGGTACACCTTGACCATCACGCGGACAGGACCGTCAACTCATTGTACAGCATGCACCACCTTCTTGATCACCTTTCCCACAATAACATGTCACCTTTAAAATAAATACACCTGTATCACATCCTATGTCATCTGCTATGTTTATTATCAATGGTGCACAAACGTCAGCATGTTCAGAATTACATCTGTAGTGTGTTCTGTCGATAGGCCAGGGGAGGCTGTAGGGACCTAGGGGTGACAAACAGAACAAGAGTCCATTGACTGTGTGTGTCACACACTCATCACACAGTACTTGTCATCAGGCCTAAGCAATGTACACACATCTCACAGAGCAACAGGGCACAATGTCACAGCCACTCTTAGTGGCATACTACCCTGGACATGGACCATTGCCACACAGCACACAGTCAACAATAGGCCGCCCTGACAATGCACACATACACATACACAACTACAGCGACATCAGCCATCGTACATGGTCACTCACCGTCAAGTGAAGTAGCGGGCGATGAGCTGCTGACGCTCATTCACTGCTTCCTCCTCTCCACTGTCCTCGTCACTGGACACGGCTTGGCCTGCAGGCGGGGGCCCTGGCTGATCACCGTCATCCACTATCAGGGGATCCGCCTGCGAATAGCGAGGTTGGGCAGCATGCAGCATGCCACAACAATCTGGCACACCTTCTGTGGGGAGTATGCCAGTGCACCCCCGGTGCGGTCCAGGCACCTGAATCTGGTCTTCCGGAGTCCAAATGTCCGCTCCACCACACGTCTGGTCCTCCCATGTGCCTCATTGTACCCGACATCAGCTGGTGTACGAGGATTGCAGAGTGGACTCAACAGCCAAGGCCCATTAGGATATGCAGAGTCACCAACAATCCATGCACGGTCCGGTTGCAAATTGGTCATCAGACGTGGGAGGATGCTGTGGCGCATGATGTGCGAGTCATGGGTGGAACCGGAAACTTCGCACACACGTGTGTGATTATCATGTCCGCCAGGCACACCACTTGCACATTCAGGGAGTGGAAATGTTTCCTGTTGCGATAGATGTGCTCCATGGCCTGTGGTGCAACAAGGCCAACATGGGTGCAATCAATTGCACCAACAACCTGGGGGATGCATCCGAGTGCATAGAAAGCACCCTTCACCGCAGGCAAATCACGGGCCCTGGGGAATCGGATGTACCGGTTCCTGTACAGCATCATAGCTGACAGGACATCCCGTAGCACCTTGCTGAACATGGGCTGGGACATCCCACCTCCACTGCCCACCGTGTGTTGGAATGAACTGGTAGCGAAGAAATGCAGTGCAGCCATCACCTTGGCCGTGGGGGTGAATGCAGTTGGATACACCCTGCGAGGACGAAGGTGGGGTCCCAATGGCACATAGGCGATGCAGGGTGGGCCGGTCCAGACAGAACTTCCTTATGACCTCCACATCCTCCATGTCTGCCAGCAATTGGTAGGGGCGATGTATGTTTGGTCTCCTCCTAGGACAGATGGAAGTGGACACATGTCAATGCAACACACAACATGGCATTTACACATACACAAAACAAAGATCACTGTCAAAGCAATAGTATCACCGAACAGCTGACAAGTAGGGACAGGACAGCAACATTACTCTCACACAGGTCCCCATACCAATAGCAAGGACCACTGACACATACCATTGCTATGAGCATGCACATGGGGATTAAGGCCATATTAGCTTGACAGGCATGATGATGGATTCAGACTGCATATGTGGGTAGCGGCAACACCACGGCAATATACCTAGCTGCTGTGCCTGACACCGCTTCCGAGGCTGGGTGAGTATGGCACACAACAACAACACAACGTACACAGGCTGAGCGGTACACCAATCGCAGCAGCTTGGACACGCTGAAACAGCCCCAAGGGGGCTATATCAGTGTGGGAGGGTGACAGGCACTACCACAGCTTCCAGGGACTGCTGACTGCCACCCCTCAACAACACCTGCTGCTGCTGCCACCTGTCCACCTTAATGTCGACGACTCAGATGATATGTCCAGGTCCACTCACCGGCGAGGAGCTGCAGTTCCTGGATTCCGAGCTCCACGCACACTGCCCAAGGCGAATACCGGCAAAAGTCATGTGTGTGAAAGACAACTACAGTGTGTGTGGGAGTGCATGTGGGGGACACACATGTCGTTCATCCGCAGCACTATGAGACTGAGCCTGTGGGGTTCCAACATGCACCGCTTACCATGCTAACAACAGGTGGAAGGGGCATGTAGGCTCTCTGGTGTTTCCCCATGCATGTCCCTCCCGAGTGGTGGTACATGGCATTTTCATGTCAGACACCCAGTGACGCAGACACTTGGCAATGCATGATGATTCTGGGCAGCTATTGCTTGTGTGAATGGCTGGCTGGCTCCCTGCTGGCCTTCTCAGTCTCGGCAGACCTGGGCTGCACATTGACCGCCCAATCCTAGTAGGAAACTACACTGACTGTACAGTGGGTTACATGTGTCATTATGTCACAGCTCTCAGGAAATGCGCTAACTCAGCCCTGTCGATTGAACACACCAGGCCTTGTGATAGGGATGTGTGTGAGAGAGATGGTGGCACTGAATGTGACCTCCATTGCGGGGTGAGCCATTCACAGGGCGAGTACGTTGAGGGCTGCGCAGTGTTGGACACAGTGAGTCCACCCACAAAGATGTGTAGCCTTGTGAGCTATGTGTCGGTCTACCTGACAATGGACAGTAGATGTGGGCAGACTGCACATTGCTCAAAGTGCTGGCATCCTGAATCGAATGGGATGGACAGGTACTGTGTACACACTCCCACCAGCATGCATTCACGTGTGGTGTACACATGCTGTCATGCCATGTCCCATACCGTCTTGGCTCTGTTACACGTCTCTGATCATTTTGGATGGCTCAGCATTATGCTACTGTTATTGGTGGATGTGGGTGATGCTGAGGAGAGTATGTGTGATATTCCAACCCTCATGTGCACCATCCCTGCAGTTGGAAGTCCACCAGCCCAAGGCCTTGTGATGAGCCATTGCATCCACGTTGATGCTTCTGTGTATGTGTAACCGACAGTGCAGCCAATCCCACGAAGAGAGTGACGTCATCTGCCGGATGTGTGACCATGTTGCGGCGACTAATCGGGGGATGCTCCCTCGTATTGTCAGGTTGGCATGGCGCTGCATTTCACCACTAATGGTCTGCAATTGACAGTCACACAGCCTGTGGCGGATGCACGTTCGTAGGGGCATCAGCTGCAGGCAGGTGTACAGTACTGTGGGATTGTGTCTGTTGCTGCGAGAGGCAGCATGTGTCCACAGCCTACCCATGTCCTGGGTAATGTGATGGTAGTTGTGTGATGCAGTGGGTTGTGAGTGTACTCTGTGCTGGGTGCATCTTACATGCATATGCGATTCCTGAGGGTCAAGATGTAATTTGGGCACTCTGCATAGTCAATGCGTTCAGAGTCGTAGGCCTCAGGGACAGCCTGTAGTCAGCTGGTGTGGCACTTCACATGTATGTTTGTGGCGCTGTGCATACTCTGATTTCGTCCTAAACACATGTGTGCGATGCCTCACCTAATATTCCTGATACTCACACATCCGGCACACTGTGCAACAGTAGTTGTGCTCGTGCGATGGACAGTTGTCGGGCATGGGCTCATAACCATTGTGGACTGTCATGTTGCAGTCAGTGTGTGTGGTGACATATTTTGCTCCATGCAGCTATGTCCTTGGCCTAATATGTAGTGGCCATCCTTAACACCATCAGGAGAGTGGGTGTGTACACAGCGATGAGTGGGTATGGCCGCAGGGTGACGGTCCGGGTGTTGTTCCATGTGCACAACACATGTGTCACTTATTTGCGGGTTCATTACCTGAACGCCAGCCAATACATGTTGATAGTGGTTGCTGTATACATGTGCACAGGTATCATGCAACATGTGCACTTGGGAATGTTCTGTGCTGGCTCCCTTGCACATGTCTGTGGATTTGATGCCAAATGAGTGAGCCCACCTCGCTCACCCTCATGTGTCATCTACCATGTGTGCTGAGGGACAGGGGACGGTCAACAGTGGTGAGGCATCGGATGGTGCAGCTGCACAGGAGCTGGGTGACACTAATGTGACCGGCGCATTGGAGGGGGCAGACGTGTGCTGGATGACTCACAGGCCCATACGACAATTGCTGCGTCATCTGAGTACAGAGGTCATGTATCCATGTTTGCTAGCACAGGGGACGTGCACTCTAGCTCCTCTGCAGCCACACGGAGGCCAATGCCCGCCCGCCCTCCCAACTACTTCCACTGGTGCAACATGTGTCGGCACAAGGATGACGGATAGAGTGTCTTTCACACCAGGCACAGCTGCCCCTGCGACCCCTGCTGCACTCAGTGCTGGGTCTGTTGAGCATGTTTGGCATCTTTGCGTGGGTCAGACAGCTCTCCTCAATGACTTCATTGCCCATGCCAACACCTTTCCACATTTGACATAGTCCATGGAGGGCCTACATGAACGCGTGGGTGGGCTACACCAGTATGTCCAATCGTTGTCCCCCAGTCAAGGTGGTCCTTGAACTGGGCCACTGTCAGGCTGACATACCTGACCTTCCCCCACCCCCCGGAAAGTGGCGCAGCTGACAACAGCAGGGCACGAGTCCTGACAGAAGAGGTGGTGGCACGCAGACGTCATGACAGGTAGTGGCGTCACGGAAGATGGCTTGCACCATCGGACCCATTGCCTCCCTCGCTCACCCCACAGATGCGATTGCATCATAGGAGCACGCGCGTGAGCAGCAGCTCCAATCTCTCCCCAGAGAGGCCAAATAGTGAATGTGTGGCTCCATTCGATCCAGTCACCGAGCTCACAGTGAACTAGGTGGGGGGACGCCGTACAGCCGCATGGTACCCCGACTCGTGCCCTGGACAACAGTGACGAAGCATGGCTGCCTCCGGAGTCCGGATGCACCACATGCAACACACAGTAGCTGTAGCTGCCCTAGCGGGCCATGCCGCAAACACCATCCCAGACGACATGTAGACACACCCCGGCGCGCAATGTCATAGCATCCGCTGCCATTGGCGAGGGACCCATGGTGTGTGTTATGGGCCTCATGGTGAAGAGCCTCCGAACCATCCACTGCCAACGGGTGTCATGCAACTCACACACTTCGCTGAAACATTAGGTAGCTATGCCTGCACACCAGGGCTCGAGTCCGGGTACCATGCGGGTGTACGGCGTCCCACCACTTATTTTACCGTGAGCTCGGTGACTGGAGCGAATGGAGCCACACATGCACTCTGTAGCCTCTCTGGGGTGAGATTGGAGCTGCTGCTCACGCGCGTGCTCCTATGATGCTATTGCATCATTGGGGTGAGCGAGGGGAGGCAATGGGTCTGATGGTGCAATCCATCTTCCGTGACGTCACTACCTGTCATGACGTCTGCGTCCCCCCACGTCTTGTTCGGGACTTGTGCCCTGCTGCACACTGAGAATGTATTGCCTGCGAGATGTGACCAGGAGCAGGGTGCCATGACCTCCCACCCACCAAGCTCCACTGCCATCCCATGCCCTGGGTAGCCTGTGCAGGTGGACGATGTAGGGGGTCGACCTGTAGGCCAGGGGTGTAAATGTCTCGGCAAGGGCCTGGCTGACGCACAGCAGTATCCAGCATGTCCCCAGAGGGAGGGCCAACGTCCACACCTGATGCAGCATAGGTCGTGTGCCCGCCTGTTGTGCACACACTAGTCCACATTCATCCCCAGACAGCTGGTCTTTCCACATATCCAGAACAGTGGTAATCTACCCCGCCGGGTTCGTCCCCACACAGTCTGTATCGACACTGCATGTGTGCACCCACCCGTGCCACAGTCCCACCTGTGCCAAGAAGCCCTCCCGCTTCACATGCCACATGTGTGTATTCCACAGTTGTGCTTCTCTCTCAGGGGCGGACATCCAACTGTCCCGTAGCATACAGACTGCACCCAGTCGGACTGGCATCCTGTTTGAATGTTCTGCACCCTCACACAACTACCTGTGCCACAGTGCTGGCTGTGCTGGCTATCGTGACTGCCATGGCAGTGTTGCTGTCCATGGCAGGGTACACTCACACACAATGCATACGTAGCTTATCGTATCAGTACTCTGCACATCGGACTGGCCACTGTCCCTGGTGTTGTACATTGTTGCCGCCTGACTATGTATTCTGTGACTGGATGCTGTTGTTCCTGTAGTGGGTTGTGTCTGTGCAGTTGCTGTTTGCAGTTGTTACTGTGTGTGCATAGTTAAGTGAGGCACATGCCGTGAATGTTACCTCAACAATTGCAATGTGTGGTCTCACATTCCTATGTGTATGATACGTGGCTGGGACTTCACTTCTTTCAGACTCTGCTACTTGTGTGTGTGATGAAGACGTGTGTCTGTAACACGGATTGTCTGCATGTATTTGGTGGTATTTCGGTGTTAATGTGTACGTGTCATGTTTGCGTGCATGCAAAGCACAGGGTGTGTGTCTAGCCACAGGATGACAGGTAGCATGTGCAGAGTGTGCGGTATGTGTGAGCTTACTTTCTGGCTGGCCAGCAGCGTAGGTGTATGTTGTGATGATCATCGAGCCAGGGCACATGGTTTACTTACAATGTGTGCATTTGGGAGGTGTAGGTGTGTGTGGTGTGACTTTGGGGTAGTGTTGGTGTGTGTGTGTGTGCGCTCTGGCAATGTCGACTACACACATGTGTTACCCAGGGGCATGGTCAGTGTTTGTATCCTTGTTCGGGTCTGTTAATGTGAGCACATGTGTGTATTGTCTGTTGCACGGTGTGTGGGTGTGTCCTTGCAGTTCAGGATGACCCCTACTTGATTTGTATTGGCCATTGTGGGTCTGCAGGGTGTGTGAATGGGAAGATTGTTCCTTGTTCAATTGTGCATGTATGTACATCTCGGCGGTTCGTACTCACTGTGCAGCCCTGCCCACCCACACTGTTATCGTGTGTGTTTTGGCATGCATTGATGTGGCGTGCAACTGGCGTGGCTCCTATATTTGCTTGTTGAGTGTGATGTCAGACTGTGAAGGTGATTGTACACATATGTAGGACTGTGCTTTGTAGTGACCAGGCCGTCAGTGTTGATGTGATGATCTGTTGGGCCACGTCAGACACTGACATGCCAAGGCCCACAACCTGTGATATTTTACTGGGTCCACAGTGGCAGCAACTCATGTGCATTGACATCCAATGTCACTTGACTACATGGTAATCTCACGAGTCCCGTGTACTTCTCACACTCTCCTCCTCTCTCATTCGTACTTGTCTACGGTCAATAATTCTCCAGAGTCAGATATTAGCTTTAAGGCATGTATTTAAGCTTACTTCCTCTATGATGCAGGATGTGGACACTACTGGCAGCGTAATGCATGTGGAGGATATACTTAGCATGGTTACACATTCAAAGGGGGTACAGGTAGATGTGATAAGTCGTTAATTGTGGAACTAAGGCTTCAGAGTTAAGAATGCCCTGCCCTTGCAATGCTACAGTACATTAGCTCATTACTGAGGTGCCCTAGGCTGTGACACAGACAGTATTGGTTTACCCTACCAGACAGCTTGACATCATGAGCACAGTACATCTAAGTCCCATGGTACAGGTTTACGACAATGGTGACTCCGACACACCTGCGTCAGAGGTGACATCAGAGCATGAGCCTACATGCATGCAGCATAGTCTCACATGTTGTTGCGATATGGTGGCTACTGTACATGACTCAATGCCCGGGGACATGTTGTAGGGTGTTGCATTTGTTGTCCATGCAAATGTCCTTGCACGGAAGTTCAGAAGCAGGTGTGATGACAGTTCTAAAGTTATTCAGCAGATAGATAAGCGTGCACCTACAGGAGCATGTGTTCAGGTGCGCGGCATGCATATTGTAGCAATGTGGTTCGTGCAATGTTGGCCATGTGGTCACTGTACACAGGTCCCATTCCTCAGCCTCCCGTGTTCATGCAGGGACACGGGATATGGTGATGGACAGGGTGCATGTCCCGGTAATGTCAGGTGTCATGACGGTGGAGTTGATGGTAAGGTGTTTGTTTCCGTGTGCATGGTATAGTTGTTGCACAGCTGACTGGCCACTGCGTGCGGACGCCAAGCATGGGTACGGTGTTGCACATGAATGTTCAATTGTGGGTATTGATTGGGAACCCATGAATTGACAGGTTGTCAGGTATGCGATACCTTCCTGCAGAGCATCCCTCGCATTGGTGGTATTTGTGGTTGACATCCAATGAAGCGGATGGTGAGTTGCAACGTGTTCCTCGTAGGTTGTCCCTTGTAGAATCCTGATGGGACATGTCGGGTGACATTCGATGAAACTGTTATCCAGCATACGTTGTGCGGAGGCACACTGGTTCCATTGCAGTGTGTGTCCTATTGCAGCCACAAACGCCATGCCCCCATACACTGAACAGTTCCTGTCGTGGGTGTCCAGGGGTGAGAACAGGTGTACCAGGTCCCCAATTGGACATGCCGGGTTGGAGAGACATAAATCCACAGGCCAGTGGTACGGGCACCTCCGACAGTAGAATACGGGGATGACGCAGCTGAACATTTCAATGCGGTAAGTTACTCGATAACTTACATTCAGCATTGCCAGATTTGCACAGCCCACTGTCTGTATCAAGCTATTGCTGTACAGCTGCATCTGTCTGGCGTAGGTGTATAGTACTGGTGCCCCGTCCATTTTGCTGCAGGGTGCTGTGATGGCGTGCTCCGGCTGCCTGGGCTGTCTGCTGAGTGCGACCTCCGACGGTGCTGTGTGTTCTTGAATGGATGTTAGGCGGCAGGACTTTGTGTATGGCTTGGGAGGTGGCCACAGGCCCTCATCCCACATGCTCCTATGAATGGTCAAGGCCAGTGGTGTCTGACTCCTTCCTGATTACTTGCATTTGAGCCACAAGGAACAGTGTTATAATTGTATTTTGTGGTTTTATCTTTCTTTGATGTTCGGCGTTATCTGCCAGTGGATGGTTGACTCAGCATGGCTATGTTTGGGTTGTGGTTGTTCCATTGGCTCCGTTCTCCTGCGGGATATGTTGCAATGTGATTTGGGTGTGAGAATGGAAGGACATTCACTGCTATCTGCTCTCCCGTGTGTGGGTGGGTCACTTCTTTCCCGCTGTGCATTGGGACTTGTGTGTAGGCGTCGTGATTGTGAACACCTGTTCTCAGCCAGCAGGGTTTCTCTGTTTTGGACATGGTATGGCTTGTTGTTGCGTGCAGGATGGTATAGATGTTGTTTGTTGTGACTGGCGTGCCTTTTGCGGGCAATGTCCATTGTTTGTGCTGTTCTGTCGCAGCTGCCGTGTGCTTCTCCATGCTTTGCACACAGGTGTGTGTCCTCTTTCGACGTCACTTTGCTCCCCTGTTCGGCACACTTGTGTGACTACGTTTTGGCAACTGTGAGTTGTCGGTTGTGGGCATGATTTACGCAGGGGGTCCACGTGACATGTGCCTTCAGGGTGGGGCTGGTGTGTTGTTGTGACCCTGCGGTGTTTGTGTGCAGCCCATGCGTGGCGCTGTCGTTGACCTCTGCGTTGTGCGCATGTGCGTCATCGCCGGTGCGCTGCGGTGCCGGGAACGTCACCTCCTGGTCCGGAGTAGTGGGTGCCCAGGATGTTGCGGGTTGATTATATTTTACAGGTGGGATATGTGTGGGTACAGTGTTGGATGTGTCCTGTCCCCACAGGGTTGTCTAGGGGGCCCATGTACAGTTTTTCCGCCCTTGCATTGTGTGCGGTATTTGCATGCCCTTGTTGTGTGTCTGCCTACCTGCGTCGTCTTTGCGCGTTCACTCCTAGGTGCTGCATCAGGTACAGCATTGGGATGGCCTGTAGTGCAGGATTCATGTCGGAGTAGGCCGGGTTGGTGTTTTTGTGGTCGTCAATGTGTTTTCCGCCTCCTGTTCTCGTGCGGTGTCTCTTTGCCGTTGAGGCTGTTTGGTTGTGTCATCGTAATTTGTACGCCGGGCGGTACGTCATTTCGTCGGACGGTGTGCCTCCGTTGGCTGGCGCCGCTACGTGAACGGGCGCACTTTGATGGCGGGCGGCGTCGCAGGCTTGCGGGCGGTATTTGCCTGACTTTTCGCTTCCTAATTTGGCGGGTGGGCGGGTAGTTGCTGGCGGACGGTAACTAGCGGTTTTTACCTCCGACGGCACGGCGGTGGTGTTTCCGCCCGCCATCGTAATGACCCCCATAATTTCTAATTTAAATTTAAATTTCAAATTTTAAAATAATTAATATTTTAAAATTTTGAATTAAATATGTAAATTTATGGTAATATTTTTAAAACACTCCCCACCCTTATCCCCTAATAACCCAACATCCCGCTCCTAAAACAAAAAGTATAATTTCGAATTTAAAATTAAGGGGCCCATTAGGATGGCGGGCGGTAGCACAACCGCCTTGCTGGCGGACGCAAAAACCACCAATAACCGTCCGCCCTCCGTGGACCACACGCCCGCAAAATTAGGATGTGGAAAGGCAGCCAAACACCGCCCGCAGGCCAGAGACGCCGCCCGCAAGCAAAGTGCGCCCGTCCACGTCGCGGCGCAGCCCTATGCCGACACACCGCCCGCCGAAATCACGTACCGCCAGACGTACAAATTACGATGCCGCAAAGCAACATCACTCACGGATAAGAGACACCGCACGTCAAAGCAAGGCGGGAAAACGTACGAACAGCACGGACACAAAAGACGCGGCCCCCACGACCATGAATCCAGCACTGCAGGCACTCCCCATCCTCTACCTGATGCACCAGCAAGGAGCCAACGCGCAGCGGAGACGCAGGTAAGCGCACACACACAACTCCGGCACGCAAACAAGCCACACAGTGCAAGGGCGGAAAAAGAGGATGTGCCCCCACCCCCACCCCTGCGTGGACACGACACATCCACCACTGCACCCACAAATGTCACACCGGGTAAATAGTGACAAATAGCAACAACGGGGCACACAACATCCGGGAACAGGAACCAACGGCCCGCAGCGCAGCGGCGGTGACGCACCCACACATGCGCACAACGCAGAGCCCAAACACAGCGCCATGTATGCGCCGCACACAAACAACACTGGGTCACAACCACACACACCAGCCCCCCCCCGAACGCACATGTCACGTGACAGGTCAGCCACACACATGTCCACAACCGGCATCCCACAGTTGCAAACAAACGTCACACAAGTGACCCGAACAGGGCAGTGACGTCACGGCCAAGTACGACACACCCCTGCGTGCCAAACATGGCGAAGCACACAGTGGCGGCAACATCCCCCACCACAATACGGACCACGTCGGCAAAAGCCAGTCCTGCAACACACAGAAACACCGATACCACCCTGCACCCAATAACAAGACGTGCAATACGGAACAACAAAGAGGCTGGGGCACGACAACAGGTGGCATCAATGACGACACCCTCACACACAAGGCCCAACGAATAGCGGAGACGCAGCCTGCCGCCCACACACGGGAGACGAGATAGCATACAATGGCCTTCAATGCTCGCAACTTAACCACAGCACAAATATTCAAGTAGGACAATACAGTCATTATCCCAAAGGAAAAGCACACCACAGGCATGCAGAGGGGAGCGACCACAGGGCAGATAGCGCACAACACGAGAGAACCTCCCGAACGGCAGAAAGAAATGATAACACTCCCCCATGCGGTTCACATGCTACCTATCTGGAATGAGTCAGACACAACTGACCTTGACCATACAGACAACCATGTGGGATGAGGACCTGTGGACTCCGTACAAGCTACCGGAACACATAGCCTGCCCCCCTACGAACACCACACAATTCCCAGCAACGCCTGCAGCTGCACTCAGCAGACTGCACACACAGCCGGAGCACGCCATCAACTCGCACTGCAGCAAAATGGCATCTCCACCACAACTACCCAACTACGCCGGACAGATCAAGCTGTACAGACATAACCTGGTACAGACATTGGGATGCGAAGCACTGTCCTTGCTGAGCGTAAGCTATCGACTAACTTACCGCATCGCATTGTTCAGCTGCGTCAAGCCTGTCTTCTACTGTCGGAGGTGTCCCTTCCACTATCCCGTGGACTTATGTCTCTCCAACCCGGCATGTCCAAGGGAACACCTGCTACAACGATTCCTACCCCTGGACGCACACGACAGGGCCTGTTCAGCCTACGGGGGCATGGCGTATGTGGCCAACATCGGACCCAGACTGCAATGGGACCACTGTGCCTCCACACGACGGATCATCGACCACAGTTACATCGAATGTCATCCAGCATGTCCCATCATGCTCCTACAAGGGACAACTTACGAACAACACCTTGACAGCCACCATGCGCTACATTGGCTGGCATCCATGTACACCACCAATGACACGGATGCCCTGATGGAAGGGATCGCATACCTGACAACCTGTCAGTTCGTCGGCCCCCGTACCAATCCCCCCAATGAACAATGATGTCCGACACCGCAACCATGCATGGCTTCCGCACGGACTGGGCACTAACCAGCACAACAACTGCAACAAACAACCTGCTAATGACACTACACCATCAACTGCACTGCCATGACAACGGAGTTTCACGGGACATGCACCCTGTTCCCCATCACATCCAGTGACTCTGCATGAACAGGGGGAGGCCGAGGCATGGGATCAGTGTATGCCAACCACATGGACAGGACTGCACGTACAACTCTGCCACAATATGGATCCTGCGCCCATGGACAGATGCACCGGTCACTGGACAGTAATCGTTCGGCCGCAACATGTGAGAGCTGCCACCTCAGCTCACCCTGAACTTCCGTGCACGGACCTTGGCATGGACAACAAGTGCATCCACCAACAACATCACCCCAGTGACTGTCACATGCCCAGCAGCCACCACATTGCTACAACAAGTGGGACGCCGTTGCATACACGTGAGCCCATGCCCTGATGTCACCCCTCACGCACGTGTGTATGAGGAACTATAGCAGCATACCTGCAACATGGAACTGAGGTGCACTGTGCCCATGATGGCGAGCGGACTGGTAGGCTAAATGTATACTGTCTGTGTCAAAGTCAGCAGCCCCCATCAAACAGCCAATGTACGTTAGCACAGCTACGGCTAAGCAGTTGGAACCCTGAAGCCCACGTCCCACAGGCAACAACTAATCACATGTACCCCTACACCCTATGCGATGCGTAATTATGCTGAGTATATCCTCCACATGCATTTCGCTGCCAGTAGTGTCCACTATAGAGCATCACCGAGGACAGAAGTCCTAATACATGGCTTGAAGCAAAGATGTGTCTCGCCTGAGTCCTTTCACAAGTACGAATGCGAGAGGATGAGAGTGTGTGAAGTGCACGGCAGCCGTGGGATGAGCATGTAGTCCGCCCTCATTGGATGGCAACGCAAATGAGTAGCCGCAACAGTTGCAGACACACATGTGTCATGTGAAGCGGGAGTCACGCTTGGCTCAGGTGGGTGGGTGTGACGGGGAGATGTGCACAGGCAATGTCGAAACACGCTGTGTTGGGAGGGCTACCGACCTGTACATCACCGCCCACCTGGGCATGTGCAAGGAACACCTGTCTGGGGATGGATGTGTACTCGTGTGTGCACAACAGGTGGGCACGCGAGCAATGCTGCATCAGGCGTAGGAGTCAGCCCACCCTCCGTGGACATGCAGGAGCCTGCTGTGCGTACGTCCGGCCCCTGCCAAGGCACTCACATCCCCTGTCGGACAAGTGTATCCCCCAACATCCCCCACCTGCACAGGCAACACAGGGCACGGGATGGCATTGGGGCATGGTGGGCGAGAGGTCATGGTGCGCACCTCCTGGTCACATCACGCAGGCAACACATACTCAATGTGTACAATGGCACATGTCCAATGGAATCAATGGGGAGACGCACACATCACGAGCAGCAGTGACGTCACGGAAGGTGGCTCACACCATCCCTCACATTGCCTAATGCACCACACACGACACATGCCATTGCAACAGAGGAGACAGCGCGTGCACACGCAGCCCCAAGCACGCCCCAGAGAGGCCAAGGAGTGGATGTGTGGGCCCTTGAGCACCAGTTGGAGGCGGCCAGTGCCGCTAGGGCAGCTACAGCCTCCGTGTGTTGCATGTGACGTGTCGGACTGCGGAGCCTGGCATGCATTGTCAATGCTGCCCGGGTCACGAGTAGTGGCACCACGAAGGTGGACGGCGTCCCGCAACTTAACATACCGCGTGACAGACCACCTGTCCAACAGGACCCACACATACACTCATTGGCCTCTCTGGGGCGTGCTTTGAGCGGCCTGTGCATGCGCTGGCTCCCCATGTGCAAACGCATATTCGGCCGTGCGAGGGGAGGGCATGATCATAGTGCGGGGGCAGGTCCACAATGGACAGGGCCACAACCAGCTGTGTGCATAGGCAGGGACGGCCAGTGGCCAGCCTACACATGTCTGGTGCCATATCCTCATCTACACATGAGCATGGGAGATGCATATGCACACACATGCTATCTTGCACAATGTACATCTCACACATGGCACGTGCAACGTTACGTGTCACGTGTGTTGTGCATCTGCCATCACACAGCCGTGTTGGCATGGAGCTGTCAATGTGTACACCCATCATTGTGCCTGGAGCAGTGATCCGTACAGTGCTGTACATAGGGTGCAGTAGGGACATCAATGACTGACTCATATCCCCTCGTGCCACAGGTCATAATTGTTGTGGCCGCTCAGCCTGGTCCCATAGCGCAGGCGTGTGTCACTGCCCATTGCTATTGGTATAGGCCCTGTGTCAGTGTATTGTGGCTGTGCCGTCCCTACTTGTCAGCTGTACTGTGATGCAATGGCTTGGTCAATCATCTATGTCTTGTGTATGTGGTAATGCAATGTGGCGTGGCGCTCTGACATGTGTGCACTTCCATCTTCCATAGGAGGAGACCGAACATACACCGCCCCTACCAATTGCTGGCAGACATGGAGGATGTGGAAGTAATCCGGACATTTCGCCTGGATCGAGCCAGCCTGCATCGCCTTTGTGCCCTATTGGATCCCCACCTCCGTCCTCGCAGGGTGTATCCGACTGCATTCACCCCCACGGCTAAGGTGATGGCTGCACTGCACTTCTTCGCCACTGGGTCTTTCCAACACACAGTGGGCAGTGTGGGTGGGATGTCCCAGCCCATGTTCAGCATGGTGCTGCGGGATGTACTGTCAGCTATGATGCTGTACAGGAACAGGTACATTCGATTCCCCCGGGCCCGTGAATTGGCGGCAGTGAAGGGTGCCTTCTATGCCCTTGGACGCGTCCCACACGTTGTTGGTGCAATTGACTGCACCCATGTTGGCCTTGTACCACCCCAGGCCACGGAACACCTGTTCCGCAACAGGAAGCACACCCACTCCCTGAATGTGCAGGTGGTGTGCCTTGCAGACATGGTCATATCGCACGTGTGTGCGAAGTTTCCGGGCTCGGCCCATGATGCGCACATCATGCGCAACAGCATCCTGCCACGTTTGATGGGCAATCTGCAACCTGACCGTGCTTGCATTGTAGGTGAGTATGCGGAGTCGTGTAGCGTGCAGGGTGTGCGATGCTGTCTTGCATGCAGCAGGAATTGAAATGATTCTCTGTGTCCCTCACACCCAGGTGACTCTGCGTACCCGAATGGGCCCTGGCTGCTCGCCCCATTACGGAATCCTCGTACCCCAGCAGATGACCGCTACAATGAGGCACATGGGAGGACCAGACGTGTGGTTGAGCGGACCTTTGGCCTCCTCAAGTCCCGGTTTAGATGCCTGGACCGCACCGGGGGTGAACTGGCGTACTCCCCAGAGAAGGTGTGGCAGATAGTTGTGGCCTGCTGCATGCTGCACAATCTGGCTATTCGCAGGCAGATCCCCCTACTACCGGATGACGGTGATCAGCCCGGGCCCCAGCCTGCAGACCAGGACAGCTCCAGTGAGGAGGCCAGTGGAGAGGAGGAAGCTGGGAATGTGCGTCAGCAGCTCATCGCCCGCTACTTCACCTGAAGGTGAGTGCCCATGTACGACGCCTGATGTAGCAGTAATTGTGCATGTGTATGTGTGCCCTGTCACAGAGGCCTTTGTTCACTGAGTGCTGTGTGTCAATGGTCCATGACCAGGGTAGTATACCACTGACAGTGGCTGTTGCGTTGTGCCCTATTGCTCTGTAATTTGTATGGACATTGCTTGTAGTTGGTGCCATGTACTGTGTAATGAGTGTGTGACGCACTCATTCAATGGGCTCCTGTACTCTCTTTCCCCCCCAGGTCCCTACAGCCTCTCCTGTCCCATCGACATTCCACACAGCAGATGCATCACTGATCATGCTTTCAGTTGCGTATGATGAAATAAAGCCAGGCGACAGACGGCAGATTGTGTCAAAGGTGCATTTATTTAAATCGGTGACATGTGATCTTGTGCATGGTGATGACATATGTGGTTTGTGCTGTGCCAAAGAGCTGAGGGCCATGGCTGCGAGATGGTCAAGGTGTACCCGCTTAGTCCTATGTCCATAGTCCAACAGGCCCATGCCATTCAGATGGCTGTGTGGGGTAGGATCGTGGCCTCAGTCAATGCAGTGGGTGGTCAAGGTGGCTGGCTGAGTCACTGGCGGCTGAAGCGTGCGTAGTCCTCTCTGGTCAGCTACTTCCTCCTCGGACGGCCCCTCCGACGTTTGGGAGGGGAGGGGGGGGTGGCGACCTGCTGCTGGTGGGTGGGGTGTGCTCACTGGCTGTGGACGCAGGGGAGCTGGCCACTGCTGCTCGACCCTGCACCACAGCAGGTGGTGGCGGAGGTGGTGTTGCTGGCCCTGATCGTGCATTCACCGCCGCCACCAGCTGGCCCATGAGGTCCACGAGTTGGCCCACTCGAGCGTCCATGGACCTGAGCACCCCGAGGATCTCCCGAGTGTCGGCAGCCGTCCTGGCCCATTGTCCTTGGGCATCCTCATATGCCCCAAGGACTCTGGACATCTGTGGCAGGGCTTGGCTCTCAGGCACGTCTGGCGTTGGCCTGCGCCTGCTCCTCCCACCAGTCCTGCTGCCACCGAGCTGCCCACTAGCCACATTGCTCACCACGCTCCTCGCTCTGGCTCCCAGGGTGGGGCCTGCCAGCCGGGCCACCCGTTGGGCAGGGGCTGTGGCCAGGGATGGCGTGGTGGTGGTTGGGGCGGTGGTGGTGGTTGGGGCAGTGGTGGTGGTCGGGGCGGTGGTGGTGGTTGCGGCGGTGGTGCTGGCCACAACGCCCGTGGCAGCAGGGGGCTGTGATTGGTCATCAGCCCTGGATGAAGGGTTGGTGGGTAGGAGGGGCCCTGGGGAGCGGCTGTGCCCTGACAAGCCAGATGGGCCGGCTTCCTGGTCGTCGCCCGAGGAGGAGTCCAGGCTCTCCATATCCGTGAGTCCTGGTCGGGGGTTTGGGGTGTGGCTGTGCTGGCTGCTGTCTCCCTCTGCATTGTCCTGCAGTTCAGCACCTGTGGGGGGGAATGAGATAGGTTATTGTGTTGCCCCTGGCAAGGTGTGTATTGGTTGTCTGCCATCCCCAGTTCGTGCCCTGTCGTGCACATGTTTCCCAGGGGCGTGTGTGTGGAAGATGATGTGTGTGTCAGACAGTAAGGACTACATGGCCGCGACTTGGATGGTGTTGCTGATGTGTGTGATGGGTGGCACAGTGCCTGCCATGTGTGTCTGTGCTCCAGTGTGACTTGTGCATGCAGACGCGGCTCCTTAGGTGTTGCTGTATCTGTGATGGGTCATGTGGAGTGTGACTGTGTAATACATGTCCGTGTGCAGACTGGTCACATGCTTGTGACAGGGGGCAGAGCTGCGTGTTCCTCTGCTGCGTGACATGTCCCATGTGTGATTCGTGATCCAGTCCTCATGCCTACGGACACCCTGCCCTGTGCAGTGTTCCTCCTACAGGTTGTTTTGGTGTGCGCAATGCTATGGATGCCACATGGTGATGGGGGGGGTGTGCTCCACCTTGCTGGGCTGAGGGACTATGGGCCTGGTGTGTGTTGTACTTCAGCTGTCCCCCCTCCCAGCCACTGCCTTTGTGTTGCGGCTACTTACCTGTTACTTGTCGGTTAGTGCAGCTATGGGGGACACATGGGGGGGGTGCTCCACCTTGCTGGGCTGTGGGACTATGGGCCTGGTGTGTGTCGTACTTTGGCTGTCCCCCCTCCCAGCCCCTGCCTTTGTGTTGCGGCTACTTACCTGTTACTTGTCTGTTAGTGCAGCTATGGGGGTCACATGGGGGGGGGGGTGCTCCACCTTGCTGGGCTGTGGGACTATGGGCCTGGTGTGTGTTGTACTTCAGCTGTCCCCCCTCCCAGCCCCTGCCTTTGTGTTGCGGCTACTTACCTGTTACTTGTCGGTTGGTGCAGCTATGGGGGACACATGGAGGGGGTGTGGGGAGTGCTCCTTCTGGCGTTTCTGGAGTACAAGGGGAGCTGGTGGGAGTTGCGGTGCTGGCTGACTGTCCACATGCCCCCATGGTTTTGTTAGTTGTTAGCTTTGGGCTGAGTGTGTGGTGGTGTGTGTTGCATGTGTGAGTGATGTGTTGTGTATTGTGTAGTGGACATGGGGGTGCTTGTCCCTCTGAGCTATGGCATGGTGGTAGTGCATGTGGGTACATAGCGGTGTGCTGGTATAGGTTTGTTTGTACTTACCAGCCTCCACTCCCCCTGGTAATCCTGTGAGGATCTCCGGATGGATGATGACTCGCACCTTCTCCTCCCACGCCTTGAAGGTCTTGTAATGCGCGGGATTCCCTCCGCCAGTAACGGCAGCCAGCTCTCTGTTCTTGATCTCCTTTTTCTTGACCATGCTTTTGAGGTCGTTCCACCGTTTGTTGATTTCGCCTCTGTTCCGTAGTGCGGTCCCGACTGCATTGACCTGGTCCACGATCCTGGCCCACATGCAGTTTCTGGTGGCTGGTGGGGTCTGTTGGACCATGTTGCCATAGATTTGTGGGTGCACGTTGACGATCTCGTCGACCATGACCGTCAGCTCAGTGGCAGTGAACTTGGGCATCCTGTGTCCTGCCATGGTGTGTGTTGTGGTGCTTGTGGTGCTGGTGCGGTGTGTGGTGTGTGATGTGCAGGTGGTTTGTGGTGCTGGTGGTGCTGGTGGTGCCGGTGTTTGGTGGTGGTGCTGGTGGTGCTGGTGGTGGTGCTGGTGGTGCTGGTGTGTGTGATGGGTACGTGTCTGTGGTGTGCTGCTATCCTTGCTGTGTCTCTGTGTCGTCTCCTCTCTTGTTTGCTGTGTAATGTCGCAAGGGGTTGTGGTCTGTGAAGGGGCTGTTTTTGTACTTACCTATGTGGGTGTGTCATGATGGTCTGTTGTTTTCAGGTGTGTTGTGGCTGGTGTTGTGGGTATTGTAGTTTTTTTGTTTGTCAGGTGGGGGGGGTGTGTTTTCGAGATGTGTCCTGTGTTTTTGCTTTTGTGCGTGTGTTGCTGTATGTACTTGTTGGCCATGTTGTGTGTGTTTCTTTGGGTCCGCGGATGGTGTCTGTGCAGGAACGTGTCCGCCCGGGCTTCTGCCGTGTCAGTTTCAGCGGTGTTATTTTGACTGGCGGGCGGTGTATTTGTGCATTTTCCGCGCTCATGTCGGTGTGATCCTAATGTCAATGAGGGTGTCCGCGTCGTCCGGGCGGGTGGTTTTGGGTTGTCGGACGTATTTTGGTGTGTTTCGGGCGGACGGACTTTGAATCGGACATTGGCGGGCGGTATTTCTTGTGGGTTTTCCGCCGACGGCGGTATTTTGGTAGGGACATCGTAATTTCAGTGTCGGTGTCCTGGCTGGTTGGGCGGGCGGTATTTCACCGCTAGGTTGGATGGCGGATTCTTTACCGCCCGCCATCCTAATGGGCCCCTAAATTTCTTATTTTAATTTTTTTTCTAATTTCTAAATTTTAATTTAATGTGTAATTTTATACTAATATTTTTAAAACACTCCCCACCCTTATCCCCTAATAACCCAACATCCCGCTCCTAAAATATATCTTACAATCATTATTTTAATACAATTTCATACAAATATTAATTCAATAAAACAAATAATAAATGAATATCAATAAATACTATTTCGATATTTACAAAAACGATTGTTGTATCCTCATTTTGGAGTTTTGCCGTTATTATCACTAATGCAAACGGTGAGTGCGTCTTTTTAATGTCTCCGTACGATCTGCTATGTGCCAAAGGATTGATTTTCTTAAACACTTTTACAAGGGTGAGCTCCGGTACTTGCCCGGTACTTTGGGAAAACAGCGGTGAGTGCATTTTGTTCTCTTAATCCAGTAACCGCAACCGCGCTTGTTTGAATTTAAATTCTACATACTTGCGCTCGAGCTGCTCACGAGCTGCTCACCTCGAGCCTTTAGAACTATGAGGGAGGCTGGAACTGCATTCTTCTGCGTGGCATTCCCTGAAGCTGAGAGCCGGCTGAGTTGTGACGTGTCTTCCTGTCTTCATTTGGCATGCGCACGCCGTGGATGCGTCATAAGAATGCTGTCTCACGTCCCTGGTGTCACGCTTCTTCACACGGCAACAGGAAGTCTTTTGGACATGCCTCTCTCACGTAGTGCAGAGCGCCTTGAAACATAGGAAGTGTAGTTTCCGGTACAGTACATTCAGACTTTGTTACCGTTGAATTGGTGAGGTTTAATCTGGAACTATGCAGAGAAAAGGAGTACTTCAAATTGCACATTGCCGTCTCCAACCAATACTAGGAATCGCAATACAGAAGATTGAGGTTAACGGAAATGCTTACTTATGGATCACTTGGAACTGAATATCAGCCTGCACTTGGTGATCTTCAATGACTGTGACTGTGGCATTTCTACTTTCGAACAACGGTGACAACGGTGACTACTTTCATTATTTTAGTTTGTTATATTTAAGAACTTGTGTCAGCATCTTGCATATAAACTCAGTTACAGAGTGTGTTTATTTTTGTATTCTGTTTACGCTTTGGTATGCAGTACTAGTGTGTTCTGTATAGTATTTTCGTCATGCAGGGTATATCCATTTACCAAATGTTAGCCTGCATTGCTCATTATGTGTTACAATATGCGAGTTATTGCTTTGTCTGTTTTCAGTTTTTCTGTGATGGTGCTGGAAATGCTCGGTTCACCATATTACAGTAGTGAGCCACTTACATGCTCAATATTGAGGTGCTCAACGTTTATCTTCTGCTATACTTACTACTCATTTGTTTTTAAGTGTTCCTATTTTGAATTTTCTTGTGAGGAGTTGATTTTAATGCGTTCTTGTGCGGAGCCATTTTCATGCTCAAATTTTCATTGAGGTGCTCAATTATATTTATTCTGGTGGTTAGTTGTAGGGATTTTAATTCTGCTACATTTGTTGGAGCCATTTATTTGCTCAATATCTATTGAGGTGCTCCGTTCTAGTTATGCTTATTGGTGATGGGCCGTAAGGGCTCAGTTTTTATTGTCATTCCAGATGAACCACTTTATGTGCTCTATTTGTTAGAGGAGTTCAAATACTTGCTGTGAGGAGCCGCAGGGGCTCAGTTTATTGTCAATTTATATGAACCACTTTATTGTGCTCTATTTGTTAGAGGGGTTCAAATACTTGCTGTGAGGAGCCGCAGGGGCTCAGTTTATTGTCCATTTAAATGAACCACTTTATTGTGCTCTATTTGTTAGAGGGGTTCAAATACTTGCTGTGAGGAGCCGCAGGGGCTCAGTTTATTGTCAATTTAAATGAACCACTTTATTGTGCTCTATTTGTTAGAGGAGTTCAAATACTTGCTGTGAGGAGCACGCAGGGCTCAATTTATTGTCATTCCAGATGAACCACTTTATGTGCTCTATTTGTCAGAGGTGTTCAGATTTTATTTATGATTGTCGGTACTGAACCTTTATTGCTCAAATCTTCATTGAGGTGTTCAGTTCCATTTTCATGGTTTACCATAACCACTTTTAATCTTGTTAGCTCATGGTGTTGGTACAATCTTTGTACCTCGCCCTTACCTCTTCTCTCCACCATTCTGAAGAGGGTGTTTATTTTTGTGCGTTTTATGTTGTTCCATTATCTACTCTTCTGCTCTCTGTTTTATCTTCTTCAACTTTTCGTTTAAAGGGGGAAGGTGTGTTGTATCCTGCTTCTCCCTGCTCTTCTCTCTTTCTTGTCCTTTCTTAGTCTCTTGTACTCTGCTGCTCAGCCTGTCTCTATGATGTCATCCTTAGTTCTATCTGTGTATGTTTAAGTGTACTGTCAGTTACCTTGGAGGCTGAGCAGCAGGGCAGCTGCTCCCGGTGGGGCCCTTTATTGGAACTTTACTTAATTCTGCTATCTTCATTATATGCTGTGTCTAATTATCCTATGACTTCAAATCAACAATAAATCTACAACTGGATCACAGCAACCAAAGAGTCATCTTTATTTATTGGATTTTACAACGATATTTTACACATTCTATATTTTTATTTTCGAAATTTCTTACAACACAAAAAAACGATACTTTCTACTAACGATATTTTGGACTCGATATTTTGTACTTCGATATTTTTTATATTTTTTAGGGGAAAAAAACGATATTTTTTACATTGATATTAATTAATTCGATATAATGGTAATATTGATATAAAAAATTCGATATTACTACAATTCGATATTTAAAATTCGATATTATGTCTATTTACCTTAAAATACATCAGCTGCGAAAGGGCATAGACTAAAAATGTTAATAAAAGTATCAGTAGCTGCCAAAGGTGATGCACACAATACAACTGTAGTACAGCTCAGAAACATGTGGAGTGGAGTGCTACTAAAGTATGAGTTGAAGTGGAGATGAATATTAGAGTAAAGGGGCGATCTCGGAGACGACTAGGTAAAGTGCTTCTAAAGTGCAGATTAAAGTGCAAATGAGTGTAAATATGAAGGGGCCGCTGGGCATGGCCTTGCAACAAGGTATATACTGTCCAAGTAGGTTTTAATGTAAAAGGACACTCCCTGAAATATTCCTCAAAGATTTATTATTTCAAAATAACTATTAAACAGGTTTTACCTGCACAATGCCTAGTTCTCTGCCTGCAAAATCATGTTTAAAAACTCCCGTGCAGGGAGACGTCAACTGGTCGCACGCATCAGGAGCCACACTTATGGGTACGTTTTTGATTAACAGGAAAGGGAGTTACATCATGTATCAAACTTTGCTATAGCAGGTTACAAAAATGTAGTAACATTAGAGTTCAAAGTAGGGTCCCTACTGTTGCAATCACGGGAGTGGGAATAGTAATTTTAACCCTTACGCTATCCAACACTTTCCCTACTGTTGCACTCTCTGTAGTGGGAATAGTAATTTTTACCACTACGCTATCCAACATTTTCCCTACTGTTGCACTCTCTGTAGTGGGAATAGTAATTTCTACCCCTACGCTATCCAACACTTTCCCTACTGTTGCACTCTCTGTAGTGGGAATAGTAATTGTTACCACTACGCTATCCAACATTTTCCCTACTGTTGCACTCTCTGGAGTGGGAATAGTAATTTTTACCCTCCCGCTATCCAACACTTTCCCTACTGTTGCACTCTTTGGAGTGGGAATAGTAATTTTTACCCCTACGCTATCCAACATTTTCCCTACTGTTGCACTCTCTGTAGTGGGAATAGTAATTTCTACCCCTACGCTATCCAACACTTTCCCTACTGTTGCACTCTCTGGAGTGGGAATAGTAATTTTAACCCTTACGCTATCCAACACTTTCCCTACTGTTGCACTCTCTGGAGTTGGAATAGTAATTTTATTCCCTCCGCTATCCAATATTTTCTCTACTGTTTTAGTTAATGTAGTGTATAATTTATTTTAAAAAGATTAAAAATATTATAATTTTTTAATTTGTTATATATATTTTTATATTTTTATTTATATTATTGTTGTATGTGTATTTATATATTTATAATTTATAAAATGTTTTTAACAATTTATAAGTAAGTATATATATTATATATTATATGTATATGTTTAATTTATTTTTACATTATATGCATTAGGTATGATTTTTAAACATTTTAAAATATTTTTAACTGTTTCTTTTAATTATATGTATTATTTACTTTATTTTACATTATTTTTTAACATTAAAAAAAACGATATTTTTAACAAAGATATTTTTGACAAGGATTTTTTTTCCGATATTTTTGTACTTACCATGATGTAAATAGAATGTCGATATTCTTGACTTCAATATTTTTGTCACTATATTTTTGTACCTCGATATTGTGGTAGTCGATATTTTGTCAGTGATTCCATGGCGGATGGTTGACGCCGGAGGTGAACCATGTGATAAAGTGCTTCAGGGACTGAGCTGAGATTATAGACCTGGCTGGGATTACTACACCGGCCCTGTCACTCACACAAGTACAAGAGTGGATGGGTGACGCCGGAGGTGAACCATGTGATATAGTGCTTCAGGGACTGAGCTGAGATTATAGACCTGGATGGGATTACCACACCGGCCCCTTCACTCACACAAGTACAGGGGTGGATGAGTGACACCAGGGGTGAACCATACACTATAGTGCTTCAGGGACTGAGCTGAGATTATAGACCTGGCTGGGATTACAAACACAGGCCCCTTCACTCACACAAGTACAGGGCGGATACGCCACACCGTGGGTGAAGCATGCACTATAGTGCTTCAGGGACTGAGCTGAGATTATACCCCTGGCTGGGATTACCACACCGGCCCTGTCACTCACACAAGTACAGGGGCAGATGGGTGACACCGGAGGTGTACCATGCACTATAGTGCTTCTGGGACTGAGCTGAGATTATACACCTGGCTGGGATTGCTACACAGGCCCCTTCACTCACACAAGTACAGGGCGGACAGGTGACACCGGAGGTGAACCATGTGATATAGTGCTTCAGGGATGGAGCTGAGATTATAGACCTGGCTGGGATTACTACACAGGCCCCTTCACTCACAGAAGTACAGGAGTGGATGGGTGACACCAAAGGTGAACCATGTACTATAGTGCTTCAGGGACTGAGCTGAGATTATAGACCTAGCTGGTGTTACCACACTGGGCCCTTCACTCACACAAGTACAGGGCGAATGAGGGACACCAGAGGTAAACTATGTGATCTAGTGATTCAGGGACTGATGTGATTAAAACCTGAAGACAACGTGCTGAATGTGAAGGATTGTGACTGCACCGAGCTCCAAAAGAGATGATTGACAGCTCCGACGTACAATTCCTGTTCCACTTGCAGGCGAGAGAGGGAGCTCTTCATAGGTTTTCCTTTATTGCATCAGACAACCCACCCAGTCACAACAATGGATCGATCCCTAAAAGAAACCAGACTTATTGGTTTTGCTGATGCTTGTTAGATTTATAAATAAATGAGTGACAATGATTTTATGTTGAATAATTTAAAATGAAAATGTTTCAATTCTCAAAATACAAGACCACAAAGTAAACATTACTAAGGTCTGTGGAAGGGGTAGTGGTCATCGGAGCCTCCCCTTCACACCACTTTGCTCTGCAGTCTCTCACTCTGTTCGTCACTTACACACTTTTCCCCCCGTATCTTTGTAAATCATCCATCTGCATTTCTAACACATCAGCTTTCCTCTAGAGCACCATATTTTTACTCTCTCTTGCACGCATTTACTTTCATCTTCTCCACTTCACCGCCTCCCTCACGCACATAAACCTCAGAGTGAGTAATCTATTTTCATTTCTTTGGCACTGATATTTCAACAGCTGTGTAACTTCTTAACACTCTCTTACAATTACAATGGACACATATCTTACCAACGTTCTGTGTGCTCTGCAGAGGAGCCAAGGGTTGGATGTGCATGTAGTATGAACACCTTTCCAACCCACTGACAGGCACTACATGAAACTCACACTGCCTTTGGCCTCCGCTCCATAACTCTCAATCATGGCCGCTCATAAACACCCTCAACCTGAACTCACCAGAGGGAACTCACGTCCCAGCATGAACTATACAAGAGTCTTATGTCACCTGATATCACCAGAGGGGGCTCGAGTCCCAGTATGCACTATACAAGAGTCATGTGTTACCTGAACTCACCAGAGTGGACTCAGGTCCAAGTATGCACTATACAAGAGTCATATGTTACCTGAACACACCAGAGGGCACTCGGCTACCAGTGTCACTATACAAGAGTCTTTTGTCACCTGTACTCACCAGAAGGGACTCGGGTCCCACTATGCACTATACAAGAGTCATGTGTCACCTGAACTCACCAGAGAGGACTCAGGTCCCCGTCTGCAGTAAACAAGAGTCATATGTCACCAAAACTCACCGGGTGGGGACTCGGGTCCCACTATGCACTATACAAGAGTCTTGTGTCACCTGAACTCACCAGAGGGGACTCAGCTCCCACTATGCACTATACAAGAGTTGTGTGTCACCTAAACTCACCAGAGGGGACCCGGGACCCAGTATGCACTATACAAGAGTCTTGTGTCACCTGAACTCACCAGAGGGGACTCGGGTGCCACTATGCACTATACAAGAGTCATGTGTCACCTGAACTCACCAGAGGGGACTCGGGTCCCACTATGCACTATACAAGAGTTGTGTGTCACCTGAACTCACCAGAGGGGACCCGGGACCCATTATGCACTATACAAGAGTCTTGTGTCACCTGAACTCACCAGAGAGGACTCAGGTCTCAGGACATACTATACAAGAGTCATGTGTCACCTGAACTCACCAGAGAGGACTCGGGTCCCAGTGTCCCTATACAAGAGTCTTGTGTCACCTGAACACAACAGAGTGGACTCGGGTCCCAGTCTGCATTATACAAGAGTCTTGTGTCACCTGAACTCACCAGAGTGCACTCTGCTCCCAGTGTCACTATAGAAGAGTCATGTGTCACCTGAACTCACCGGAGGGGACTTGGGTCTCAGTCTGCACTATACAAGAGCAGCCACGAACCGTGCAGGTAAAAGCGGTGGGGCCGGGAGGGGGGGATTGAGGGACGATGCGGAGGGAAAATTAAATAAATTATTAATTTTCCCTCTGCAACGTCCGTCGGAATCCCCCCAACCCAGCCCCACCGCCCCACCGCTGTTACCTGCACGAACCGTGGCTGTACTCACCGGAGGGGACTCAGGTCCCAGTGTGCACTATACAAGACTCATGTGTTACTTGAACTCACCGGAGGGGACTGAGGTCCCAGTGTGCTCTTTACAAGAATCGTGTGTCTCCTGAACTCACCGAAGGGGACCCGGGTCCCAGTGTGCACTATACAAGAGTCATGTGTCACCTGAACTCACCAGAGAGGACTCAGGTCCCCGTCTGCAGTAAACAAGAGTCATATTTCACCAAAACTCACCGGAGGGGACTCGGGTCCCACTATGTACTATACAAGAGTCATGTGTCACCTGAACTCACCAAAGAGGACTCGGGTCCCAGTCTGCATTATACAAGAGACATGTGTCACCTGAACTCACCAGAGAGGACTTGGGTCCCAGTTTCACTATACAAGAGTCTTGTGTCACCTGAACACACCAGAGTGGACTCTGGTCCCAGTCTGCATTATACAGGAGTCATATGTCACCAAAACTCACCAGAGGGGACTTGAGCCCAGTCTGCACTATACAAAAGTCTTGTGTCACCTGAACTCACCAGAGGGCACTCGGCTCCCAGTGTCACTATACAAGAGTCATGTGTCACCTGAACTCACCGGAGGGGATTTGGGTCTCAGTCTGCACTATACAAGAGCAGCCGCGGTCCATGCAGGTAAAAGCGGTGGGGCCGGGGGGGTGGGGGGGAATTTAGAGGGACGATGCGGAGGGAAAATTAAATAAATTATTAATTTTCCCTCTGCAACGTCCGTCGGAATACCCCCCACTCGGCCCCACCGCTGTTACCTGCACGGACCGCGGATGTACAAGAGTCTTGTGTCACCTGAACTCATAGGAGGGGACTCGGGTCCCAGTGTCCACTATAGAAGAGTTGTGTGTCTCCTGAACTCACCAAGTGGGCTCGGGTCCAGTGTACACTATACAAGAGTTGTGTGGCAACTGAACTCACCAAGGGGACTCAGGTCCCAGTGTGCACTGTACAAGGGTCTTGTGTCACCTGAACTCACCGGAGGGGACCAGGGCCCCAGTGTGCACTATACAAGAGCCTTGTGTCACCTGAACTCACATGAGGGTGCTCAGTCCCATTATGCATTATACAAGAGTTGTGTGTCACCTGAACTTCCCGAGGGGAACTGGGTCCCAGTGTGCACTATACAAGGGTCTTGTGTTGCCTGAACTCACCGGAGGGGTCGCGGGTCCCAGTGTGCACTATACAAGAGTCTTGTGTCACCTGAACTCACCGGAGGGAACTGGGGTCCCAGTGTGCACTATACAAGAGTCTTGTGTCACCGGAACTCACCGGAGGGGACTCAGGTCCCAGTGTGCACTATACAAGAGTCTTGTGTCGCCTGAACTCACCGGAGGGGACTCGGGTCCCAGTGTGCACTATACAAGAGTCATGTGTTACTTGAACTCACCGGAGGGGACTGAGGTCCCAGTGTGCTCTTTACAAGAATCGTGTGTCCTGAACTCACCGAAGGGGACCCGGGTCCCAGTGTGCACTATACAAGAGTCATGTGTCACCTGAACTCACCAGAGAGGACTCAGGTCCCTGTCTGCAGTAAACAAGAGTCATATGTCACCAAAACTCACCGGGTGGGGACTCGGGTCCCACTATGCACTATACAAGAGTCTTGTGTCACCTGAACTCACCAGAGGGGACTCAGCTCCCACTATGCACTATACAAGAGTTGTGTGTCACCTAAACTCACCAGAGGGGACCCGGGACCCAGTATGCACTATACAAGAGTCTTGTGTCACCTGAACTCACCAGAGGGGACTCGGGTGCCACTATGCACTATACAAGAGTCATGTGTCACCTGAACTCACCAGAGGGGACTCGGGTCCCACTATGCACTATACAAGAGTCATGTGTCACCTGAACTCACCAGAGGGGACCCGGGACCCATTATGCACTATACAAGAGTCTTGTGTCACCTGAACTCACCAGAGGGGACTCGGGTGCCACTATGCACTATACAAGAGTCATGTGTCACCTGAACTCACCAGAGAGGACTCAGGTCCCCGTCTGCAGTAAACAAGAGTCATATGTCACCAAAACTCACCGGGTGGGGACTCGGGTCCCACTATGCACTATACAAGAGTCTTGTGTCACCTGAACTCACCAGAGGGGACTCAGCTCCCACTATGCACTATACAAGAGTTGTGTGTCACCTAAACTCACCAGAGGGGACCCGGGACCCAGTATGCACTATACAAGAGTCTTGTGTCACCTGAACTCACCAGAGGGGACTCGGGTGCCACTATGCACTATACAAGAGTCATGTGTCACCTGAACTCACCAGAGGGGACTCGGGTCCCACTATGCACTATACAAGAGTCATGTGTCACCTGAACTCACCAGAGGGGACCCGGGACCCATTATGCACTATACAAGAGTCTTGTGTCACCTGAACTCACCAGAGGGGACTCGGGTGCCACTATGCACTATACAAGAGTCATGTGTCACCTGAACTCACCAGAGGGGACTCGGGTGCCACTATGCACTATACAAGAGTCATGTGTCACCTGAACTCACCAGAGGGGACCCGGGACCCATTATGCACTATACAAGAGTCTTGTGTCACCTGAACTCACCAGAGAGGACTCAGGTCTCAGGACATACTATACAAGAGTCATGTGTCACCTGAACTCACCAGAGAGGACTCGGGTCCCAGTGTCCCTATACAAGAGTCTTGTGTCACCTGAACACAACAGAGTGGACTCGGGTCCCAGTCTGCATTATACAAGAGTCTTGTGTCACCTGAACTCACCAGAGTGCACTCTGCTCCCAGTGTCACTATAGAAGAGTCATGTGTCACCTGAACTCACCGGAGGGGACTTGGGTCTCAGTCTGCACTATACAAGAGCAGCCACGAACCGTGCAGGTAAAGCGGTGGGGCCGGGAGGGGATTTCAAGGGACGATGCGGAGGGAAAATTAAATAAATTATTAATTTTCCCTCTGCAACGTCCGTCGGAATCCCCCCAACCCAGCCCCACCGCTGTTACCTGCACGAACCGTGGCTGTACTCACCGGAGGGGACTCAGGTCCCAGTGTGCACTCTACAAGAGTCATGTGTTACTTGAACTCACCGGAGGGGACTGAGGTCCCAGTGTGCTCTTTACAAGAATCGTGTGTCTCCTGAACTCACCGAAGGGGACCCGGGTCCCAGTGTGCACTATACAAGAGTCATGTGTCACCTGAACTCACCAGAGAGGACTCAGGTCCCCGTCTGCAGTAAACAAGAGTCATATTTCACCAAAACTCACCGGAGGGGACTCGGGTCCCACTATGTACTATACAAGAGTCATGTGTCACCTGAACTCACCAAAGAGGACTCGGGTCCCAGTCTGCATTATACAAGAGACATGTGTCACCTGAACTCACCAGAGAGGACTTGGGTCCCAGTTTCACTATACAAGAGTCTTGTGTCACCTGAACACACCAGAGTGGACTCTGGTCCCAGTCTGCATTATACAGGAGTCATATGTCACCAAAACTCACCAGAGGGGACTTGAGCCCAGTCTGCACTATACAAAAGTCTTGTGTCACCTGAACTCACCAGAGGGCACTCGGCTCCCAGTGTCACTATACAAGAGTCATGTGTCACCTGAACTCACCGGAGGGGATTTGGGTCTCAGTCTGCACTATACAAGAGCAGCCACGGTCCATGCAGGTAAAAGCGGTGGGGCCGGGGGGGTGGGGGGGAATTTCGAGGGACGATGCGGAGGGAAAATTAAATAAATTATTAATTTTCCCTCTGCAACGTCCGTCGGAATACCCCCACTCGCCCCACCGCTGTTACCTGCACGGACCGCGGATGTACAAGAGTCTTGTGTCACCTGAACTCATAGGAGGGGACTCGGGTCCCAGTGTCCACTATAGAAGAGTTGTGTGTCTCCTGAACTCACCAAGTGGGCTCGGGTCCAGTGTATACTATACAAGAGTTGTGTGGCAACTGAACTCACCAAGGGGACTCAGGTCCCAGTGTGCACTGTACAAGGGTCTTGTGTCACCTGAACTCACCGGAGGGGACCAGGGCCCCAGTGTGCACTATACAAGAGCCTTGTGTCACCTGAACTCACATGAGGGTGCTCAGTCCCATTATGCATTATACAAGAGTTGTGTGTCACCTGAACTTCCCGAGGGGAACTGGGTCCCAGTGTGCACTATACAAGGGTCTTGTGTTGCCTGAACTCACCGGAGGGGTCGCGGGTCCCAGTGTGCACTATACAAGAGTCTTGTGTCACCTGAACTCACCGGAGGGAACTGGGGTCCCAGTGTGCACTATACAAGAGTCTTGTGTCACCTGAACTCACCGGAGGGGACTCAGGTCCCAGTGTGCACTATACAAGAGTCTTGTGTCGCCTGAACTCACCGGAGGGGACTCGGGTCCCAGTGTGCACTATACAAGAGTCATGTGTTACTTGAACTCACCGGAGGGGACTGAGGTCCCAGTGTGCTCTTTACAAGAATCGTGTGTCCTGAACTCACCGAAGGGGACCCGGGTCCCAGTGTGCACTATACAAGAGTCATGTGTCACCTGAACTTACCAGAGAGGACTCAGGTCCCCGTCTGCAGTAAACAAGAGTCATATGTCACCAAAACTCACCGGAGGGGACTCGGGTCCCACTATGCATTATACAAGAGTCTTGTGTCACCTGAACTCACCAGAGGGGACTCGGGTCCCACTATGCACTATACAAGAGTTGTGTGTCACCTGAACTCACCAGAGGGGACCCGGGACCCAGTATGCACTATACAAGAGTCTTGTGTCACCTGAACTCACCAGAGAGGACTCGGGTCCCAGTACATACTATACAAGAGTCATGTGTCACCTGATCTCACTGGAGGGGACCCGGGACCCAGTATGCACTATACAAGGGTCTTGTGTCGCCTGAACTCACCGGAGGGGTCGCGGGTCCCAGTGGGCACTATACAAGAGTCTTGTGTCACCTGAACTCACCGGAGGGGACTGGGGTCCCAGTGTGCACTATACAAGAGTCTTGTGTCACCTGAACTCACTGGAGGGGACTCGGGTCTCACTATGCACTATACAAGAGTTGTGTGTCACCTAAACTCACCAGAGGGGACCCAGGACCCAGTATGCACTATACAAGAGTCTTGTGTCACCTGAACTCACCAGAGGGGACTCGGGTCCCACTATGCACTATACAGGAGTCATGTGTCACCTGAACTCACCAGAGGGGACTCGGGTCCCACTATGCACTATCAAGAGTTGTGTGTCACCTGAACTCACCAGAGGGGACCCGGGACCCAGTATGCACTATACAAGAGTCTTGTGTCACCTGAACTCACCAGAGAGGACTCGGGTCCCAGTACATACTATACAAGAATCATGTGTCACCTGAACTCACCAGAGAGGACTCGGGTCCCAGTGTCCCTATACAAGAGTCTTGTGTCACCTGAACACACCAGAGTGGACTAGGGTCCCAGTCTGCATTATACAAGAGTCTTGTGTCTCATGAACTCACCAGAGGGGACTCGGGTCCCACTATGCACTATACAAGAGTTGTGTGTCACCTGAACTCACCAGAGGGGACCCGGGACCCAGTATGCACTATACAAGAGTCTTGTGTCACCTGAACTCACCAGAGAGGACTCGGGTCCCAGTTCATACTATACAAGAGTCATGTGTCACCTGAACTCACCAGAGAGGACTCGGGTCCCAGTGTCCCTATACAAGAGTCTTGTGTCACCTGAACACACCAGAGTGGACTCGGGTCCCAGTCTACATTATACAAGAGTCTTGTGTCACCTGAACTCACCAGAGTGCACTCGGCTCCCAGTGTCACTATACAAGAGTCATGTGTCACCTGAACTCACCGGAGGGGACTTGGGTCTCAGTCTGCACTATACAAGAGCAGCCACGAACCGTGCAGGTAAAAATTAAATAAATTATTAATTTTCCCTCGGCAACGTCCATCGGAATCCCCCCGACCCAGCCCCACCGCTGTTACCTGCACGAACCGTGGCTGTACAAGAGTCTTGTGTCACCTGAACTCATAGGAGGGGACTCGGGTCCCAGTGTCCACTGTAGAAGAGTTGTGTGTCTCCTGAACTCACCAAGTGGGCTCGGGTCCAGTGTACACTATCCAAGAGTTGTATGGCAACTGAACTCACCAAGGGGACTCGGGTCCCAGTGTGCACTGTACAAGAGTCTTGTGTCACCTGAATTCACCGGAGGGGACTAGGGACCCAGTGTGCACTATACAAGAGCCTTGTGTCACCTGAACTCACGTGAGGGGACTCGGTCCCATTATGCATTATACAAGAGTTGTGTGTCACCTGAACTCACCGGAGGGGTCGCGGGTCCCAGTGTGCACTATACAAGAGTCTTGTGTCGCCGGAACACACCGGAGGGGACTGGGGTCCAAGTGTGCACTATACAAGAGTCTTGTGTCACCTGAACTCACCGGAGGGGACTCAGGTCCCAGTGTGCTCTTTACAAGAATCGTGTGTCTCCTGAACTTACCGAAGGGGACCCGGGTCCCAGTGTGCACTATACAAGAGTCATGTGTCACCTGAACTCACCAGAGAGGACTCAGGTCCCCGTCTGCATTATACAAGAGTCATGTGTCACCTGAACTCACCAGAGAGGACTTGGGTCCCAGTTTCACTATACAAGAGTCTTGTGTCATCTGAACACACCAGAGTGGACTCTGGTCCCAGTCTGCATTATACAGGAGTCATATGTCACCAAAACTCACCAGAGGGGACTTGAGCCCAGTCTGCACTATACAAGAGTCTTGTGTCACCTGAACTCACCAGAGGGCACTCGGCTCCCAGTGTCACTATACAAGAGTCATGTGTCACCTGAACTCACCGGAGGGGACTTGGGTCTCAGTCTGCACTATACAAGAGCAGCCGCGGTCCATGCAGGTAAAAGCGGTGGGGCCGGGGAGGGGGGGTGTATTTCGAGGGACGATGCAGAGGGAAAATTAAATAAATGATTAATTTTCCCTCTGCAACGTCCGTCGGAATACCCCCCGACTCGGCCCCACCGCTGTTACCTGCACGGACCGCGGATGTACAAGAGTCTTGTGTCACCTGAACTCATAGGAGGGGACTCGGGTCCCAGTGTCCACTATAGAAGAGTTGTGTGTCTCCTGAACTCACCAAGTGGGCTCGGGTCCAGTGTATACTATACAAGAGTTGTGTGGCAACTGAACTCACCAAGGGGACTCAGGTCCCAGTGTGCACTGTACAAGTGTCTTTTGTCACCTGAACTCACCGGAGGGGACTCGGTCCCATTATGCATTATACAAGAGTTTTCTGTCACCTGAACTCCCCAAGGGGAACCGGGTCCTAGTGTGCACTATACAAGGGTCTTGTGTCGCCTGAACTCACCGGAGGGGTCGCGGGTCCCAGTGTGCACTATACAAGAGTCTTGTGTCACCTGAACTCACCGGAGGGGACTGGGGTCCCAGTGTGCACTATACAAGAGTCTTGTGTCACCTGAACTCACTGGAGGGGACTCTGGTCCCAGTGTGCACTATACAAGAGTAATGTGTTACTTGAACTCACCGGAGGGGACTGAGGTCCCAGTGTGCTCTTTACAAGAATCGTGTGTCACCTGAACTCACCGGAGTGGGACCCGGGTCCCAGTGTGCACTATACAAGAGTCTTGTGCCACCTGAACTCACTGGAGGGGACTGGGGTCTCAGTGTGCTCTTTACAAGAATCGTGTGTCACCTGAACTCACCGGAGGGGACTGGGGTCCCAGTGTGCACTATACAAGAGTCTTGTGTCACCTGAACTCACTGGAGGGGACTCTGGTCCCAGTGTGCACTATACAAGAGTAATGTGTTACTTGAACTCACCGGAGGGGGCTGAGGTCCCAGTGTGCTCTTTACAAGAATCGTGTGTCACCTGAACTCACCGGAGTGGGACCCGGGTCCCATTGTGCACTATACAAGAGTCTTGTGCCACCTGAACTCACTGGAGGGGACTGGGGTCCCAGTGTGCTCTTTACAAGAATCGTGTGTCACCTGAACTCACCGGAGTGGGACCCGGGTCCCATTGTGCACTATACAAGAGTCTTGTGCCACCTGAACTCACTGGAGGGGACTGGGGTCCCAGTGTGCTCTTTACAAGAATCGTGTGTCACCTGAACTCACCGGAGTGGGACCCGGGTCCCATTGTGCACTATACAAGAGTCTTGTGCCACCTGAACTCACTGGAGGGGACTGGGGTCCCAGTGTGCTCTTTACAAGAATCGTGTGTCACCTGAACTCACCAGAGGGGACTGGGGTCACAGTGTGACTATACAAGAGTCTTGTGTTAGATGAAAAAACTACCGAAACAGAACTTCTGGAGAAAGTAAATAACCTTAGGGAATGTGAGATGCAGTATATCATGTGAGGTGTAAACAGGGACTGCACTGCTGACATACATTACATTAATGGTTATTACAATCATTGTTGAGAAACCAATTTGGGTGTTTGCCGGTAAAGTTCAGATATGAATATAAGGCCCAGTTTCAGTGTTGGTTTATAGACAACCAAAAGTCATGTAAATGCACTCTTGGGTGTGACTTCGCCTGTGTTAGTGCATTCAAGCTGGACATATTGGAAGGGCCACTAGAATGATGTGATTCTGCCGCCGTGGCGTTTTCTGCATAGTTATGAATTTTCCGCATTTGCCACATAATCCATCATCTGCTTCATAATCTGCAGATTTTAATAAGAAGAAGATAGTTTTAGTTCAAACAGATCAAAAGTCCCTAATAACGTAACAACACGTTTTGCCGCGCAGTGCAAAGCCGTTTGCAAATCTTGGCAGGTCACCTTTCAGTTGCTTACTGCAGAGTTAACCTGGTATTAATGAGGTAAACCTTTGCTCATATAGTGCATATGTGTACAAATGACAAAATAATGATGTAATACTATTGAAAAATGTGCCGCATTATGCCACATAGTTTGCCTTTTCTTGCCGCATAATTTAGCCAACCATGTGTTATAATTTGGTTCTCCCCTGCCGCATAATAGCCCTGTCTACTGGTTTTGCCACTGCTTGTCTTAACTCTTTCTCCCACTCATCCCTCTCTCTTCTAATCTACTCCTGTCCTTCTCTCCCCCCTGATTTGTCTGCATTTAGGTTCACGGACTAAGCCAGATGCAAATTCTAATTTTGCATTTCCTAAACGCTCATTTTGCATTTAGGAAATGCTTTGTACATGTGCTTAGGAAATCGCAAATAGTAAATCCCTATTTGCGATTTCCTATTTAGATATCGCTAAATAAATTTCTACTGGGTAGAAATCTCATTTTGGGATTCCCAAAGGCCTCTGTACATATGGAAAGGCCACTTAGCATTTCTTAACGGCCGGAAATAGCGAATCCTGGTCGTTTCCTCTCCTCCGACTTCTCGCAGTTTCACTCTTTCTTCTCTCCTCCTCGGTTCTCAACTCTTCATTCTCTCGTCGTCCTTCTCCTCTTGTTTATTCTCGCCCTCCCTCTTCCTGGCCCCCTCTTATTTTCATTCCTTCTCCCCTCTCCCGCTCTTCTCTCCGTCGTCCTCACCCCTCTCTACATCCCTCCCGCCCTCATGTTCACTCTTCCTTCCTCACTCTTCCCTCTCATCTCCCCGCACTTCTCTCCCTTTCCCTCCCTGTCCATCTTCCTCGTCGCTCTGCCTCTTCCTCTCTCTTTCTTTTATTCGGCTTCACCCCTGGGTCACTAATCCGAGGGGTGATTTTCCCGCCATGACAGGAATTTATCAAGCCGCAGACAGAGCAGGGTCTTCTCCTAAGGAGAGGTGGGCTGAGGGAGGGAGAGGGAGGAGCCAGAGTGAGAAACAGAAGGAGGGAAACCGAGTGAAGGAAAAGAAAGTACGGAGTAAATAAGAGAAAGGAATCAAGAAGGAAACAAAAAAACATTAAACACAAGGAGAGAGTGAAGGAAAGTAAGTGGTGAGAGAAAAACACGTGCAGAGAAAAAGTCAGATGGAAAAGAAGGGACGAACGAGTGTGAGGAAACGGGGAGAGAGTGAAGAAAACCACAGGAGAGTGAGGGAGGGAAGCAGAGGAGCGCAAGAACGGAGGGAGTCAAACATGAGAGGGGGATAAACCCGAGGAAACAGAAGAAGGGAGGAGGGAGTGAGACGGAGACAGGAGACGTCCATCGGGAAGAGAGAACTGAGCAGGCAAGAGACACCATCACAGAGCTGCAGTCCCATGAATGCACTCACTCATCCATCGGACTCACGGACTGAGGGGGGGGGGGATAGTAGCAAGGATAGAGTGAGTGAAAACACAAGGGCAAAAGGGAGGAGGAAGGTGAGGCCAAGGGTCATCAGGAGACAGACGGGGGCGAGGAGAGGGGGAGGCACTGCTGAGGGCTCTGCGAAGTGTCCAGGAAAGGGGAGAGGTGAGGCTCTGGTGAGGGTCAGAGACAGGGGGGACGAGGAGAGAGGTGAGGCTCTGGTGAGGGCTCTGGTGAGGGTCAGAGACAGGGGGGGGGGACGAGGAGAGAGGTAAGGCTCTGGTGAGGGACAGAGACAGGGGGGGGGACGAGGAGAGAGGTAAGGCTCTGGTGAGGGACAGAGACAGGGGGGGGACGAGGAGAGAGGTAAGGCTCTGGTGAGGGACAGAGACAGGGGGGGGACGAGGAGAGAGGTAAGGCTCTGGTGAGGGACAGAGACAGGGGGGGTGTAGTGAGCCACCCGGCCACGACACAACATTGTTGCAATTGCATCCCCCTGGGCCGGGCTCGGACCAGGGGGTATATAATAAACGACGTCAGCGCACGTGGCTGACGGCGTGAACCAGCACCAAGAGCAGTCGTCCCCTTATTCCTGTTCTGCCGTCAAAGTTAGGCCTATCCTTTGTGTACCCCTAGCCGTCGGTTGTAGCCCCCAACCGCATGCCCAGGTATCGGCCCCGGTAGCTCCAGGGTGTTCCTAGAACATCACACTGGCGACGAGGAGTGAAAGAGCCGACGCGTGCTCACAAGAGGCTCAGAGACGGAGCGCGGCGGCTCTGCCGGCGGACGCTGGTGGAGCGAGGCAGGACGAGGAGCGTCTGCCGCTGCGTGCGTGGGGAAGCGGAGCCCCGAGGCCGGAGTACGGCTGAAGAGCGCGGTAAGGTGGCCGCGTGGAGGGGGAACACACGTGAGTGCAGTGAAGGCGCTGGGGGACCGGGCGCGCAGTCGCGCTGAAGCACGGTCGGAGGAGTTAGCGGCAGCCTGGGTGTCAGCGCGGGAGCGGCTGGCTGAAGAGCGCACTGGAGCACGGCTGGAGCGTGAGGGGCACCCGAGGTGTGCGCGCGGCCCAGTGAGGGGCCTGCGATACACGCGCGGCATCCAGCGAGTGTGGGTTTGACCCCCTGTACCAACGGAGGCCACACGAGGAGTGTGGGGGGGGGCGGAAGAGCAGTGCGGCCCAGCGCTCACCTGCGAGTGGTTGAGAGGTGGCAGTGGGACCTGTCGGTGCGAGTCTGGATCCAGGCTGAGGAGTGGAAGTGAAGGGGAACTCAGCGCACCTGTCAAGGGGCAGGGAGCGTGGCCGTGTGACAAGGGGCAGGAGGCCCTGACGTCGCGTCACAGGAGCGCCAAGCACCCCGTGGGTTGGAGGCAGGGCGGAGCAATCATGACTACGCCACAGGTGGCGGCACCGGTGGAGGCAGGAGCGGCAGGAGTGAGACCAGGCCGCATGGCAGTAAAAGCCCTGCCAGAATTCAGTCAGTTGGCGGACCCGGCGACAGCGGCACCGCGGTGGCGAAAGTGGATAGGCCAACTCGAGAATTATTTTGTAGCCACAAGGGAGACGGACAACGCGGTGAAGAGGTCCACCATGCTGTTGATGGGAGGCGACGAACTGTACGACCTATTCCAGGATTTACCGGATGTGGGGGATGGAAATGACTACGAAAAGGCAGTCAGAGCCTTGAACCGCCATTTTGACCCGCAGGTCAACCCGGATTTCGAACATTTCAAACTCCGCCAGGCCAAGCAGAGGGAAGACGAATCGGTAGACATGTTCTTCGCACGTTTGCGAAAGCTGTCGAGCACCTGTGTGGGAGTGGATCGGACGTTCGAGACGCGGGCGCAGCTCATCGTAGGTTGCAAGTCGCTGGAGTTAGCGTAAATTGATATTACGACAGCCCGGCATTTCGCTGGACGATATATTGGTCCTGGGCAGATCGCACGAGCTGGCAGATGTCAGAGCTGGCGAAATGGAGGTGGCGTTGGTCACGAAATCGGCGGCAGCACGACCTCTATATCCGGCACCCATCAAAGAGGAGAGGGTGGATGTAATTCGGAAGTCTTACGGCGGGGGAGCCACGCCAAAGAGAGACGCAGAGGAACGACACACAAGGCAAGGGTGCAGGAATTGTGGGTTGACGACGCACTCCCAGAGAGGCTGCCCAGCGCAAGGACGGCAGTGCCTGAAGTGCAACAAGTATGGGCACTTCGCGAAAGTGTGCCAGAATGCAGCCCGGTCTGGTGCCAGTAAAGCCCGACGACCCCCGTTCCAAAGAAGAGCCATGGCGGTACAAGACGTTGGCGATCTGGACAGCAGGTGCCAGCACTTGGACATCGCGGAGGAGGATGAAGACGGGGATGTTTTTGTGGTGTCCAGCATCAGAGGGGTCAACGCAACCCGGAGGCCTCCGCCATTATGCCAGATATGGATTGGAGGCAACTGTATCCAAACGCTTATTGACACAGGGGCGTCAGTGAATATTCTGGATGCTGGACAATACTGTGAGCTTCGACCGCAACCGAAGTTAATGCCTACAGCCACGAAAATACTCACCTATGGAGGTCGCACACCGATCCCGCTGCAGGGAGTGATTGATGTGGAGGTTGGACACAAGGGTAGAGTTGCAGCCACCAGATTTTACGTTACCCGTGACAGAGCAGGATCGCTGTTAAGCTGCCACACGGCCGAGGATCTGGGACTAGTGATGTTCGCCAAGCATATACACCAGTCGCAAGCGGACCAGGTGCTGGCGGAATTTCCGGAGCTTTAGGGGACTGGGATGCCTCAAAGGAGTGGAAGTTCAACTACACATTGACGATACCATCAAGCCCATTGCACTCCGACATCGGAGAATACCGCTTTCATCTCCGCCTCGCTAGTGAAGCTGAGCTCGAGCGACTGGAGAAGGAAGGGGTGATCGAGAAGGTGTCCGGGCCGACTCCATGGGTGTCACCGTTGGTCATAGCGCCGAAACCCAAACAGCCAGGCGCTATTAGACTCTGTGTCGACATGAGATTACCGAACAAAGCAATACGCAGAGAAAGGCACATTACCCCCACCATCGACGAAATCGTGACAGATATCAACGGGGCACAGTGGTTCTCCAAAGTGGATCTCAACTCGGGGTACCATCAGTTGGTGTTGGCGGAGAGAAGTCGCTACATCACGACTTTCTCAACACATGTGGGGCTGCGCCGGTTCAAACGGTTGAGCTTTGGGGTATCCTCCGCAGCAGAAGTGTTCCAGGAGGCGGTGAGAGAAGCACTATCGGGACTCGTAGGTGTACTCAATGTCAGCGATGACATACTCATATTCTCGAACTCGTTGGAGGAACACCATGCCAGACTGCGAGCAACTCTCCGGAGGCTAGTCGAACAGGGGCTGACATTGCACCGAGCTAAATGTGACTTTTACGCCAATGAGGTGGAGTTCTTCGGGTATCGGTTCTCGGCAAGAGGTCTGCAAGTGGACCCAGCAAAGGTGGAGGCACTCAGAGCGGCGGCCATCCCTCAGACACAGCCTGAGGTTCGGAGCTTTCTGGGCATGGCAAATTACTGCGGCCGCTTCATTCCCATCTGGCGACACTATCGGAACCACTACGGAAACTTACGAGGAAAGATGTGCCGTGGCAATGGACTGACAGTGAGGCCCAGTCATTCCTTGATGTAAAGAGTGCATTGGTGAAAGGAGCGACAGTGGCATATTTCAAACCCGGAGCAGATACGGAGCTGATTGTGGATGCCATCCCCGTGGGTTTGGGCGCGGTGCTACTCCAGAGAGCGAGCCAAGCGGAATGGGTGCCGATCGCGTATGCCAGCAGGGCGCTCACGGCTGTCGAGACCCGGTATGCTCAAATCGAGCGGGAGGCGCTAGCCATTCGCTGGGCGTGCCAACACTTTGACATTTATCTGTGTGGGCATACTTTCACGGTGGTCACAGACCACAAGCCTTTGGTGCCGCTGTTCAATGGCACGGCGCGGCAGGGTCCTCCCAGGATTGAAAGATGGGCGATTCAGATACAGCATTATCGGTTTGAAGTGGTGTACCGCCCGGGAGTCAACAACCCGGCAGACTACCTGTCACGACATCCGAGGACGCTCCCGGCGGGGAGCCAGGGGGCTGTGGACGAGGGACAGAGTCGTTCCTGAGGCAGATTGTGGACGATGCATGCCTCACAGCTCTGTCGGTGGAAGAAATCAGAGAGGCCACCGGACAGGATGAGTGCTTACAGGCAGTGAAGAGAACGCTCCTCGACCATCAGTGGAAATGGTTCCTGCAAGGGATGGACCGACGAACGGAGGAGGAAAAGGAGTATTGGGATGGTCTGTGGCGGTGCCGCTGAGGACCTCAGCGAGGCTGGAAGTGGAATTGTTCTGAGAGGCACGAGGATCGTGGGTACCGGCTGCCCTGCGGAGCAGAACAGTAGACCTGGCCCACCAGGGCCACCAAGGGGTCGAGAAGACCAAAGCACGTCTAAGGTCCAAGGTGTGGTTCCCGGGGGTGGACCGGCTGGTGGAAGAGAAGGTGCGAGGATGCCATGCCTGCTTGATAACAGGTGCGGACCCCGGGGTGCCCGTTATCACGGAAGGACCGAGCCTAACACCATGGGCGAAGGTGAGCTTGGACTTCGGCAGTTTCCTGACGGAGACACATGGTGGTCCTGATAGACAGCCACTCCAAGTTTCCTGTGGTAGAGGTAGTGACATCCACAGCATTTGACTGCATTCGGCCGGCGCTGGAGAAAGTATTCGCGCTCCTGGGAATGCCGGAAGAATTAAGAACAGACAACGGGCCGCCATTCCAGGGCCAGGAGTTTAAAGATTATCTTCATCAAAATGGAGTCCATCACCGCCGAGTAACCCCCAGTGGCCGCAGGCTAATGGGGATGTCGAAAAGATTTATGAGGACCCTAAACAAGGCTCTGAGGATTGGGGTGGATCAAGGTGGCAACTTGGAGAATTGCTTACACCAATTCCTGCGAGCGCACCGACATACACCCCACTGCACCACCCGATGTGCACCCAGTGAGCTGCTAATGCAGCGGGCGGTGCGGGACAGCATTCCTACTAGTGATCAGTGGGTGCCGGCTGTACTGGATGCCCGACAAGCCCAGGGGCGACGCCAGACCAACAACGACAGGGCCAGCAGGAAGAGAAGGACACGGCTCCCGACATTGGAGGTGGGGGACCACGTGGTGGTGAAAGACCGCCATCTGGGGTCCAAGTTCCGCACCCCGTTTGAACGAGATCCGTGGAAAGTGGTACAGATAAAAGGGACCATGGTCACAGCCCAGAAGGGCAACCAGCAGATAGCCCGCAATATGTCATGGTTCAAAAAGGCCCGGGGTTCTGAACCAGAGGACGAACAGGCCCGAGGCGGTGAAAATGAAGAAGCTTCAGTGGACGAGCCTTTACCCGAAGATTGGCGAAACGAGGGCCTGGAAGCAAGGGAGGCGAGACCACCCGAGGGAGAGGTGACAATCCCCACGGTGCCCGAGGGGGCAGGGGGGTTTTCCAGGGGAAGTCCATCTAGCCGGTTGAGAAGAAATCCGGAGCCCAGTTCCAGGTTGCGAGACTTCCTATGTTGAAGAGGTTTGGACGATATTGTGTTTTCCATGGACAATGGTATTTGAGACTTGTTGTTTGTTAATATAATGTTGAACTGGTTTGGTACTAGCCCAAGTTCCGTGGGTTAGATGGGATGTAGTGAGCCACCCGGCCACGACACAACATTGTTGCAATTGCATCCCCCTGGGCCGGGCTCGGACCAGGGGGTATATAATAAACGACGACGTCAGCGCACGTGGCTGACGGCGTGAACCAGCACCAAGAGCAGTCGTCCCCTTATTCCTGTTCTGCCGTCAAAGTTAGGCCTATCCTTTGTGTACCCCTAGCCGTCGGTTGTAGCCCCCAACCGCATGCCCAGGTATCGGCCCCGGTAGCTCCAGGGTGTTCCTAGAACATCACAGGGGGGACGAGGAGAGAGGAGGCCGCGCAGGTACCTTCCAGGTCTGGCACAGAGTTCCCACCGCGCCCTGGTATCTCACGTGTATGGGACAGAAGGGCAAAACGTCTGGATTGTTAGCTTTGCTGGTGTTTGTTTATTATTTTAGATGCTTTCTGTATGAAGATGAAATGTCAAGTACTGATCTCTGCTGTGATTGGTGGTGACCTCCGACCTCTGTTTCTCTCTCTCTCTCCTGCAGCTGCGGTGACCCTGGATGCTGACACTGCTCATCGGAGCCTCATCCTGTCCGAGGAGGGAAGGAGCGTGAGGCGCGGAGACGGAGACCAGGATCTGCCGGACACGCCCCAGAGATTCCATCCAGTCGTCGCTGTCCTGGGGAGGGAGAGGCTGAGCTCCGGGAGGCATTACTGGGAGGTGGAGGTGGGGGACAAGACCCGCTGGACCCTGGGGGTGTGTGACGAGGCTGTGAAAAGGAAGATGTGGATCACAGCATCACCTGAGGATGGATACTGGACAGTGGTGCTCGGATATGGCAAATACAAGGCTCTCACCTCCCCCTCCACCCTCCTGACCCCCTGTGTGCCCCCCAGGGCTGTGGGTCTCTTCCTGGACTATGAGGCACGCAGGCTCTCGGTGTACAATGTGACTGACCGGTCTCTGCTCTACACCTTCTCCGGGGCCTCCTTCCCCCCCACCCTGCGGCCCTACTTCTATCCAGGACTCAAGGATGGAGGGAGGAATGCGGGGGCGCTGCGGGTCCTGCCGGGGATAGGGCGGGAGTGAGAGGGGAGGAGACCCCCAGCAGATGAGGGGAGAAGAGACAAGAGGCGCAACTAGAGCCAAATTTCGGGGGGGGGAGGGGGGGCTGATAAAATTTTTCGGGGGCGCTAATTCTTCCAGCCATAGGCAGAGTGGAGATGCAGGGGCTCTAAGAAGGGGTGAAAAACAACAAAGCCTCATTAACAAGTGAATGGTCTTTTAAAGACCTGTGAAGTACTGGGGTGCCACTGGCAGCTCAAAAACTGCCTGCGTGTGGGAAGCTGTCTCAGCCCGGGCTGACACACACGACTGGGAGGGGTTTGGGGGTTTGAAGCCCTTTGAGCCCTGTGGGCGTTGCGCTCCTGGAAGAGACCCCCAGCAGATGAGGGGAGATCACTGGCGGGGACAGGGGGTACAGTCCTTGTTTCAGGGGGGTCAGGGTCTTTTCTGCGGGGGAGGGCTGGATCCTGAATAACTTTATTCTGAGCTCTGCCCTTTATGGGAGGCGTTGTCCTGTGTTGTGGGGTCACTGCCCTTCATAGGAATGCATCCTTTATGTAGCCTGTATTTTCTGGTGGTGCGGGGGGGGTGGTGGTGTTGCAGTTGTGTGTGTTAGAGCCGGTAACTCTGCTGTGACCAGGAAACAGTTGCCCATAGTTTTTTCTGCTACCATGACTCCATGTTACTTGTTTGTGGGGTCTCTGTCACTGTCCTCCTGTGTGTCAGCCAGGGCCTCTCCTAACCTGCCCAGTGGTATATCTGAGAACAACCAAAAGAGTGCTAGTACTGATACTCATTCAAACATCACACTTATACCAGGGGACCACATAGGTGAACCGATTTGGAATTGCGGTCTAAACTTCGGTGGAAGTAATATCACCACGATAGAAGCTAGCAGAACTCAAGACTTCTTGGCGAGCAACTTTAACATAAGAACATGCGGGCTTGAGATCTCCGCACTCAACATATAAATTGCCTTCGGTTACTTGATTCACCGGCTGGTGAATAAGGAGATTGAAGTTTGATCTATAGAGATTGAGCCTGGTGTTCTACGTCCTGAGGAGACCCGATAATTAATCTCAGTGGGTTCGAAACGCGTCGACTGGTCTTATTCTTAACCAAATAGGTGCCCACTAGGATGGGATTACCACTTTTTTGCTTACCAGAGATTATGTGCACTTAATAGTTGAATAATAAGTGAGCAAAGTAGGTCCACCATTTGGTTTTGGCCTCTGAATTAGAAGCAAAATTAATATATTATAAAAAAACGACCAGAGGCATTGTACATTTATAAAAGTGAGGTTCAAAAACCTGATAGAACCAGAGCTACAAATGTATTGTGTTTGTTTATAACTGCATTGTGATTTGTATTGTATATTTCACATATTTGTGTGGTATTGTTCGTTAAATGTAGTGGTGTCTCCAGTGTATGTAAATCATTGTATTTGTATATATTGCAATTTTTGGTAAAAAGGAATTTTTATCAGAATAAAAGTATGAAATAATAAAAAATACTTGAAAGAGAAACAAAAAATAAATAATTTTTCTGACCAGATTGTTTAGGTCTTCTGGACCCTAGTATAAGTGTGATGTTTGAATGACTATCAGTACTGGCATTCTTTTGGTGGTTCTTAGTATATTGGTCCGGCCTTACTGATTAAGGGCCAAATCTGTTCTTGTTATTACAGTGGTATATCTGGCCAGTGAGATTGTGCCTCACTTTTTAATGTAGCTCCGCATGTGCCTTCTATGCGCTAAAGACGAAGCACCGAGGTGCGTGCTTCGGCGCTTCTGTGGTCACTGGAAGAAATGCTAGAAGCACCTCTGCGGTGGGGGTTTCACTGACAGAAATATTCCAAAAATGCTACGAATAAGCTACGCCCTGTAAGACATTAAACCTAAATGAGCAGACGGATCCCGTCCAGTACGAAAAGCAGAATTCAATCCTTTCTAGTCAGACCCAACAATCTGACTCCAAGTAACACCAGGAAGCAACCAATCACAAATGACGTCATTATGCACCTCATCAAAGGAACATTCTAGAAAGCCTATTGTTGGTGACAGAGACGCAGAACACCGGCCCTGGCCAACTGCAAAGGCACACTTCACCAAATGCCAGTACAAGCACACTGCAGGTTCGAGTATCGAGTGCAAACTCCAAGGAGTTGATTGCGTCACTGAAGCAACCGTGCTTCCAAACTCTCAAGCAATACATTTATTTTTAAAGACACCGCCTCAGTAATCCGATATAGACACGACTAAGCACACAGCAAAAACGGGAAACAAGGGATTAATTTCACAACACAACGAAAAAACTCACAACAGTTTACAGAGTTGCTTAAGGAAATTTCTAGCTCTTGCTGAGCGTCTTGTCTCTCTTAAAAACGCCACGTGAAGGGCAGGCGCGTGCTGCCCTCATTTGCAATCTGTGATATAGATGTGAGAGGAGTTAAGAGGCGGCTATGAGGTTTAAGAATTGTAACCCTTGATTCTGGTCTCTGAACTGCAGTATACTCAGGACTAGCAACGCTCTGACATCACAGAATGCAGCACCATTCAATATTTGCACCAGGTTGCACTTATCTGTGCTAGGCTCTTTCACTCCAATGCAAGGATATATCCCAAACCGATTACAGGGGGGGGGGGGGCATGCACTTTGTGGTGTTCCCATTGTAAGTGGAAGTCAAGAGTCTGTGAGTGCTCTAAGTGGAGGTGGGAGTAGTGTCTATCCTGATTGGGGGGTCAATGTGACATCATCCAGCAGGGGGTACAAGGTGGGTGATACATTGTGGAGGTTGCCAAACGGGGGGTGTTTTCCTGTAGACTGCATAAAGAGTGAGAGAATGAAAGTGATGGGTGTCCACTAAGGCCGCAATGTAAGATGGCCAACGAAGGGCTTCCCATAGTGAGACAACATGTGTGGACTGCCTCATTGTGTATGTGGACCCCCTTTTATGCAGCTGTCTCGGGTACCCAATTTTGCGACCATTCGAGGCGTCCGACTGGTGGCTATTCTGCAGAGTACTGAAACTAAAGCAGGGACACGGCCATCCAATAGTGTCAATACAATGCTTCCTTGGCATTGGCCATTGGTAAAGTGCCATCTTGTAATGGTGCCACGCAGCGCTTTAAGGGGGATGGAAGTGGTTAGAGGAGTGAGGAAGGTAATAATCTAGAAACCATGGCCAAAGAAGCATAGCTAGAATCCATACAAGGGGGGTGCTCCATTCCATTAAGGCTGTGTCTTAAAACATATGAGCTAGAATCCTGTGCTTCGCATGGCGTGCTTTCTGCTCAGTATTTGGGCACCTGACTGCGAGTGTGCATCAGTATTGCATATTTAAAAATCACACTAGGAACAAACACCTTAAACAAGCCAGAACCGCTTGACCTTTTTCCAGCTCTTGTTAGCCGTATCAGATAAATGAGTGACAACAAATGTTTTGTTTTGAAATGTTTCAGTTAAAAAAAATCTGAGACAGTGAATGAAGCATTAAGATCTTTAGGGCGGTAGTGTCTGCAGCACTCCTGTTTTCTCCTTCACGGCACTTTCCTCTTAGACCCTTACACCCTTTTTCCTCCAGGTATCTTTCTAAAATCTTCCATCTGCATAACTCAAACGTCATTGCCTTTCTCTTCACCGCTGTCTTTTCACTCTGTCCTTCATGTACTTCCTTGCCACATGTTCCTTTCACCATGCCCTCTTTTTCTCTTCCCACACTTTAAAACATATCATTTATTTTTCTTTGGTGCCGTCACTATTTCAACAGCTGTCTTTACCCGCTTCACAAACTTTAACATTAAATGGTAATTAGAACTGGCACACCTGTTACCTTAACTTTGTGTTCCATGCCATGGATCACCCCCACAACCTCCACTCACTCAGGTAATCCAGAGGCGACTCAGTACGCAGGTGTCAATAGAAACATTGCAAAATATATTGCACTAAGAAACATCTTGAAAAAAATCAAATACTCCTAGGGAATGGAAGTAAGAATGTTGGGGGTATTTAAAGCAGGACAGAGGGTGGAGTGGTGTGGCAGGGGGTGGTAAAGCAAGCAGAAACAGCATCATCACGTGCCTCTTCTAACATGACCAGCTCATGTTATCTGGTCGCACCTCATACTGGCACCATCCTGGGCATCAAAACACCCCTTCAGGGGACACAGCGCTTCTGCTCTTTCATGGAGGTTCCTTCCTTCTTCTAGACTCCGGGGCCTCTGTCGGGGTTTGGCCCGGTCCTAACGACGGCCTTAGCAGGGTCGGGACCTCCGTCGAGAGTCACCACCCCGACCTGCTCTCTTAATGCACCTTCTCCGGTGCCCTCCAAGGGCCTCTGCCCGCTCTCAGTCCCAACACAGCTACGAACAGGTAGCGCAATGCCCCCGAGGGAGGGAAGACCTTACTCGGTCCCCCCCCTGCCCCCGTGAAAGCAGTGGCTGGATTCACCCCCACTCAGAAAGGCTGGCTTCTGCTCTGCTGGGGAAACTCCGCCCCCGGTCGGGCGGGCTTGCCTGACTTCCGGCTCTCTTGTGGACCGAGAACAACAGTGCAGCACATTCTCTACATAGGGACACCCCTGGACCAAGGCACTCCTCCCCCAGTCACCCCAATGGTGTCAGTAGAATGTCGAGAGCGGCCCGCCAACTCGCGGTGCCTGTCCTTGCTGCTCACCTCCTGGAGGCAAAAACATGCGGGGTGGGCTCCCGCTCCGTTCTTGGAGACACTCCCCAGGCACGAGCAGCGCTGCATGCGCTCGCTCCCAATATAATCAATATAATGCGTTTGCCTCAAGCTCCACAAAATTATTCCGTGCCTGGAAACACAGTCGGCACTAGCTACAACAAAGTTAACAGAAACTGAAATATTGCCTCGTGCGAAACTGAAACGCGCTTGCCTTGAAGTACAAAAAAAAAACAAGGCACATTTAAAAAAAGAGATCCCAGAAAAACAACAGACACAAAAAAAATGCAGGAATACCAGTAAAGGGGCCAATAGCCATAGGTGTGCCCAACAGGGAAAAAGGAGGGACATAACACATGCTTACACAATAGCAAGTAGTACATTTTGAAAGACACACTGAATAACTAATAAGAAAACGGAGGCGGGCACTCGCTCACTAAAGCATATACTGCATGTCTCAACGCGACAGCGCATGCGCTGCCTAGGCGAGACCTAAAAACGAAACCTGCAAAGTTCCCGTTCCCACCTCGTCCGTCCCTCAATTCCAGAACGAGGCAAGTTTGCCTCCATAGACCCATTTATAACTCAGTTTGTAAATCAAAAAGGCCCAACCCCCTTCCCTCATCCTCATTTGTAAACTGTGATCTGTATTTCTTTATAAAGGGGACAGAAAAAATTAATTCATCTAGTTAGGGTCTTCAGACCACTACGTGTGACCAGGAAACGTGGGTTAAAATCTCGGCTTACCTGCATGACTAAATTGTGTGTTCGGAGTCAAATCTTGACCCTTGACCTCTGGGTAGGTCGCCCCCCCCATCCGCACAGCGCCACCTGTGCGACCAGCTCCTTGCTGCTGCTGATCTGAGGCCCTCCTCCACCCGCAGGCTACCACCTGCGCCTCATCCCTGGTGGCCAGTGGTAGGCCGTAGGTAGGTTCTTGTCATTGTGAGCGTCACTGTTACTGTCTTTCCCCTCTATATTTGTGCCCCCACTGTTTTTTCCACCGTTTTGCCCTTCCGTTCTGTGCCCCCACTGCTGTGACTGTTTTCGTTCTGTGCCCCCACTGTTTTTTTCCACTGTTTTTGCCCTTCCGTTCTGTGCCCCCTCTGCTGTGACTGTTTTTGTTCTGTGCCCCCACTGTTTTTTCCACTGTTTCTGCCCTTCCGTTCTGTGCCCCCACTGCTGTGACTGTTTTCGTTCTGTGCCCCCACTGTTTTTTCCACTGTTTTTGCCCTTCCGTTCTGTGCCCTCACTGCTGTGACTGTTTTCGTTCTGTGCCCCCACTGTTTTTTCCACTGTTTTTGCCCTTCCATTCTGTGCCCCCACTGCTGTGCACTGTTTTTCGTTCTGTGCCCCCCTGTGCCCCTTTTGATTTCTGTACCCCTTCGCCCTCCCGTTTCCCGCCTCTGTGTCCCCTGCAGCCCCACCCCCCTCGCTGACCACTCGCTGCCCCTGCCTCCCGCCTCCCAGCTGCTCCTCCCTCCCACCTCCCCATATATGGCGGCCGCGGGCAGCGGGTGCGCCGCTGGCGCACCTAAGGCAAGCCCGTCTGCGCCCGTCCGCGCCTGGACCGCGCCCAGCGACAGAACCCCTGGCCCCCGCATCCGCCACGAAGACCACCTCCGATACGACGCCAGGACCCTCATCGCTCTCAACCCAGGACAGACCTCCACATGCTTCAAGGCCGCCCCGAACGCACCCATGGTCCCTTCACCTGCCGGAACTGCAGCTTCACCTGCCTCGGAGAGCCCGAGACTCCCGCCAAGAAGGACCTCAACCATCTCCGGTGCATCCTACTAAACACCCGCTCCGCACGCAAACATGCCGTCGAGCTCTGGGACCTACTCGACACCTCATCACCGGACGTCGCCTTCCTGACAGAGACCTGGATGAATGAATCCTCCGCACCCGACATCGCCATAGCCATCCCCGACGGCTACAAGATCACCCGCAGAGACCGCACCAACGGAATCGGAGGAGGAGTCGCCATCGTCCACAAAGACACCATCAGGGTCTCGAACAGCACCGACGACACTCTCAGCACCGCCGAACACATGCACTTCCAGATCCACACGGATCCCAACACCACCCTAAGAGGCACCCTCATCTACAGACCCCCCGGACCCCGACCCCAGTTCAGCGACTCCATCGCCGACTTCAGCACCCACGCCCTGACCTCCACCGACTACATCCTCCTCGGAGACCTGAACTTTCACCTGGAGAACAACAACGACAGCAACTCCTCCACCCTGATCGACAACCTCGCTAACCTCGGACTGAAACAGCTCGTCACGATGCCGACCCACATCGCCAGACACACGCTCGACGCCATCTTCTCCTCAAGCCCCCACGTCTCCGTCAGCCACACCTCCGAACTCACCTGGACCGACCACCACTGCATCCACTTCACCTTCCGGAAACCCGCCGCACACCACCGCACCCTACAGATCCCCCGAAGATGCTGGAGCAAAGTCACCGAAGACCGATTCCAGGCAAACCTCGCACTCAGCCCACCCACCGACCCCTCCAACCCTGCCGCCGCCGCCCGCAATCTCAGACGATGGATGGACGACTGCGCCAACACCTTAGCCCCGCTGAAAAACCAACCTACAAAGACACCAGCAAGAGAGCCAGCTGGTTCACCCGGAACTCCTAGCATCCAAGCGCACCTGCCGGAAACTGGAGAACAAATGGCACAGCGAGAAGACGCCGGACAGCCGCGAAGCCCACAAAGACGCCATCCGCAACCACCATCACCTAATCAGGTCCGCCAAGAGGACCTCCTTCAAAGACCGCCTCGACAACAACGCACAGAACAGCAAGGAGCTCTTCAGCATCGTGAAGGAACTCTCCAACCCCAGTTCCAATGCCAACGACATCCCGCCGTCGCAAGCCCTGTGTGATTCTCTCGCCACCTTCTTCCACCGCAAGATCGCCGACATCCACGACAGCTTCGACTCCCGGATGACCCCAACAGGCCCCGACACATCAGACCCACCGCACCCCATCGACCACGACCCCCTGACAGCCTGGGTCAACGTGAACACCGAGGACACAATCAAGACCATGGGCACAATCCACTCCGGCTCCCCATCAGACCCTTTTCCACACCACATCTTCAACAAAGCCGGCAGCTCCATCGCACCCCACCTACGCAACGTCATCAACCTCTCCTTTGAGACCGCGACCTTCCCAGAGAGCTGGAAACATGCCGAGATCAACGCCCTACTCAAAAAACCCAGGGCGGACCCGAGCGACCTCAAGAACTTCCGGCCCATCTCCCTGCTTCCATTCCCAGCTAAGGTCATCGAGAAGATCGTCAACAGACAGCTCACCCGCTACCTTGAAGATAACAGCATCCTGGACCCCTCCCAGTCAGGATTCCGCAGCAACCACAGCACCGAGACCGCCCTCATCGCCGCCACAGACGACATCAGGATCCTGCTGGACAACGGCGAGACGGCGGCCCTCATCCTCCTGGACCTCTCCGCCGCCTTCGACACTGTCTGCCACCGCACACTACGCACACGCCTCCACGACGCAGGGATCCGAGACAAGGCCCTGGATTGGACCACCTCCTTCCTTTCCGGCACAACCCAGAGCATCCGCCTCCCCCCATTCCGATCCAAAGCCTCCGAGATCATCTGCGGCGTACCCCAGGGATCTTCCCTCAGCCCGACACTGTTCAACATCTACATGGCTCCACTCGCACGCATCGCCCGACAGCACGACCTCAACATAATCTCCTACGCCGATGACACTCAACTGATCCTCTCCCTCACCAAGGACCCCCTCACCGCCAAATCCAACCTCCACGAAGGAATGAAAGCCGTCGCCGACTGGATGAAGTGCAGCCGACTTAAGCTGAACACAGACAAGACGGAGATCCTCATCCTCGGCTCCAACCCATCAGCCTGGGATGACTCCTAGTGGCCCTCGTCACTAGGGGCACCCCCGACACCAACGGACCACGCACGCAACCTGGGAGTCATCCTCGACTCAACGCTCACCATGACCAAGCAAGTCAACGCAGTCTCCTCCTCCTGCTTCAACACCCTCCGCATGCTCCGCAAGATCTACAGGTGGATCCCGACAAACACCAGAAGAACAGTCACCCAGGCCCTCGTCAGCAGCAGACTCGACTACGGAAACGCCCTCTACGCAGGAGCCCCGACCAAGCTCATCAAACGACTGCAAAGAATCCAAAACGCCTCTGCACGCCTGATCCTCGACATTCCACGCCACAGCCACATCACCCCCACCTGAAAAACCTGCACTGGCTCCCCGTCGACAAGAGAATCTCCTTCAAACTCCTGATCCACGCACACAAGGCACTCCACAAAACCGGCCCAGCCTACCTCAACAGTCGACTCTCCTTCTACGTTCCCAACCGTCAGCTCCGCTCCGCCGACCTCTCCCTGGCCACCGTCCCGCGCATCCGGAGAACCACCACCGGAGGCAGATCCTTCTCTCACCGCGCCGCCAAGATCTGGAACACCCTTCCTCAACCTACGACAGACCCAAGACCTGCTGATCTTCAGGAGACGACTCAAGACCTGGCTATTCGACCAGTAGCGGCAACACCCCCTCCTCTCCCTCAGCGCCTTGAGACCCTCGCGGGTAAGTAGTGCGCTTTACAAATCTTGTGATATATGATATATATGAAATCTATGTACTTCATGTTTCTAATTTATTATTATAGTGACATTTAAGAGCATTTTCAAGTCATTCAGTTCAAGGCGGATCCTGTACAAAAACCTGACGTGTTTATGCTTTAATGGCCTGTAATGTTCCACCATCGATAGCAAGAATATTGGCCAAGATGTGAGGGTCACCAGACAACTGGCTCACTGTTCACTCCTGGCGTTGTCAGGAAGGAGGGTTAATACATGTTCATGTTTAGAAACGTTTACTTTAAATAAATGTTAATGACGTGTTGTGCTCCAGGCCTGGGCAGTCTCTGTGGGTCCTGGGGCCCCTCCATCAGGCGTTACCTCAGAGTCCTGTCTCTGCTCTGTCCGGGGGGTGCAGGGGCCACACATGGACTCTACGAGGCGCCGGAGGGACTATTGTCGGATTTAATTCAGGGACACTTGAAGCCTTGCTTTACGTTGGTTTTCAGAGTTCTGCGCTGGTAAATTATTATTTTTCATAGCTTGTATGATAAGTGATGAAATACCTTTGAGTCACTAAGCATTGGCTGAGGCACTAACAGGCCCTTCCTTGCTACACGACACAAAAGTATCAGAGGGACGTTGTCTCATCCTTTCATTCCCTGACACCCTCCCAGTTTATGCTCCTTGGTTTCCATCCTTTCATTCCCTGACACCCTCCCAGTTTATGCTCCTTTGTTTCATTCTTTGTCCCGCAAACCACGCACTTCCAATCGTTACAAATGGTTTGGTTAAAGTTTTTCTTGTTTACATTATACCGGGTTCACTGTTGTTGCCCTTTTGATTTTCTACACATTTCACTTTATAAAGATAAGTTTCTCTACGATAAAGTTTTGTTGTAGATCATCATTTTGTTTGCTCTTTCTCTGATGAATACAGTCCTGTATAAGGCCTGCAACGCCACCCAGTGGCCTTACAAAGTATTTCCCTTCCTGCAGCCTTCTTGACAGCAGCACTCCCTTCAAATTTGCGAATATGTGATGCCTCCAGTGCAAGTCGATGTAACGCTTGCGTTGTAATGGCAGCGTTCTAAATGCATCGCGGTGTAATCACCGCGATGTAAAGGATGTTTCCCCAAATTTGCACAGTGACGCTCGCTTCCTTAAATGCGTGGCCCAGTTCTCTACAGCTCTAGACTTGTGCATCCTGAGAAGTCTTGAGAACTTAACTGTCCAGGAATACATAAACGTTGAACCTTAATTTCCTACAAAACACACCAAATCACAAAGGAGCTGAGTTGAATGAACTTTTTTGGGAAAGTTTTGTGAAGATTCGTGAAGCGGCGCCAAAGCTACTAGCAAACCAAAAAACGCTCTTTCTACGGTATTGAGGTCATAACTACAACTACATGGACTGTGCCAACATTTAGTCCTATTTCTGTGCCCATCCCATTTTTTTGGCTGTAGAGTGCCTTTTTCTTTAAAAAAAGACAGACTGGGAAGAAATCCATTTCCCTTGCACAGTATGATATGAGAAGCTTCATACACATCGCTTTAGCAAGACATATCTAGGAGCATCGAAAGTTTAAATGTTAGTACACGAGACATGCAATTGTAATGCATCAGCATGCAAGAGCATGTTTTTATGTCTTGCCTAACAGCACATGCGCTGTCTCTTCGAGACCTTTCATCTTCTTGCAGTCAGCTTGGACCCCAACCATCACTTACCATTGTTTTGCTTCACTGTCGCTCATTTGCTTGCTTTTTATTAGTCTGCTGCACAGGCTTCCTTCCTGGAGCATGCACGCATTACTTGTGCTCTTTCACTGCTTATTTATTTCAGAAGCTACTTTTTCTTTCAGTTAACAAACTCTACCAGAGTGCTTTTTTCAGCTTGCTTGCCCTCAAATGTCCTCCCCTAGTCTGTGTTGCTTGCCCACGCCCTCCCCTTATCAGAGTTGCTTTGGACGCCCTCCCTCCCCTGCTCCATGTCGCTTGCCCACGCCCTCCCTCCCCTGCTCCATGTCGCTTGCCCACGCCCTCCCTCCTCTGCTCCATGTCGCTTGCCCATGCCCTCCCTCCTCTGCTCCATGTCGCTTGCCCACGCCCTCCCTCCTCTGCTCCATGTCGCTTGCCCACGCCCTCCCTCCCCTGATCCATGTCGCTTGCCCACGCCCTCCCTCCCCTGGCCCCTTTTGCTTTCCTCATCCTCCCTCCCCTGGTCTCTGTTGCTTGGCCCCGCCCTCCTCCCGTCCTCCCATAGTTTGTGTTGCTAACCCCGGCCCCACACACAATGTAGCCTAGAATAGCTCTATGATGCAAACACTGCCACTACATTGTTGGACCTGGCATCCTTAGGGTGGTCTTCACCTAAACTTTTTGCCTTTTTACCTCCTGTTTTTGGCGGATTCTTTTTATTGGCCGTAAGACTCTGAGCACTTTACCACTGCTGACCCTTGCTAAAGTGCATGTGCTTCTCCCCTAAACATGGTGACATCCGTGTCTACACAATTGGCATATTTATTTAATTGTGAGTGCCTTGTAAAGCGTTATACCATATACCCAGGGTTTGTAAGTTAAATGCTGCTAGTGGGCCTGCAGCACTGATTGTGCCTCTCACACAAGTAGCTTTTCAAACCTCTCTCAGGCCTGCCACTGCAGAGCCTGTATGTGCAGTTCTGCTGCCACTTCAACTTGACATTTAAAACTACTTGCCAAGCCTTAAGCTCCCCTTTTATTGCAACTAAGTCACCCATAAGGTGGGCCCCAGATAGCCCTAAAGGCAGGGTGCAGTGTACATAAAAGGTAGGACATGTATTTTTTGTGTTTTACATGTCCTGGTAGTGACAAACAGCTAAATTGGTTTTTCACTACTGTGAGGCCTACTCCTCTCATAGGTTAGCATTAGGAATTCCTTAATATACTTTTAAGCTGTAATTCCTGATTAGAAAGTAGTAGTTGATTGATGTTTCATGTCTTTGGAATGGTAATGATAAATTCTCCTTACTGGTGAAGTTGGATTTAATAATACTATTTTAGAAATGGTACTTTCAGAAAGTGGACATTTCTCTGCCCTTAACTTAGCTCTGTGTGCCTGCAGCCTGTCTCCAATACACGTCTGACATGGGTGACAGCTTCACTTTGTGCATTCCCTCTAGACAGCCACAAACACAGGAAGGTTAGGAGCGTCTGAGGGCTCCTCTGCATACATCTGCATTCGGATGGCCCTGCCTGGACAGGATGGAAGGGAGGTGCTAACACTTCATTTGAATAGGTAGTGTCCTGTCCCCACACAAAGGCTGATTTACACTCCATAGCTAGTCTGCAGTCAGAGCTGGGAAGAAAGGATACCTGTGCACTTCAAAGACCCTTCTTTAAAGCCCCCCTCCCCCTCCACTTCAAAGGCACTTTTGGGTTCAAGTACTGGGTCTCCAACCCCACCAAATCAGACACTTCTGGATCTAAAACCGAAACGCTGTCAGAAGAACTGCTGTGCTGCTTAAAGGACTCCTTGCTGGACTGCTGACATGGAAGGACTGCTTTTCTCTTGTGCTGCATGCTGCTCTCTGACTCTGCTGAAGGAGAGCTGGACTCTACCTTCTTATCCAAGTGTGCTTCACAGGCTTGTTAGCTTGACTCCTGACGCTTGACACTTGGGGGTCATCAAAGTCTCTAGCCTGTGCCTGGTTACCTGGAAGTGGGCCCATATATTTGCTTCAGCAGAACCAACACATCTCAAGGCTGCATGTAGGAGAGCCGGCGCATCGACCCTGTTGCTGGTGTAGAATGGCACATCGCTTGTAGAACCAATGCATCCCCTTCGGAGCCTGACGCATGGAACAGCGCATCGCTGCTGCAGCAGCTTGGTGAGCTTGATTCATCCCCTCGACTATGCAGAGAATCCCAGAGCATAGCACTTCAGAACTGACCCATCGCAGTTTGGCACTTTATCGACAGAATAGATGCATTGCCACCACTGAATGGAGAAAATCGGTGCATCTTCACCTGCAGGATCGACATTGACGTATTGCTCGACAGCACCCCACATCTCACTGTTGCGAACAGAAGAAGTACTTGGTTCACCAGGGCCTGCGGGGGTCCTGTAGCCAGCCTGCGCCCCATCCAGGTCAGCCCAAACTTTGACCTAATCCAGCATGACCAGATGACCCAATTGGCGCTTAGTGCTTCAAAGTGCTAGAACTCTTTTTAATCTTCTAAAATTCATATCTCCACTTCTGGAAGTTAGATTTCTGTTATTTTGGTCTTGATTTGTTTATAAAATAATTGTCTATTGTTTTTAAACCTGTGTGGACTCTTTGTGGTGTTTTCATTGTGTTACAGTGTGTGTTGCACAAATACTTTACACATTGGCTCTTTAGATAAGCCTGACTGCTCTATGTCAAGCTAGCAGAGGGTGAGCACAGGCTATCTTTAGTGTGTATCTAGCTTACCCAGGATTGGGATTCCTGCTTGTACAGGGTACTCTGATGACCAGAAACTCCCGTTTCTAACATACATCATAGTATTTTGTTTTTAACTTTCAGCCATGCTGCTATACAACAAGGCTGAAAACATGGACAAAGTCAATACCTTGTATTATCTTTATCAATGCTTGTTTAGTGTTGGTCAGAAATATGGAGGCATGATGAAGCACTCCTAGTGGGGCAGGTTTTTATTTTATTTTATATTATAAGAAAGACTGTGTGGGAGGGCTGAGCCAAAGTGAAGTCTGACATTACCCTTGGCCTAATGTCCTAGTTTCAGATCCAGAGGAGAAAGAAAGTGTTCTTTGTAATTGAGTTAGTGAGGATGGAATCTGGCAGACTTGACCATAGCTAGGATGTGACCTTTGAGGTCCAAGAGTTAATCAACAATCAAACTCATAAAATGTGCACTCGTACAAGGAGTGGGATGTGTGTGTGCACAAGAGCACCGAGTAAAGTGTTGGGAGAAGGGTATGTGCAAGGATTAGTGTTACATGGTTGGAGAGGTGTGTGCAAGGATTAGTGTTACACATGGTTGGAGGGGTGTGTGCAGGGGATTAGTGTTACATGTGGTTAGAGGTGTGTGTGGGAATTAGTGTTAGACTTGGTTGGAGGGGTGTGTGTGAGGATTAGTGTTACACATGGTTAGAGGGGTGTGTGCAGGGGATTAGTGTTACACGTGGTTGGAGGGGTGTGTGCGGGGACCAGTGTTACACATGGTTGGAGTGGTGTGTAGGAAAATTAGTGTTAAATGTGGTTAGAGGGGTGTGTGCAGGGGATTAGTGTTACATGTGGTTAGAGGTGTGTGTGTGTGGGAATTAGTGTTAGACTTGGTTGGAGGGGTGTGTGTGAGGGTTAGTGTTACACATGGTTAGAGGGGTGTGTGCAGGGGATTAGTGTTACACATGGTTGGAGGGGTGTGTGCGGGGACCAGTGTTACACATGGTTGGAGTGGTGTGTAGGAAGATTAGTGTTAAATGTGGTTAGAGGGGTGTGTGCGGGGATTAGTGTTGCACATGGTTGGAGGGGTGTGTGCGAGGATTAGTATTGAACATGGTTAGAGGAGTGTGTGCAGGGAATTAGTGTTACACATGGTTAGAGGGGTATGTGCAGGGGATTAGTGTTACACATGGTTGGAGGGGTATGTGTGGGGATTAGTGTTAGACCTGTCAGCCCTAGGGTGGTCTTGCCCTGTTTTTTTCCCTTTTGCGCCTCATTTTTGCCACCGTATTTTTACTGGACCTAGGTCTCCGGGCGCCTTACCACTGCTAACCAGTGCTGAGGTGCAGGTGCTCTCTCACTCAAGATGGCTGCCACAGGCCCCTGCTACTGCAGAGGGGCCTTGCACACATACACACTAGTAGCCAGGGTCAGGCTGGGACATAGGGATACAGTATCCATCCCGTCCCCGCCTCTGGGCCACATAGCCAGACATGGTGGAAGGTTCCAGAACCTTCCGGGCTGTGGGAGGAGTTATGTTTTGCCGCCTTTAGGAGGGTCACCTGACCTAGGGGTATAAAAGGCTTGGAGGGAAATCTTTTAGTCAGTTGGGGCACCACTGATCCTGGGAGAACCTCTGCCGGAGTACAGGCTGTAGGGCCTAGGGGGGAGACCTACACTACTGCTGCTGACAAGGCTTAGGCACTGCTGTAGTAAGTTAGCTGAGGAACGCCCACCACCCACTGACCTTGCCCAGCGTGAGGGGACCCAGGGAACCACCTTCAGCATGCTGGGAAGTATCATCCAGCACTCCCAGAACCACCAACTCATTCCCCCTCATAAGAAGAAACTCATAAGAAGAAACTCATAGGAAGAAACCAACCAAGAACAGCCGCAAGAAACCTTAATTTGTGAGGCCTGACCGACCAGCAAGGCCAGAAACCTGAACTGCCAAACTGGGGATCACCAGGTAAAGCGCCGTGCCCTGAAGCGCTAGACCTTCACCCCCTAACTAACCCTGCCTGCTGCTGGGCTGTCCCCACAACCCTTTCCAGTCAGCACTGCCAACTGGCTGCCAGCGCGCCCTGCGCTGTACCTCCACGTGGGAGGAATTGCCCCCAAGTCACTGACCTCGTGACTGGAACCTGCCGCCGCGGCCGCGTGTGGAGAATTGAGGCGAGCGAGGCCCCTCCGAGATCGTGGTGGTGAGGTGCGCCGTCCGCGCCCTCACCGAAGCCTACAGATTCACCCCAAAGGTCACCGCCGGGCCCAGGAGCCCCACCGACGAAGTCGCGGCCCAAAAAGATCACCGCCGCGGCCCAGGGGCCCGCATGAAGAAACTGCGGCCTAGCGGGACGAACGAGGCCTCCAGGCCCCGCCGATGCCGTTGCTAGGAGACCGGGGATGCCGACCACGTCATCGGCTGCGCCCCCGGGAAGGCCGCGCAACGATTGGGCGCCGGCTCCCTCCACGCCCCCAGCGCCGACGGAGGCCGGAGAAGAGCTCCGAGGCAGCAGAGGGAGACGGGAAGCCGGCCGGAGAGGACTGCCGGCTCCCGCTCCCCTTCCCGCAATCTCCCCATCTGATCCCGGGGGCCGGAGGAGAGTGATACCGGCCCCCGCAACGACCCGCAATTCCGGCCGGAAGGCCGAGGAACCCCGACCGGGCCCTGCCCTGCGGAACACGGGCCGGCCCGGGAGACAGTAAGTCGCGTCGAAGAGCGACCAACGACCACCAGCACAGGTGAGCCCAGGAGGCCCCTAGGGCCCACAGAGACGCCACCGGGGGCCAGCATTAACCTGTGAAGAGAAGAGGGAAGCGCCCATTAGTCATTTACACGAGGCGAGGCCCCGGAGAGGAGTGGGCCTAGCCTGAGTTAACCCCTAAGCAACCCCTGAGGACACAGAAGTCCGCATTGACAGGGAAGCCCCAGAGAATTGGACATGTCGAGGGGTTCCCTACAGCTATTCCCTAGTCTCATTATTACGCCTGCTTTAATTACTGTCTAGGCCTGATGCATATGCTTATAATGGCAAAGTCTTTACCTAGTGTGAAGGTGATTAATTGAATTGAGCTGAAGTGTACACCGCCAAGAGTTGAAGTGTTTTATGTTGCAGGTGTACCAGAGTTGCGACGCCCACTGTACTGAATGTGGGTGCGCCTAGATTAATGCAGGCCCTGTTTGAAATGTAACGTGAAATGCCCTCTTTAAGTAATTGAATATTCATGAAGTGAACTGCATGTTTAGGCCCCTGTTTTATTATTGCGCCCTGTGATCATTATTGGTGCTACATTTAGGAGATGATTCCTGCGGCCTTTTAGTGGCCTACAATGTTGATGAGCTAGGATGCTGTAATTAAAATACGCACCAGTTGAGTAATGCAATGATTTTAAATGTTGACCTGAATTAATCTGCCTCATCTGATGCTGCATTGATTTATATAAAAGATCTGGTTTTTAAATACACAAGCCTGGTGTGGTGTCATGTTATTGCGTCCGCATTCCTGAGTCAAAGTAAGAGTGTGCTGCACAACTGCCTTACACATTGCCTTCGAGTGCTTTCCCGCCTCGCGCCATGCTACCGTGCCGGACTCGGTAACCCCGTTTCCAACAATTAGTGTAACACAAGGTTAGAGGAGTGTGTGCGGGGATTAGTGTTAAATGTGGTTAGAGGGGTGTGTGCAGGGATTAGTGTTACACACAGTAAGAGGGGTGTGTGCAGGGGATTATTGTTACACATGGTTGGAGGGGTGTGTGCAAGGATTAGTGTTACATGTGGTTAAAGGGTGTGTGTGGGCATTAGTGTTACACATGGTTGGAGGGGTGTGTGCAAGGATTAGTGTTACACACGGTTAAAGGGGTGTGTGCAGGGGATTAGTGTTCCATGTGGTTAGAGCGAAGTGTGCGGGGATTAATGTTCCATGTGGTTAGAGGGGTGTGTGAGGGGATTAGTGTTACATGTGGTTAGAGGGGGGGTGTGGGGATTAGTGTTACACATGGTTGGAGGGGTGTGTAGGAGGATTAGTGTTACATGTGGTTAGAGGGGTGTGTGCAGGGGATTAGTGTTACACATGGTTAGAGAGGTGTGTGCGGGGATTAGTGTTGCACATGGTTGGAGGGGTGTGTGCAGGGAAGTAGTGTTACACATGGTTAGAGGGGTGTGTGCAGTGGATTAGTGTAACACATGGTTAGAGTGGTGTGTGCGGGGATTAGTGTTACACATGGTTGGAGGGGTGTGTGTGAGGATTAGTATTAAACATGGTTAGAGGGGTGAGTGCAGGGAAGTAGTGTTACACATGGTTAGAGGGGTGTGTGCAGTGGATTAGGGTTACATGTGGTTAGAGGGGTGTGTGTGGGGATTAGTGTTACACATGGTTGGAGGGATGTGTGCAGGGGATTAGTGTTACACACGGTTAGAGGGGTGTGTGCAGGGATTAGTGTTACATGTGGTTAGAGGGGTGTGTGCGGGGATTCGTGTTACACATGGTTGAAGTGGTGTGTGCAGGGATTAGTGTTACATGTGGTTAGAGGGGTGTGTGCGGGGACTCATGTTACACATGGTTGAAGGGGTGTGTGCAGGGGATTAGTGTTAAATGTGGTTGGAGGGGTGGGTGCAAGGATTAGTGTTACATGTGGTTAAAGGGTGTGTGCGGGCATTAGTGTTACACATGGTTGGAGGGATGTGTGCGAGGATAAGTGTTACATGTGGTTAGAGGGGTGTGTGCAGGGATTAGTGTTACACACGGTTAGAGGGCTGTGTTCAGGGGATTAGTGTTACATGTGGTTAGAGGGGTGTGTGCAGGGATTAGTGTTACATGTGGTTAGAGGGGTGTGTGCAGGGACTAGTGTTACATGTGGTTAGAGGGGTGTGTGCGGGGATTCGTGTTACACATGGTTGAAGGGGTGTGTGCAGGGGATTAGTGTTACACGTGGTTGGAGGGGTGTGTGCAGGGATTAGTGTTACACATTTTTGGAGGGGTGTGTGTGGGGATTAGTGTTACACATGGTTGGAGGGGTGTGTGCGAGGATTAGTGTTACATGTGGTTAGGGGTGTGTGTGCAGGGGATGAGTGTTACACATGGTTGGAGGGGTGTGTGTTGGGATTAGTGTTGCACATGGTTGGAGGGGTGTGTGCGAGGATTAGTGTTAAACATGGTTAGAGGGGTGTGTGCAGGGAATTAGTGTTAATGTGGTTAGAGGGGTGCATGCGGGGATTAATGTTACACACGGTTAGAGGGGTTTGTGCAGGGGATTAATGTTACACATGGTTGGAGGGGTGTGTGCAAGGATTAGTATTACATGTGGTTAAAGGGGTGTGTGCGGGCATTAGTGTTACACATGGTTGGAGGGGTGTGTGCGAGGATTAGTGTTACATGTTGGTTAGTAGGGTATGTGCAGGTGATTAGTGTTATAAATGGTTAGAGGGGTGTGTGCAGGGATTAGTGTTACATGTGGTTAGAGCAGTGTGTGCGGGGATTAGTGTTACACGTGGTTAGAGGGGTGTGTGCGGGGATTAGTGTTACATGTGGTTGGAGGGGTGTGTGCGAGGATTAGTGTTGCATGTGGTTGGAGGGATGTGTGCGAGGATTAGTGTTGCATGTAGTTAGAGGGATGTGTGTGGGGGATTAGTGTTCCATGTGGTTAGAGGGGTGTGTGTGGGGATTAGAGTTACATGTGGTTAGAGGGGTGTGTGCAGGGATTAGTGTTAGACAAGGTTAGAGGGGTGTGTGCAGGGGATTAGTTTTACACACGGTTAGAGGGATGGTGCAGTTGATTCGTGTTAAATGTGGTTAGAGGGGTGTGTGCAGGGATTCGAGTTACACACAGTAAGAGGGGTGTTTAAAGGGGATTAGTGCTACACATGGTTGGAGGGGTGTGTAGGAGGATTAGTGTTACATGTGGTTAGAGGGGTGTGTGCAGGGGATTAGTGTTACACCTGGTTAGAGGGGTAGGTGCGGGGATTAGTGTTGCACATGGTTGGAGGGGTGTGTGCTAGGATTAGTATTAAACATGGTTAGAGGGGTGTGTGCAGGGAATTAGTGTTACACATGGTTAGAGTGGTGTGTGCAGGGGATTAGGGTTACATGTGGTTTAAGAGTTGTGTGCGGGGATTAGTGTTACACATGGTTGGAGGGATGTGTGCAGGGGATCAGTGTTACACACGGTTAGAGGGGTGTGTGAAGGGGATTAGTTTTACACACGGTTAGAGTGATGGTGCAGGGGATTAGTGTTAAATGTGGTTAGAGGGGTGTGTGCAGTGATTAGAGTTACACACAGTAAGAGGGGTGTTTAAAGGGGATTAGTGTTACACATGGTTGGAGGGGTGTGTGAGGGGATTAGTGTTACACAATGTTAGAGGGGTGTGTGCGAGGATTAGTGTTACATGTGGTTAAAGGGTGTGTGCATGTGATTAGTGTTACACGTGGTTGGAGGGGTGTGTGCGAGGATTAGTGTTACTTGTGGTTAGAGGGGTGTATGCGGGGATTAGTGTTGGATGTGGTTGTTGCTACTAGAGACATTGTTACTGCAATACCGGTAATTGAGGGACTGGCATCTAAGTTTGGGATCTTTTCGGGTACAAACTAAATACCTCTAAAACTCAGATTTTATTTATTGGTGAGGAACCTCCTGATAACATAACAACTGTCTCCGAAGTTACGTATTTAGGGATTAAAATTTCCTTACCAATCAGTAAGATTCCAGAACTAAATATGGATCCTGAGCTCATTAAAGTAAGCTCTATGTTGGAGAGGATGGATCATCTACATTTATCTCTTTATGGAAGAGTTAATGTTTTAAAAATGTTAGTTTTGCCGAAGTTTCTTTATATGTTTAGAACAATCCCACTCGAATTTCCGGTCTCGTGTTTTAAGAGATTAGAGAGGATCAGCTCTAGATTTTTGTGGGGTTATCGGCGCCAGAGAAGGGCTTATAAAAAGATGGTATTGCCGAAGAACCGTGAAGGTTGGGGTATGCCTTATTTTATGTTTTATTATTGGGCAGCGGCCCTCCAATTTATTAGTACTTTGGTAGTGGGGGATCGGGTTAAGCTTTTGCCATGTCATAGTCCTTCTATTTATGAGTTTGGATTGGGTGAAGAGGCTAACGGAAGCCTGGTTAAAATACTAGAACCTAGCTACTTTAAGAAAACAAAATTTAAAATTCTTAAAGCAGCATATCGTGTTTGGAGATCAGTTAAACGGCATCTAGGGGTTTCGAATCTAAATGCATATACCCCATTATCAACTATTGGGGTACTCCCATTGATTTTTCGTGATCATACGGTAAATAGTTGGCGCCTAAAAGGAATTCAGTGTTTAGGGGATTTGTATGAGGATGGACAGTTGATATCATTTGCCGAGTTACAAATAAAATATGGTCTCCCTAAACATGAATTTTTTAAATACCTTCAAATTCGGAGTTATCTGAATTCGCTCGGCCCGGATGCGGAACATCAATTTAGAAAAGTCCCTCTTATTGAAAGGATGTGTAAAATAACGGCAATTGGTCAATTTTATTCTCAATTGATCAATGTACTTTCAGATGATGTAGAGATTTGTCAAAATAAGTGGGAAATGAAGTTAGGTCACGGGGAATTGATGTTATCAAATCTTTAAGTTTTGCGAATCAAGTTTTGATGTCTGGAAGGATGCGTACTCAGCATTATATGGTTGTCAATGATCTGTATTATACTCCAAGGAAGATCTCTAAATGGGGGACATCTGCTGGTTCCAAATGTAACAGATGTGGTTTATTTGCAGCAGACGTAGTTCATATGTTTTTGCCTGTCCTAAATTAGCTGAATTATTCCTGTCTATTGAACGATTTTTAGGAGTAATAATGGGGATACCAGTGTCTATTACTGGGGAACTGGTTCTGATTGGTCTTTACTCAGATACTTCCGTTATTACAAGATCTAAAGCAATGGTTTCTTTTCTGTTTATCTGTATGGCAGTTCTCCGTGCTTGTATTGCACAGGATTGGATAAATTCTGACCCTCCATCCTTTCTGAGCTGGCGGGCAAGACTGCTTGCGATGTATAATTTGGAATCAGCTATATATAAGACTAAAGGGAGAAGGAAGAGTGTAATGGGAGCTAAGATCTGGGCCCCCGTCACTGATTGGATCTAATGTCGAATAATGGATAATCCACTGTTTATCGTCAGACTTTCTTTATTTCAGTATGTTTATATCTTTTTATATGTGCTTTGCCTGTACCTGCTGCCGTATTTGTAATATTTTGACTGAAAGACCTGATTTGTGAATGTACAATATGATTGCTATATTCCTTGCATAAAAGGGGAAAAAATCAATAAATTAAAAAAAAAAAAAAGGATATGGTTAGAGGGGTGTGTGCAGGGATTAGTGTTACATGTGGTTAGAGGGGTATGTGCCGGGATTAGTGTTACACATCATTGGAAGGGTGTGTGCAAGGATTAGTGTTACACGTGGTAAAAGGGGTGTGTGCGGGCATTAGTGTTACACATAGTTGGAGGGGTGTGTGCGAGGATCAGTGTTACATGTGGTGAAAGGGGTGTGTGCAGGTGATTAGTGTTATACATGGTTAGAGGGGTGTGTGCAGGGATTAGTGTTACACACGGTTAGAGGGGTGTGTGCAGGGGATTACTGTTACATGTGGTTAGAGGGGTGTGTGCGGGGATTAGTGTTACATGTGGTTAGAGGGGTGTCTGCAAGGATTAGTGTTACACATGGTTGGAGGGGTGTGTGCGAGGATTAGTGTTACACATGGGAAGAGGGGTGTGTGCAGGAGATTAGTGTTACACAAGGTTGGAGGGGTGTGATCGAGGGTTAGTGTTACATGTGGTTAGAGGGGTGTGTGCGGGGATTAGTGTTACACATGGTTGGAGGGATGTGTGCAGGGGATTAGTGTTACACACGGTTCGTGGGGTGTGTGCAGGGGATTACTGTTACACATGGTTAGAGGGGTGGGTGCGGGGATTAGTGTTGCACATGGTTGGAGGGGTGTGTGCATGGGATTAGTGTTACACTTGGTTGGAGGGGTATGTGCAAGGATTAGTGTTACATGTGGTTAAAGGGTGTGTGCGGGCATTAGTGTTACACATGGTTGGAGGGGTGTGTGCGTGGATAAGTGTTACATGTGGTTAGAGGGGTGTGTGCAGGGATTAGTGTTACACACGGTTAGAGAGGTGTGTGCAGGGGATTAGTGTTACATATAGTTGGAGCTGTGTTCGCGGGATTAGTGTTACAGGTGGTTAGAGCGGTGTGTGCACGGGGATTAGTGTTACAGATGGTTAGAGGGGTATGTGTAGGGGATTAGTGTGACACATGGTTAGAGTGGTGTGTGCAGGGGATTAGTGTTAAATGTGGACAAACTCAGCACCTTTTTCCACCACAAAATCAAGAGCATCTATGACAACTCGACAAAGACAACCAACACACTGAACCCTCACCAACCACCCCCGACACCCTGAAGCCAGCGATCGACAACTGGACAGCCCTCACCACCGAAGACACACTGAAGACGATGAAGTCAATCCACTCCGGGCCCCCACGGACCCCTGCCCCCACCACATTTTCAACAGAGCCGCCGACACCATCGCACCCATGCTCTGCCACACCATCAACTGCTCCTGGCAACCGCCACATTCCCCGACGACTGGAAACACGCCGAGGTCAACCCCCTCCTGAAGAAACCCTCGGCGGACTCCACTGACCTCAAAAACTACAGACCCATCTCCCCTGCTCCCGTTCCCAGCGAAAGTCATCGAGAAAGCCATCAACAGCCAACTCGCCACATTCATCGAAGAGCACAACATCCTCGCCTCCTCCCAATCCGGGTTCAGAAAAAACCACAGTACGTAAACCGCCCTCCTCGCTGCAACAGACGAAATCCGCACCCTACTGGACAAAGGAGAAACAGCAGCCCTCATCCTCCTCGACCTCTCAGCGGCGTTAGACAGTCGATCACCGCATCCTAATACGCAGACTCCACAACGCAGGGATCCAAGACAAGGCCCTCAACTGGATCTGCTCCTTCCTCTCCGGCAGAACGCAGCGGGTCAGACTCCCCCTACACCTACCACCTGCGGAGTCCCCCAGGAGTCCTCCCTCAGACCTACACTCTTTAACGTCTACATGGCTCCGCTCGCTCCCATCGTCAGAACCTACGGACTCAACATTGTGTCATACGCAGACGACACCCAACTCATCCTCTCCCTATCCAACGAACCCAATACCACCAGACACAATTTTCAAGAAGGCATGGAACCCGTCGCCAAATGGATGAAAAACAGCTGGCTACAGCTAAACACCAACAAAACAGAAGTACTCATCATGGGCCCAAACCCCGACGCATGGAACGACACCTGGTGGCCACCCGTCCTCGGAAGCCCGCCCTCCCCCACGGATCATGCACGCAACCTGAGAATCATCCTGGACTCCGAGCGCAAAATGGACTGCCAGATCAACTCCGTCTCGTCCTCCTGTTTCCACACCCTCCGCCTCCTACGTAAGACCTTCAAATGGATCCCCCTTGAACACAGAAAGACCGTCACTCATGCCCTGGTCACCAGCAGACTCGACTACGGCAACGCACTCTACACCGGAATAAACAAAAACCTCACCCGCAAGCTACAGAACATCCAGAACGCCGCCGCAAGACTGGTCCTCAACCTGCCAAGACACTGCCACATCTCCCAGCACGTGCGCACACTCCACTGGCTCCCCATCGAAGCTAGAGTCACCTTCAAGATGCTCACCCACGCCCACAAGGCCCTCCACGACACCGGACCAGCATACCTGAACAGCCGACTCAAATTCCACGCACCCCAGAGGACCCTACGATCTGCCCAGCTCTCCTACGCTGTGGTCCCCCGCACCAGAAAGACCAGATTGGGAGGCCGCTCCTTCTCCTTCCTCGCGGCCCGAGCCTGGAACGTCCTGCCGCTCCACCTCAGACAGACAACATCGCTCCCCATTTTCGCAACGAGCCTCAAAACCTGGCTCTTCGACAGACCCCCCCCTTGATGGACTGGAACCTGCTAACCCCCCCAGCGCCTTCAGACCTTTATGGGTGAGTAGTCATGCTTAACAAACGCCTGATTGATTGATTGATTGAAATGTGGTTAGAAGGGTGTGTGCAGGGATTAGTGTTACACATGGTTAGAGTGATGTGTGCAGGGGATTAGTGTTAAATGTGGTTAGAGGGGTGTGTGCAGGGATCAGTGTTACACACAGTAAGAGGGGTGTGTGCAGGGGATTAGTGTTACACATGGTTGGAGGGGTGTGTGCAAGGATTAGTGTTACATGTGGTTAAAGGGTGTGTGCGGGCATTAGTGTTACACATGGTTGGAGGGTTGTGTGCAAGGATTAGTGTTACATGTGGTTAGAGGAGTGTGTGCAGGGATTAGTGTTACACACGGTTAAAGGGGTGTGTGCAGGGGATTAGTGTTACATGTGGTTAGAGCGATGTGTGCAGGGATTAATGTTACATGTGGTTAGAGGGGTGTGTGCGGGGATTAGTGTTACATGTGGTTAGTGGGGTGTGCGGGGATTAGTGTTACACGTGGTTGGAGGGGTGTGTCCAAGGATTAGTGTTACATGTGGTTAGAGGGGTGTGTGTGAGGATTAGTGTTACATGTGGTTAGAGGGGTGTGTGTGGGGATTAGTGTTACATGTGGTAAGAGGGGTGTGTGCGAGGATTAAAGTGACATGTGTTTAGAGGGGTGTGTGCGGGGATTAGTGTTACACATGGTTAGAGGGGTATGTGCAGGGGATTAGTGTTACACATGGTGGGAGGGGTGTGTGCGGAGATTAGTGTTACACAAGGTTAGAGGGGTGTGTGCGGGGATTAGTGTTACATGTGGTTAGAGGGGTGTGTGCAGGGATTAGTGTTACACACGGTTAGAGAGGTGTGTGCAGGGGATTAGTGTTACATATAGTTGGAGCTGTGTTCGCGGGATTAGTGTTACAGGTGGTTGGAGGGGTGTATAAGAGTATTAGTGTTACATGTGGTTAGAGCGGTGTGTGCACGGGGATTAGTGTTACAGATGGTTAGAGGGGTATGTGTAGGGGATTAGTGTGACACATGGTTAGAGTGGTGTGTGCAGGGGATTAGTGTTAAATGTGGACAAACTCAGCACCTTTTTCCACCACAAAATCAAGAGCATCTATGACAACTCGACAAAGACAACCAACACACTGAACCCTCACCAACCACCCCCGACACCCTGAAGCCAGCGATCGACAACTGGACAGCCCTCACCACCGAAGACACACTGAAGACGATGAAGTCAATCCACTCCGGGCCCCCACGGACCCCTGCCCCCACCACATTTTCAACAGAGCCGCCGACACCATCGCACCCATGCTCTGCCACACCATCAACTGCTCCCTGGCAACCGCCACGATTCCCCGACGACTGGAAACACGCCGAGGTCAACCCCTCCTGAAGAAACCCTCGGCGGACTCCACTGACCTCAAAACTACAGACCCATCTCCCTGCTCCCGTTCCCAGCGAAAGTCATCGAGAAAGCCATCAACAGCCAACTCGCCACATTCATCGAAGAGCACAACATCCTCGCCTCCTCCCAATCCGGGTTCAGAAAAAAACCACAGTACGTAAACCGCCCTCCTCGCTGCAACAGACGAAATCCGCACCCTACTGGACAAAGGAGAAACAGCAGCCCTCATCCTCCTCGACCTCTCAGCGGCGTTAGACAGTCGCTCACCGCATCCTAATACGCAGACTCCACAACGCAGGGATCCAAGACAAGGCCCTCAACTGGATCTGCTCCTTCCTCTCCGGCAGAACGCAGCGGGTCAGACTCCCCTACACCTACCACCTGCGGAGTCCCCCAGGAGTCCTCCCTCAGACCTACACTCTTTAACGTCTACATGGCTCCGCTCGCTCCCATCGTCAGAACCTACGGACTCAACATTGTGTCATACGCAGACGACACCCAACTCATCCTCTCCCTATCCAACGAACCCAATACCACCAGACACAATTTTCGAGAAGGCATGGAACCCGTCGCCAAATGGATGAAAAACAGCTGGCTACAACTAAACACCAACAAAACAGAAGTACTCATCATGGGCCCAAACCCCGATGCATGGAACGACACCTGGTGGCCCCCCGTCCTCGGAAGCCCGCCCTCCCCCACGGATCATGCACGCAACCTGAGAATCATCCTGGACTCCGAGCGCAAAATGGACTGCCAGATCAACTCCGTCTCGTCCTCCTGTTTCCACACCCTCCGCCTCCTACGTAAGACCTTCAAATGGATCCCCCTCGAACACAGAAAGACCGTCACTCATGCCCTGGTCACCAGCAGACTCGACTACGGCAACGCACTCTACACCGGAATAAACAAAAACCTCACCCGCAAGCTACAGAACATCCAGAACGCCGCCGCAAGACTGGTCCTCAACCTGCCAAGACACTGCCACATCTCCCAGCACGTGCGCACACTCCACTGACTCCCCATCGAAGCTAGAGTCACCTTCAAGACGCTCACCCACGCCCACAAGGCCCTCCACGACACCGGACCAGCATACCTGAACAGCCGACTCAAATTCCACGCACCCCAGAGGACCCTACGATCTGCCCAGCTCTCCTACGCTGTGGTCCCCCGCACCAGAAAGACCAGATTGGGAGGCCGCTCCTTCTCCTTCCTCGCGGCCCGAGCCTGGAACGTCCTGCCGCTCCACCTCAGACAGACAACATCGCTCCCCATTTTCGCAACGAGCCTCAAAACCTGGCTCTTCGACAGACCCCCCCTTGATGGACTGGAACCTGCTAACCCCCCAGCGCCTTCAGACCTTTATGGGTGAGTAGTCATGCTTAACAAACGCCTGATTGATTGATTGATTGAAATGTGGTTAGAAGGGTGTGTGCAGGGATTAGTGTTACACATGGTTAGAGTGATGGGTGCAGGGGATTAGTGTTAAATGTGGTTAGAGGGGTGTGTGCAGGGATCAGTGTTACACACAGTAAGAGGGGTGTGTGCAGGGGATTAGTGTTACACATGGTTGGAGGGGTGTGTGCAAGGATTAGTGTTACATGTGGTTAAAGGGTGTGTGCGGGCATTAGTGTTACACATGGTTGGAGGGTTGTGTGCAAGGATTAGTGTTACATGTGGTTAGAGGAGTGTGTGCAGGGATTAGTGTTACACACGGTTAAAGGGGTGTGTGCAGGGGATTAGTGTTACATGTGGTTAGAGCGATGTGTGCAGGGATTAATGTTACATGTGGTTAGAGGGGTGTGTGCGGGGATTAGTGTTACATGTGGTTAGTGGGGTGTGCGGGGATTAGTGTTACACGTGGTTGGAGGGTGTGTCCAAGGATTAGTGTTACATGTGGTTAGAGGGTGTGTGTGAGGATTAGTGTTACATGTGGTTAGAGGGGTGTGTGTGGGGATTAGTGTTACATGTGGTAAGAGGGGTGTGTGCGAGGATTAAAGTGACATGTGTTTAGAGGGGTGTGTGCGGGGATTAGTGTTACACATGGTTAGAGGGGTATGTGCAGGGGATTAGTGTTACACATGGTGGGAGGGGTGTGTGCGGAGATTAGTGTTACACAAGGTTAGAGGGGTGTGTGCGGGGATTAGTGTTACATGTGGTTAGAGGGGTGTGTGCAGGGATTAGTGTTACACACGGTTAAAGGGTGTGTGCAGGGGATTAGTGTTACATGTGGTTAGAGCGATGTGTGCGGGGATTAGTGTTACACATGGTTGGAGGGGTGTGTGTGCGAGGATTAGTGTTACATGTGGTTAAAGGGGTGTGTGCAGGGGATTAGTGTTACATGTGGTTAGAGCGATGTGTGCGGGGATTAATGTTACATGTGGTTAGATGGGTGTGTGCGGGGATTAGTGTTACATGTGGTTAGTGGGGTGTGCGGGGATTAGTGTTACACGTGGTTGGAGGGGTGTGTCCAAGGATTAGTGTTACATGTGGTTAGAGGGTGTGTGTGAGGATTAGTGTTACATGTGGTTAGAGGGGTGTGTGTGGGGATTAGTGTTACATGTGGTAAGAGGGGTGTGTGCGAGGATTAAAGTGACATGTGGTTAGAGGGGTGTGTGCGGGGATTAGTGTTACACATGGTTAGAGGGGTATGTGCAGGGGATTAGTGTTACACATGGTTGGAGGGGTGTGTGTGGGGATTAGTGTTACACAAGGTTAGAGGGTGTGTGCGGGGATTAGTGTTACATGTGGTTAGAGGGGTGTGTGCAGGGATTAGTGTTACACACGGTTAAAGGGGTGTGTGCCGTGGATTAGTGTTACATGTGGTTAGAGCGATGTGTGCGGGGATTAGTGTTACACATGGTTGGAGGGTGTGTGCGAAGATTAGTGTTACATGTGGTTAGAGGGGTGTGTGTAGGGATTAGTGTTACATGTGGTTAGAGGGGTGTGTGTGGGAATTGGTGTTACATGTGGTTAGAGGGGTGTGTGTGAGGATTAGTGTTACATGTGGTTAGAGGGTGTGTGTGGGGATTAGTGTTACATGTGGTTAAAGGGTGTGTGCGGGCATTAGTGTTACACATGGTTGGAGGGGTGTGTGCGTGGATAAGTGTTACATGTGGTTAGAGGGGTGTGTGCAGGGATTAGTGTTACACACGGTTAGAGGGGTGTGTGCAGGGGATTAGTGTTACATATAGTTGCGGCTGTGTTTGCGGGATTAGTGTTACAGGTGGTTGGAGGGGTGTATAAGAGGATTAGTGTTACATGTGGTTAGAGCGGTGTGTGCACGGGGATTAGTGTTACACATGGTTAGAGGGGTATGTGTAAGGGATTAGTGTGACACATGGTTAGAGTGGTGTGTGCAGGGGATTAGTGTTAAATGTGGACAAACTCAGCACCTTTTCCACCCCAAAATCAAGAGCATCTATGACAACTCGACAAAGACAACCAACACACTGAACCCTCACCAACCACCCCCGACACCCTGAAGCCAGCGATCGACAACTGGACAGCCCTCACCACCGAAGACACACTGAAGACGATGAAGTCAATCCACTCCGGGCCCCCACGGACCCCTGCCCCCACCACATTTTCAACAGAGCCGCCAACACCATCGCACCCATGCTCTGCCACACCATCAACTGCTCCTGGCAACCGCCACGTTCCCGACGACTGGAAACATGCAGAGGTCAACCCCTCCTGAAGAAACCCTCGGCGGACTCCACCGACCTCAAAAACTACAGACCCATCTCCCTGCTCCCGTTCCCAGCGAAAGTCATCGAGAAAGCCATCAACAGCCAACTCGCCACATTCATCGAAGAGCACAACATCCTCGCCTCCTCCCAATCCGGGTTCAGAAAAAACCACAGTACGGAAACCGCCCTCCTCGCTGCAACAGATGAAATCCGCACCCTACTGGACAAAGGAGAAACAGCAGCCCTCATCCTCCTCGACCTCTCAGCGGCGTTAGACAGTCGCTCACCGCATCCTAATACGCAGACTCCACGACGCAGGGATCCAAGACAAGGCCCTCAACTGGATCTGCTCCTTCCTCTCCGGCAGAACGCAGCGGGTCAGACTCCCCCTACACCTACCACCTGCGGAGTCCCACAGGAGTCCTCCCTCAGACCTACACTCTTTAACGTCTACATGGCTCCGCTCGCTCCCATCGTCAGAACCTACGGACTCAACATTGTGTCATACGCAGACGACACCCAACTCATCCTCTCCCTATCCAACGAACCCAATACCACCAGACACAATTTTCGAGAAGGCATGGAAGCCATCGCCAAATGGATGAAAAACAGCTGGCTACAACTAAACACCAACAAAACAGAAGTACTCATCATGGGCTCAAACCCCGACACATGGAACGACACCTGGTGGCCCCCCGTCCTCGGAAGCCCGCCCTCCCCACGGACCACGCACGCAACCTGAGAATCATCCTGGACTCCGAGCTCAAAATGGACTGCCAGATCAACTCCGTCTCGTCCTCCTGTTTCCACACCCTCCGCCTCCTACGTAAGACCTTCAAATGGATCCCCCTCGAACACAGAAAGACCGTCACTCATGCCCTGGTCACCAGCAGACTCGACTACGGCAACGCACTCTACACCGGAATAAACAAAAACCTCACCCGCAAGCTACAGAACATCCAGAACGCCGCCGCAAGACTGGTCCTCAACCTGCCAAGACACTGCCACATCTCCCAGCACCTGCGCACACTCCACTGGCTCCCCATCGAAGCTAGAGTCACCTTCAAGATGCTCACCCACGCCCACAAGGCCCTCCACGACACCGGACCAGCATACCTGAACAGCCGACTCAAATTCCACGCACCCCAGAGGACCCTACGATCTGCCCAGCTCTCCTACGCTGTGGTCCCCCGCACCAGAAAGACCAGATTGGGAGGCCGCTCCTTCTCCTTCCTCGCGGCCCGAGACTGGAACGCCCTGCCGCTCCACCTCAGACAGACAACATCGCTCCCCATTTTTGCAAGGAGCCTCAAAACCTGGCTCTTCGACAGACCCCCCCTTGATGGACTGGAACCTGCTAACCCCCCCCCCAGCGCCTTCAGATCTTTACGGGTGAGTAGTCGTGCTTAACAAACGCCTGATTGATTGATTGAAATGTGGTTAGAAGGGTGTGCGCAGGGATTAGTGTTACACATGGTTAGAGTGATGTGTGCAGGGGATTAGTGTTAAATGTGGTTAGAGGGGTGTGTGCAGGGATCAGTGTTACACACAGTAAGAGGGGTGTGTGCAGGGGATTAGTGTTACACATGGTTGGAGGGGTGTGTGCAAGGATTAGTGTTACATGTGGTTAAAGGGTGTGTGCGGGCATTAGTGTTACACATGGTTGGAGGGTTGTGTGCAAGGATTAGTGTTACATGTGGTTAGAGGAGTGTGTGCAGGGATTAGTGTTACACACGGTTAAAGGGGTGTGTGCAGGGGATTAGTGTTACATGTGGTTAGAGCGATGTGTGCAGGGATTAATGTTACATGTGGTTAGAGGGGTGTGTGCGGGGATTAGTGTTACATGTGGTTAGTGGGGTGTGCGGGGATTAGTGTTACACGTGGTTGGAGGGGTGTGTCCAAGGATTAGTGTTACATGTGGTTAGAGGGGTGTGTGTGAGGATTAGTGTTACATGTGGTTAGAGGGGTGTGTGTGGGGATTAGTGTTACATGTGGTAAGAGGGGTGTGTGCGAGGATTAAAGTGACATGTGTTTAGAGGGGTGTGTGCGGGGATTAGTGTTACACATGGTTAGAGGGGTATGTGCAGGGGATTAGTGTTACACATGGTGGGAGGGGTGTGTGCGGAGATTAGTGTTACACAAGGTTAGAGGGGTGTGTGCGGGGATTAGTGTTACATGTGGTTAGAGGGGTGTGTGCAGGGATTAGTGTTACACACGGTTAGAGAGGTGTGTGCAGGGGATTAGTGTTACATATAGTTGGAGCTGTGTTCGCGGGATTAGTGTTACAGGTGGTTGGAGGGGTGTATAAGAGTATTAGTGTTACATGTGGTTAGAGCGGTGTGTGCACGGGGATTAGTGTTACAGATGGTTAGAGGGGTATGTGTAGGGGATTAGTGTGACACATGGTTAGAGTGGTGTGTGCAGGGGATTAGTGTTAAATGTGGACAAACTCAGCACCTTTTTCCACCACAAAATCAAGAGCATCTATGACAACTCGACAAAGACAACCAACACACTGAACCCTCACCAACCACCCCCGACACCCTGAAGCCAGCGATCGACAACTGGACAGCCCTCACCACCGAAGACACACTGAAGACGATGAAGTCAATCCACTCCGGGCCCCCACGGACCCCTGCCCCCACCACATTTTCAACAGAGCCGCCGACACCATCGCACCCATGCTCTGCCACACCATCAACTGCTCCCTGGCAACCGCCACATTCCCCGACGACTGGAAACACGCCGAGGTCAACCCCCTCCTGAAGAAACCCTCGGCGGACTCCACTGACCTCAAAAACTACAGACCCATCTCCCTGCTCCCGTTCCCAGCGAAAGTCATCGAGAAAGCCATCAACAGCCAACTCGCCACATTCATCGAAGAGCACAACATCCTCGCCTCCTCCCAATCCGGGTTCAGAAAAAACCACAGTACGTAAACCGCCCTCCTCGCTGCAACAGACGAAATCCGCACCCTACTGGACAAAGGAGAAACAGCAGCCCTCATCCTCCTCGACCTCTCAGCGGCGTTAGACAGTCGCTCACCGCATCCTAATACGCAGACTCCACAACGCAGGGATCCAAGACAAGGCCCTCAACTGGATCTGCTCCTTCCTCTCCGGCAGAACGCAGCGGGTCAGACTCCCCCTACACCTACCACCTGCGGAGTCCCCCAGGAGTCCTCCCTCAGACCTACACTCTTTAACGTCTACATGGCTCCGCTCGCTCCCATCGTCAGAACCTACGGACTCAACATTGTGTCATACGCAGACGACACCCAACTCATCCTCTCCCTATCCAACGAACCCAATACCACCAGACACAATTTTCGAGAAGGCATGGAACCCGTCGCCAAATGGATGAAAAACAGCTGGCTACAACTAAACACCAACAAAACAGAAGTACTCATCATGGGCCCAAACCCCGATGCATGGAACGACACCTGGTGGCCCCCGTCCTCGGAAGCCCGCCCTCCCCCACGGATCATGCACGCAACCTGAGAATCATCCTGGACTCCGAGCGCAAAATGGACTGCCAGATCAACTCCGTCTCGTCCTCCTGTTTCCACACCCTCCGCCTCCTACGTAAGACCTTCAAATGGATCCCCCTCGAACACAGAAAGACCGTCACTCATGCCCTGGTCACCAGCAGACTCGACTACGGCAACGCACTCTACACCGGAATAAACAAAAACCTCACCCGCAAGCTACAGAACATCCAGAACGCCGCCGCAAGACTGGTCCTCAACCTGCCAAGACACTGCCACATCTCCCAGCACGTGCGCACACTCCACTGGCTCCCCATCGAAGCTAGAGTCACCTTCAAGATGCTCACCCACGCCCACAAGGCCCTCCACGACACCGGACCAGCATACCTGAACAGCCGACTCAAATTCCACGCACCCCAGAGGACCCTACGATCTGCCCAGCTCTCCTACGCTGTGGTCCCCCGCACCAGAAAGACCAGATTGGGAGGCCGCTCCTTCTCCTTCCTCGCGGCCCGAGCCTGGAACGTCCTGCCGCTCCACCTCAGACAGACAACATCGCTCCCCATTTTCGCAACGAGCCTCAAAACCTGGCTCTTCGACAGACCCCCCCTTGATGGACTGGAACCTGCTAACCACCCCAGCGCCTTCAGACCTTTATGGGTGAGTAGTCATGCTTAACAAACGCCTGATTGATTGATTGATTGAAATGTGGTTAGAAGGGTGTGTGCAGGGATTAGTGTTACACATGGTTAGAGTGATGTGTGCAGGGGATTAGTGTTAAATGTGGTTAGAGGGTGTGTGCAGGGATCAGTGTTACACACAGTAAGAGGGGTGTGTGCAGGGGATTAGTGTTACACATGGTTGGAGGGTGTGTGCAAGGATTAGTGTTACATGTGGTTAAAGGGTGTGTGCGGGCATTAGTGTTACACATGGTTGGAGGGTTGTGTGCAAGGATTAGTGTTACATGTGGTTAGAGGAGTGTGTGCAGGGATTAGTGTTACACACGGTTAAAGGGGTGTGTGCAGGGGATTAGTGTTACATGTGGTTAGAGCGATGTGTGCAGGGATTAATGTTACATGTGGTTAGAGGGGTGTGTGCGGGGATTAGTGTTACATGTGGTTAGTGGGGTGTGCGGGGATTAGTGTTACACGTGGTTGGAGGGGTGTGTCCAAGGATTAGTGTTACATGTGGTTAGAGGGGTGTGTGTGAGGATTAGTGTTACATGTGGTTAGAGGGGTGTGTGTGGGGATTAGTGTTACATGTGGTAAGAGGGGTGTGTGCGAGGATTAAAGTGACATGTGTTTAGAGGGGTGTGTGCGGGGATTAGTGTTACACATGGTTAGAGGGGTATGTGCAGGGGATTAGTGTTACACATGGTGGGAGGGGTGTGTGCGGAGATTAGTGTTACACAAGGTTAGAGGGGTGTGTGCGGGGATTAGTGTTACATGTGGTTAGAGGGGTGTGTGCAGGGATTAGTGTTACACACGGTTAAAGGGGTGTGTGCAGGGGATTAGTGTTACATGTGGTTAGAGCGATGTGTGCGGGGATTAGTGTTACACATGGTTGGAGGGGTGTGTGTGCGAGGATTAGTGTTACATGTGGTTAAAGGGGTGTGTGCAGGGGATTAGTGTTACATGTGGTTAGAGCGATGTGTGCGGGGATTAATGTTACATGTGGTTAGATGGGTGTGTGCGGGGATTAGTGTTACATGTGGTTAGTGGGGTGTGCGGGGATTAGTGTTACACGTGGTTGGAGGGGTGTGTCCAAGGATTAGTGTTACATGTGGTTAGAGGGTGTGTGTGAGGATTAGTGTTACATGTGGTTAGAGGGGTGTGTGTGGGGATTAGTGTTACATGTGGTAAGAGGGGTGTGTGCGAGGATTAAAGTGACATGTGGTTAGAGGGTGTGTGCGGGGATTAGTGTTACACATGGTTAGAGGGGTATGTGCAGGGGATTAGTGTTACACATGGTTGGAGGGGTGTGTGTGGGGATTAGTGTTACACAAGGTTAGAGGGGTGTGTGCGGGGATTAGTGTTACATGTGGTTAGAGGGGTGTGTGCAGGGATTAGTGTTACACACGGTTAAAGGGGTGTGTGCCGTGGATTAGTGTTACATGTGGTTAGAGCGATGTGTGCGGGGATTAGTGTTACACATGGTTGGAGGGGTGTGTGCGAAGATTAGTGTTACATGTGGTTAGAGGGGTGTGTGTAGGGATTAGTGTTACATGTGGTTAGAGGGGTGTGTGTGGGAATTGGTGTTACATGTGGTTAGAGGGGTGTGTGTGAGGATTAGTGTTACATGTGGTTAGAGGGGTGTGTGTGGGGATTAGTGTTACATGTGGTTAAAGGGTGTGTGCGGGCATTAGTGTTACACATGGTTGGAGGGGTGTGTGCGTGGATAAGTGTTACATGTGGTTAGAGGGGTGTGTGCAGGGGATTAGTGTTACATATAGTTGCGGCTGTGTTTGCGGGATTAGTGTTACAGGTGGTTGGAGGGGTGTATAAGAGGATTAGTGTTACATGTGGTTAGAGCGGTGTGTGCACGGGGATTAGTGTTACACATGGTTAGAGGGGTATGTGTAAGGGATTAGTGTGACACATGGTTAGAGTGGTGTGTGCAGGGGATTAGTGTTAAATGTGGACAAACTCAGCACCTTTTTCCACCCCAAAATCAAGAGCATCTATGACAACTCGACAAAGACAACCAACACACTGAACCCTCACCAACCACCCCCGACACCCTGAAGCCAGCGATCGACAACTGGACAGCCCTCACCACCGAAGACACACTGAAGACGATGAAGTCAATCCACTCCGGGCCCCCACGGACCCCTGCCCCCACCACATTTTCAACAGAGCCGCCAACACCATCGCACCCATGCTCTGCCACACCATCAACTGCTCCCTGGCAACCGCCACGTTCCCCGACGACTGGAAACATGCAGAGGTCAACCCCCTCCTGAAGAAACCCTCGGCGGACTCCACCGACCTCAAAAACTACAGACCCATCTCCCTGCTCCCGTTCCCAGCGAAAGTCATTGAGAAAGCCATCAACAGCCAACTCGCCACATTCATCGAAGAGCACAACATCCTCGCCTCCTCCCAATCCGGGTTCAGAAAAAACCACAGTACGGAAACCGCCCTCCTCGCTGCAACAGATGAAATCCGCACCCTACTGGACAAAGGAGAAACAGCAGCCCTCATCCTCCTCGACCTCTCAGCGGCGTTAGACAGTCGCTCACCGCATCCTAATACGCAGACTCCACGACGCAGGGATCCAAGACAAGGCCCTCAACTGGATCTGCTCCTTCCTCTCCGGCAGAACGCAGCGGGTCAGACTCCCCCTACACCTACCACCTGCGGAGTCCCACAGGAGTCCTCCCTCAGACCTACACTCTTTAACGTCTACATGGCTCCGCTCGCTCCCATCGTCAGAACCTACGGACTCAACATTGTGTCATACGCAGACGACACCCAACTCATCCTCTCCCTATCCAACGAACCCAATACCACCTTACACAATTTTCGAGAAGGCATGGAAGCCATCGCCAAATGGATGAAAAACAGCTGGCTACAACTAAACACCAACAAAACAGAAGTACTCATCATGGGCTCAAACCCCGACACATGGAACGACACCTGGTGGCCCCCGTCCTCGGAAGCCCGCCCTCCCCCACGGACCACGCACGCAACCTGAGAATCATCCTGGACTCCGAGCTCAAAATGGACTGCCAGATCAACTCCGTCTCGTCCTCCTGTTTCCACACCCTCCGCCTCCTACGTAAGACCTTCAAATGGATCCCCCTCGAACACAGAAAGACCGTCACTCATGCCCTGGTCACCAGCAGACTCGACTACGGCAACGCACTCTACACCGGAATAAACAAAAACCTCACCCGCAAGCTACAGAACATCCAGAACGCCGCCGCAAGACTGGTCCTCAACCTGCCAAGACACTGCCACATCTCCCAGCACCTGCGCACACTCCACTGGCTCCCCATCGAAGCTAGAGTCACCTTCAAGATGCTCACCCACGCCCACAAGGCCCTCCACGACACCGGACCAGCATACCTGAACAGCCGACTCAAATTCCACGCACCCCAGAGGACCCTACGATCTGCCCAGCTCTCCTACGCTGTGGTCCCCGCACCAGAAAGACCAGATTGGGAGGCCGCTCCTTCTCCTTCCTCGCGGCCCGAGACTGGAACGCCCTGCCGCTCCACCTCAGACAGACAACATCGCTCCCCATTTTTGCAAGGAGCCTCAAAACCTGGCTCTTCGACAGACCCCCTTGATGGACTGGAACCTGCTAACCCCCCCCAGCGCCTTCAGATCTTTACGGGTGAGTAGTCGTGCTTAACAAACGCCTGATTGATTGATTGAAATGTGGTTAGAAGGGTGTGCGCAGGGATTAGTGTTACACATGGTTAGAGTGATGTGTGCAGGGGATTAGTGTTAAATGTGGTTAGAGGGGTGTGTGCAGGGATCAGTGTTACACACAGTAAGAGGGGTGTGTGCAGGGGATTAGTGTTACACATGGTTGGAGGGGTGTGTGCAAGGATTAGTGTTACATGTGGTTAAAGGGTGTGTGCGGGCATTAGTGTTACACATGGTTGGAGGGTTGTGTGCAAGGATTAGTGTTACATGTGGTTAGAGGAGTGTGTGCAGGGATTAGTGTTACACATGGTTAAAGGGGTGTGTGCAGGGGATTAGTGTTACATGTGGTTAGAGCGATGTGTGCGGGGATTAATGTTACATGTGGTTAGAGGGGTGTGTGCGGGGATTGGTGTTACATGTGGTTAGTGGGGTGTGCAGGGATTAGTGTTACACGTGGTTGGAGGGGTGTGTCCAAGGATTAGTGTTACATGTGGTTAGAGGGGTGTGTGTGAGGATTAGTGTTACATGTGGTTAGAGGGGTGTGTGTGGGGATTGGTGTTACATGTGGTAAGAGGGGTGTGTGCGAGGATTAAAGTGACGTGGTTAGAGGGGTGTGTGCGGGGATTAGTGTTACACATGGTTAGAGGGGTATGTGCAGGGGATTAGTGTTACACTAGGTGGGAGGGGTGTGTGCGGGGATTAGTGTTACACAAGGTTAGAGGGGTGTGTGCGGGGATTAGTGTTACATGTGGTTAGAGGGGTGTGTGCAGGGATTAGTTTTACACACGGTTAAAGGGATGTGTGCAGGGGATTAGTGTTACATGTGGTTAGAGCGATGTGTGCGGGGATTAGTGTTACACGTGGTTGGAGGGGTGTGTGCGAGGATTAGTGTTACATGTGGTTAAAGGGGTGTGTGCAGGGGATTAGTGTTACATGTGGTTAGAGCGATGTGTGCGGGGATTAATGTTACATGTGGTTAGAGGGGTGTGTGCGGGGATTAGTGTTACATGTGGTTAGTGGGGTGAGCGGGGATTAGTGTTACACGTGGTTGGAGGGGTGTGTCCAAGGATTAGTGTTACATGTGGTTAGAGGGGTGTGTGTGAGGATTAGTGTTACATGTGTTTAGAGGGGTGTGTGTGGGGATTAGTGTTACATGTGGTAAGAGGGGTGTGTGCGAGGATTAAAGTGACATGTGGTTAGAGGGGTGTGTGCGGGGATTAGTGTTACACATGGTTAGAGGGGTATGTGCAGGGGATTAGTGTTACACATGGTTGGAGGGGTGTGTGTGGGGATTAGTGTTACACAAGGTTAGAGGGGTGTGTGCGGGGATTAGTGTTACATGTGGTTAGACTGGTGTGTGCAGGGATTAGTGTGACACGGTTAAAGGGGTGTGTGCAGGGGATTAGTGTTACATGTGGTTAGAGCGATGTGTGCGGGGATTAGTGTTACACATGGTTGGAGGGGTGTGTGCGAGGATTAGTGTTACATGTGGTTAGAGGGGTGTGTGCAGGGATTAGTGTTACATGTGGTTAGAGGGGTGTGTGTGGGAATTAGTGTTACATGAGGTTAGAGGGGTGTGTGTGAGGATTAGTGTTACATGTGGTTAGAGGGGTGTGTGTGGGGATTAGTGTTACATGTGGTAAGAGGGGTGTGTGCGAGGATTAAAGTAACATGTGGTTAGAGGGGTGTGTGCGGGGATTAGTGTTACACATGGTTAGAGGGGTATGTGCAGGGGATTAGTGTTACACATGGTTGGAGGGGTGTGTGCGAGGATTAGTGTTACACAAGGTTAGAGGGGTGTGTGTGGGGATTAGTGTTACATGTGGTTAGAGGGGTGTGTGCAGGGATTAGTGTTACACACGGTTAAAGGGGTGTGTGCAGGGGATTAGTGTTACATGTGGTTAGAGCGATGTGTGCAGGGATTAGTGTTACACGTGGTTGTAGGGGTGTGTGCGAGGACTAGTGTTACATGTGGTTAGAGGGGTGTGTGCGAGGATTAGTGTTACTTGTGGTTAGAGGGGTGTATGCGGGGATTAGTGTTACATGTGGTTAGAGGGGTGTGTGCACGGGGATTAGTGTTAAACATGGTTAGAGGGGTATGTGCAGGGGATTAGTTACACATGGTTGGTGGGGTCTGTGCGGGGATTAGTGTTACACAATGTTAGAGGGGTGTGTGCAGAGATTAGTGTTACATGTGGTTAGAGGTGTGTGTGCCGGGATTAGTGTTACACATGTTTGGAGGGATGTGTGCAGGGGATTAGTGTTACACACGGTTAGTGGGGTGTGTGCAGGGGATTAGTGTTACACATGGTTAGATGGGTGGGTGCGGGATTAGTGTTGCACATGGTTGGAGGGGTGTGTGCATGGGATTAGTGTTACACATGGTTGGAGGGGTATGTGCAAGGATTAGTGTTACATGTGGTTAAAGGGTGTGTGCAGGCATTAGTGTTACACATGGTTGGAGGGGTGTGTGCGTGGATAAGTGTTACTTGTGGTTAGAGGCGTGTGTGCAGGGATTAGTGTTACACACGGTTAGAGCGGTGTGTGCAGGGGATTAGTGTTACATATAGTTGGAGCTGTGTTTGCGGGATTAGTGTTACAGGTGGTTGGAGGGGTGTATACGAGGATTAGTGTTACATGTTGTTAGAGTGGTGTGTGCACGGAGATTAGTGTTACACATGGTTAGAGGGGTATGTGTAGGGGATTAGTGTGACACATGGTTGGAGGGGTGTGTGAAGGGGATTAGTGTTACACATGGTTAGAGTGGTATGTGCAGGGGATTAGTGTTAAATGTGGACAAACTCAGCACCTTTTTCCACCACAAAATCAAGAGCATCTATGACAACTTCGACAAAGACAACCAACACACTCAACCCTCACCAACCACCCCTGACACGCTGAAGCCAGCGATCGACAACTGGACAGCCCTCACCACCGAAGACACACTGAACACGATGAAGTCAATCCACTCCGGGCCCCCACGGACCCCTGCCCCCACCACATTTTCAACAGAGCCGCCGACACCATCGCACCCATGCTCTGCCACACCATCAACTGCTCCCTGGCAACCGCCACGTTCCCCGACGACTGGAAACACGCCGAGGTCAACCCCCTCCTGAAGAAACCCTCGGCGGACTCCACCGACCTCAAAAACTACAGACCCATCTCCCTGCTCCCGTTCCCAGCGAAAGTCATCGAGAAAGCCATCAACAGCCAACTCGCCACATTCATCGAAGAGCACAACATCCTCGCCTCCTCCCAATCCGGGTTCAGAAAAAACCACAGTACGGAAACCGCCCTCCTCGCTGCAACAGATGAAATCCGCACCCTACTGGACAAAGGAGAAACAGCAGCCCTCATCCTCCTCGACCTCTCAGCGGCGTTAGACAGTCGCTCACCGCATCCTAATACGCAGACTCCACGACGCAGGGATCCAAGACAAGGCCCTCAACTGGATCTGCTCCTTCCTCTCCGGCAGAACGCAGCGGGTCAGACTCCCCCTACACCTACCACCTGCGGAGTCCCACAGGAGTCCTCCCTCAGACCTACACTCTTTAACGTCTACATGGCTCCGCTCGCTCCCATCGTCAGAACCTACAGACTCAACATTGTGTCATACGCAGACGACACCCAACTCATCCTCTCCCTATCCAACGAACCCAATACCACCAGACACAATTTTCGAGAAGGCATGGAAGCCATCGCCAAATGGATGAAAAACAGCTGGCTACAACTAAACACCAACAAAACAGAAGTACTCATCATGGGCTCAAACCCCGACACATGGAACGACACCTGGTGGCCCCCCGTCCTCGGAAGCCAGCCCTCCCCCACGGACCACGCACGCAACCTGAGAATCATCCTGGACTCCGAGCTCAAAATGGACTGCCAGATCAACTCAGTCTCGTCCTCCTGTTTCCACACCCTCTACCTCCTACGTAAGACCTTCAAATGGACCCCCCTCGAACACAGAAAGACCGTCACTCATGCCCTGGTCACCAGCAGACTCGACTACGGCAACGCACTCTACGCCGGAATAAACAAAAACCTCACCCGCAAGCTACAGAACATCCAGAACACCGCCGCAAGACTGGTCCTCGACCTGCCAAGACACTGCCACATCTCCCAGCACCTGCGCACACTCCACTGGCTCCCCATCGAAGCTAGAGTCACCTTCAAGATGCTCACCCACGCCCACAAGGCCCTCCACGACACCGGACCAGCATACCTGAACAGCCGACTCAAATTCCACGCACCCCAGAGGACTCTACGATCTGCCCAGCTCTCCTACGCTGTGGTCCCCCGCACCATAAAGACCAGATCGGGAGGCCGCTCCTTCTCCTTCCTCGCGGCCCAAGCCTGGAACGCCCTGCCTCTCCACCTCAGACAGACAACATCGCTCCCCATTTTCGCAAGGAACCTCAAAACCTGGCTCTTCGACAGACCCCCCGTGATGGACTGGAACCTGCTAACCCCCCCCAGCGCCTTGAGACCTTTACGGGTGAGTAGTCGCGCTTAACAAACGACTGATTGATTGATTGATTGAAATGTGGTTAGAAGGGTGTGTGCAGGGATTAGTGTTACACATGGTTAGAGTGATATGTGCAGGGGATTAGTGTTAAATGTGGTTAGAGGGGTGTGTGCAGGGATCAGTGTTACACACAGTAAGACTGGTGTGTGCAGGGGATTAGTGTTACACATGGTTGGAGGGGTGTGTGCAAGGATTAGTGTTACATGTGGTTAGAGGGGTGTGTGCAGGGATTAGTGTTACACACGGTTAAAGGGGTGTGTGCAGGGATTAGTGTTACATGTGGTTAGAGGGGTGTGTGCAGGGATTAGTGTTACACACGGTTAAAGGGGTGTGTGCAGGGGATTAGTGTTACATGTGGTTAGAGCGATGTGTGCGGGGATTAATGTTACATGTGGTTAGAGGGGTGTGTGCGGGGATTAGTGTTACATGTGGTTAGTGGGGTGTGCGGGGATTAGTGTTACACATGGTTGGAGGGGTGTGTCCAAGGATTAGTGTTACATGTGGTTAGAGGGGTGTGTGTGAGGATTAGTGTTACATCTGGTTAGAGGGGTGTGTGTGGGGATTAGTGTTACATGTGGTAAGAGGGGTGTGTGCGAGGATTAAAGTGACATGTGGTTAGAGGGGTGTGTGCGGGGATTAGTGTTACACATGGTTAGAGGGGTATGTGCAGGGGATTAGTGTTACACATGGTTGGAGGGGTGTGTGCGGGGATTAGTGTTACACAAGGTTAGAGGGGTGTGTGCGGGGATTAGTGTTACATGTGGTTAGAGGGGTGTGTGCAGGGATTAGTGTTACAAACGGTTAAAGGGGTGTGTGCAGGGGATTAGTGTTACATGTGGTTAGAGCGATGTGTGCGGGGATTAGTGTTACACGTGGTTGGAGGGGTGTGTGCGAGGATTAGGGTTACATGCGGTTAGAGGGGTGTGTGCAGGGATTAGTGTTACATGTGGTTAGAGGGGTGTGTGTGGGAATTAGTGTTACATGTGGTTAGAGGGGTGTATGCGGGGATTAGTGTTACATGTGGTTAGAGGGGTGTGTGCATGGGGATTAGTGTTAAACAATGGTTAGAGGGGTATGTGCAGGGGATTAATGTTACACATGGTTGGTGGGGTCTGTGCGGGGATTAGTGTTACACAATGTTAGAGGGGTGTGTGCAGGGATTAGTGTTACATGTGGTTAGAGGTGTGTGTGCCGCGATTAGTGTTACACATGGTTGGAAGGGTGTGTGCAAGGATTAGTGTTACACGTGGTTAAAGGGGTGTGTGCGCGGGCATTAGTGTTACACATGGTTGGAGGGGTGTGTGCAAGGTTTAGTGTTACATGTGGTAAGAGGGGTTTGTGCAAGGATTAGTGTTACACATGCTTAGAGGGGTGTGTGCGGGGATTAGTGTTGCACATGGTTGGAGGGGTGTGTGCGGGGATTAGTGTTACACATGTTTGGAGGGGTGTGTGCAGGGGATTAGTGTTACACATGGTTAGAGGGGTTTGTGCAGGGGATTAGTGTTACACATCGTTAGTTATGTATGCAGGGGATTAGTGTTAAATGTCATTAGAGGGGTGTGTGCAGGGATTAGTTTTACACATGGTTAGAGGGCTGTGTGCATGGGATTAGTGTTACACATGGTTGGAGGGGTGTGTGCAAGGATTAGTGTTACATGTGGTTAGAGGGGTATGTGGAGGGGATTAGGGTAACACATGGTTGGAGGGGTGTGTGTGGGATTAGTGTTACATGTGGTTAGAGGGGTGTGTGCGAGGATTAGTGTTACATGTGGTTAGAGGGGTGTGTGCAGGGAATTAGTGTTACACGTGGTTAGAGGGGTATGTGCAGGGGATTAGTGTTACACATGGTTAGTGATGTGTGCAGGGGATTAGTGTTAAATGTGGTTAGAGGGGTGTGTGCAGGGATTCGTTTTACACACGGTTAGAGGGGTGTGTGCAAGGATTAGTGTTACATGTGGTTAAAGGGTGTGTGCGGGCATTAGTGTTACATGTGGTTAGAGGGGTGTGTGCGGGGATTAGTGTTACATATGGTTGGATGGTTGTTTGCGGGATTAGTGTTACACGTGGTTGGAGGGGTGTATACAAGGAGTATAGAGGGGTGTGTGCGAGGATTAGTGCTACATGTGGTTAGAGGGGTGTGTGCAGGGAATTAGCATTACAAGTGGTTAGAGGGGTATGTGCAGGGGATTAGTGTTACACATGGGTGGAGGGGTGTGTGCAGGGGATTAGTGTTACACGTGGTTGGAGGGGTGTATACAAGGATTAGTGTTACATGTGGTTAGAGGTGTGTGTGCGAGGATTAGTCTTACATGTGGTTAGAGGGGTGTGTGCTGGGATTAGTGTTACATGTGGTTAGAGGGGTATGTGCAGGGATTAGTGTTACATGTGGTTAGAGGGGTGTGTGCGGGGTTTAGTGTTATGCATGGTTGGAGGGGTGTGTGCAGGGGATTAGTGTTACAAATGGTTGGAGGGGTGTGTGCAGGGATTAGTGTTACACATTTTTGGAGGGGTGTGTGTGGGGATTAGTGTTACATGTGGTTAGAGGGGTGAGTGCGGGGATTAGTGTTACATGTGGTTGGAGGGTTGTGTGTGGGATTAGTGTTACACACAGTAAGAGGGGTGTGTCCAAGGATTAGTGTTACATGTGGTTAGAGCGATGTGTGCAGGGATTAATGTTACATGTGGTTAGAGGGGTGTGTGCACGGGATTAGTGTTACACATGGTTAGAGGGGTATGTGCAGGGGATTAGTGTTACACATGGTTGGAGGGGTGTTTGCGGGATTAGTGTTACACATGTTTGGAGGGGTGTATACAAGGATTACTGTTACATGTGGTTAGAGGGATGTGTGCGAGGATTAGTGTTACATGTGGTTAGAGGGGTGTGTGCACGGGGATTAGTGTTACACATGGTAAAAGGGGTATGTGCAGGGGATTAGTGTCACACATGGTTGGAGGGGTGTGTCTGGGGATTAGTGTTAGACAAGGTTAGAGTGATGTGTGCAGGGATTAGTGTTACACACGGTTAGAGGGGTGTGTGCAGGGGATTAGTGTTACACATGGTTAGAGTGATGTGTGCAGGGGATTAGTGTTAAATGTGGTTAGAGGGGTGTGTGCAGGGTTTAGTGTTACACACAGTAAGAGGGGTGTGTGCAGGGGATTAGTGTTACACATGGTTGGAGGGGTGTGTGCAAGGATTAGTGTTACATGTGGTTAGAGGGGTGTGTCCAAGGATTAGTGTTACATGTGGTTAGAGCGATGTGTGCGAGGATTAATGTTACATGTGGTTAGAGGGGTGTGTGCACGGGATTAGTGTTACACATGGTTAGAGGGGTATGTGCAGGGGATTAGTGTTACAAATGGTTGGAGGGGTGTGTGCGGGGATTAGTGTTACACAAGGTTAGAGGGGTGTGTGCTGGGATTGGTGTTACATGTGGTTAGAGGGGTGTGTGCAGGGATTAGTGTTACACACGGTTAAAGGGGTGTGTGCAGAAGATTAGTGTTACATGTCGTTAGAGCGATGTGTGCGGGGATTAGTGTTACACGTGGTTGGAGGTGTGTGTGCGAGGCTTAGTGTTACATGGTGTTAGAGGGGTGTGTGCGGGGATTAGTGTTACATGTGGTTAGAGGGGTGTGTGTGGGGATTAGAGTTACATGTGGTTAGAGGGGTGTGTGCGAGGATTAGTGTTACATGTGGTTAGAGGGGTGTGTGTAGGGATTAGTGTTACATGTGGTTGGAAGGGTGTGTGCGAGGATTAGTGTTACTCGTGGTTAAAGGGGTGTGTGCGGGCATTAGTGTTACATGTGGTTAGAGGGGTGTGTGCAGGTGATTAGTGTTATACATGGTTAGAGGGGTGTGTGCAGGGATTAGTGTTAACACATGGTTGGAGGGGTGTATGCGAGCAATAGTGTTACACCTGGGCAGAGGGGTGTGTGCGGGGATTAGTGTTACATGTGGTTAGAGGGGTGTGTGTGGGGATTAGTGTTACATGTGGTTAGAGGGGTGTGTGCGAGGATTAGTGTTACATGTGGTTAGAGGGGTGTGTGCGGGGATTAGTGTTACATGTGGTTGGAGGGGTGTATACAAGGATTAGTGTTACATGTGGTTAGAGGGGTGTGTGCGAGGATTAGTGTTACATGTGGTTAGAGGGGTGTGTGCAGGGAATTAATGTTACACGTGGTTAGAGGGGTCTGTGCAGGGGATTAGTGTTACACATGGTTAGTGATGTGTGCAGGGGATTAGTGTTAAATGTGGTTAGAGGGGTGTGTGCAGGGATTAGTTTTACACACGGTTAGAGGGGTGTGTGCAAGGATTAGTGTTACATGTGGTTAAAGGGTGTGTGAGGTCATTAGTGTTACATGTGGTTAGAGGGGTGCGTGCGGGGATTAGTGTTACATATGGTTGGAGGGGTGTTTGTAGGATTAGTGTTACACGTGGTTGGAGGGGTGTATACAAGGATTAGTGTTACATGTGGTTAGAGGGGTGTGTGCGAGGATTAGTGTTACATGTGGTTAGAGGGGTGTGTGCAGGGAATTAGTGTTACATGTAGTTAGAGGGGTGTGTGCAGGGGATTAGTGTTACACATGGTTGGAGGGGTGTGTGCGGGGATTAGTGTTACACAAGGTTAGAGGGGTGTGTGCTGGGATTAGTGTTACATGTGGTGAGAGGGGTGTGTGTAGGGATTAGTGTTACATGTGGTTAGAGGGGTGTGTGCGGGGTTTAGTGTTACGCATGGTTGGAGGGGTGTGTGCAGGGGATTAGTCTTACAAATGGTTGGAGGGGTGTGTGCAGGGATTAGTGTTACACATTTTTGGAGGGGTGTGTGTGGGGATTAGTGTTACATGTTGTTAGAGGGGTGTGTGCGGGGATTAGTGTTACATGTGGTTGGAGGGTTGTGTGTGGGATTAGTGTTACACGTGGTTGGAGGGGTGGGTGCAGGGATTAGTGTTACACACAGTAAGAGGGGTGTGTGCAGGGGATTAGTGTTACACATGGTTGGAGGGATGTGTGCAAGGATTAGTGTTACATGTGGTTAGAGGGGTGTGTCCAAGGATTAGTGTTACATGTGGTTAGAGCGATGTGTGCAGGGATTAATGTTACATGTGGTTAGGGGGTGTGTGCACGGGATTAGTGTTACACATGGTTAGAGGGGTATGTGCAGGGGATTAGTGTTACACATGGTTGGAGGGGTGTGTGCGGGGAATAGTGTTACACAAGGTTAGAGGGGTGTGTGCTGGGATTGGTGTTACATGTGGTTAGAGGTTTGTGTGCAGGGATTAGTGTTACACACGGTTAAAGGGTGCGGGGATTAGTGTTACATGTGGTTAGAGGGGTGTGTGTGGGGATTAGTGTTACATGTGGTTAGAGGGGTGTGTGCGAGGATTAGTGTTACATGTGGTTAGAGGCGTGTGTGCGGGGATTAGTGTTACATGTGGTTAGAGTGGTGTGTGCAGGGTATTAGTGTTACACAAGGTTGGTGGGGTGTGTGCGGGGATTACTGTTACACATGGTTGGAAGGGTGTGTGCGAGGATTAGTGTTACTCGTGGTTAAAGGAGTGTGTGGGCGGGCATTAGTGTTACACATGGTTGGAGGGGTGTGTGCGAGGATAAGTGTTACATGTGGTTAGAGGGGTGTGTGCAGGGATTAGTGTTAAACACACAAGATGATGGACGGAATGTTGCACATTGGCAAAACATTCACCCCCAGTCACAGATCTGGGTTTAATCCATCGTTATTTTGCTCACCACGCCACCCCAGTTCAGACATGGCCATATGCAAATCAGTCTTGACCCTGTGCCTCATGGGAACAGTCCAGCCCGAACTGCCAAGCCATGTCTTCCCTGGACCGGAATCAAGCATCCTAGGACCGGTTTCTGGCTATCAGCCGTCATCAGCCAGGATAGCTTGACTCCAGTGGCGTAGTGAGCACGGGACCCACGTCTGGGCATACCCTTCCCACATAGGGTGAACAGCAAAACACACAAGATGATGGACGGAATGTTGCACATTGGCAAAACATTCACCCCCAGTCACAGATCTGGGTTTAATCCATCGTTATTTTGCTCACCACGCCACCCCAGTTCAGACATGGCCATATGCAAATCAGTCTTGACCCTGTGCCTCATGGGAACAGTCCAGCCCGAACTGCCAAGCCATGTCTTCCCTGGACCGGAATCAAGCATCCTAGGACCGGTTTCTGGCTATCAGCCGTCATCAGCCAGGATAGCTTGACTCCAGTGGCGTAGTGAGCACGGGACCCACGTCTGGGCATACCCTTCCCACATAGGGTGAACAGCAAAACACACAAGATGATGGACGGAATGTTGCACATTGGCAAAACATTCACCCCCAGTCACAGATCTGGGTTTAATCCATCGTTATTTTGCTCACCACGCCACCCCAGTTCAGACATGGCCATATGCAAATCAGTCTTGACCCTGTGCCTCATGGGAACAGTCCAGCCCGAACTGCCAAGCCATGTCTTCCCTGGACCGGAATCAAGCATCCTAGGACCGGTTTCTGGCTATCAGCCGTCATCAGCCAGGATAGCTTGACTCCAGTGGCGTAGTGAGCACGGGACCCACGTCTGGGCATACCCTTCCCACATAGGGTGAACAGCAAAACACACAAGATGATGGACGGAATGTTGCACATTGGCAAAACATTCACCCCCAGTCACAGATCTGGGTTTAATCCATCGTTATTTTGCTCACCACGCCACCCCAGTTCAGACATGGCCATATGCAAATCAGTCTTGACCCTGTGCCTCATGGGAACAGTCCAGCCCGAACTGCCAAGCCATGTCTTCCCTGGACCGGAATCAAGCATCCTAGGACCGGTTTCTGGCTATCAGCAGTCATCAGCCAGGATAGCTTGACTCCAGTGGGCGTAGTGAGCACGGGACCCACGTCTGGGCATACCCTTCCACATAGGGTGAACAGCAAAACACACAAGATGATGGACGGAATGTTGCACATTGGCAAAACATTCACCCCCAGTCACAGATCTGGGTTTAATCCATCGTTATTTTGCTCACCACGCTACCCCAGTTCAGACATGGCCATATGCAAATCAGTCTTGACCCTGTGCCTCATGGGAACAGTCCAGCCCGAACTGCCAAGCCATGTCTTCCCTGGACCGGAATCAAGCATCCTAGGACCGGTTTCTGGCTATCAGCCGTCATCAGCCAGGATAGCTTGACTCCAGTGGCGTAGTGAGCACAGGACCCACGTCTGGGCATACCCTTCCCACATAGGGTGAACAGCAAAACACACAAGATGATGGACGGAATGTTGCACATTGGCAAAACATTCACCCCCAGTCACAGATCTGGGTTTAATCCATCGTTATTTTGCTCACCACGCCACCCCAGTTCAGACATGGCCATATGCAAATCAGTCTTGACCCTGTGCCTCATGGGAACAGTCCAGCCCGAACTGCCAAGCCATGTCTTCCCTGGACCGGAATCAAGCATCCTAGGACCGGTTTCTGGCTATCAGCCGTCATCAGCCAGGATAGCTTGACTCCAGTGGCGTAGTGAGCACGGGACCCACGTCTGGGCATACCCTTCCCACATAGGGTGAACAGCAAAACACACAAGACGTGGGTCCCGTGCTCACTGCGCCACTGTAGTCAGGCTATCCTGGCTGATGAGGGCTGAATGCCCGAAACCGGTCCTAGGATGCTTGATTCCGGTCCAGGAAGACATGGCTTGGCAGTTCAGTCTGGACTGTTCCCATGAGGCACAGGGTCAAGACTGATTTGCATATGGCCATGTCTGAACTGGGGTGGCGTGGTGAAGCAAAAATAGCGATGGATTAAACCCAGATCTGTGACTGGGGGTGAATGTTTGCCATTGTGCAACATTCCGTCCATCATCTTGTGTGTTTTGCAATTCACTCCCAAGTGGGAAGGGTATGCCCAGACGTGGGTCCCGTGCTCACTGCGCCACTGGAGTCAGGCTATCCTGGCTGATGAGGGCTGAATGCCCGAAACCGGTCCTAGGATGCTTGATTCCGGTCCAGGGAAGACATGGCTTGGCAGTTCAGTCTGGACTGTTCCCATGAGGCACAGGGTCAAGACTGATTTGCATATGGCCATGTCTGAACTGGGGTGGCGTGGTGAAGCAAAATAACGATGGATTAAACCCAGATCTGTGACTGGGGGTGAATGTTTGCCATTGTGCAACATTCCGTCCATCATCTTGTGTGTTTTGCAGGGATTAGTGTTACACATGGTTGGAGGTGTGTGTGTGAGCATTAGTGTTACACCTGGGCAGAGGGGTGTGTGCGGGGATTAGTGTTACATGTGGTTAGAGGGGTGTGTGTGGGGATTAGTGTTACATGTGGTTAGAGGGGTGTGTGCGAGGATTAGTGTTACATGTGGTTAGAGGGGTGTGTGCAGGGAATTAGTGTTACACGTGGTTAGAGGGGTGTGTGCAAGGATTAGTGTTACATGTGGTTAAAGGGTGTGTGCGGGCATTAGTGTTACATGTAGTTAGAGGGGTGTGTACGGGGATTAGTGTTACATATGGTTGGAGGGGTGTTTGTGGGATAAGTGTTACACGTGGTTGGAAGGGTGTATACAAGGATTAATGTTACATGTGGTTAGAGGGGTGTGTGCGAGGATTAGTGTTACATGTGGTTAGAGGGGTGTGTGCAGGGAATTAGTGTTACATGTGGTTAGAGGGGTATGTGCAGGGGATTAGTGTTACGCATGGGTGGAGGGGTGTGTGCAGGGGATTAGTGTTACACGTGGTTGGAGGCGTGTATACATGGATTAGTGTTACATGTGGTTAGAGGTGTGTGTGCGAGGATTAGTGTTACATGTGGTTAGAGGGGTGTGTGCTGGGATTAGTGTTACATGTGGTTAGAGGGGTGTGTGCAGGGATTAGTGTTACATGTGGTTAGAGGGGTGTGTGCAGGGATTAGTGTTACATGTGGTTAGAGGGGTGTGTGTGGGGTTTAGTGTTACGCATGGTTGGAGGGGTGTGTGCAGGGGATTAGTGTTACAAATGGTTGGAGGGGTGTGTGCAGGGATTAGTGTTACACATTTTTGGAGGGGTGTGTGTGGGGATTAGTGTTACATGTGGTTAGAGGGGTGAGTGTGGGGATTAGTGTTACATGTTGTTGGAGGGTTGTGTGTGGGATTAGTGTTACACACAGTAAGAGGGGTGTGTCCAAGGATTAGTGTTACATGTGGTTAGAGCGATGTGTGCAGGGATTAATGTTACATGTGGTTAGAGGGGTGTGTGCACGGGATTAGTGTTACACATGGTTAGAGGGGTATGTGCAGGGGATTAGTGTTACACATAGTTGGAGGGGTGTGTGCGGGATTAGTGTTACACATGGTTGGAGGGGTGTATACAAGGATTAGTGTTACATGTGGTTAGAGGGATGTGTGCGAGGATTAGTGTTACATGTGGTTAGAGGGGTGTGTGCACGGGGATTAGTGTTACACATGGTAAGAGGGGTATGTGCAGGGGATTAGTGTAACACATGGTTGGAGGGGTGTGTCCAGGGATTAGTGTTAGACAAGGTTAGAGTGGTGTGTGCATGGATTAGTGTTACACACGGTTAGAGGGGTGTATGCAGGGGATTAGTGTTACACATGGTTAGAGTGATGTGTGCAGGGGATTAGTGTTAAATGTGGTTAGAGGGGTGTGTGCAGGGTTTAGTGTTACACACAGTAAGAGGGGTGTGTGCAGGGGATTAGTGTTACACATGGTTGGAGGGGTGTGTGCAAGGATTAGTGTTACATGTGGTTAGAGGGATGTGTCCAAGGATTAGTGTTACATGTGGTTAGAGCGATGTGTGCGGGGATTAATGTTACATGTGGTTAGAGGGGTGTGTGCACGGGATTAGTGTTACACATGGTTAGAGGGATATGTGCAGGGATTAGTGTTACAAATGGTTGGAGGGGTGTGTGCGGGGATTAGTGTTACACAAGGTTAGAGGGGTGTGTGCTGGGATTGGTGTTACATGTGGTTAGAGGGGTGTGTGCAGGGATTAGTGTTACACGCGGTTAAAGGGGTGTGTGCAGGGGATTAGTGTTACATGTCGTTAGAGCGATGTGTGCGGGGATTAGTGTTACACGTGGTTGGAGGTGTGTGTGCGAGGCTTAGTGTTACATGGTGTTAGAGGGTGTGTGCGGGGATTAGTGTTACATGTGGTTAGAGGGGTGTGTGTGGGGATTAGTGTTACATGTGGTTAGAGGGGTGTGTGCGAGGATTAGTGTTACATGTGGTTGGAAGGGTGTGTGCGAGGATTAGTGTTACTCGTGGTTAAAGGGGTGTGTGCAGGGTTTAGTGTTACACACAGTAAGAGGGGTGTGTGCAGGGGATTAGTGTTACACATGGTTGGAGGGGTGTGTGCAAGGATTAGTGTTACATGTGGTTAGAGGGGTGTGTCCAAGGATTAGTGTTACATGTGGTTAGAGCGATGTGTGCGGGGATTAATGTTACATGTGGTTAGAGGGGTGTGTGCACGGGATTAGTGTTACACATGGTTAGAGGGGTATGTGCAGGGGATTAGTGTTACAAATGGTTGGAGGGGTGTTTGCGGGGATTAGTTTTACACAAGGTTAGAGGGGTGTGTGCTGGGATTGGTGTTACATGTGGTTAGAGGGGTGTGTGCAGGGGATTAGTGTTACATGTCGTTAGAGTGATGTGTGCAGGGATTAGTGTTACACGTGGTTAGAGGGGTGTTTGCGAGGATTAGTGTTACATGTGGTTAGAGGGGTGTGTGCGGGGATTAGTGTTACATGTGGTTAGAGGGGTGTGTGCACGGGGATTAGTGTTACACATGGTTAGAGGGGGATGTGCAGGGGATTAGTGTTACACAAGGTTGGTGGGGTGTGTGCGGGGATTACTGTTACACATGGTTGGAAGGGTGTGTGCGAGGATTAGTGTTACTCGTGGTTAAAGGGGTGTGTGCGGGCATTCGTGTTACACATGGTTGGAGGGGTGTGTGCGAGGATTAGTGTTACATGTGGTTAGAGGGGTGTGTGCAGGTGATTAGTGTTATACATGGTTAGAGGGGTGTGTGCAGGGATTAGTTTTACACATGGTTGGAGGGGTGTGTGCGAGCATTAGTGTTATACCTGGGCAGAGGGGTGTGTGCGGGGATTAGTGTTACATGTGGTTAGAGGGGTGTGTGTGAGGATTAGTGTTACATGTGGTTAGAGGGGTGTGTGCGAGGATTAGTGTTACATGTGGTTAGAGGGGTGTGTCGGGGATTAGTGTTACATGTGGTTGGAGGGGTGTATACAAGGATTAGTGTTACATGTGGTTAGAGGGGTGTGTGCGAGGATTAGTGTTACATGTGGTTAGAGGGGTGTGTGCAGGGAATTAATGTTACACGTGGTTAGAGGGGTATGTGCAGGGAATTAGTGTTACACATGGTTAGTGATGTGTGCAGGGGATTAGTGTTAAATGAGGTTAGAGGTGTGTGTGCAGGGATTAGTTTTACACACGGTTAGAGGGGTGTGTGCAAGGATTAGTGTTACATGTGGTTAAAGGGTGTGTGCGGGCATTAGTGTTACATGTGGTTAGAGGGGTGTGTGCGGGGATTAGTGTTGGAGGGGTGTTTGCGGGATTAGTGTTACACGTGGTTGTAGGGGTGTATACAAGGATTACTGTTACATGTGGTTAGAGGGGTGTGTGCGAGGATTAGTGTTACATGTGGTTAGAGGGGTGTGTGCAGGGAATTAGTGTTACATGTGGTTAGAGGGGTATGTGCAGGGGATTAGTGTTACACATGGCTGGAGGGGTGTGTGCGTGGATTAGTGTTACACAAGGTTAGAGGGGTGTGTGCTGGGATTAGTGTTACATGTGGTTAGAGGGGTGTGTGCAGGGATTAGTGTTACATGTGGTTAGAGGGGTGTGTGTGGGGTTTAGTGTTACGCATGGTTGGAGGGGTGTGTGCAGGGGATTAGTCTTACATATGGTTGGAGGGGTGTGTGCAGGGATTAGTGTTACATGTGGTTAGAGGGGTGTGTGTGGGGATTAGTGTTACATGTGGTTGGAGGGTTGTGTGTGGGATTAGTGTTACACATGGTTAGAGGGGTGTGTGCAGGGATTAGTCTTACACACAGTAAGAGGGGTGTGTGCAGGGGATTAGTGTTACACATGGTTGGAGGGGTGTGTGCAAGGATTAGTGTTTCATGTGGTTAGAGGGGTGTGTCCAAGGATTAGTGTTACATGTGGTTAGAGCGATGTGTGCAGGGATTAATGTTACATGTGGTTGGGGGGTGTGCACGGGATTAGTGTTACACATGGTTAGAGGGGTATGTGCAGGGGATTAGTGTTACACATGGTTGGAGGGGTGTGTGCGGGGATTAGTGTTACACAAGGTTAGAGGGGTGTGTGCTGGGATTAGTGTTACATGTGGTTAGAGGGGTGTGTGTGGGGATTAGTGTTACATGTGGTTAGAGGGGTGTGTGCGGATATTAGTGTTACATGTGGTTAGAGGGGTGTGTGCGGGGATTAGTGTTACTTGTGGTTAGAGGGGTGTGTGCACGATGATTAGTTACACATGGTTAGAGGGGTATGTGCAGAGGATTAGTGTTACACAAGGTTGGTGGGGTGTGTGCGGGGATTACTGTTACACATGGTTGGAAGGGTGTGTGCGAGGATTAGTGTTACTCGTGGTTAAAGTGGTGTGTGCGCGGCATTAGTGTTACACATGGTTGGAGGGGTGTGTGCGAGGATTTGTGTTACATGTGGTTAGAGTGGTGTGTGCAGGGGATTAGTGTTATACATGGTTAGAGGGGTGTGTGCAGGGATTAGTGTTACACATGGTTGAAGGGGTATGTGCGAGCATTAGTGTTACACCTGGGCAGAGGGGTGTGTGCGGGGATTAGTGTTACATGTGGTTAGAGGGGTGTGTGTGGGATTAGTGTTACATGGGGTTAGAGGGGTGTGTGCGAGGATTAGTGTTACATGTGGTTAGAGGGGTGTGTGCGGGGATTAGTGTTACATGTGGTTGGAGGGGTGTATAGAAGGATTAGTGTTACATGTGGTTAGAGGGGTGTGTGCGAGGATTAGTGTTACATGTGGTTAGAGGGGTGTGTGCAGGGAATTAGTGTTACAGGTGGTTAGAGGGGTATGTGCAGGGGATTAGTGTTACACATGGTTAGTGATGTGTGCAGGGGATTAGTGTTAAATGTGGTTAGAGGGGTGTGTGCAAGGATTAGTGTTACATGTGGTTAAAGGGTGTGTGCGGGCATTAGTGTTACATGTGGTTAGAGGGGTGTGTGCGGGGATTAGTGTTACATATGGTTGGAGGGGTGTTTGCGGGATTAGTGTTACACGTGGTTGGAGGGGTGTATACAAGGATTAGTGTTACATGTGGTTAGAGGTGTGTGTGCTGGGATTAGTGTTACATGTGGTTAGAGGGGTGTGTGCAGGGATTAGTGTTACATGTGGTTAGAGGGGTGTGTGCGGGGTTTAGTGTTAAGCATGGTTGGAGGGGTGTGTGCAGGGGATTAGTGTTACATGTGGTTAGAGGGGTTTGTGCAGGGAATTAGTGTTACATGTGGTTAGAGGGGTATGTGCAGGGGATTAGTGTTACACGTGGTTGGAGGGGTGTATACAAGGATTAGTGTTACATGTGGTTAGAGGTGTGTGTGCGAGGATTAGTGTTACATGTGCTTAGAGGGGTGTGTGCTGGGATTAGTGTTACATGTGGTTAGAGGGGTGTGTGTGCAGGGATTAGTGTTACATGTGGTTAGAGGGGTGTGTGCGGTGTTTAGTGTTAAGCATGGTTGGAGGGGTGTGTGCAGGGGATTAGTGTTACAAATGGTTGGAGGGGGTGTGCAGGGATTAGTGTTACACATTTTTGGAGGGGTGTGTGTGGGGATTAGTGTTACATGTGGTTAGAGGGGTGAGTGCGGGGTTTAGTGTTACATGTGGTTGGAGGGTTGTGTGTGGGATTAGTGTTACACACAGTAAGAGGGGTCTGTCCAAGGATTAGTGTTACATGTGGTTAGAGCGATGTGTGCAGGGATTAATGTTATATGTGGTTAGAGGGGTGTGTGCACGGGATTAGTGTTACACATGGTTAGAGGGGTATGTGCAGGGGATTAGTGTTACACATGGTTGGAGGGGTGTGTGCGGGGATTAGTGTTACACAAGGTTAGAGGGGTGTGTGCTGGGATTGGTGTTACATGTGGTTAGAGGGGTGTGTGCAGGGATTAGTGTTACATGTGGTTAGAGGGGTGTGTGTGGGGATTAGTGTTACATGTGGTTAGAGGAGTGTGTGCGAGGATTAGTGTTACATGTGGTTAGAGAGGTGTGTGCGGGGATTAGTGTTACATGTGGTTAGAGGGGTGTGTGCACGGGGATTAGTGTAACACATGGTTAGAGGGGTATGTGCAGGGGATTAGTGTTACACAAGGTTGGTGGGGTGTGTGCGGGTATTAGTTTTACACATGGTTGGAAGGGTGTGTGTGAGGATTAGTGTTACTCATGGTTAAAGGGGTGTGTGCGGGCATTAGTGTTACACATGGTTGGAGGTGTGTGTGCGAGGATTAGTGTTACATGTGGTTAGAGGGGTGTGTGCAGGTGATTAGTGTTATACATGGTTAGAGGGCGTGTGCAGGGATTAGTGTTACACATGGTTGGAGGGGTGTGTGCGAGCATTAGTGTTACACCTGGGCAGAGGGGTGTTTTTGGGGATTAGTGTTACATGTGGTTAGAGGGGTGTGTAGGAGGATTAGTGTTACATGTGGTTAGAGGGGTATGTGCAGGGCATTAGTGTTACACATGGTTAGAGGGGTGTGTGCGTGGATTAGTGGTGCATATGGTTGGAGGGGTGTGTGTGGGGATTAGTGTTACACATGTTTGGAGGGATGTGTGCCGGTGATTAGTGTTACACACGGTCAGAAGGGTGTGTGCAGGGGATTAGTGTTACACATGGTTAGTGATGTGTGCAGGGGATTAGTGTTAAATGTGGTTAGAGGGGTGTGTGCAGGGATTAGTTTTACACACGGTTAGAGGGGTGTATACAAGGATTAATGTTACATGTGGTTAATGGGTTTGTGCGAGGATTAGTGTTACATGTGCAGGGGATTTGTGTTACACATGGTTGGAGGGGTGTGTGCGGGGATTAGTGTTACACAAGGTTAGAGGGGTGTGTGCTGGGATTAGTGTTACATGTGGTTAGAGGGGTGTGTGCAGGGATTAGTGTTACATGTGGTTAGAGGGGTGTGTGTGGGGTTTAGTTTTACACATGGTTGGAGGGGTATGTGCAGGGGATTTGTGTTACACATTTTTGGAGGGGTGTGTGTGGGGATTAGTGTTACATGTGGTTGGAGGGGTGTGTGTGGGATTAGTGTTACACGTGGTTGGAGGGGTGTGTGCAGGGATTAGTTTTACACAAGTTTAGAGGGGTGTGAGCCGGAATTAGTGTTACACACGGTTAGAGGGATGTGTGCAGGGATTAGTTTTACAGACGGTTAGAGTGGTGTGTGCAGTGGATTAGTGTTACATGTGGTTAGAGCGGTGTGTGTGGGGATTAGTGTTACCTGTGGTTAGAGGGTTTTGTGCGAGGATTAGTGTCACACACGGTTGGAGGGGTGGTTGCAGTAGATTAGTGTTACACATGATTTGAGGGGTGTGTACGAGGATTAGTGTTACACATGGTGAGAGGGGTGTGTGCAGGGATTAGTGTTACACACGGTTAGAGGGATGTGTGCAGGGATTAGTTTACAGACGGTTAGAGGAGTGTGTGCAGTAGATTAATGTTACATGTGGTTAGAGCGGTGTGTGTGGGGATTAGTGTTACATGTGGTTAGAGGGGTATGTGCAGGGGATTAGTGTTACACGTGGTTGAAGGGGAGTGTGCGAGGATTAGTTTTACACATGGTTAGAGTGGTGTGTGCAGGTGATTTGTGTTACACACGGGTAGAGGGATGTGTACAGGGGATTAGTGTTAAATGTGGTTAGGGGGTGTGTGCGGGGATTAGTGTTACACATGGTTAGAGAGGTGTGAGCCGTAATTAGTGCTATATGTGGTTAGAGGGGTGTGTGCGGGGATTAGTGATACATGTGGTTAGAGGGGTGTGTGCAGTGATTAGTGTTACACGTGGTTGGAGGGGTGTTTGCGAGGATTAGTGTTACACATAGTTAAAGGGGTGTGTGCAGGGGTTTAGTGTTACACATGGTTGAAGGGGTGTGTACGAGGATTAGTGTCACACATGGTGAGAGGGGTGTGTGCAGGGATTAGTGTTACACACGGTTAGAGGGATGTGTGCAGGGGATTAGTGTTAAATGTGGTTAGCGGGGTGTGTGCAGGGATTAGTTTTACACATGGTTAGAGAGGTGTGTGCTGGGATTTGTGTTACATGTGGTTAGAGAGGTGTGTGCAGGGATTAGTGTTACATGTGGTTAGAGGGGTGTATTTGGGGTTTAGTGTTACACATGGTTAAAGGGGTGTGTGCAGGGGATTAGTTTTACACACGGTTAGAGTGGTGTGTGTGGGGATTAGTGTTACATTTAGTTAGAGGGGTATGTGCAGGGGATTAGTGTTACATGTGGTTAGAGGGGTGTGTGCGGGGATTAGTGTTACACACGGTTAAAGGGGTGTGTGCAGAGAATGAGTGTTACACACGGTTGGAGAGGTGGGTGCAGTAGATTAATGTTACACATGATTGGAGGGGTGTGTACGAGGATTAGTGTTACACATGGTGAGAGGGGTGTGTGCAGGGATTAGTGTTAGCAATGGTTAGAGGGGTGTGTGCAGTGGATTACTGTTACATGTGTTTAGAGCGGTGTGTGTGGGTATTAGTGTTACCTGTGGTTAGAGGGGTGTGTGCAGGGATTAGTGTTGCACATTGTTGGAGGGGTGTGTGCGAGGATTAGTGTTACACATGGTTAGGAGGGTTTGTGCGAGGATTAGTTTTACACATGGTTAGAGTGGTGTGTGCAGGGGATTTGAGTTACACATGGTTAGAGGGATGTGTGCAGCGGATTAGTGTTAAATGTGGTTCGAGGGGTGAGTACGGGGATTAGTGTTACACATGGTTAGAGGGGTGTGAGCCGTAATTAGTGTTAAATGTAGTTAGAGGGGTGTGTGGGTGCATTAGTGTTACATGTGGGTAGAGGGGTGTTTGCAGTGATTAGTGTTACATGTGGTTAGAGGGGTGTGTATGGGGATTAGTGTTACACTTGGTTGGATTGGTGTGTGCGAGGATTAGTGTTACACGTAGTTAAAGGGGTGTGTGCGGGGATTAGTGTTACATATGGTTGGAGGAGTGTATACAAGGATTAGTGTTACATGTGGTTAGAGGGGTGTGTGCGAGGATTAGTGTTACATGTGGTTAGAGGGGTGTGTGCAGGGAATTAGTGTTACATGTGGTTAGAGGGGTATGAGCAGGGGATTAGTGTTACACATGGTTGGAGGGGTGTGTGCGGGGATTAGTTTTACACAAGGTTAGAGGGGTGTATGCTGGGATTAGTGTTACATGTGGTTAGAGGGGTGTGTGCAGGGATTAGTGTTACATGTGGTTAGAGAGGTGTGTGCAGGGTTTAGTGTTACATATGGTTGGAGGGGTGTGTGCAGGGGATTAGTGTTACAAATGGTTGGAGGGGTTTGCAGGGATTAGTGTTACATATTTTTGGAGGGGTGTGTGTTGGGATTAGTGTTACATGTGGTTAGAGGGGTGTGTGCGGGGATTAGTGTTACATTTGGTTGGAGGGGTGTGTGTGGGATTAGTGTTACATGTGGTTGGAGGGGTGTGTGCAGGGATTAGTGTTACACAAGGTTAGAGGGGTGTGAGCCGGAATTTGTGTTACACACGGTTAGAGTGGTGTGTGTGGGGATTAGTGTTACATTTAGTTAGAGGGGTGTGTGCAAGGGATTAGTGTTACATGTGGTTAGAGGGGTGTGTGCGGGGATTAGAGGGGTGTAGTTGGAGGGGTGGTTGCAGTAGATTAGTGTTACACACGGTTAGAGGGATGTGTGCAGGGATTAGTTTTACAGACGGTTAGAGGGGTGTGTGCAGTGGATTAGTTTTACACAAGTTTAGAGGGGTGTGAGCCGGAATTAGTGTTACACACGGTTAGAGGGATGTGTGCAGGGATTAGTTTTACAGACGGTTAGAGGGGTGTGTGCAGTGGATTAGTGTTACATGTGGTTAGAGCGGTGTGTGTGGGGATTAATGTTACCTGTGGTTAGAGGGTTTTGTGCGAGGATTAGTGTTACACACGGTTGGAGGGGTGGTTGCAGTAGATTAGTGTTACACATGATTGGAGGGGTGTGTACGAGGATTAGTGTTACACATGGTGAGAGGGGTGTGTGCAGGGATTAGTGTTACACACGGTTAGAGGGATGTGTGCAGGGATTAGTTTTACAGACGGTTAGAGGGGTGTGTGCAGTGGATTAATGTTACATGTGGTTAGAGCGGTGTGTGTGGGGATTAGTGTTACATGTGGTTAGAGGGGTATGTGCAGGGGATTAGTGTTACACGTGGTTGAAGGGGAGTGTGCGAGGATTAGTTTTACACATGGTTAGAGTGGTGTGTGCAGGGGATTTGTGTTACACACGGTTAGAGGGATGTGTACAGGGGATTAGTGTTAAATGTGGTTAGGGGGTGTGTGCGGGAATTAGTGTTACACATGGTTAGAGTGGTGTGAGCCGTAATTAGTGCTACATGTGGTTAGAGGGGTGTGTGCGGGGATTAGTGATACATGTGGTTAGAGAGGTGTGTGCAGTGATTAGTGTTACACGTGGTTGGAGGGGTGTCTGCGAGGATTAGTGTTACATATAGTTAAAGGGGTGTGTGCAGGGGATTAGTGTTACACATGGTTGAAGGGGTGTTTACGAGGATTAGTGTTACACATGGTGAGAGGGGTGTGTGCAGGGATTAGTGTTACACACGGTTAGAGGGATGTGTGCAGGGGATTAGTGTTAAATGTGGTTAGCGGGGTTTGTGCAGGGATTAGTTTTACACATGGTTAGAGAGGTGTGTGCTGGGATTTGTGTTACATGTGGTTAGAAGGGTGTGTGCAGGGATTAGTGTTACATGTGGTTAGAGGGGTGTATTTGGGGTTTAGTGTTGCACATGGTTAAAGGGATGTGTGCAGGGGATTAGTTTTACACACGGTTAGAGTGGTGTGTGTGGGGATTAGTGTTACATTTAGTTAGAGGGGTATGTGCAGGGGATTAGTGTTACATGTGGTTATAGGGGTGTGTGCGGGGATTAGTGTTACACACGGTTAAAGGGGTGTGTGCAGAGAATTAGTGTTACACACGGTTGGAGGGGTGGGTGCAGTAGATTAATGTTACACATGATTGGAGGGGTGTGTACGAGGATTAGTGTTACACATGGTGAGAGGGGTGTGTGCAGGGATTAGTGTTAGAGATGGTTAGAGGGGTGTGTGCAGTGGATTAGTGTTACATGTGTTTAGAGCGGTGTGTGTGGAGATTAGTGTTACCTGTGGTTAGAGGGGTGTGTGCAGGGATTAGTGTTGCACATTGTTGGAGGGGTGTGTGCGAGGATTAGTGTTACACATGGTTAGGAGGGTTTGTGCGAGGATTAGTTTTACACATGGTTAGAGTGGTGTGTGCAGGGGATTTGAGTTACACACGGTTAGAGGGATGTGTGCAGCGGATTAGTGTTAAATGTGGTTAGAGGGGTGTGTGCGGGGATTAGTGTTACACATGGTTAGAGGGGTGTGAGCCGTAATTAGTGTTAAATGTGGTTAGAAGGGTGTGTGGGTGCATTAGTGTTACATGTGGGTAGAGGGGTGTTTGCAGTGATTAGTGTTACATGTGGTTAGAGGGGTGTGTATGGGGATTAGTGTTACACGTGGTTGGATTGGTGTGTGCGAGGATTAGTGTTACACGTAGTTAAAGGGGTTTGTGCGGGGATTAGTGTTACATATGGTTGGAGGGGTGTATACAAGGATTAGTGTTACATGTGGTTAGAGGGGTGTGTGCGAGGATTAGTGTTACATGTGGTTAGAGGGGTGTGTGCAGGGAATTAGTGTTACATGTGGTTAGAGGGGTATGAGCAGGGGATTAGTGTTACACATGGTTGGAGGGGTGTGTGCGGGGATTAGTTTTACACAAGGTTAGAGGGGTGTATGCTGGGATTAGTGTTACATGTGGTTAGAGGGGTGTGTGCAGGGATTAGTGTTACATGTGGTTAGAGGGGTGTGTGCAGGGTTTAGTGTTACATATGGTTGGAGGGGTGTGTGTAGGGGATTAGTGTTACATGTGGTTAGAGGGGTGTGTGCGGGGATTAGTGTTACATTTGGTTGGAGGGGTGTGTGTGGGATTAGTGTTACATGTGGTTGGAGGGGTGTGCGCAGGGATTAGTGTTACACAAGGTTAGAGGGGTGTGAGCTGGAATTTGTGTTACACACGGTTAGAGTGGTGTGTGTGGGGATTAGTGTTACATTTAGTTAGAGGGGTGTGTGCAGGGGATTAGTGTTACATGTGGTTAGAGGGGTGTGTGCGGGGATTAGAGGGGTGTGGTGGGAGGTGTGGTTGCAGTAGATTAGTGTTACACAGGGTTAGAGGGATGTGTGCAGGGATTAGTTTTACAGACGGTTAGTGGGGTGTGTGCAGTGGATTAGTTTTACTCATGGTTAAAGTGGTGTGTGTGCAGGAGATTTGTGTTACACACGGTTAGAGGGATGTGTACAGGTGATTAGTGTTAATTGTGGTTAGAGGGGTGTGTGCGGGGATTAGTGTTACACATGGTTAGAGGGGTGTGAGCTGTAATTAGTGCTACATGTGGTTAGAGGGGTGTGTGCCGGGATTAGTGTTACATGTGGTTAGAGGGGTGTGTGCAGTGATTAGTGTTATATGTGGTTGGAGGGGTGTGTGTGGTATTAGTGTTACACGTGGATGGAGGGGTGTTTGCGAGGATTAGTGTTACACATAGATAAATGGGTGTGTGCAGGGGATTAGTGTTACACATGGTTGAAGGGGTGTGTACGAGGATTAGTGTTACACATGGTGAGAGGGGTGTGTGCAGGGATTAGTGTTACACACGGTTAGAGGGATGTGTGCAGGGGATTAGTGTTACATGTGGTTACAGGGGTATGTGCAGGGGATTAGTGTTACACATGGTTGGAGGGGTGTGTGCAGAGATTAGTGATACACAAGGTTAGAGGGGGTGTGTGGGGATTAGTGTTACACATGGTTGTAGGGGTGTGTGCGAGGATTAGTGTTACATGTGGTTAGAGGGGTGTGTGTGGAGATTAGTGTTACATGTGGTTAGAGGGGTATGTGCGGGGATTAGTGTTGCACATGGTGAGGAGGGGTGTGTGCAGGGATTAGTGTTACACACGGTTAGAGGGATGTGTGCAAGGGATTAGTGTTAAATGTGGTTAGCGGGGTGTGTGCATGCATTAGTTTTACACATTGTTAGAGGGGTGTGTGCTGGGATTAGTGTTACACATGGTTGGAGGGTGTGTGCAGAGATTAGTGTTATACAAGGTTAGAGGGTGTGTGGGGATTAGTGTTACACATGGTTGTAGGGGTGTGTGCGAGGATTAGTGTTACATGTGGTTAGAGGGGTGTGTGTGGGGATTAGTGTTACATGTGGTTAGAGGGGTATGTGCAGGGGATTAGTGTTACACATGGTTGGAGGGGTGTGTGCAGAGATTAGTGTTACACAAGGTTAGAGGGGGTGTGTGGGGATTAGTGTTACACATGGTTGTAGGGGTGTGTGCGAGGATTAGTGTTACATGTGGTTGGAGGGGTATGTGCTGGGATTAGTGTCACACATGGTTAGAGTGGTGTGTGAAGGGGATTAGTGTTACACATGGTTGGAGTAGTGTGTGCGGGGGTTAGTGTTACACATGGTTGGAGGGGTGTGTGCGGGGATTAGTGTTATACATGGTTGGAGGGGTGTGTGCAGGGATTAGTGTTACATATGGTTAGAGGGGTGTGAGCCGGAATTAGTGTTACACACGGTTAGAGTGGTGCGTGTGGGGATTAGTGTTACATTTAGTTAGAGGGGTGTATGCAGGGGATTAGTGTTACATGTGGTTAGAGGGGTGTGTGCGGGGATTAGTGTTACACACGATTAGAGGGATGTGTACAGGGGATTAGTGTTACACGGTTAAAGGCCTGTGTGCAGGGGATTAGTGTTACACATGGTGAGAGGGGTGTGTGTAGGGATTAGTGCTACACACGGTTACAGATGGTTAGAGGGGTGTGTGCGGGGATTAGTGTTACACGTGGTTGGAGGGGTGTGTGCAAGGATTAGTGTTACATGTGGTTAGAGGGGTGTGTGCGAGGATTAGTGTTACATGTGGTTAGAGGGGTGTGTGCGGGGATTAGTGTTACTTGTGGTTGGAGGGGTGTATACAAGGATTAGTGTTACATGTGGTTAGAGGGGTGTGTGCGAGGATTAGTGTTACATGTGGTTAGAGGGGTATGTGCAGGGGATTAGTGTTACACATGGTTAGTGATGTGTGCAGGGGATTAGTGTTAAATGTGGTTAGAGGGGTGTGTGCAGGGATTCGTTTTACACACGGTTAGAGGGGTGTGTGCAAGGATTAGTGTTACATGTGGTTAAAGGGTGTGTGCGGGCATTAGTGTTACATGTGGTTAGAGGGGTGTGTGCGGGGATTAGTGTTACATATGGTTGGATGGTTGTTTGCGGGATTAGTGTTACACGTGGTTGGAGGGGTGTATACAAGGATTAGTGTTACATGTGGTTAGAGGGGTGTGTGCGAGGATTAGTGCTACATGTGGTTAGAGGGGTGTGTGCAGGGAATTAGCATTACAAGTGGTTAGAGGGGTATGTGCAGGGGATTAGTGTTACACATGGGTGGAGGGGTGTGTGCAGGGGATTAGTGTTACACGTGGTTGGAGGGGTGTATACAAGGATTAGTGTTACATGTGGTTAGAGGTGTGTGTGCGAGGATTAGTCTTACATGTGGTTAGAGGGGTGTGTGCTGGGATTAGTGTTACATGTGGTTAGAGGGGTATGTGCAGGGATTAGTGTTACATGTGGTTAGAGGGGTGTGTGCAGGGTTTAGTGTTATGCATGGTTGGAGGGGTGTGTGCAGGGGATTAGTGTTACAAATGGTTGGAGGGGTGTGTGCAGGGATTAGTGTTACACATTTTTGGAGGGGTGTGTGTGGGGATTAGTGTTACATGTGGTTAGAGGGGTGAGTGCGGGGATTAGTGTTACATGTGATTGGAGGGTTGTGTGTGGGATTAGTGTTACACACAGTAAGAGGGGTGTGTCCAAGGATTAGTGTTACATGTGGTTAGAGCGATGTGTGCAGGGATTAATGTTACATGTGGTTAGAGGGGTGTGTGCACGGGATTAGTGTTACACATGGTTAGAGGGGTATGTGCAGGGGATTAGTGTTACACATGGTTGGAGGGGTGTTTGCGGGATTAGTGTTACACATGTTTGGAGGGGTGTATACAAGGATTACTGTTACATGTGGTTAGAGGGATGTGTGCGAGGATTAGTGTTACATGTGGTTAGAGGGGTGTGTGCAAGGGGATTAGTGTTACACATGGTAAGAGGGGTATGTGCAGGGGATTAGTGTAACACATGGTTGGAGGGGTGTGTCTGGGGATTAGTTTTAGACAAGGTTAGAGTGGTGTGTGCAGGGATTAGTGTTACACACGGTTAGAGGGGTGTGTGCAGGGGATTAGTGTTACACATGGTTAGAGTGATGTGTGCAGGGGATTAGTGTTAAAGGTGGTTAGAGGGGTATGTGCAGGGTTTAGTGTTACACACAGTAAGAGGGGTGTGTGCAGGGGATTAGTGTTACACATGGTTGGAGGGGTGTGTGCAAGGATTAGTGTTACATGTGGTTAGAGGGGTGTGTCCAAGGATTAGTGTTACATGTGGTTAGAGGGGTGTGTGCACGGGATTAGTGTTACACATGGTTAGAGGGGTAGGTGCAGGGGATTAGTGTTACAAATGGTTGGAGGGGTGTGTGCGGGGATTAGTGTTACACAAGGTTAGAGGGGTGTGTGCTGGGATTGGTGTTACATGTGGTTAGAGGGGTGTGTGCAGGGATTAGTGTTACACACGGTTAAAGGGGTGTGTGCAGGGGATTAGTGTTACATGTCGTTAGAGCGATGTGTGCGGGGATTAGTTTTACACGTGGTTGGAGGTGTGTGTGCGAGGCTTAGTGTTACATGGTGTTAGAGGGGTGTGTGCGGGGATTAGTGTTACATGTGGTTAGAGGGGTGTGTGTGGGGATTAGAGTTACATGTGGTTAGAGGGGTGTGTGCGAGGATTAGTGTTACATGTGGTTAGAGGGGTGTGTGTAGGGATTAGTGTTACATGTGGTTGGAAGGGTGTGTGCGAGGATTAGTGTTACTCGTGGTTAAAGGGGTGTGTGCGGGCATTAGTGTTACATGTGGTTAGAGGGGTGTGTGCAGGTGATTAGTGTTATACATGGTTAGAGGGGTGTGTGCAGGGATTAGTGTTACACATGGTTGGAGGGGTGTATGCGAGCATGAGTGTTACACTTGGGCAGAGGGGTGTGTGCGGGGATTAGTGTTACATGTGGTTAGAGGGGTGTGTGTGGGGATTAGTGTTACATGTGGTTAGAGGGGTGTGTGCGAGGATTAGTGTTACATGTGGTTAGAGGGGTGTGTGCGGGGATTAGTGTTACATGTGGTTGGAGGGGTGTATACAAGGATTAGTGTTACATGTGGTTAGAGGGGTGTGTGCGAGGATTAGTGTTACATGTGGTTAGAGGGGTGTGTGCAGGGAATTAATGTTACACGTGGTTAGAGGGGTCTGTGCAGGGGATTAGTGTTACACATGGTTAGTGATGTGTGCAGGGGATTAGTGTTAAATGTGGTTAGAGGGGTGTGTGCAGGGATTAGTTTTACACACGGTTAGAGGGGTGTGTGCAAGGATTAGTGTTACATGTGGTTAAAGGGTGTGTGAGGTCATTAGTGTTACATGTGGTTAGAGGGGTGTGTGCGGGGATTAGTGTTACATATGGTTGGAGGGGTGTTTGTAGGATTAGTGTTACACGTGGTTGGAGGGGTGTATACAAGGATTAGTGTTACATGTGGTTAGAGGGGTGTGTGCGAGGATTAGTGTTACATGTGGTTAGAGGGGTGTGTGCAGGGAATTAGTGTTACATGTAGTTAGAGGGGTATGTGCAGGGGATTAGTGTTACACATGGTTGGAGGGGTGTGTGCGGGGATTAGTGTTACACAAGGTTAGAGGGGTGTGTGCTGGGATTAGTGTTACATGTGGTTAGAGGGGTGTGTGTAGGGATTAGTGTTACATGTGGTTAGAGGGTGTGTGCGGGGTTTAGTGTTACGCATGGTTGGAGGGGTGTGTGCAGGGGATTAGTCTTACAAATGGTTGGAGGGGTGTGTGCAGGGATTAGTGTTACACATTTTTGGAGGGGTGTGTGTGGGGATTAGAGTTACATGTTGTTAGAGGGGTGTGTGCGGGGATTAGTGTTACATGTGGTTGGAGGGTTGTGTGTGGAATTAGTGTTACACGTGGTTGGAGGGGTGGGTGCAGGGATTAGTGTTACACACAGTAAGAGGGGGTGTGTGCAGGGGATTAGTGTTACACATGGTTGGAGGGATGTGTGCAAGGATTAGTGTTACATGTGGTTAGAGGGGTGTGTCCAAGGATTAGTGTTACATGTGGTTAGAGCGATGTGTGCAGGGATTAATGTTACATGTGGTTAGGGGGGTGTGTGCACGGGATTAGTGTTACACATGGTTAGAGGGGTATGTGCAGGGGATTAGTGTTACACATGGTTGGAGGGGTGTGTGCGGGGAATAGTGTTACACAAGGTTAGAGGGGTGTGTGCTGGGATTGGTGTTACATGTGGTTAGAGGTTTGTGTGCAGGGATTAGTGTTACACACGGTTAAAGGGTGCGGGGATTAGTGTTACATGTGGTTAGAGGGGTGTGTGTGGGGATTAGTGTTACATGTGGATAGAGGGGTGTGTGCGAGGATTAGTGTTACATGTGGTTAGAGGCGTGTGTGCGGGGATTAGTGTTACATGTGGTTAGAGTGGTGTGTGCACGGGGATTAGTGTTACACATGGTTAGAGGGGTATGTGCAGGGGATTAGTGTTACACAAGGTTGGTGGGGTGTGTGCGGGGATTACTGTTACACATGGTTGGAAGGGTGTGTGCGAGGATTAGTGTTACTCGTGGTTAAAGGGGTGTGTGCAGGCATTAGTGTTACACATGGTTGGAGGGGTGTGTGCGAGGATAAGTGTTACATGTGGTTAGAGGGGTGTGTGCAGGGATTAGTGTTACACATGGTTGGAGGTGTGTGTGTGAGCATTAGTGTTACACCTGGGCAGAGGGGTGTGTGTGGGGATTAGTGTTACATGTGGTTAGAGGGGTGTGTGTGGGGATTAGTGTTACATGTGGTTAGAGGGGTGTGTGCGAGGATTAGTGTTACATGTGGTTAGAGGGGTGTGTGCAGGGAATTAGTGTTACACGTGGTTAGAGGGGTATTTGCAGGGGATTAGTGTTACACATGGTTAGTGATGTGTGCAGGGGATTAGTGTTAAATATGGTTAGAGGGGTGTGTGCAGGGATTCGTTTTACACACGGTTAGAGGGGTGTGTGCAAGGATTAGTGTTACATGTGGTTAAAGGGTGTGTGCGGGCATTAGTGTTACATGTGGTTAGAGGGGTGTGTACGGGGATTAGTGTTACATATGGTTGGAGGGGTGTTTGTGGGATTAGTGTTACACGTGGTTGGAAGGGTGTATACAAGGATTAGTGTTACATGTGGTTAGAGGGGTGTGTGCGAGGATTAGTGTTACATGTTAGAGGGGTGTGTGCAGGGAATTAGTGTTACATGTGGTTAGAGGGGTATGTGCAGGGGATTAGTGTTACGCATGGGTGGAGGGGTGTGTGCAGGAAATTAGTGTTACACGTGGTTGGAGGGGTGTTTACAAGGATTAGTGTTACATGTGGTTAGAGGGGTGTGTGCAGGGATTAGTGTTACATGTGGTTAGAGGGGTGTGTGCGGGGTTTAGTGTTACGCATGGTTGGAGGGGTGTGTGCAGGGGATTAGTGTTACAAATGGTTGGAGGGTGTGTGCAGGGATTAGTGTTACACATTTTTGGAGGGGTGTGTGTGGGGATTAGTGTTACATGTGGTTAGAGGGGTGAGTGTGGGGATTAGTGTTACATGTTGTTGGAGGGTTGTGTGTGGGATTAGTGTTACACACAGTAAGAGGGGTGTGTCCAAGGATTAGTGTTACATGTGGTTAGAGCGATGTGTGCAGGGATTAATGTTACATGTGGTTAGAGGGGTGTGTGCACGGGATTAGTGTTACACATGGTTAGAGGGGTATGTGCAGGGGATTAGTGTTACACATAGTTGGAGGGGTGTGTGCGGGATTAGTGTTACACATGGTTGGAGGGGTGTATACAAGAATTAGTGTTACATGTGGTTAGAGGGATGTGTGCGAGGATTAGTGTTACATGTGGTTAGAGGGGTGTGTGCACGGGGATTAGTGTTACACATGGTAAGAGGGGTATGTGCAGGGGATTAGTGTAACACATGGTTGGAGGGGTGTGCCCAGGGATTAGTGTTAGACAAGGTTAGAGTGGTGTGTGCATGGATTAGTGTTACACATGGTTAGAGGGGTGTGTGCAGGAGATTAGTGTTACACATGGTTAGAGTGATGTGTGCAGGGGATTAGTGTTAAATGTGGTTAGAGGGGTGTGTGCAGGGTTTAGTGTTACACACAGTAAGAGGGGTGTGTGCAGGGGATTAGTGTTACACATGGTTGGAGGGGTGTGTGCAAGGATTAGTGTTACATGTGGTTAGAGGGGTGTGTCCAAGGATTAGTGTTACATGTGGTTAGAGCGATGTGTGCGGGGATTAATGTTACATGTGGTTAGAGGGGTGTGTGCACGGGATTAGTGTTACACATGGTTAGAGGGGTATGTGCAGGGGATTAGTGTTACAAATGGTTGGAGGGGTGTGTGCGGGGATTAGTGTTACACAAGGTTAGAGGGGTGTGTGCTGGGATTGGTGTTACATGTGGTTAGAGGGGTGTGTGCAGGGATTAGTGTTACACGCGGTTAAAGGGGTGTGTGCAGGGGATTAGTGTTACATGTCGTTAGAGCGATGTGTGCGGGGATTAGTGTTACACGTGGTTGGAGGTGTGTGTGCGAGGCTTAGTGTTACATGGTGTTAGAGGGGTGTGTGCGGGGATTAGTGTTACATGTGGTTAGAGGGGTGTGTGTGGGGATTAGTGTTACATGTGGTTAGAGGGGTGTGTGCGAGGATTAGTGTTACATGTGGTTGGAAGGGTGTGTGCGAGGATTAGTGTTACTCGTGGTTAAAGGGGTGTGTGCAGGGTTTAGTGTTACACACAGTAAGAGGGGTGTGTGCAGGGGATTAGTGTTACACATGGTTGGAGGGTGTGTGCAAGGATTAGTGTTACATGTGGTTAGAGGGGTGTGTCCAAGGATTAGTGTTACATGTGGTTAGAAGCGATGTGTGCGGGGATTAATGTTACATTTGGTTAGAGGGGTGTGTGCACGGGATTAGTGTTACACATGGTTAGAGGGGTATGTGCAGGGGATTAGTGTTACAAATGGTTGGAGGGGTGTTTGCGGGGATTAGTTTTACACATGGTTAGAGGGGTGTGTGCTGGGATTGGTGTTACATGTGGTTAGAGGGGTGTGTGCAGGGATTAGTGTTACACACGGTTAAAGGGGTGTGTGCAGGGGATTAGTGTTACATGTCGTTAGAGCGATGTGTGCAGGGATTAGTGTTACACGTGGTTAGAGGGGTGTTTGCGAGGATTAGTGTTACATGTGGTTAGAGGGGTGTGTGCGGGGATTAGTGTTACATGTGGTTAGAGGGGTGTGTGCACGGGGATTAGTGTTACACATGGTTAGAGGGGTATGTGCAGGGGATTAGTGTTACACAAGGTTGGTGGGGTGTGTGCGGGGATTACTGTTACACATGGTTGGAAGGGTGTGTGCGAGAATTAGTGTTACTCGTGGTTAAAGGGGTGTGTGCGGGCATTAGTGTTACACATGGTTGGAGGGGTCTGTGCGAGGATTAGTGTCACATGTGGTTAGAGGGGTGTGTGCAGGTGATTAGTGTTATACATGGTTAGAGGGGTGTGTGCAGGGATTAGTGTTACACATGGTTGGAGGGGTGTGTGCGAGCATTAGTGTTATACCTGGGCAGAGGGGTGTGTGCGGGGATTAGTGTTACATGTGGTTAGAGGGGTGTGTGTGAGGATTAGTGTTACATGTGGTTAGAGGGGTGTGTGCGAGGATTAGTGTTACATGTGGTTAGAGGGGTGTGTCGGGGATTAGTGTTACATGTGGTTGGAGGGGTGTATACAAGGATTAGTGTTACATGTGGTTAGAGGGGTGTGTGCGAGGATTAGTGTTACATGTGGTTAGAGGGGTGTGTGCAGGGAATTAATGTTACACGTGGTTAGAGAGGTATGTGCAGGGAATTAGTGTTACACATGGTTAGTGATGTGTGCAGGGGATTAGTGTTAAATGTGGTTAGAGGTGTGTGTGCAGGGATTAGTTTTACACACGGTTAGAGGGGTGTGTGCAAGGATTAGTGTTACATGTGGTTAAAGGGTGTGTGCGGGCATTAGTGTTACATGTGGTTAGAGGGGTGTGTGCGGGGATTAGTGTTGGAGGGGTGTTTGCGGGATTAGTGTTACACGTGGTTGGAGGGGTGTATACAAGGATTACTGTTACATGTGGTTAGAGGGGTGTGTGCGAGGATTAGTGTTACATGTGGTTAGAGGGGTGTGTGCAGGGAATTAGTGTTACATGTGGTTAGAGGGGTATGTGCAGGGGATTAGTGTTACACATGGCTGGAGGGGTGTGTGTGGGGATTAGTGTTACACAAGGTTAGAGGGGTGTGTGCTGTGATTAGTGTTACATGTGGTTAGAGGGGTGTGTGCAGGGATTAGTGTTACATGTGGTTAGAGGGGTGTGTGCGGGGTTTAGTGTTTCGCATGGTTGGAGGGGTGTGTGCAGGGGATTAGTCTTACAAATGGTTGGAGGGGTGTGTGCAGGGATTAGTGTTACACATTTTTGGAGGGGTGTGTGTGGGGATTAGTGTTACATGTGGTTAGAGGGGTGTGTGTGGGGATTAGTGTTACATGTGGTTGGAGGGTTGTGTGTGGGATTAGTGTTACACATGGTTGGAGGAGTGTGTGCAGGGATTAGTCTTACACACAGTAAGAGGGGTGTGTGCAGGGTATTAGTGTTACACATGGTTGGAGGGGTGTGTGCAAGGATTAGTGTTTCATGTGGTTAGAGGGGTGTGTCCAAGGATTAGTGTTACATGTGTTTAGAGCGATGTGTGCAGGGATTAATGTTACATGTAGTTGGGGGGGTGTGCACGGGATTAGTGTTACACATGGTTAGAGGGGTATGTGCAGGGGATTAGTGTTACACATGGTTGGAGGGGTGTGTGCGGGGATTAGTGTTACACAAGGTTAGAGGGGTGTGTGCTGGGATTAGTGTTACATGTGGTTAGAGGGGTGTGTGTGGGGATTAGTGTTACATGTGGTTAGAGGGGTGTGTGCGGATATTAGTGTTACATGTGGTTAGAGGGGTGTGTGCGGGGATTAGTGTTACTTGTGGTTAGAGGGGTGTGTGCACGATGATTAGTGTTACACATGGTTAGAGGGGTATGTGCAGAGGATTAGTGTTACACAAGGTTGGTGGGGTGTGTGCGGGGATTACTGTTACACATGGTTGGAAGGGTGTGTGCGAGGATTAGTGTTACTCGTGGTTAAAGGGGTGTGTGCGCGGGCATTAGTGTTACACATGGTTGGAAGGGTGTGTGCGAGGATTTGTGTTACATGTGGTTAGAGTGGTGTGTGCAGGTGATTAGTGTTATACATGGTTAGAGGGGTGTGTGCAGGGATTAGTGTTACACATGGTTGAAGGGGTGTGTGCGAGCATTAGTGTTACACCTGGGCAGAGGGGTGTGTGCGGGGATTAGTGTTACATGTGGTTAGAGGGGTGTGTGTGGGGATTAGTGTTACATGTGGTTAGAGGGGTGTGTGCGAGGATTAGTGTTACATGTGGTTAGAGGGGTGTGTGCGGGGATTAGTGTTACATGTGGTTAGAGGGGTGTGTGCGAGGATTAGTGTTACATGTGGTTAGAGGGGTGTGTGCGGGGATTAGTGTTACATGTGGTTGGAGGGGTGTATAGAAGGATTAGTGTTACATGTGGTTAGAGGGGTGTGTGCGAGGATTAGTGTTACATGTGGTTAGAGGGGTGTGTGCAGGGAATTAGTGTTACACGTGGTTAGAGGGGTATGTGCAGGGGATTAGTGTTACACATGGTTAGTGATGTGTGCAGGGGATTAGTGTTAAATGTGGTTAGAGGGGTGTGTGCAAGGATTAGTGTTACATGTGGTTAAAGGGTGTGTGCGGGCATTAGTGTTACATGTGGTTAGAGGGGTGTGTGCGGGGATTAGTGTTACATATGGTTGGAGGGGTGTTTGCGGGATTAGTGTTACACGTGGTTGGAGGAGTGTATACAAGGATTAGTGTTACATGTGGTTAGAGGTGTGTGTGCGAGGATTAGTGTTACATGTGGTTAGAGGGGTTTGTGCAGGGAATTAGTGTTACATGTGGTTAGAGGGGTATGTGCAGGGGATTAGTGTTACACGTGGTTGGAGGGGTGTATACAAGGATTAGTGTTACATGTGGTTAGAGGTGTGTGTGCGAGGATTAGTGTTACATGTGGTTAGAGGGGTGTGTGCTGGGATTAGTGTTACATGTGGTTAGAGGGGTGTGTGCAGGGATTAGTGTTACATGTGGTTAGAGGGGTGTGTGCGGGGTTTAGTGTTAAGCATGGTTGGAGGGGTGTGTGCAGGGGATTAGTGTTACAAATGGATGGAGGGGGTGTGCAGGGATTAGTGTTACACATTTTTGGAGGGGTGTGTGTGGGGATTAGTGTTACATGTGGTTAGAGGGGTGAGTGCGGGGATTAGTGTTACATGTGGTTGGAGGGTTGTGTGTGGGATTAGTGTTACACACAGTAAGAGGGGTCTGTCCAAGGATTAGTGTTACATGTGGTTAGAGTGATGTGTGCAGGGATTAATGTTATATGTGGTTAGAGGGGTGTGTGCACGGGATTAGTGTTACACATGGTTAGAGGGTATGTGCAGGGGATTAGTGTTATACATGGTTGGAGGGGTGTGTGCGGGGATTAGTGTTACACAAGGTTAGAGGGGTGTGTGCTGGGATTGGTGTTACATTGGTTAGAGGGGTGTGTGCACGGGATTAGTGTTACACACAGTTAAAGGGGTGTGTGCAGGGATTAGTGTTACATGTGGTTAGAGGGGTGTGTGTGGGGATTAGTGTTACATGTGGTTAGAGGAGTGTGTGCGAGGATTAGTGTTACATGTGGTTAGAGAGATGTGTGCGGGGATTAGTGTTACATGTGGTTAGAGGGGTGTGTGCACGGGGATTAGTGTAACACATGGTTAGAGGGGTATGTGCAGGGAATTAGTGTTACACAAGGTTGGTGGGGTGTGTGCGGGTATTAGTGTTACACATGGTTGGAAGGGTGTGTGTGAGGATTAGTGTTACTCATGGTTAAAGGGGTGTGTGCGGGCATTAGTGTTACACATGGTTGGAGGTGTGTGTGCGAGGATTAGTGTTACATGTGGTTAGAGGGGTGTGTGCAGGTGATTAGTGTTATACATGGTTAGAGGGGTGTGTGCAGGGATTAGTGTTACACATGGTTGGAGGGGTGTGTGCGAGCATTAGTGTTACACCTGGGCAGAGGGGTGTTTTGGGGGATTAGTGTTACATGTGGTTAGAGGGGTGTGTAGGAGGATTAGTGTTACATGTGGTTAGAGGGGTGTGTGCGAGGATTAGTGTTACATGTGGTTAGAGGGGTGTGTGCAGGGAATTAATGTTACACGTGGTTAGAGGGGTGTGTGCGTGGATTAGTGGTGCATATGGTTGGAGGGGTGTGTGCGGGGATTAGTGTTACACATGTTTGGAGGGATGTGTGCCGGTGATTAGTGTTACACACGGTCATAAGGGTGTGTGCAGGGGATTAGTGTTACACATGGTTAGTGATGTGTGCAGGGGATTAGTGTTAAATGTGGTTAGAGGGTGTGTGCAGGGATTAGTTTTACACACGGTTAGAGGGGTGTATACAAGGATTAATGTTACATGTGGTTAAAGGGTTTGTGCGAGGATTAGTGTTACATGTGGTTAGAGGGGTATGTGCAGGGGATTTGTGTTACACATGGTTGGAGGGGTGTGTGCGGGGATTAGTGTTACACAAGGTTAGAGGGGTGTGTGCTGGGATTAGTGTTACATGTGGTTAGAGGGGTGTGTGCGGGGATTAGTGTTACATGTGGTTAGAGGGGTGTGTGCGGGGTTTAGTTTTACACATGGTTGGAGGGGTGTGTGCAGGGATTAGTGTTACACATTTTTGGAGGGGTGTGTGTGGGGATTAGTGTTACATGTGGTTGGAGGGGTGTGTGTGGGATTAGTGTTACACGTGGTTGGAGGGGTGTGTGCAGGGATTAGTGTTACACAAGTTTAGAGGGGTGTGAGCCGGAATTAGTGTTACACACGGTTAGAGGGATGTGTGCAGGGATTAGTTTTACAGACGGTTAGAGGGGTGTGTGCAGTGGATTAGTGTTACATGTGGTTAGAGCGGTGTGTGTGGGGATTAGTGTTACCTGTGGTTAGAGGGTTTTGTGCGAGGATTAGTGTCACACACGGTTGGAGGGGTGGTTGCAGTAGATTAGTGTTACACATGATTTGAGGGGTGTGTACGAGGATTAGTGTTACACATGGTGAGAGGGGTGTGCAGGGATTAGTGTTACACACGGTTAGAGCGATGTGTGCAGGGATTCGTTTTACAGACGGTTAGAGGGGTGTGTGCAGTAGATTAATGTTACATGTGGTTAGAGCGGTGTGTGTGGGGATTAGTGTTACATGTGGTTAGAGGGGTATGTGCAGGGGATTAGTGTTACACGTGGTTGAAGGGGAGTGTGCGAGGATTAGTTTTACACATGGTTAGAGTGGTGTGTGCAGGTGATTTGTGTTACACACGGGTAGAGGGATGTGTACAGGGGATTAGTGTTAAATGTGGTTAGGGGGTGTGTGCGGGGATTAGTGTTACACATGGTTAGAGAGGTGTGAGCCATAATTAGTGCTATATGTGGTTAGAGGGGTGTGTGTGGGGATTAGTGATACATGTGGTTAGAGGGGTGTGTGCAGTGATTAGTGTTACACGTGGTTGGAGGGGTGTTTGCGAGGATTAGTGTTACACATAGTTAAAGGGGTGTGTGCAGGGGTTTAGTGTTACACATGGTTGAAGGGGTGTGTACGAGGATTAGTGTTACACATGGTGAGAGGGGTGTGTGCAGGGATTAGTGTTACACACGGTTAGAGGGATGTGTGCAGGGGATTAGTGTTAAATGTGGTTAGCGGGGTGTGTGCAGGGATTAGTTTTACACATGGTTAGAGAGGTGTGTGCTGGGATTTGTGTTACATGTGGTTAGAGGGGTGTATTTGGGGTTTAGTGTTACACATGGTTAAAGGGGTGTGTGCAGGGGATTAGTTTTACACACGGTTAGAGTGGTGTGTGTGGGGATTAGTGTTACATTTAGTTAGAGGGGTGTGTGCAAGGGATTAGTGTTACATGTGGTTAGAGGGGTGTGTGCGGGGATTAGAGGGGTGTAGTTGGAGGGGTGGTTGCAGTAGATTAGTTTTACACACGGTTAGAGGGATGTGTGCAGGGATTAGTTTTACAGACGTTTAGAGGGGTGTGTGCAGTGGATTAGTTTTACACAAGTTTAGAGGGGTGTGAGCCGGAATTAGTGTTACACACGGTTAGAGGGATGTGTGCAGGGATTAGTTTTACAGACGGTTAGAGGGGTGTGTGCAGTGGATTAGTGTTACATGTGGTTAGAGCGGTGTGTGTGGGGATTAATGTTACCTGTGGTTAGAGGGTTTTGTGCGAGGATTAGTGTTACACACAGTTGGAGGGGTGGTTGCAGTAGATTAGTGTTACACATGATTGGAGGGGTGTGTACGAGGATTAGTGTTACACATGGTGAGAGGGGTGTGTGCAGGGATTAGTGTTACACACGGTTAGAGGGATGTGTGCAGGGATTAGTTTTACAGACGGTTAGAGGGGTGTGTGCAGTGGATTAATGTTACATGTGGTTAGAGCGGTGTGTGTGGGGATTAGTGTTACATGTGGTTAGAGGGGTATGTGCAGGGGATTAGTGTTACACGTGGTTGAAGGGGAGTGTGCGAGGATTAGTTTTACACATGGTTAGAGTGGTGTGTGCAGGGGATTTGTGTTACACACGGTTAGAGGGATGTGTACAGGGGATTAGTGTTAAATGTGGTTAGGGGGTGTGTGCGGGAATTAGTGTTACACATGGTTAGAGTGGTGTGAGCCGTAATTAGTGCTACATGTGGTTAGAGGGGTGTGTGCGGGGATTAGTGATACATGTGGTTAGAGAGGTGTGTGCAGTGATTAGTGTTACAAGTGGTTGGAGGGGTGTCTGCGAGGATTAGTGTTACACATAGTTAAAGGGGTGTGTGCAGGGGATTAGTGTTACACATGGTTGAAGGGGTGTGTACGAGGATTAGTGTTACACATGGTGAGAGGGGTGTGTGCAGGGATTAGTGTTGCACACGGTTAGAGGGATGTGTGCAGGGGATTAGTGTTAAATGTGGTTAGCGGGGTTTGTGCAGGGATTAGTTTTACACATGGTTAGAGAGGTGTGTGCTGGGATTTGTGTTACATGTGGTTAGAGGGGTGTGTGCAGGGATTAGTGTTACATGTGGTTAGAGGGGTGTATTTGGGGTTTAGTGTTGCACATGGTTAAAGGGGTGTGTGCAGGGGATTAGTTTTACACATGGTTAGAGTGGTGTGTGTGGGGATTAGTGTTACATTTAGTTAGAGGGGTATGTGCAGGGGATTAGTGTTACATGTGGTTAGAGGGGTGTGTGCGGGGATTAGTGTTACACACGGTTAAAGGGGTGTGTGCAGAGAATTAGTGTTACACACGGTTGGAGGGGTGGGTGCAGTAGATTAATGTTACACATGATTGGAGGGGTGCGTACAAGGATTAGTGTTACACATGGTGAGAGGGGTGTGTGCAGGGATTAGTGTTAGAGATGGTTAGAGGGGTGTGTGCAGTGGATTAGTGTTACATGTGTTTAGGGCGGTGTGTGTGGAGATTAGTGTTACCTGTGGTTAGAGGGGTGTGTGCAGTGATTAGTGTTGCACATTGTTGGAGGGGTGTGTGCGAGGATTAGTGTTACACATGGTTAGGAGGGTTTGTGCGAGGATTAGTTTTACACATGGTTAGAGTGGTGTGTGCAGGGGATTTGAGTTACACACGGTTAGAGGGATGTGTGCAGCGGATTAGTGTTAAATGTGGTTAGAGGGGTGTGGGCGGGGATTAGTGTTACACATGGTTAGAGGGGTGTGAGCCGTAATTAGTGTTAAATGTGGTTAGAAGGGTGTGTGGGTGCATTAGTGTTACATGTGGGTAGAGGGGTGTTTGCAGTGATTAGTGTTACATGTGGTTAGAGGGGTGTGTATGGGGATTAGTGTTACACGTGGTTGGATTGGTGTGTGCGAGGATTAGTGTTACACGTAGTTAAAGGGGTATGTGCGGGGATTAGTGTTACATATGGTTGGAGGGGTGTATACAAGGATTAGTGTTACATGTGGTTAGAGGGGTGTGTGCGAGGATTAGTGTTACATGTGGTTAGAGGGGTGTGTGCAGGGAATTAGTGTTACATGTGGTTAGAGGGGTATGAGCAGGGGATTAGTGTTACACATGGTTGGAGGGGTGTGTGCGGGGATTAGTTTTACACAAGGTTAGAGGGGTGTATGCTGGGATTAGTGTTACATGTGGTTAGAGGGGTGTGTGCAGGGATTAGTGTTACATGTGGTTAGAGGGGTGTGTGCAGGGTTTAGTGTTACACATGGTTGGAGGGGTGTGTGCAGGGGATTAGTGTTACAAATGGTTGGAGGGTGTGCAGGGATTAGTGTTACATATTTTTGGGGGGTGTGTGTGAGGATTAGTGTTACATGTGGTTAGAGGGGTGTGTGCGGGGATTAGTGTTACATTTGGTTGGAGGGGTGTGTGTGGGATTAGTGTTACATGTGGTTGGAGGGGTGTGTGCAGGGTTTAGTGTTACACATGGTTGGAGGGGTGTGTGCAGGGGATTAGTGTTACAAATGGTTGGAGGGGTGTGCAGGGATTAGTGTTACATATTTTTGGGGGGGTGTGTGTGGGGATTAGTGTTACATTTGGTTAGAGTGGTGTGTGTGGGGATTAGTATTACATTTAGTTAGAGGGGTGTGTGCAGGGGATTAGTGTTACATGTGGTTAGAGGGGTGTGTGCGGGGATTAGAGGGGTGTGGTGGGAGGGGTGGTTGCAGTAGATTAGTGTTACACACGGTTAGAGGGATGTGTGCAGGGATTAGTTTTACAGACGGTTAGTGGGGTGTGTGCAGTGGATTAGTTTTACTCATGGTTAAAGTGGTGTGTGTGCAGGGGATTTGTGTTACACACGGTTAGAGGGATGTGTACAGGTGATTAGTGTTAAATGTGGTTAGAGGGGTGTGTGCGGGGATTAGTGTTACACATGGTTAGAGGGGTGTGAGCTGTAATTAGTGCTACATGTGGTTAGAGGGGTGTGTGCCGGGATTAGTGTTACATGTGGTTAGAGGGTGTGTGCAGTGATTAGTGTTATATGTGGTTGGAGGGGTGTGTGTGGTATTAGTGTTACACGTGGTTGGAGGGGTGTTTGCGAGGATTAGTGTTACACATAGATAAATGGGTGTGTGCAGGGGATTAGTGTTACACATGGTTGAAGGGGTGTGTACGAGGATTAGTGTTACACATGGTGAGAGGGGTGTGTGCAGGGATTAGTGTTACACACGGTTAGAGGGATGTGTGCAGGGGATTAGTGTTACATGTGGTTACAGGGGTATGTGCAGGGGATTAGTGTTACACATGGTTGGAGGGGTGTGTGCAGAGATTCGTGATTCACAAGGTTAGAGGGGGTGTGTGGGGATTAGTGTTACACATGGTTGTAGGGGTGTGTGCGAGGATTAGTGTTACATGTGGTTAGAGGGATGTGTGTGGAGATTAGTGTTACATGTGGTTAGAGGGGTATGTGCGGGGATTAGTGTTGCACATGGTGAGAGGGGTGTGTGCAGGGATTAGTGTTACACACGGTTAGAGGGATGTGTGCAAGGGATTAGTGTTAAATGTGGTTAGCGGGGTGTGTGCATGGATTAGTTTTACACATGGTTGGAGGGGTGTGTGCAGAGATTAGTGTTATACAAGGTTAGAGGGGGTGTGTGGGGATTAGTGTTACACATGGTTGTAGGGGTGTGTGCGAGGATTAGTGTTACATGTGGTTAGAGGGGTGTGTGTGGGGATTAGTGTTACATGTGGTTAGAGGGGTATGTGCAGGGGATTAGTGTTACACATGGTTGGAGGGGTGTGTGCAGAGATTAGTGTTACACAAGGTTAGAGGGGGTGTGTGGGGATTAGTGTTACACATGGTTGTAGGGGTGTGTGCAAGGATTAGTGTTACATGTGTTTAGAGGGGTGTGTGAAGATTAGTGTTACATGTGGTTGGAGGGGTATGTGCTGGGATTAGTGTCACACATGGTTAGAGTGGTGTGTGAAGGGGATTAGTGTTACACATGGTTGGAGTAGTGTGTGCGGGGGTTAGTGTTACACATAGTTGGAGGGGTATGTGCGGGGATTAGTGTTATACATGGTTGGAGGGATGTGTGCGGGGATTAGTGTTACATATGGTTAGAGGGGTGTGAGCCGGAATTAGTGTTACACACGGTTAGAGTGGTGCGTGTGGGGATTAGTGTTACATTTGGTTAGAGGGGTGTATGCAGGGGATTAGTGTTACATGTGGTTAGAGGGTGTGTGCGGGGATTAGTGTTACACACGATTAGAGGGATGTGTACAGGGGATTAGTGTTACACGGTTAAAGGCCTGTGTGCAGGGGATTAGTGTTACACATGGTTAGAGGGTGTGTACGAGGATTCGTGTTACACATGGTGAGAGGAGTGTGTGTAGGGATTAGTGCTACACACGGTTAGAGGGATGTTTTCAGGGATTACTGTTACAGATGGTTAGAGGGGTGTGTGCGGGGATTAGTGTTACACGTGGTTGGAGGGGTCTGTGCAAGGATTAGTGTTACATGTGGTTAGAGGGGTGTGTGCAGGTATTAGTGTTACACGTGGTTGGAGTGGTGTCTGCGAGGATTAGCGTTACACATAGTTAAAGGGGTGTGTGCAGGGGATTAGTGTTACACACGGTTAGAGGGATGTGTGCAGGGGATTAGTGTTAAATGTGGTTAGAGGGGTGTGTGCGGGGATTAGTATTACATGTGCTTAAAGGGGTGTGTGCAGGCATTAGTGTTAAACATGGTTGGAGGGGTGTGTGTGAGGATTAGTATTACACATGGTTAGAGGGGTGTGTGCGGGGATTAGTGTTACATGTTGTTAGAGGGGTGTGTTCAGGGATTAGTTTTACATGTGGTTAGAGCGGTGTGTGCAGGGATTAGTGTTACACGTGGTTAGAGGAGTGTTTGTGAGGATTAGTGTTACACATGGTTAGAGGGGTGTGAGCCGGAATTAGTGTTACACATGGTTGGAGGGGTGTGTGTGGGATTAGTTTTACATGTGGTTAGAGGGTGTGTGTGGGGATTAGTGTTGCACATCTTTAGAGGGGTGTGTGCAAGGATTAGTGTTACACATGGGTGGAGAGGTGTGTGCGGGGATTAGTGTTACATGTGATTAGAGGGGTGTGTGCGGGGATTAGTGTTACATGTGGTTAGAGGGGTCTGTGCGGGGATTAGTGTTACATGTGATTAGAAGGGTGTGTGCAGGGATTAGTGTTACACATGGTTGGAGGGGTATGTGCGAGGATTAGTGTTACATGTGGTTGGAGGGGTGTGCGCGAAGATTAGTGTTACATGTGGTTATAGGGGTGTGTGTGGGGATTAGTGTTACATGTGTTTAGAGGGATGTGTGTGGGGATTAGTATTACACATGGTTAGAGACCCATCCCAATCCGGATTCCGAAGCAACCACAGCACAGAGACTGCCCTACTCGCCGCCACAGATGACGTCCGCACCCTCCTGGACCAAGGCCACTCCGCAGCCCTCATCCTACTCGACCTATCAGCGGCCTTCAACACCATTTACCATCGCACACTTGTCACCAGACTACACGGCGCAGCCATACAAGGAACAGCCCTGGACTGGATCCGATCATTCCTCACCGGAAGAAGCCAAAGGATCAGACTCCCCCCCCTTCCTCTGCGACCCCACGAAAATCACCAGCGGACTCCCATTGGGTACATCCCTGAGCCCCACCCTCTTCAACATCTACATGGCTCCCCTCACAGCCATCGTCTGACAACACGGCCTCAACATCGTATCCTACGCCGACGACACCCAGCTCATCCTCTCCCTCACCAAAGACCCCACCACTGACAAACTCAACTTCCAGAAAGGAATGCAAGACATTGCAGTCTGGATGACCAACAGCTGCCTGAAGCTCAACGCCGAGAAGACAGAAGTCCTCGTCCTCGGTACCACCCCTTCTGCATGGGACAGCACCTGGTGGCCGACCGCCCTCGGAAGCCCACCTACCCGCTCAGACCACGCCAAGAACCTCGGCATCGTACTCGACTCATCACTCACCATGAACCGACAGGTCAACGCTGTCACCTCCAGCTGCTTCAACACCCTCCGCATCCTCTGCAAGACCTTCAAATGGATCCCCCCTGAGTCAAGGAAGACCCACGCACTCATCACCAGCAGACTGGACTATGGAAACGCACTCTACTCCGGCATCAACAAGTCCCTACTCTGCAAACTCCAGACAATACACAACACCGCCGCCAGACTCGTCCTCGGCATCCCCCGACACAAACACATCAGCCAACACCTACGAAGTCTCCACTGGCTCCCCGTGGAGAAAAGAGTCACTTTCAAAATCCTCACTCATGCCTACAAATGCCTACACAACAATGGACCCAAATACCTCAACAACAGAATCAACTTCCACGTACCCAAAAGAAACCTCCGATCTTCCAACCTCGCACTGGTCGAAACCCCGTGCATCCACAGAGCCAGAGAAGGCAGAAGATCCTTCTCTCACATTGCAGCCAAGACCTGGAACGAGCTACCGGCAGACATCAGATGCGCCCCCTCCCTGAACACCTTCAGGAAGACCCTCAAGACCTGGTTCTTTGGCTAAACAGATCTGCAGACCCCCCGACCCCCTCAGCGCCTTGAGACCCTCACGGGTGAGTAGCGCGCTTACAATTCCCTGAATGATTGATAGTGCAGGGGATTAGTGTTACATGTGGTTAGGGGTGTGTGCGGGGATTAGTGTTACACATGGTTGGAGGGATGTGTTCAGGGGATTAGTGTTACCCTCAGTTGGAGGGGTGTGCACAGGGAATTAGTGTTACACATGGTTAAAGTGGCGTGTACAGGGGATTAGTGTTACATGTGGTTAGAGTGGTGTGTGCAGGGATTAGTGTTACACACGGTTAGAGGGATGTGTGCAGGGGATTAGTGTTACACACGGTTAAAGAGGTATGTGCAGGGGATTAGTGTTACACATGGTTGGAGGGGTGTGTGCAAGGATTAGTTTTACATGTGGTTAAAGAGGTGTGTGCAGGCATTAGTGTTATACATGGTAGAGGGGTGTGTGCAGGTGATTAGTGTTACATGTGGTTAGAGCGGTGTGTGCAGGGATTAGTGTTACATGTGGTTAGAGGGGTGTGTGCTGGGATTAGTGTTACACATGGTTGGAGGGGTGTGTGCAGAGATTAGTGTTACACAAGGTTAGAGGGGGTGTGTGGGGATTAGTGTTACACATGGTTGTAGGGGTATGTGCGAGGATTAGTGTTACATGTGGTTAGAGGGGTGTGTGTGGGGATTAGTATTACATGGTTAGAGGGGTATGTGCAGGGGATTAGTGTTACACATGGTTGGAGGGGTGTGTGCAGAGATTAGTGTTACACAAGGTTAGAGGGAGTGTGTGGGGATTAGTGTTACACATGGTTGTAGGGGTGTGTGCGAGGATTAGTGTTACATGTGTTTAGAGGGGTGTGTGTGAAGATTAGTGTTACATGTGGTTGGAGGGGTATGTGCTGGGATTAGTGTTACACATGGTTAGAGTGGTGTGTGCAGGGGATTAGAGTTACACATGGTTGGAGTAGTGTGTGCGGGGATTAGTGTTATACATTGTTGGAGGGGTGTGTGCGGGGATTAGTGTTACACATGGTTAGAGGGGTGTGAGCCGGAGATAGTGTTACACACAGTTAGAGTGGTGCGTGTGGGGATTAGTGTTACATTTGGTTAGAGGGGTGTATACAGGGGATTAGTGTTACATGTGGTTAGAGGGGTGTGTGCGGGATTAGTGTTACACACGCTTAGAGGGATGTGTACAGGGGATTAGTGTTACACGGTTAAAGGGGTGTGTGCACGGGATTAGTGTTACACATGGTTAGAGGAGTGTGTACGAGGATTCGTGTTACACATGGTGAGAGGGGTGTGTGTAGGGATTAGTGCTACACACGGTTAGAGGGATGTGTTCAGGGATTACTGTTACAGATGGTTATAGGGGTGTGTTTGGGGATTAGTGTTACACGTGGTTGGAGGGGTGTGTGCGAGTATTAGAGTTACACGTGGTGAGAGGTGTGTGTGCAGGGATTAGTGTTACACATGGTTAGAGGGATGTGTGCAGGGGATTAGTGTTAAATGTGGTTAGCGGGGTGTGTGTGGGATTAGTGTTACACATGGTTGGAGGGGTGTGTGCAAGGATTAGTGTTACATGTGGTTAGAGGGGTGTGTGCAGGTATTAGTGTTACACGTGGTTGGAGTGGTGTCTGCGAGGATTAGCGTTACACATAGTTAAAGGGGTGTGTGCAGGGGATTAGTGTTACACACGGTTAGAGGGATGTGTGCCGGGGATTAGTGTTAAATGTGGTTAGAGGGGTGTGTGCGGGGATTAGTGTTACACATGGTTGGAGGGGTGTGTGAAAGGATTAGTATTACATGTGCTTAAAGGGGTGTGTGCAGGCATTAGTGTTAAACATGGTTGGAGGGGTGTGTGTGAGGATTAGTGTTACACATGGTTAGAGGGGTGTGTGCGGGGATTAGTGTTACATGTTGTTAGAGGGGTGTGTTCAGGGGATTAGTGTTACACATGGGTGGAGAGGTGTGTGCGGGGATTAGTGTTACATGTGGTTGGAGTGGTGTCTGCGAGGATTAGCGTTACACATAGTTAAAGGGGTGTGTGCAGGGGATTAGTGTTACACACGGTTAGAGGGATGTGTGCAGGGGATTAGTGTTAAATGTGGTTAGAGGGGTGTTTGCGGGGATTAATGTTACACCTGGTTGGAGGGGTGTGTGCAAGGATTCGTATTACATGTGCTTAAAGGGGTGTGTGCAGGCATTAGTGTTAAACAAGGTTGGAGGGGTGTGTGTGAGGATTAGTGTTACACATGGTTAGAGGGGTGTGTGCGGGGATTAGTGTTACATGTTGTTAGAGGGGTGTGTTCAGGGGATTAGTTTTACATGTGGTTAGAGCGGTGTGTGCAGGGATTAGTGTTACACGTGGTTAGAGGAGTGTTTGTGAGGATTAGTGTTAAACATGGTTAGAGGGGTGTGAGCCGGAATTAGTGTTACACATGGTTGGAGGGGTGTGTGTGGGGATTAGTTTTACATGTGGTTAGAGGGTGTGTGTGGGGATTAGTGTTGCACATCTTTAGAGGGGTGTGTGCAAGGATTAGTGTTACACATGGGTGGAGAGGTGTGTGCGGGGATTAGTGTTACATGTGATTAGAGGGGTGTGTGCGGGGATTAGTGTTACATGTGGTTAGAGGGGTCTGTGCGGGGATTAGTGTTACATGTGATTAGAAGGGTGTGTGCAGGGATTAGTGTTACACATGGTTGGAGGGGTGTGTGCGAGGATTAGTGTTACATGTAGTTGGAGGGGTGTGCGCGAAGATTAGTGTTACATGTGGTTAGAGACCCGTCCCAATCCGGATTCCGAAGCAACCACAGCACAGAGACTGCCCTACTCGCCGCCACAGATGACGTCCGCACCCTCCTGGACCAAGGCCACTCCGCAGCCCTCATCCTACTCGACATATCAGCGGCCTCCAACACCATTTACCATCGCACACTTGTCACCAGACTACACAACGCAGCCATACAAGGAACAGCCCTGGACTGGATCCGATCATTCCTCACCGGAAGAAGCCAAAGGATCAGACTCCCACCCTTCCTCTGCGACCCCACGAAAATCCCCAGCGGAGTCCCACTGGGTTCATCCCTGAGCCCCACCCTCTTCAACATCTACATGGCTCCCCTCACAGCCATCGTCTGACAACACGGCCTCAACATCGTATCCTACGCCGACGACACCCAGCTCATCCTCTCCCTCACCAAAGACCCCACCACTGCCAAACTCAACTTCCAGAAAGGAATGCAAGACGTTGCAGTCTGGATGACCAACAGCTGCCTGAAGCTCAACGCCGAGAAGACAGAAGTCCTCGTCCTCGGTACCACCCCTTCTGCATGGGACAGCACCTGGTGGCCGACCGCCCTCGGAGGCCCACCTACCCGCTCAGACCACGCCAAGAACCTCGGCATCGTACTCGACTCATCACTCACCATGAACCGACAGGTCAACGCTGTCACCTCCAGCTGCTTCAACACCCTCCGCATCCTCCGCAAGACCTTCAAATGGATCCCCCCTGAGTCAAGGAAGACCCACGCACTCATCACCAGCAGACTGGACTATGGAAACGCACTCTACTCCGGCATCAACAAGTCCCTACTCTGCAAACTCCAGACAATACACAACACCGCCGCCAGACTCGTCCTCGGCATCCCCCGACACAAACACATCAGCCAACGCCTATGAAGTCTCCACTGGCTCCCCGTGGAGAAAAGAGTCACTTTCAAAATCCTCACTCACGCCTACAAATGCCTGCACAACAACGGACCCAAATACCTCAATGACAGAATCAACTTCCACGTACCCAAAAGAAACCTCCGATCTTCCAACCTCGCACTGGTCGAAACCCCGTGCATCCACACAGCCAGAGAAGGCAGAAGATCCTTCTCTCACATTGCAGCCAAGACCTGGAACGAGCTACCGGCAGACATCAGACGCGCCCCCTCCCTGAACACCTTCAGGAAGACCCTCAAGACCTGGTTCTTTGGCTAAACAGATCTGCAGACCCCCTCACCCCCCTCAGCGCCTTGAGACCCTCACGGGTTAGTAGCGCGCTTACAATTCCCTGAATGATTGATAGTGCAGGGGATTAGTGTTACACATGGTTGGAGGGATGTGTTCAGGGGATTAGTGTTACCCTCAGTTGGAGGGGTGTGCACAGGGAATTAGTGTTACACATGGTTAAAGTGGCGTGTACAGGGGATTAGTGTTACATGTGGTTAGAGTGGTGTGTGCAGGGATTAGTGTTACACACGGTTAGAGGGATGTGTGCAGGGGATTAGTGTTACACACGGTTAAAGAGGTATGTGCAGGGGATTAGTGTTACACATGGTTGGAGGGGTGTGTGCAAGGATTAGTTTTACATGTGGTTAAAGAGGTGTGTGCAGGCATTAGTGTTATACATGGTAGAGGGTGTGTGCAGGTGATTAGTGTTACATGTGGTTAGAGTGGTGTGTGCAGGGATTAGTGTTACATGTGGTTAGAGGGGTGTGTTTAGGGATTAGTGTTACACATGATTAGAGGGGTGTGTGCAGGGGATTAGGGTTACACACGGTTAGAGTGGTGTGTGCAGGGGATTAGTGTGACATGTGGTTAGAGCGGTGTGTGCAGGGGATTAGGGTGGCACGCAGTTAGAGGGGTGTGTGCAGGATATTAGTGTTACACATGGTTGGAGGGTGTGTGCGAGGATTAGTGTTACACACGGTTGTAGCGGTGTGTGCGGGGATTTGTGTTACTTGTGGTTAGAGAGGTGTGTGCGGGGATTGGTGTTACACACAGAGGGGTGTGTGCATGGATTAGTGTCTCATGTGGTTAGAGGGGTGGGTGCCGGGATTAGTGTTACACACGGTTAAAGAGGTGTGTGCAGGTGATTAGTGTTACATGTGGTTATAGGGGTGTGTGCGGGGTTAAGTGTTACATGTGGTTAGAGGGGTGCCTGGGGGGATTAGTTTTACACACGGTTAGAGGGGTGCCTGAGGGGATTAGTGTTACACATGGTTGTAGGGTTGTGTGCAGGCGATTAGTGTTACATGTCGGAGGGGGCATGTGGGAATTAGTGTCACACATCGTTAGAGGGGTGTGTGCGAGGATTAGTGTTACGCATGGTTGGAGAGGTGTGTGCGGGTATTCGTTTTACATGTGGTTAGAGGGGTGTGTACAGGGATTAGTTTTACGTGTGGTTAGAGGGTGTGTGCCGGGATCAGTGTTATATATGGTTAGAGGGGTGTGTGTAGGGATTAGTGTTACATGTGGTTAGAGGGTGTGCAGGGGATTAATGTTACACATGGTTAGTGGTGTGTGCAGGGGATTAGTGTTACACGTGGTTAGAGTGGTGTGTGCAGGGGATTAGTGTTACACAGGGTTAGAGGGTTGTGTGCAGGGGATTAGTGTTACACATGGTTAGAGGGGTGTGTGCAGGGGATTAGTGTTACATGTGGTTAGAGGAGTGTGTGTGGGTATTAGTGTTACACACGGTTAGAGGGATGTGTGCAGGGGATTAGTGTTACACACGGGTAGAGGGGTGAGTGCAGGGATTAGTGTTACACATGGTTGGAGAAGTGTGTGCGAGGATTAGTGTTACATGTGGTTGGAGGGATGTGTGCAGAGGATTAGTGTTACACACGGGTAGAGGGGTGTGTGCGGGGATTAGTGTTACACATGGTTGGAGAAGTGTGTGCGAGGATTAGTGTTACATGTGGTTAGAGGGGTGTGTGCAAGGATTAGTGTTACATGTGGTTAAAGGGATGTGTGCGGGGATTAGTGTTACACATGGTTGGAGGTGTGTGTGCCGGGATTAGTGTGACACATGGTTAGAGGGTGTGAGCCGGAATTATTGTTACATGTGGTTAGAGGGGTGTGTGCAGGATTAGCGTTGCACATGGTTAGAGGGGTGTGTGCAGAGGATTAGTGTTACACACAGTTAGAGGGATGTGTGCAGGGGATGAGTGTTACACTCGGTTAGAGGGTGTGTGCAGGGTATTAGTGTTACACACAGAGGGATGTGTGCAGGGGATGAGTGTTACACTCGGCTAGAGGGTGTGTGCAGGGTATTAGTGTTACACACAGTTAGAGGGGGTGTGCATGGGATTAGTGTTGCACATGGTTGGAGGTGTATATGCGGGGATTAGTGTGACACATGGTTAGAGGGGTGTGAGCTGGAATTATTGTTACATGTGGTTAGAGGGGTGTGTGCCGGAATTAGTGTTACACTTGGTTAGAATGGTGTGAGCCGGAATTAGTGTTACACACGGTTAGAGGGGTGTGTGAGGGGATTAGTGTTACATGTGGTAAGAGGGGTGTGTGCAGGGGATTAGTGTTGCACATGGTTAGAGGGGTGTGTGCAGGATATTAGTGTTACACATGGTTGGAGGGTGTGTGCGAGGATTAGTGTTACACACGGTTGTAGGGGTGTGTGCTGGGATTTGTGTTACTTGTGGTTAGAGAGGTGTGTGCGGGGATTAGTGTTACACACAGAGGGGTGTGTGCATGGATTAGTGTCACATGTGGTTAGAGGGGTGGGTGCCGGGATTAGTGTTACACACGGTTAAAGAGGTGTGTGCAGGTGATTAGTGTTAAATGTGGTTATAGGGGTGTGTGCGGGGTTAAGTGTTACATGTGGTTAGAGGGGTGCCTGCGGGGATTAGTGTTACACACAGTTAGAGGGGTGCCTGAGGGGATTAGTGTTACACATGGTTGTAGGGTTGTGTGCAGGCGATTAGTGTTACATGTCGGAGGGGTATGTGGGAATTAGTGTCACACATTGTTAGAGGGGTGTGTGCGAGGATTAGTGTTACGCATGGTTGGAGAGGTGTGTGCGGGTATTCGTTTTACATGTGGTTAGAGGGGTGTGTACAGGGATTAGTTTTACGTGTGGTTAGAGGGGTGTGTGCTGGGATCAGTGTTATATGTAGTTAGAGGGGTGTGTGTGGGGATTAGTGTTACATGTGGTTAGAGGGGTGTGCAGGGGATTAATGTTACACATGGTTAGTGGTGTGTGCAGGGGATTAGTGTTACACATGGTTAGAGCGGTGTGTGCAGGGGATTAGTGTTACACAGGGTTAGAGGGTTGTGTGCAGGGGATTAGTGTTACACATGGTTAGAGGGGTGTGTGCAGGGGATTAGTGTTACATGTGGTTAGAGGAGTGTGTGTGGGTATTAGTGTTACACACGGTTAGAGGGATGTGTGCAGGGGATTAGTGTTACACACGGGTAGAGGGGTGAGTGCAGGGATTAGTGTTACACATGGTTGGAGAAGTGTGTGCGAGGATTAGTGTTACATGTGGTTGGAGGGATGTGTGCAGAGGATTAGTGTTACACACGGGTAGAGGGGTGTGTGCGGGGATTAGTGTTACACATGGTTGGAGAAGTGTGTGCGAGGATTAGTGTTACATGTGGTTAGAGGGGTGTGTGCAAGGATTAGTGTTACATGTGGTTAAAGGGATGTGTGTGGGGATTAGTGTTACACATGGTTGGAGGTGTATGTGCGGGGATTAGTGTGACACATGGTTAGAGGGTGTGAGCCGGAATTATTGTTACATGTGGTTAGAGGGGTGTGTGCGGGATTAGCGTTGCACATGGTTAGAGGGGTGTGTGCAGGGGATTAGTGTTACACACAGTTAGAGGGATGTGTGCAGGGGATGAGTGTTACACTCGGTTAGAGGGGTGTGTTCAGGGTATTAGTGTTACACACAGAGGGATGTGTGCAGGGGATGAGTGTTACACTCGGCTAGAGGGGTGTGTGCAGGGTATTAGTGTTACACACAGTTAGAGGGGGGTGTGCATGGGATTAGTGTTGCACATGGTTGGAGGTGTATGTGCGGGGATTAGTGTGACACATGGTTAGAGGGGTGTGAGCTGGAATTATTGTTACATGTGGTTAGAGGGGTGTGTGCCGGAATTAGTGTTACACTTGGTTAGAATGGTGTGAGCCGGAATTAGTGTTACACACGGTTAGAGGGTGTGTGAGGGGATTAGTGTTACATGTGGTTAGAGGGGTGTGTGCAGGGGATTAGTGTTACACATGGTTAGAGGGGTGTGTTCAGGGGATTAGTGTTACACATGGTTGGAGGGTGTGTGCGAGGATTAGTGTTACTTGTGGTTAGAGGGGTGGGTGCAGGGGATGAATGTTACACGTGGTTAGAGGTGTGTGTGCAATGGATTAGTGTTACATGTGGTTAGAGGGTGTGTGCAGGGGATGAGTGTTACATGTGGGTATAGGGGTGTGTGCGGGGTTAAGTGTTACATGTGGTTAGAGGGGTGCCTGCAGGGGATTAGTGTTACACACGGTTAGAGGGGTGCCTGAGGGGATTAGTGTTACACACGGTTATAGGGGTGTGTGCAGGGGATTAGTGTTACACATGGTTGTAGGGTTGTTCGCAGGCGATTAGTGTTACATGTCAGAGGGTGTGTGCGGGAATTAGTGTTACACATCGTTAGAGGGTTGTGTGCGAGGATTAGTGTTACACATGGTTGGAGAGGTGTGTGCGGGTATTAGTGTTACATGTGGTTAGAGGGGTGTGTGCGGGATTAGTGTTACATGTGGTTCGAGGGGTTTGTGCTGGGATTAGTGTTAAATGTGGTTAAAGGGGTGTGTGCGGGGATTAGTGTTATACATGGTTGGAGGGGTGTGTGCAAGGATTAGTATTACATGTGCTTAAAGGGGTGTGTGCAGGCATTAGTGTTAAACATGGTTGGAGGGGTGTGTGTGAGGATTAGTGTTACACATGGTTAGAGGGGTGTGTGCAGGGATTAGTGTTACATGTTGTTAGAGGGGTGTGTTCAGGGGATTAGTGTTACACATGGGTGGAGAGGTGTGTGCGGGGATTAGTGTTACATGTGGTTGGAGTGGTGTCTGCGAGGATTAGCGTTACACATAGTTAAAGGGGTGTGTGCAGGGGATTAGTGTTACACACGGTTAGAGGGATGTGCAGGGGATTAGTGTTAAATGTGGTTAGAGGGGTGTTTGCGGGGATTAGTGTTACACATGGTTGGAGGGGTGTGTGCAAGGATTAGTATTACATGTGCTTAAAGGGGTGTGTGCAGGCATTAGTGTTAAACATGGTTGGAGGGGTGTGTGTGAGTATTAGTGTTACACATGGTTAGAGGGGTGTGTGCGGGGATTAGTGCTACATGTTGTTAGAGGGGTGTGTTCAGGGGATTAGTTTTACATGTGGTTAGAGCGGTGTGTGCAGGGATTAGTGTTACACGTGGTTAGAGGAGTGTTTGTGAGGATTAGTGTTACACATGGTTAGAGGGGTGTGAGCCGGAATTAGTGTTACACATGGTTGGAGGGGTGTGTGTGGGGATTAGTTTTACATGTGGTTAGAGGGTGTGTGTGGGGATTAGTGTTGCACATCTTTAGAGGGGTGTGTGCAAGGATTAGTGTTACACATGGGTGGAGAGGTGTGTGCGGGGATTAGTGTTACATGTGATTAGAGGGGTGTGTGCGGGGATTAGTGTTACATGTGGTTAGAGGGGTCTGTGCGGGGATTAGTGTTACATGTGATTAGAAGGGTGTGTGCAGGGATTAGTGTTACACATGGTTGGAGGGGTGTGTGTGAGGATTAGTGTTACATGTGGTTGGAGGGGTGTGCGCGAAGATTAGTGTTACATGTGGTTAGAGGGGTGTGTGTGGGGATTAGTATTACAAATGGTTAGAGACCCGTCCCAATCCGGATTCCGAAGCAACCACAGCACAGAGACTGCCCTACTCGCCGCCACAGATGACGTCCGCACCCTCCTGGACCAAGGCCACTCCACAGCCCTCATTCTACTCGACCTATCAGCGGCCTTCAACACCATTTACCATCGCACACTTGTCACCAGACTACACAACGCAGCCATACAAGGAACAGCCCTGGACTGGATCCAATCATTCCTCACCGGAAGAAGCCAAAGGATCAGACTCCCACCCTTCCTCTGCGACCCCACGAAAATCCCCAGCGGAGTCCCACTGGGTTCATCCCTGAGCCCCACCCTCTTCAACATCTACATGGCTCCCCTCACAGCCATCGTCTGACAACACGGCCTCAACATCGTATCCTACGCCGACGACACCCAGCTCATCCTCTCCCTCACCAAAGACCCCACCACTGCCAAACTCAACTTCCAGAAAGGAATGCAAGACGTTGCAGTCTGGATGACCAACAGCTGCCTGAAGCTCAACGCCGAGAAGACAGAAGTCCTCGTCCTCGGTACCACCCCTTCTGCATGGGACAGCACCTGGTGGCCGACCGCCCTCGGAAGCCCACCTACCCGCTCAGACCACTCCAAGAACCTCGGCATCGTACTCGACTCATCACTCACCATGAACCGACAGGTCAACGCTGTCACCTCCAGCTGCTTCAACACCCTCCGCATCCTCCGCAAGACCTTCAAATGGATCCCCCTGAGTCAAGGAAGACCCACGCACTCATCACCAGCAGACTGGACTATGGAAACGCACTCTACTCCGGCATCAACAAGTCCCTACTCTGCAAACTCCAGACAATACACAACACCGCCGCCAGACTCGTCCTCAGCATCCCCCGACACAAACACATCAGCCAACGCCTACGAAGTCTCCACTGGCTCCCCGTGGAGAAAAGAGTCACTTTCAAAATCCTCACTCACGCCTACAAATGCCTACACAACAACGGACCCAAATACCTCAATGACAGAATCAACTTCCACGTACCCAAAAGAAACCTCCGATCTTCCAACCTCGCACTGGTCGAAACCCCGTGCATCCACACAGCCAGAGAAGGCAGAAGATCCTTCTCTCACATTGCAGCCAAGACCTGGAATGAGCTACCGGCAGACATCAGACGCGCCCCCTCCCTGAACACCTTCAGGAAGACCCTCAAGACCTGGTTCTTTGGCTAAACAGATCTGCAGACCCCCCCACCCCCCTTCAGCGCCTTGAGACCCTCACGGGTGAGTAGCGTGCTTACAATTCCCTGAATTATTGATAGTGCAGGGGATTAGTGTTACATGTGGTTAGGGGTGTGTGCGGGGATTAGTGTTACACATGGTTGGAGGGATGTGTTCAGGGGATTAGTGTTACCCTCAGTTGGAGGGGTGTGCACAGGGAATTAGTGTTACACATGGTTAAAGTGGCGTGTACAGGGGATTAGTGTTCCATGTGGTTAGAGTGATGTGTGCAGGGATTAGTGTTACACACGGTTAGAGGGATGTGTGCAGGGGATTAGTGTTACACACGGTTAAAGAGGTATGTGCAGGGGATTAATATTACACATGGTTGGAGGGGTGTGTGCAAGGATTAGTTTTACATGTGGTTAAAGAGGTGTGTGCAGGCATTAGTGTTATACATGGTAGAGGGGTGTGTGCAGGTGATTAGTGTTACATGTGGTTAGAGCGGTGTGTGCAGGGATTAGTGTTACATGTGGTTAGAGGGGTGTGTGCTGGGATTAGTGTTACACATGGTTGGAGGGGTGTGTGCAGAGATTAGTGTTACACAAGGTTAGAGGGGTGTGTGGGGATTAGTGTCACATGGTTGTAGGGGTGTGTGCGAGGATTAGTGTTACATGTGGTTAGAGGGGTGTGTGTGGGGATTAGTGTTACATGTGGTTAGAGGGGTATGTGCAGGGGATTAGTGTTACACATGGTTGGAGGGGTGAGTGCAGAGATTAGTGTTACACAAGGTTAGAGGGAGTGTGTGGGGATTAGTGTTACACATGGTTGTAGGGGTGTGTGCGAGGATTAGTGTTACATGTGTTTAGAGGGGTGTGTGTGAAGATTAGTGTTACATGTGGTTGGAGGGGTATGTGCTGGGATTAGTGTTACACATGGTTAGAGTGGTGTGTGCAGGGGATTAGTGTTACACATGGTTGGAGTAGTGTGTGCGGGGGTTAGTGTTACACATGGTTGGAGGGGTGTGTGCGGGGATTAGTGTTATACATGGTTGGAGGGGTGTGTGCGGGGATTAGTGTTACACATGGTTAGAGGGGTGTGAGCTGTAATTAGTGCTACATGTGGTTAGAGGGGTGTGTGCCGGGATTAGTGTTACATGTGGTTAGAGGGGTGTGTGCAGTGATTAGTGTTATATGTGGTTGGAGGGGTGTGTGTTTTCCTTTCTGTGCCCCTCGCTGCCCCATTAGCGTTGTACTGTAATTTGTCTGCTTTCTCCCCCCCTTTTTTTCCTTTCTGTGCCCCTCGCTGCCCCATTAGCGTTGTACTGTAATTTGTCTGCTTTCTCCCCCCTTTTTTTCCTTTCTGTGCCCCTCGCTGCCCCATTAGCGTTGTACTGTAATTTGTCTGCTTTCTCCCCCCTTTTTTCCTTTCTGTGCCCCTCGCTGCCCCATTAGCGTTGTACTGTAATTTGTCTGCTTTCTCCCCCCTTTCTTTCCTTTCTGTGCCCCTCGCTGCCCCATTAGCGTTGTACTGTAATTCTGTCTGCTTTCTCCCCCCTTTTTTTCCTTTCTGTGCCCCTCGCTGCCCCATTAGCGTTGTACTGTAATTTGTCTGCTTTCTCCCCCTTTTTTTCCTTTCTGTGCCCCTCGCTGCCCCATTAGCGTTGTACTGTAATTTGTCTGCTTTCTCCCCCCTTTTTTTCCTTTCTGTGCCCCTCGCTGCCCCATTAGCGTTGTACTGTAATTTGTCTGCTTTCTCCCCCCTTTTTTTCCTTTCTGTGCCCCTCGCTGCCCCATTAGCGTTGTACTGTAATTTGTCTGCTTTCTCCCCCCTTTTTTTCCTTTCTGTGCCCCTCGCTGCCCCATTAGCGTTGTACTGTAATTTGTCTGCTTTCTCCCCCTTTTTTTCCTTTCTGTGCCCCTCGCTGCCCCATTAGCGTTGTACTGTAATCTTGTCCGTTTTCTCTCCCCTTGTACTTGTGCCCCCGCTGCCTCTCGCCATTCCCGCCGCTGCGTCCCTGCGGCCCCGCCCCCTGACTGCCCATTCGCTGCCCCTGCCTCCCGCCTCCCAGCTGCTCCTCCCTCCCACCTCCCCATAAATGGCGGCCGCTGCGCGGCCGCGCCGCTGGCGCGCCAAAGGCGCGCCTAAGGCAAGCCCGTCTGCGCACGTCTGCGCCCGTCTGCGCCCGTCTGCGCCCGTCTGCGCCCGTCTGCGCCCGTCCGCGACTGGACCGCGCCCAGCGCCAGAACCCCTGGATCCCACCGATGCAACACTACTCGACGGACCTACGACGCCGCCACCCTCACCGCACTCAATGCCGGCCGGAACCCTGCCTGCTACCGAGCCTCACCGAGACGCACCCACGGACCCTTCACCTGCCAAACCTGCCGATTCACCTGCCCCTGAACGTGCACCACCTCCGCCAAGTCGAGCACCAGCAGCAACCACCTGAAATGCATCCTGTTGAACACCCGCTCCGTCCACAGGCACGCCGTGGAACTCTGGGACCTGCTCGACGCAACAGCACCGGACGTCGCCTTCCTCACCGAAACCTGGATGAACGCCTCCTCAGCGCCCGACATCGCCATAGCCATCCCGGACGGATACAAGATCACCCGGAGGGACCGCGTCAACCAGACGGGAGGAGGCATCGCCATCGTACACAAGAACACCATCCGCATCTCGACTAACTCCGACGAGACCTTCACCGCCGCCGAACACCTACACTTCCAGATACACACTGACCCCAAGACCACCCTCCGAGGCACCCTCATCTACAGACCCCCGGGACCACGCACACTATTCAGCGAAGACATCGCAGACTTCATCAGCCCGCACGCCATGCCCTCCGCCGACTACATCCTCCTAGGGGACCTCAACTTCCACCTGGAGAACAACAACGACAGAAACACCACCGCCCTGCTGGACAACCTCGCCAACCTCGGACTCAAGCAACTGGTGAACACGCCCACCCACTACGCCGGCCACACGCTTGACCCCGTCTTCTCTTCCAGCAAGCACATCTCCTTCAGCCACGCCACCGGACTCCACTGGACCGACCACAGCTGCGTCCACTTCAGCTTCAGAAAGACTGCGACCCACCACCACCCGCAACAGGCTCCCCGCCGGAGCTGGAGCAAGATCACCGCCGAGCAGCTCACCGCCTCCCTCAGCCAGAACACACCCACCAACACAACTGACCCAAACGAAGCAGCCAGCAACCTCGCCAAGTGGCTGACCGCCTGCGCCGACGACCTCGCACCACTAAAAAACCCTCCCAGCAGACCCGGTAGCAAGAAAACCCCTTGGTTCACCAACGAACTCAAGGAATCCAAGAAGAACTGCCGCACTCTCGAGAAAACCTGGCGTCTCGACCAGACCACAGACAACAGGACCGCCCTCAAGCACGCCACCCGCAAACACCACCAGCTGATCCGTGCCACCAAGAAGTCGGCACTCAAAGAACGACTGGACAACAACGCCCACGACAGCAAGGAACTTTTCAGCATCGTCAAAGAGTTCTCCAACCCCAGCGCCGGAAACAACGACATCACCCCCTCGCAAGACCTCTGCAACTCACTCGCCGCGTTCTTCCACCGCAAGATCACCGACATACATAACAGCTTCGACGCACAAACCACGCACCCCACCGCCGAACCAACGCCCGCCACCACCACCCTCTGCAACTGGACCCCGATCAGCACCGAAGACACCACCCGCACGATGAACTCCATCCACTCCGGATCACCAACCGACCCCTGCCCACACCACGTCTTCAACAAAGCCGACGCCACCATCGCACCCCATCTCCGGGACATCATCAACTCCTCCTTCCACACCGCCACCTTCCCGGAGAGCTGGAAGCACGCCGAGCTTACCGCCCTCCTGAAGAAACCAACGGCGGACCCCACCGACCTCAAGAACTACCGTCCCATCTCGCTCCTTCCGTTTCCGGCCAAAGTCATCGAGAAGACCGTCAACAGACAGCTTGCCGCCTTCCTCGAGACGAATGGATCCCTCGACCCTCGCAGTCCGGGTTTCGGGCCAACCACAGCACCGAGACCGCCCTTATCGCAGCCACCGACGACATCAGAACCCTAAACGACAACGGGGAAACAGCAGCCCTCATCCTCTTGGACCTCTCTGCGGCGTCCGACACCGTCTGCCACCGCACCCTAGTGAAGCGCCTCAGCAACATCGGAATCCGAGAGAAAGCACTGGAATGGATCATCTCGTTCCTCGCCGGAAGAACCCAGAGAGTCCGCCTCCCCCGTTCAGATCCGAGGCCACCGAAGTCATCTGCGGCGTTCCACAAGGATCTTCACTCAGTCCAACCCTCTTCAACGTCTACATGAGCCCCTCGCAGCCATCGCACGCCAACACAACCTCAACATTATCTCCTACGCCGACGACACCCAGCTGATCCTCTCCCTCACCAACGACCCCACCACCGCCAGAGCCAACCTACACGACGGGATGAAAGACGTCGCCGACTGGATGAGGAACAGCCGCCTTAAACTGAACTCAGACAAGACGGAAGTCCTCATCCTGGGCTCATCACCCTCCGCCTGGGACGACTCCTGGTGGCCCCCGGCCCTGGGCACCGCGCCCAAGCCAACGGACCACGCACGAAACCTGGGCTTCATCCTGGACTCCTCCCTGTCGATGACCAGACAAGTCAACGCCGTCTCATCTTCATGCTTCAACACCCTGCGCATGCTCCGCAAGATCTTCAGATGGATCCCCACTGAAACCAGGAAGACCATCACCCAGGCACTCGTCACCAGCCGACTGGACTATGGGAACACCCTCTACGCCGGAACCACAGCCAAACTTCCAAAAAGACTCCAGCGCATCCAGAACGCCTCCGCACGACTCATCCTGGACATCCCCCGACACAGCCACATCACCGGACACCTGAAAGACCTGCACTGGCTCCCCGTCAGCAAGAGAATCACGTTCAGACTCCTCATCCACGCACACAAGGCCCTCCACGACCTGGGCCCAAAGTACCTCAACGACCGCATGACCTTCTACACGCCCACCCGCCAGCTACGATCAACCAACCACGCCCTCGCCACCGTACCACACATCCGCAGAACCACCGCCGGAGGAAGATCCTTCTCCTACCTGGCAGCCAAGACCTGGAACTCCCTCCCCACTCACCTTCGGCGAACCCAGGACCATCTCTCCTTCAGGAAGCAGCTCAAGACCTGGCTGTTCGAGCAGTAACTTACCCCCTCCCCCAGCGCCTTGAGACCCTCCCGGGTGAGTAGCGCGCTCTATAAATGCCGTGATTGATTGATTGTGTGGTATTAGTGTTACACGTGGTTGGAGGGGTGTTTGCGAGGATTAGTGTTACACATAGATAAATGGGTGTGTGCAGGGGATTAGTGTTACACATGGTTGAAGGGGTGTGTACGAGGATTAGTGTTACACATGGTGAGAGGGGTGTGTGCAGGGATTAGTGATACACACGGTTAGAGGGATGTGTGCAGGGGATTAGTGTTACATGTGGTTACAGGGGTATGTGCAGGGGATTAGTGTTACACATGGTTGGAGGGTGTGTGCAGAGATTCGTGATTCACAAGGTTAGAGGGGGTGTGTGGGGATTAGTGTTACACATGGTTGTAGGGGTGTGTGCGAGGATTAGTGTTACATGTGGTTAGAGGGTGTGTGTGGAGATTAGTGTTACATGTGGTTAGAGGGGTATGTGCGGGGATTAGTGTTGCACATGGTGAGAGGGGTGTGTGCAGGGATTAGTGTTACACACGGTTAGAGGGATGTGTGCAAGGGATTAGTGTTAAATGTGGTTAGCGGGGTGTGTGCATGGATTAGTTTTACACATTGTTAGAGGGGTGTGTGCTGGGTTTAGTGTTACACATGGTTGGAGGGGTGTGTGCAGAGATTAGTGTTATACAAGGTTAGAGGGGGTGTGTGGGGATTAGTGTTACACATGGTTGTAGGGGTGTGTGCGAGGATTAGTGTTACATGTGGTTAGAGGGGTATGTGTGGGGATTAGTGTTACATGTGGTTAGAGGGGTATGTGCAGGGGATTAGTGTTACACATGGTTGGAGGGGTGTGTGCAGAGATTAGTGTTACACAAGGTTAGATGGGGTGTGTGGGGATTAGTGTTACACATGGTTGTAGGGGTGTGTGCGAGGATTAGTGTTACATGTGTTTAGAGGGGTGTGTGAAGATTAGTGTTACATGTGGTTGGAGGGGTATGTGCTGGGATTAGTGTCACACATGGTTAGAGTGGTGTGTGAAGGGGATTAGTGTTACACATGGTTGGAGTAGTGTGTGCGGGGGTTAGTGTTACACATAGTTGGAGGGGTGTGTGCGGGGATTAGTGTTATACATGGTTGGAGGGGTGTGTGCGGGGATTAGTGTTACATATGGTTAGAGGGGTGTGAGCCGGAATTAGTGTTACACACGGTTAGAGTGGTGCGTGTGGGGATTAGTGTTACATTTGGTTAGAGGGGTGTATGCAGGGGATTAGTGTTACATGTGGTTAGAGGGGTGTGTGCGGGGATTAGTGTTACACACGATTAGAGGGATGTGTACAGGGGATTAGTGTTACACGGTTAAAGGCCTGTGTGCAGGGGATTAGTGTTACACATGGTTAGAGGGGTGTGTACGAGGATTCGTGTTACACATGGTGAGAGGAGTGTGTGTAGGGATTAGTGCTACACACGGTTAGAGGGATGTTTTCAGGGATTACTGTTACAGATGGTTAGAGGGGTGTGTGCGGGGATTAGTGTTACATGTGGTTGGAGGGGTGTGTGCAAGGATTAGTGTTACATGTGGTTAGAGGGGTGTGTGCAGGTATTAGTGTTACACGTGGTTGGAGTGGTGTCTGCGAGGATTAGCGTTACACATAGTTAAAGGGGTGTGTGCAGGGGATTAGTGTTACACACGGTTAGAGGGATGTGTGCAGGGGATTAGTGTTAAATGTGGTTAGAGGGGTGTGTGCGGGGATTAGTGTTACACTTGGTTGGAGGGGTGTGTGCAAGGATTAGTATTACATGTGCTTAAAGGGGTGTGTGCAGGCATTAGTGTTAAACATGGTTGGAGGGGTGTGTGTGAGGATTAGTGTTACACATGGTTAGAGGGGTGTGTGCGGGGATTAGTGTTACATGTTGTTAGAGGGGTGTTTTCAGGGGATTAGTTTTACATGTGGTTAGAGTGGTGTGTGCAGGGATTAGTGTTACACGTGGTTAGAGGAGTGTTTGTGAGGATTAGTGTTACACATGGTTAGAGGGGTGTGAGCCGGAATTAGTGTTACACATGGTTGGAGGGGTGTGTGTGGGGATTAGTTTTACATGTGGTTATAGGGTGTGTGTGGGGATTAGTGTTGCACATCTTTAGAGGGGTGTGTGCAAGGATTAGTGTTACACATGGGTGGAGAGGTGTGTGCGGGGATTAGTGTTACATGTGATTAGAGGGGTGTGTGCGGGGATTAGTGTTACATGTGGTTAGAGGGGTCTGTGCGGGAATTAGTGTTACATGTGATTAGAAGGGTGTGTGCAGGGATTAGTGTTACACATGGTTGGAGGGGTATGTGCGAGGATTAGTGTTACATGTGGTTGGAGGGGTGTGCGCGAAGATTAGTTTTACATGTGGTTAGAGGGGTGTGTGTGGGGATTAGTGTTACATGTGTTTAGAGGGATGTGTGTGGGGATTAGTATTACACATGGTTAGAGACCCATCCCAATCCGGATTCCGAAGCAACCACAGCACAGAGACTGCCCTACTCGCCGCCACAGATGACGTCCGCACCCTCCTGGACCAAGGCCACTCCGCAGCCCTCATCCTACTCGACCTATCAGCGGCCTTCAACACCATTTACCATCGCACACTTGTCACCAGACTACACGACGCAGCCATACAAGGAACAGCCCTGGACTGGATCCGATCATTCCTCACCGGAAGAAGCCAAAGGATCAGACTCCCCCCCTTCCTCTGCGACCCCACGAAAATCACCAGCGGAGTCCCATTGGGTACATCCCTGAGCCCCACCCTCTTCAACATCTACATGGCTCCCCTCACAGCCATCGTCTGACAACACGGCCTCAACATCGTATCCTACGCCGACGACACCCAGCTCATCCTCTCCTCACCAAAGACCCCACCACTGACAAACTCAACTTCCAGAAAGGAATGCAAGACATTGCAGTCTGGATGACCAACAGCTGCCTGAAGCTCAACGCCGAGAAGACAGAAGTCCTCGTCCTCGGTACCACCCCTTCTGCATGGGACAGCACCTGGTGGCCGACCGCCCTCGGAAGCCCACCTACCCGCTCAGACCACGCCAAGAACCTCGGCATCGTACTCGACTCATCACTCACCATGAACCGACAGGTCAACGCTGTCACCTCCAGCTGCTTCAACACCCTCCGCATCCTCCGCAAGACCTTCAAATGGATCCCCCCTGAGTCAAGGAAGACCCACGCACTCATCACCAGCAGACTGGACTATGGAAACGCACTCTACTCCGGCATCAACAAGTCCCTACTCTGCAAACTCCAGACAATACACAACACCGCCGCCAGACTCGTCCTCGGCATCCCCCGACACAAACACATCAGCCAACACCTACGAAGTCTCCACTGGCTCCCCGTGGAGAAAAGAGTCACTTTCAAAATCCTCACTCACGCCTACAAATGCCTACACAACAATGGACCCAAATACCACAACAACAGAATCAACTTCCACGTACCCAAAAGAAACCTCCGATCTTCCAACCTCGCACTGGTCGAAACCCCGTGCATCCACAGAGCCAGAGAAGGCAGAAGATCCTTCTCTCACATTGCAGCCAAGACCTGGAATGAGCTACCGGCAGACATCAGATGCTCCCCCTCCCTGAACACCTTCAGGAAGACCCTCAAGACCTGGTTCTTTGGCTAAACAGATCTGCAGACCCCCCCGACCCCCCTCAGCGCCTTGAGACCCTCACGGGTGAGTAGCGCGCTTACAATTCCCTGAATGATTGATAGTGCAGGGGATTAGTGTTACATGTGGTTAGGGGTGTGTGCGGGGATTAGTGTTACACATGGTTGGAGGGATGTGTTCAGGGGATTAGTGTTACCCTCAGTTGGAGGGGTGTGCACAGGGAATTAGTGTTACACATGGTTAAAGTGGCGTGTACAGGGGATTAGTGTTACATGTGGTTAGAGTGGTGTGTGCAGGGATTAGTGTTACACACGGTTAGAGGGATGTGTGCAGGGGATTAGTGTTACACACGGTTAAAGAGGTATGTGCAGGGGATTAGTGTTACACATGGTTGGAGGGGTGTGTGCAAGGATTAGTTTTACATGTGGTTAAAGAGTGTGTGCAGGCATTAGTGTTATACATGGTAGAGGGGTGTGTGCAGGTGATTAGTGTTACATGTGGTTAGAGCGGTGTGTGCAGGGATTAGTGTTACATGTGGTTAGAGGGTGTGTGCTGGGATTAGTGTTACACATGGTTGGTGGGGTGTGTGCAGAGATTAGTGTTACACTTGGTTAGAGGGGGTGTGTGGGGATTAGTGTTACACATGGTTGTAGGGGTGTGTGCGAAGATTAGTGTTACATGTGGTTAGAGGGGTGTGTGTGGGGATTAGTATTACATGGTTAGAGGGGTATGTGCAGGGGATTAGTGTTACACATGGTTGGAGGGGTGTGTGCAGAGATTAGTGTTACACAAGGTTAGAGGGAGTGTGTGGGGATTAGTGTTACACATGGTTGTAGGGGTGTGTGCGAGGATTAGTGTTACATGTGTTTAGAGGGTGTGTGTGAAGATTAGTGTTACATGTGGTTGGAGGGGTATGTGCTGGGATTTGTGTTACACATGGTTAGAGTGGTGTGTGCAGGGGATTAGAGTTACACATGGTTGGAGTAGTGTGTGCGGGGATTAGTGTTATACATAGTTGGAGGGGTGTGTGCGGGGATTAGTGTTACACATGGTTAGAGGGGTGTGAGCCGGAGATAGTGTTACACACGGTTAGAGTGGTGCGTGTGGGGATTAGTGTTACATTTGGTTAGAGGGGTGTATACAGGGGATTAGTGTTACATGTGGTTAGAGGGGTGTGTGTGGGATTAGTGTTACACACGCTTAGAGGGATGTGTACAGGGGATTAGTGTTACACGGTTAAAGGGGTGTGTGCACAGGATTAGTGTTACACATGGTTAGAGGGGTGTGTACGAGGATTCGTGTTACACATGGTGAGAGGGGTGTGTGTAGGGATTAGTGCTACACACGGTTAGAGGGATGTGTTCAGGGATTACTGTTACAGATGGTTAGAGGGGTATGTGTGGGGATTAGTGTTACACGTGGTTGGAGGGGTGTGTGCGAGTATTAGAGTTACACGTGGTGAGAGGTGTGTGTGCAGGGATTAGTGTTACACATGGTTAGAGGGATGTGTGCAGGGATTAGTGTTAAATGTGGTTAGCGGGGTGTGTGTGGGATTAGTGTTACACATGGTTGGAGGGTGTGTGCAAGGATTAGTGTTACATGTGGTTAGAGGGGTGTGTGCAGGTATTAGTGTTACACGTGGTTGGAGTGGTGTCTGCGAGGATTAGCGTTACACATAGTTAAAGGGGTGTGTGCAGGGGATTAGTGTTACACACGGTTAGAGGGATGTGTGCCGGGATTAGTGTTAAATGTGGTTAGAGGGGTGTGTGCGGGGATTAGTGTTACACATGGTTGGAGGGGTGTGTGAAAGGATTAGTATTACATGTGCTTAAAGGGGTGTGTGCAGGCATTAGTGTTAAACATGGTTGGAGGGGTGTGTGTGTGGATTAGTGTTACACATGGTTAGAGGGGTGTGTGCGGGGATTAGTGTTACATGTTGTTAGAGGGTGTGTTCAGGGGATTAGTGTTACACATGGGTGGAGAGGTGTGTGCGGGGATTAGTGTTACATGTGGTTGGAGTGGTGTCTGCGAGGATTAGCGTTACACATAGTTAAAGGGGTGTGTGCAGGGGATTAGTGTTACACACGGTTAGAGGGATGTGTGCAGGGGATTAGTGTTAAATGTGGTTAGAGGGGTGTTTGCGGGATTAGTGTTACACATGGTTGGAGGGTGTGTGCAAGGATTAGTATTACATGTGCTTAAAGGGGTGTGTGCAGGCATTAGTGTTAAACAAGGTTGGAGGGGTGTGTGTGAGGATTAGTGTTACACATGGTTAGAGGGTGTGTGCGGGGATTAGTGTTACATGTTGTTAGAGGGGTGTGTTCAGGGGATTAGTTTTACATGTGGTTAGAGCGGTGTGTGCAGGGATTAGTGTTACACGTGGTTAGAGGAGTGTTTGTGAGGATTAGTGTTACACATGGTTAGAGGGGTGTGAGCCGGAATTAGTGTTACACATGGTTGGAGGGGTGTGTGTGGGGATTAGTTTTACATGTGGTTAGAGGGTGTGTGTGGGGATTAGTGTTGCACATCTTTAGAGGGGTGTGTGCAAGGATTAGTGTTACACATGGGTGGAGAGGTGTGTGCGGGGATTAGTGTTACATGTGATTAGAGGGGTGTGTGCGGGGATTAGTGTTACATGTGGTTAGAGGGGTCTGTGCGGGGATTAGTGTTACATGTGATTAGAAGGGTGTGTGCAGGGATTAGTGTTACACATGGTTGGAGGGGTGTGTGCGAGGATTAGTGTTACATGTGGTTAGAGACCCGTCCCAATCCGGATTCCGAAGCAACCACAGCACAGAGACTGCCCTACTCGCCGCCACAGATGACGTCCGCACCCTCCTGGACCAAGGCCACTCCGCAGCCCTCATCCTACTCGACCTATCAGCGGCCTCCAACACCATTTACCATCGCACACTTGTCACCAGACTACACAACGCAGCCATACAAGGAACAGCCCTGGACTGGATCCGATCATTCCTCACCGGAAGAAGCCAAAGGATCAGACTCCCACCCTTCTTCTGCGACCCCACGAATATCCCCAGCGGAGTCCCACTGGGTTCATCCCTGAGCCCCACCCTCTTCAACATCTACATGGCTCCCCTCACAGCCATCGTCTGACAACACGGCCTCAACATCGTATCCTACGCCGACGACACCCAGCTCATCCTCTCCCTCACCAAAGACCCCACCACTGCCAAACTCAACTTCCAGAAAGGAATGCAAGACGTTGCAGTCTGGATGACCAACAGCTGCCTGAAGCTCAACGCCGAGAAGACAGAAGTCCTCGTCCTCGGTACCACCCCTTCTGCATGGGACAGCACCTGGTGGCCGACCGCCTCGGAGGCCCACCTACCCGCTCAGACCACGCCAAGAACCTCGGCATCGTACTCGACTCATCACTCACCATGAACCGACAGGTCAACGCTGTCACCTCCAGCTGCTTCAACACCCTCCGCATCCTCCGCAAGACCTTCAAATGGATCCCCCCTGAGTCAAGGAAGACCCACGCACTCATCACCAGCAGACTGGACTATGGAAACGCACTCTACTCCGGCATCAACAAGTCCCTACTCTGCAAACTCCATACAATACACAACACCGCCGCCAGACTCGTCCTCGGCATCCCCCGACACAAACACATCAGCCAACGCCTACGAAGTCTCCACTGGCTCCCCGTGGAGAAAAGAGTCACTTTCAAAATCCTCACTCACGCCTACAAATGCCTGCACAACAACGGACCCAAATACCTCAATGACAGAATCAACTTCCACGTACCCAAAAGAAACCTCCGATCTTCCAACCTCGCACTGGTCGAAACCCCGTGCATCCACACAGCCAGAGAAGGCAGAAGATCCTTCTCTCACATTGCAGCCAAGACCTGGAACGAGCTACCGGCAGACATCAGACGCGCCCTCCCTGAACACCTTCAGGAAGACCCTCAAGACCTGGTTCTTTGGCTAAACAGATCTGCAGACCCCCACCCCCTCAGCGCCTTGAGACCCTCACGGGTTAGTAGCGCGCTTACAATTCCCTGAATGATTGATAGTGCAGGGGATTAGTGTTACACATGGTTGGAGGGATGTGTTCAGGGGATTAGTGTTACCCTCAGTTGGAGGGGTGTGCACAGGGAATTAGTGTTACACATGGTTAAAGTGGCGTGTACAGGGGATTAGTGTTACATGTGGTTAGAGTGGTGTGTGCAGGGGTTAGTGTTACACACGGTTAGAGGGATGTGTGCAGGGGATTAGTGTTACACACGGTTAAAGAGGTATGTGCAGGGGATTAGTGTTACACATGGTTGGAGGGGTGTGTGCAAGGATTAGTTTTACATGTGGTTAAAGAGGTGTGTGCAGGCATTAGTGTTATACATGGTAGAGGGGTGTGTGCAGGTGATTAGTGTTACATGTGGTTAGAGTGGTGTGTGCAGGGATTAGTGTTACATGTGGTTAGAGGGGTGTGTTTAGGGATTAGTGTTACACATGATTAGAGGGGTGTGTGCAGGGGATTAGTGTTACACACGGTTAGAGTGGTGTGTGCAGGGGATTAGTGTGACATGTGGTTAGAGCGGTGTGTGCAGGGGATTAGGGTGGCACGCAGTTAGAGGGGTGTGTGCTGGAATAAGTGTTACACACGGTAAGAGGGGTGTGTGCAGGGGATTAGTGTTGCACATGGTTAGAGGGGTGTGTGCAGGATATTAGTGTTACACATGGTTGGAGGGTGTGTGCGAGGATTAGTGTTACACACGGTTGTAGCGGTGTGTGCGGGGATTTGTGTTACTTGTGGTTAGAGAGGTGTGTGCGGGGATTAGTGTTACACACAGAGGGGTGTGTGCATGGATTAGTGTCTCATGTGGTTAGAGGGGTGGGTGCCGGGATTAGTGTTACACACGGTTAAAGAGGTGTGTGCAGGAGATTAGTGTTACATGTGGTTATAGGGGTGTGTGCGGGGTTAAGTGTTACATGTGGTTAGAGGGGTGCCTGCGGGGATTAGTGTTACACATGGTTAGTGGTGTGTGCAGGGGATTAGTGTTACACGTGGTTAGAGTGGTGTGTGCAGGGGATTAGTGTTACACAGGGTTAGAGGGTTGTGTGCAGGGGATTAGTGTTACACATGGTTAGAGGGGTGTGTGCAGGGGATTAGTGTTACATGTGGTTAGAGGAGTGTGTGTGGGTATTAGTGTTACACACGGTTAGAGGGATGTGTGCAGGGGATTAGTGTTACACACGGGTAGAGGGGTGAGTGCAGGGATTAGTGTTACACATGGTTGGAGAAGTGTGTGCGAGGATTAGTGTTACATGTGGTTGGAGGGATGTGTGCAGAGGATTAGTGTTACACACGGGTAGAGGGGTGTGTGCGGGGATTAGTGTTACACATGGTTGGAGAAGTGTGTGCGAGGATTAGTGTTACATGTGGTTAGAGGGGTGTGTGCAAGGATTAGTGTTACATGTGGTTAAAGGGATGTGTGCGGGGATTAGTGTTACACATGGTTGGAGGTGTGTGTGCGGGGATTAGTGTGACACATGGTTAGAGGGTGTGAGCCGGAATTATTGTTACATGTGGTTAGAGGGGTGTGTGCAGGATTAGCGTTGCACATGGTTAGAGGGGTGTGTGCAGGGGATTAGTGTTACACACAGTTAGAGGGATGTGTGCAGGGGATGAGTGTTACACTCGGTTAGAGGGTGTGTGCAGGGTATTAGTGTTACACACAGAGGGATGTGTGCAGGGGATGAGTGTTACACTCGGCTAGAGGGGTGTGTGCAGGGTATTAGTGTTACACACAGTTAGAGGGGGGGGTGCATGGGATTAGTGTTGCACATGGTTGGAGGTGTATATGCGGGGATTAGTGTGACACATGGTTAGAGGGGTGTGAGCTGGAATTATTGTTACATGTGGTTAGAGGGGTGTGTGCCGGAATTAGTGTTACACTTCGTTAGAATGGTGTGAGCCGGAATTAGTGTTACACACGGTTAGAGGGGTGTGTGAGGGGATTAGTGTTACATGTGGTAAGAGGGGTGTGTGCAGGGGATTAGTGTTGCACATGGTTAGAGGGTGTGTGCAGGATATTAGTGTTACACATGGTTGGAGGGTGTGTGCGAGGATTAGTGTTACACACGGTTGTAGGGGTGTGTGCTGGGATTTGTGTTACTTGTGGTTAGAGAGGTGTGTGCGGGGATTAGTGTTACACACAGAGGGGTGTGTGCATGGATTAGTTACACATGTGGTTAGAGGGGTGGGTGCCGGGATTAGTGTTACACACGGTTAAAGAGGTGTGTGCAGGTGATTAGTGTTACATGTGGTTATAGGGGTGTGTGCGGGGTTAAGTGTTACATGTGGTTAGAGGGGTGCCTGCGGGGATTAGTGTTACACACGGTTAGAGGGGTGCCTGAGGGGATTAGTGTTACACATGGTTGTAGGGTTGTGTGCAGGCGATTAGTGTTACATGTCGGAGGGGGTATGTGGGAATTAGTGTCACACATTGTTAGAGGGGTGTGTGCGAGGATTAGTGTTACGCATGGTTGGAGAGGTGTGTGCGGGTATTCGTTTTACATGTGGTTAGAGGGGTGTGTACAGGGATTAGTTTTACGTGTGGTTAGAGGGGTGTGTGCTGGGATCAGTGTTATATGTGGTTAGAGGGGTGTGTGTGGGGATTAGTGTTACATGTGGTTAGAGGGGTGTGCAGGGGATTAATGTTACACATGGTTAGTGGTGTGTGCAGGGGATTAGTGTTACACATGGTTAGAGTGGTGTGTGCAGGGGATTAGTGTTACACAGGGTTAGAGGGTTGTGTGCAGGGGATTAGTGTTACACATGGTTAGAGGGGTGTGTGCAGGGGATTAGTGTTACATGTGGTTAAAGGAGTGTGTGTGGGTATTAGTGTTACACACGGTTAGAGGGATGTGTGCAGGGGATTAGTGTTACACACGGGTAGAGGGGTGAGTGCAGGGATTAGTGTTACACATGGTTGGAGAAGTGTGTGCGAGGATTAGTGTTACATGTGGTTGGAGGGATGTGTGCAGAGGATTAGTGTTACACACGGGTAGAGGGGTGTGTGCGGGGATTAGTGTTACACATGGTTGGAGAAGTGTGTGCGAGGATTAGTGTTACATGTGGTTAGAGGGGTGTGTGCAAGGATTAGTGTTACATGTGGTTAAAGGGATGTGTGCGGGGATTAGTGTTACACATGGTTGGAGGTGTGTGTGCGGGGATTAGTGTGACACATGGTTAGAGGGTGTGAGCCGGAATTATTGTTACATGTGGTTAGAGGGGTGTGTGCGGGATTAGCGTTGCACATGGTTAGAGGGGTGTGTGCAGGGGATTAGTGTTACACACAGTTAGAGGGATGTGTGCAGGGGATGAGTGTTACACTCGGTTAGAGGGTGTGTGCAGGGTATTAGTGTTACACACAGAGGGGTGTGTGCTGGAATAAGTGTTACACACGGCAAGAGGGGTGTGTGCAGGGGATTAGTGTTGCACATGGTTAGAGGGTGTGTGCAGGATATTAGTGTTACACATGGTTGGAGGGTGTGTGCGAGGATTAGTGTTACACACGGTTGTAGCGGTGTGTGCGGGGATTTGTGTTACTTGTGGTTAGAGAGGTGTGTGCGGGGATTAGTGTTACACACAGAGGGGTGTGTGCATGGATTAGTGTCTCATGTGGTTAGAGGGGCGGGTGCCGGGATTAGTGTTACACACGGTTAAAGAGGTGTGTGCAGGTGATTAGTGTTACATGTGGTTATAGGGGTGTGTGCGGGGTTAAGTGTTACATGTGGTTAGAGGGGTGCCTGGGGGGATTAGTTTTACACACGGTTAGAGGGGTGCCTGAGGGGATTAGTGTTACACATGGTTGTAGGGTTGTGTGCAGGCGATTAGTGTTACATGTCGGAGGGGGTATGTGGGAATTAGTGTCACACATCGTTAGAGGGGTGTGTGCGAGGATTAGTGTTACGCATGGTTGGAGAGGTGTGTGCGGGTATTCGTTTTACATGTGGTTAGAGGGGTGTGTACAGGGATTAGTTTTACGTGTGGTTAGAGGGGTGTGTGCCGGGATCAGTGTTATATATGGTTAGAGGGGTGTGTGTAGGGATTAGTGTTACATGTGGTTAGAGGGGTGTGCAGGGGATTAATGTTACACATGGTTAGTGGTGTGTGCAGGGATTAGTGTTACACGTGGTTAGAGTGGTGTGTGCAGGGGATTAGTGTTACACATGGTTAGAGGGGTGTGTGCAGGGGATTAGTGTTACACACGGTTAGAGGGATGTGTGCAGGGGATTAGTGTTACACACGGGTAGAGGGGTGAGTGCAGGGATTAGTGTTACACATGGTTGGAGAAGTGTGTGCGAGGATTAGTGTTACATGTGGTTGGAGGGATGTGTGCAGAGGATTAGTGTTACACACGGGTAGAGGGGTGTGTGCGGGGATTAGTGTTACACATGGTTGGAGAAGTGTGTGCGAGGATTAGTGTTACATGTGGTTAGAGGGGTGTGTGCAAGGATTAGTGTTACATGTGGTTAAAGGGATGTGTGCGGGGATTAGTGTTACACATGGTTGGAGGTGTGTGTGCGGGGATTAGTGTGACACATGGTTAGAGGGTGTGAGCCGGAATTATTGTTACATGTGGTTAGAGGGGTGTGTGCAGGATTAGCGTTGCACATGGTTAGAGGGGTGTGTGCAGGGGATTAGTGTTACACACAGTTAGAGGGATGTGTGCAGGGGATGAGTGTTACACTCGGTTAGAGGGGTGTGTGCAGGGTATTAGTGTTACACACAGAGGGATGTGTGCAGGGGATGAGTGTTACACTCGGCTAGAGGGGTGTGTGCAGGGTATTAGTGTTACACACAGTTAGAGGGGGTGTGCATGGGATTAGTGTTACACATGGTTGGAGGTGTATATGCGGGGATTAGTGTGACACATGGTTAGAGGGGTGTGAGCTGGAATTATTGTTACATGTGGTTAGAGGGGTGTGTGCCGGAATTAGTGTTACACTTCGTTAGAATGGTGTGAGCCGGAATTAGTGTTACACACGGTTAGAGGGGTGTGTGAGGGGATTAGTGTTACATGTGGTAAGAGGGGTGTGTGCAGGGGATTAGTGTTGCACATGGTTAGAGGGGTGTGTGCAGGATATTAGTGTTACACATGGTTGGAGGGTGTGTGCGAGGATTAGTGTTACACACGGTTGTAGAGGTGTGTGCTGGGATTTGTGTTACTTGTGGTTAGAGAGGTGTGTGCGGGGATTAGTGTTACACACAGAGGGGTGTGTGCATGGATTAGTTACACATGTGGTTAGAGGGGTGGGTGCCGGGATTAGTGTTACACACGGTTAAAGAGGTGTGTGCAGGTGATTAGTGTTACATGTGGTTATAGGGGTGCCTGCGGGGATTAGTGTTACACACGGTTAGAGGGGTGCCTGAGGGGATTAGTGTTACACATGGTTGTAGGGTTGTGTGCAGGCGATTAGTGTTACATGTCGGAGGGGGTATGTGGGAATTAGTGTCACACATTGTTAGAGGGTGTGTGCGAGGATTAGTGTTACGCATGGTTGGAGAGGTGTGTGCGGGTATTCGTTTTACATGTGGTTAGAGGGGTGTGTACAGGGATTAGTTTTACGTGTGGTTAGAGGGGTGTGTGCTGGGATCAGTGTTATATGTGGTTAGAGGGGTGTGTGTGGGGATTAGTGTTACATGTGGTTAGAGGGGTGTGCAGGGGATTAATGTTACACATGGTTAGTGGTGTGTGCAGGGGATTAGTGTTACACATGGTTAGAGTGGTGTGTGCAGGGGATTAGTGTTACACAGGGTTAGAGGGTTGTGTGCAGGGGATTAGTGTTACACATGGTTAGAGGGGTGTGTGCATGGGATTAGTGTTACATGTGGTTAGAGGAGTGTGTGTGGGTATTAGTTTTACACACGGTTAGAGGGATGTGTGCAGGGGATTAGTGTTACACACGGGTAGAGGGGTGAGTGCAGGGATTAGTGTTACACATGGTTGGAGAAGTGTGTGCGAGGATTAGTGTTACATGTGGTTGGAGGGATGTGTGCAGAGGATTAGTGTTACACACGGGTAGAGGGGTGTGTGCGGGGATTAGTGTTACACATGGTTGGAGAAGTGTGTGCGAGGATTAGTGTTACATGTGGTTAGAGGGTGTGTGCAAGGATTAGTGTTACATGTGGTTAAAGGGATGTGTGCGGGGATTAGTGTTACACATGGTTGGAGGTGTGTGTGCGGGGATTAGTGTGACACATGGTTAGAGGGTGTGAGCCAGAATTATTGTTACATGTGGTTAGAGGGGTGTGTGCGGGATTAGCGTTGCACATGGTTAGAGGGGTGTGTGCAGGGGATTAGTGTTACACACAGTTAGAGGGATGTGTGCAGGGGATGAGTGTTACACTTGGTTAGAATGGTGTGAGCCGGAATTAGTGTTACACACGGTTAGAGGGGTGTGTGAGGGGATTAGTGTTACATGTGGTTAGAGGGGTGTGTGCAGGGGATTAGTGTTACACATGGTTAGAGGTGTGTGTTCAGGGGATTAGTGTTACACATGGTTGGAGGGTGTGTGCGAGGATTAGTGTTACTTGTGGTTAGAGGGGTGGGTGCAGGGGATGAATGTTACACGTGGTTAGAGGTGTGTGTGCAATGGATTAGTGTTACATGTGGTTAGAGGGGTGTGTGCAGGGGATGAGTGTTACATGTGGGTATAGGGGTGTGTGCGGGGTTAAGTGTTACATGTGGTTAGAGGGGTGCCTGCGGGGATTAGTGTTACACACGGTTAGAGGGGTGCCTGAGGGGATTAGTGTTACACACGGTTATAGGGGTGTGTGCAGGGGATTAGTGTTACACATGGTTGTAGGGTTGTTCGCAGGCGATTAGTGTTACATGTCAGAGGGTGTGTGCGGGAATTAGTGTTACACATCGTTAGAGGGGTGTGTGCGAGGATTAGTGTTACACATGGTTGGAGAGGTGTGTGCGGGTATTAGTGTTACATGTGGTTAGAGGGGTGTGTGCGGGATTAGTGTTACATGTGGTTAGAGGGGTTTGTGCTGGGATTAGTGTTAAATGTGGTTAAAGGGGTGTGTGCGGGGATTAGTGTTATACATGGTTGGAGGGGTGTGTGCGGGGAGAACTGTTACACATGGTTAGAGGGGTGTGTGTGGGGATTAGTGTTACACACGGTTAGAGGGATGTGTGCAGGGGATTAGTGTTAAATGTGGTTAGAGGGGTGTGTGCGGGGATTAGTGTTACACATGGTTGGAGGGGTGTGTGCAAGGATTAGTATTACATGTGCTTAAAGGGGTGTGTGCAGGCATTAGTGTTAAACATGGTTGGAGGGGTGTGTGTGAGGATTAGTGTTACACATGGTTAGAGGGGTGTGTGCAGGGATTAGTGTTACATGTTGTTAGAGGGGTGTGTTCAGGGGATTAGTGTTACACATGGGTGGAGAGGTGTGTGCGGGGATTAGTGTTACATGTGGTTGGAGTGGTGTCTGCGAGGATTAGCGTTACACATAGTTAAAGGGGTGTGTGCAGGGGATTAGTGTTACACACGGTTAGAGGGATGTGTGCAGGGGATTAGTGTTAAATGTGGTTAGAGGGGTGTTTGCGGGGATTAGTGTTACACATGGTTGGAGGGGTGTGTGCAAGGATTAGTATTACATGTGCTTAAAGGGGTGTGTGCAGGCATTAGTGTTAAACATGGTTGGAGGGGTGTGTGTGAGTATTAGTGTTACACATGGTTAGAGGGGTGTGTGCGGGGATTAGTGTTACACACAGAGGGATGTGTGCAGGGGATGAGTGTTACACTCGGCTAGAGGGGTGTGTGCAGGGTATTAGTGTTACACACAGTTAGAGGGGGGTGTGCATGGGATTAGTGTTGCACATGGTTGGAGGTGTATATGCGGGGATTAGTGTGACACATGGTTAGAGGGGTGTGAGCTGGAATTATTGTTACATGTGGTTAGAGGGGTGTGTGCCGGAATTAGTGTTACACTTGGTTAGAATGGTGTGAGCCGGAATTAGTGTTACACACGGTTAGAGGGGTGTGTGAGGGGATTAGTGTTACATGTGGTAAGAGGGGTGTTTGCAGGGGATTAGTGTTGCACATGGTTAGAGGGGTGTGTGCAGGATATTAGTGTTACACATGGTTGGAGGGTGTGTGCGAGGATTAGTGTTACACACGGTTGTAGGGGTGTGTGCTGGGATTTGTGTTACTTGTGGTTAGAGAGGTGTGTGCGGGGATTAGTGTTACACACAGAGGGGTGTGTGCATGGATTAGTGTCACATGTGGTTAGAGGGGTGGGTGCCGGGATTAGTGTTACACACGGTTAAAGAGGTGTGTGCAGGTGATTAGTGTTACATGTGGTTATAGGGGTGTGTGCGGGGTTAAGTGTTACATGTGGTTAGAGGGGTGCCTGCGGGGATTAGTGTTACACACGGTTAGAGGGGTGCCTGAGGGGATTAGTGTTACACATGGTTGTAGGGTTGTGTGCAGGCGATTAGTGTTACATGTCGGAGGGGGTATGCGGGAATTAGTGTCACACATTGTTAGAGGGGTGTGTGCGAGGATTAGTGTTACGCATGGTTGGAGAGGTGTGTGCGGGTATTCGTTTTACATGTGGTTAGAGGGGTGTGTACAGGGATTAGTTTTACGTGTGGTTAGAGGGGTGTGTGCTGGGATCAGTGTTATATGTGGTTAGAGGGGTGTGTGTGGGGATTAGTGTTACATGTGGTTAGAGGGGTGTGCAGGGGATTAATGTTACACATGGTTAGTGGTGTGTGCAGGGGATTAGTGTTACACATGGTTAGAGTGGTGTGTGCAGGGGATTAGTGTTACACAGGGTTAGAGGGTTGTGTGCAGGGGATTAGTGTTACACATGGTTAGAGGGGTGTGTGCAGGGGATTAGTGTTACATGTGGTTAGAGGAGTGTGTGTGGGTATTAGTGTTACACACGGTTAGAGGGATGTGTGCAGGGGATTAGTGTTACACACGGGTAGAGGGGTGAGTGCAGGGATTAGTGTTACACATGGTTGGAGAAGTGTGTGCGAGGATTAGTGTTACATGTGGTTGGAGGGATGTGTGCAGAGGATTAGTGTTACACACGGGTAGAGGGTGTGTGCGGGGATTAGTGTTACACATGGTTGGAGAAGTGTGTGCGAGGATTAGTGTTACATATGGTTAGAGGGGTGTGTGCAAGGATTAGTGTTACATGTGGTTAAAGGGATGTGTGCGGGGATTAGTGTTACACATGGTTGGAGGTGTGTGTGCGGGGATTAGTGTGACACATGGTTAGAGGGTGTGAGCCGGAATTATTGTTACATGTGGTTAGAGGGGTGTGTGCAGGATTAGCGTTGCACATGGTTAGAGGGGTGTGTGCAGGGGATTAGTGTTACACACAGTTAGAGGGATGTGTGCAGGGGATGAGTGTTACACTCGGTTAGAGGGTGTGTGCAGGGTATTAGTGTTACACACAGAGGGATGTGTGCAGGGGATGAGTGTTACACTCGGCTAGAGGGGTGTGTGCAGGGTATTAGTGTTACACACAGTTAGAGGGGTGTGCATGGGATTAGTGTTGCACATGGTTGGAGGTGTATATGCGGGGATTAGTGTGACACATGGTTAGAGGGGTGTGAGCTGGAATTATTGTTACATGTGGTTAGAGGGGTGTGTGCCGGAATTAGTGTTACACTTCGTTAGAATGGTGTGAGCCGGAATTAGTGTTACACACGGTTAGAGGGGTGTGTGAGGGGATTAGTGTTACATGTGGTAAGAGGGGTGTGTGCAGGGGATTAGTGTTGCACATGGTTAGAGGGGTGTGTGCAGGATATTAGTGTTACACATGGTTGGAGGGTGTGTGCGAGGATTAGTGTTACACACGGTTGTAGAGGTGTGTGCTGGGATTTGTGTTACTTGTGGTTAGAGAGGTGTGTGCGGGGATTAGTGTTACACACAGAGGGGTGTGTGCATGGATTAGTTACACATGTGGTTAGAGGGGTGGGTGCCGGGATTAGTGTTACACACGGTTAAAGAGGTGTGTGCAGGTGATTAGTGTTACATGTGGTTATAGGGGTGTGTGCGGGGTTAAGTGTTACATGTGGTTAGAGGGGTGCCTGCGGGGATTAGTGTTACACACGGTTAGAGGGGTGCCTGAGGGGATTAGTGTTACACATGGTTGTAGGGTTGTGTGCAGGCGATTAGTGTTACATGTCGGAGGGGGTATGTGGGAATTAGTGTCACACATTGTTAGAGGGGTGTGTGCGAGGATTAGTGTTACGCATGGTTGGAGAGGTGTGTGCGGGTATTCGTTTTACATGTGGTTAGAGGGGTGTGTACAGGGATTAGTTTTACGTGTGGTTAGAGGGGTGTGTGCTGGGATCAGTGTTATATGTGGTTAGAGGGGTGTGTGTGGGGATTAGTGTTACATGTGGTTAGAGGGGTGTGCAGGGGATTAATGTTACACATGGTTAGTGGTGTGTGCAGGGGATTAGTGTTACACATGGTTAGAGTGGTGTGTGCAGGGGATTAGTGTTACACAGGGTTAGAGGGTTGTGTGCAGGGGATTAGTGTTACACATGGTTAGAGGGGTGTGTGCAGGGGATTAGTGTTACATGTGGTTAGAGGAGTGTGTGTGGGTATTAGTGTTACACACGGTTAGAGGGATGTGTGCAGGGGATTAGTATTACACACGGGTAGAGGGGTGAGTGCAGGGATTAGTGTTACACATGGTTGGAGAAGTGTGTGCGAGGATTAGTGTTACATGTGGTTGGAGGGATGTGTGCAGAGGATTAGTGTTACACACGGGTAGAGGGGTGTGTGCGGGGATTAGTGTTACACATGGTTGGAGAAGTGTGTGCGAGGATTAGTGTTACATGTGGTTAGAGGGGTGTGTGCAAGGATTAGTGTTACATGTGGTTAAAGGGATGTGTGCGGGGATTAGTGTTACACATGGTTGGAGGTGTGTGTGCGGGGATTAGTGTGACACATGGTTAGAGGGTGTGAGCCAGAATTATTGTTACATGTGGTTAGAGGGGTGTGTGCGGGATTAGCGTTGCACATGGTTAGAGGGTGTGTGCAGGGGATTAGTGTTACACACAGTTAGAGGGATGTGTGCAGGGGATGAGTGTTACACTTGGTTAGAATGGTGTGAGCCGGAATTAGTGTTACACACGGTTAGAGGGGTGTGTGAGGGGATTAGTGTTACATGTGGTTAGAGGGGTGTGTGCAGGGGATTAGTGTTACACATGGTTAGAGGTGTGTGTTCAGGGGATTAGTGTTACACATGGTTGGAGGGTGTGTGCGAGGATTAGTGTTACTTGTGGTTAGAGGGGTGGGTGCAGGGGATGAATGTTACACGTGGTTAGAGGTGTGTGTGCAATGGATTAGTGTTACATGTGGTTAGAGGGGTGTGTGCAGGGGATGAGTGTTACATGTGGGTATAGGGGTGTGTGCGGGGTTAAGTGTTACATGTGGTTAGAGGGGTGCCTGCGGGGATTAGTGTTACACACGGTTATAGGGGTGTGTGCAGGGGATTAGTGTTACACAGGGTTAGAGGGTTGTGTGCAGGGGATTAGTGTTACACATGGTTAGAGGGGTGTGTGCAGGGGATTAGTGTTACATGTGGTTAGAGGAGTGTGTGTGGGTATTAGTGTTACACGGTTAGAGGGATGTGTGCAGGGGATTAGTGTTACACACGGGTAGAGGGGTGAGTGCAGGGATTAGTGTTACACATGGTTGGAGAAGTGTGTGCGAGGATTAGTGTTACATGTGGTTGGAGGGATGTGTGCAGAGGATTAGTGTTACACACGGGTAGAGGGGTGTGTGCGGGGATTAGTGTTACACATGGTTGGAGAAGTGTGTGCGAGGATTAGTGTTACATGTGGTTAGAGGGGTGTGTGCAAGGATTAGTGTTACATGTGGTTAAAGGGATGTGTGCGGGGATTAGTGTTACACATGGTTGGAGGTGTGTGTGCGGGGATTAGTGTGACACATGGTTAGAGGGTGTGAGCCAGAATTATTGTTACATGTGGTTAGAGGGGTGTGTGCGGGATTAGCGTTGCACATGGTTAGAGGGTGTGTGCAGGGGATTAGTGTTACACACAGTTAGAGGGATGTGTGCAGGGGATGAGTGTTACACTTGGTTAGAATGGTGTGAGCCGGAATTAGTGTTACACACGGTTAGAGGGGTGTGTGAGGGGATTAGTGTTACATGTGGTTAGAGGGGTGTGTGCAGGGGATTAGTGTTACACATGGTTAGAGGTGTGTGTTCAGGGGATTAGTGTTACACATGGTTGGAGGGTGTGTGCGAGGATTAGTGTTACTTGTGGTTAGAGGGGTGGGTGCAGGGGATGAATGTTACACGTGGTTAGAGGTGTGTGTGCAATGGATTAGTGTTACATGTGGTTAGAGGGGTGTGTGCAGGGGATGAGTGTTACATGTGGGTATAGGGGTGTGTGCGGGGTTAAGTGTTACATGTGGTTAGAGGGGTGCCTGCGGGGATTAGTGTTACACACGGTTAGAGGGGTGCCTGAGGGGATTAGTGTTACACACGGTTATAGGGGTGTGTGCAGGGGATTAGTGTTACACATGGTTGTAGGGTTGTTCGCAGGCGATTAGTGTTACATGTCAGAGGGTGTGTGCGGGAATTAGTGTTACACATCGTTAGAGGGGTGTGTGCGAGGATTAGTGTTACACATGGTTGGAGAGGTGTGTGCGGGTATTAGTGTTACATGTGGTTAGAGGGGTGTGTGCGGGATTAGTGTTACATGTGGTTAGAGGGGTTTGTGCTGGGATTAGTGTTAAATGTGGTTAAAGGGGTGTGTGCGGGGATTAGTGTTATACATGGTTGGAGGGGTGTGTGCGGGGAGAACTGTTACACATGGTTAGAGGGGTGTGTGTGGGGATTAGTGTTACACACGGTTAGAGGGATGTGTGCAGGGGATTAGTGTTAAATGTGGTTAGAGGGGTGTGTGCGGGGATTAGTGTTACACATGGTTGGAGGGGTGTGTGCAAGGATTAGTATTACATGTGCTTAAAGGGGTGTGTGCAGGCATTAGTGTTAAACATGGTTGGAGGGGTGTGTGTGAGGATTAGTGTTACACATGGTTAGAGGGGTGTGTGCAGGGATTAGTGTTACATGTTGTTAGAGGGGTGTGTTCAGGGGATTAGTGTTACACATGGGTGGAGAGGTGTGTGCGGGGATTAGTGTTACATGTGGTTGGAGTGGTGTCTGCGAGGATTAGCGTTACACATAGTTAAAGGGGTGTGTGCAGGGGATTAGTGTTACACACGGTTAGAGGGATGTGTGCAGGGGATTAGTGTTAAATGTGGTTAGAGGGGTGTTTGCGGGGATTAGTGTTACACATGGTTGGAGGGTGTGTGCAAGGATTAGTATTACATGTGCTTAAAGGGGTGTGTGCAGGCATTAGTGTTAAACATGGTTGGAGGGGTGTGTGTGAGCATTAGTGTTACACATGGTTAGAGGGGTGTGTGCGGGGATTAGTGTTACACACAGAGGGATGTGTGCAGGGGATGAGTGTTACACTCGGCTAGAGGGGTGTGTGCAGGGTATTAGTGTTACACACAGTTAGAGGGGGTGTGCATGGGATTAGTGTTGCACATGGTTGGAGGTGTATATGCGGGGATTAGTGTGACACATGGTTAGAGGGGTGTGAGCTGGAATTATTGTTACATGTGGTTAGAGGGGTGTGTGCCGGAATTAGTGTTACACTTGGTTAGAATGGTGTGAGCCGGAATTAGTGTTACACACGGTTAGAGGGGTGTGTGAGGGGATTAGTGTTACATGTGGTAAGAGGGGTGTGTGCGGGATTAGTGTTACATGTGGTTAGAGGGGTTTGTGCTGGGATTAGTGTTAAATGTGGTTAAAGGGGTGTGTGCGGGGATTAGTGTTACACATGGTTGGAGGGTGTGTGCGAGGATTAGTGTTACACACGGTTGTAGGGGTGTGTGCTGGGATTTGTGTTACTTGTGGTTAGAGAGGTGTGTGCGGGGATTAGTGTTACACACAGAGGGGTGTGTGCATGGATTAGTGTCACATGTGGTTAGAGGGGTGGGTGCCGGGATTAGTGTTACACACGGTTAAAGAGGTGTGTGCAGGTGATTAGTGTTACATGTGGTTATAGGGGTGTGTGCGGGGTTAAGTGTTACATGTGGTTAGAGGGGTGCCTGCGGGGATTAGTGTTACACACGGTTAGAGGGGTGCCTGAGGGGATTAGTGTTACACATGGTTGTAGGGTTGTGTGCAGGCGATTAGTGTTACATGTCGGAGGGGGTATGCGGGAATTAGTGTCACACATTGTTAGAGGGGTGTGTGCGAGGATTAGTGTTACGCATGGTTGGAGAGGTGTGTGCGGGTATTTGTTTTACATGTGGTTAGAGGGGTGTGTACAGGGATTAGTTTTACGTGTGGTTAGAGGGGTGTGTGCTGGGATCAGTGTTATATGTGGTTAGAACGGTGTGTGTGGGGATTAATGTTACACATGGTTAGTGGTGTGTGCAGGGGATTAGTGTTACACATGGTTAGAGTGGTGTGTGCAGGGGATTAGTGTTACACAGGGTTAGAGGGTTGTGTGCAGGGGATTAGTGTTACACATGGTTAGAGGGGTGTGTGCAGGGGATTAGTGTTACATGTGGTTAGAGGAGTGTGTGTGGGTATTAGTGTTACACACGGTTAGAGGGATGTGTGCAGGGGATTAGTGTTACACACGGGTAGAGGGGTGAGTGCAGGGATTAGTGTTACACATGGTTGGAGAAGTGTGTGCGAGGATTAGTGTTACACGTGGTTGGAGGGATGTGTGCAGAGGATTAGTGTTACACACGGGTAGAGGGGTGTGTGCGGGGATTAGTGTTACACATGGTTGGAGAAGTGTGTGCGAGGATTAGTGTTACATGTGGTTAGAGGGGTGTGTGCAAGGATTAGTGTTACATGTGGTTAAAGGGATGTGTGCGGGGATTAGTGTTACACATGGTTGGAGGTGTGTGTGCGGGGATTAGTGTGACACATGGTTAGAGGGTGTGAGCCGGAATTATTGTTACATGTGGTTAGAGGGGTGTGTGCAGGATTAGCGTTGCACATGGTTAGAGGGGTGTGTGCAGGGGATTAGTGTTACACACAGTTAGAGGGATGTGTGCAGGGGATGAGTGTTACACTCGGTTAGAGGGTGTGTGCAGGGTATTAGTGTTACACACAGAGGGATGTGTGCAGGGGATGAGTGTTACACTCGGCTAGAGGGGTGTGTGCAGGGTATTAGTGTTACACACAGTTAGAGGGGGTGTGCATGGGATTAGTGTTGCACATGGTTGGAGGTGTATATGCGGGGATTAGTGTGACACATGGTTAGAGGGGTGTGAGCTGGAATTATTGTTACATGTGGTTAGAGGGGTGTGTGCCGGAATTAGTGTTACACTTCGTTAGAATGGTGTGAGCCGGAATTAGTGTTACACACGGTTAGAGGGGTGTGTGAGGGGATTAGTGTTACATGTGGTAAGAGGGGTGTGTGCAGGGGATTAGTGTTGCACATGGTTAGAGGGGTGTGTGCAGGATATTAGTGTTACACATGGTTGGAGGGTGTGTGCGAGGATTAGTGTTACACACGGTTGTAGGGGTGTGTGCTGGGATTTGTGTTACTTGTGGTTAGAGAGGTGTGTGCGGGGATTAGTGTTACACACAGAGGGGTGTGTGCATGGATTAGTTACACATGTGGTTAGAGGGGTGGGTGCCGGGATTAGTGTTACACACGGTTAAAGAGGTGTGTGCAGGTGATTAGTGTTACATGTGGTTATAGGGGTGTGTGCGGGGTTAAGTGTTACATGTGGTTAGAGGGGTGCCTGCGGGGATTAGTGTTACACACGGTTAGAGGGGTGCCTGAGGGGATTAGTGTTACACATGGTTGTAGGGTTGTGTGCAGGCGATTAGTGTTACATGTCGGAGGGGGTATGTGGGAATTAGTGTCACACATTGTTAGAGGGGTGTGTGCGAGGATTAGTGTTACGCATGGTTGGAGAGGTGTGTGCGGGTATTCGTTTTACATGTGGTTAGAGGGGTGTGTACAGGGATTAGTTTTACGTGTGGTTAGAGGGGTGTGTGCTGGGATCAGTGTTATATGTGGTTAGAGGGGTGTGTGTGGGGATTAGTGTTACATGTGGTTAGAGGGGTGTGCAGGGGATTAATGTTACACATGGTTAGTGGTGTGTGCAGGGGATTAGTGTTACACATGGTTAGAGTGGTGTGTGCAGGGGATTAGTGTTACACAGGGTTAGAGGGTTGTGTGCAGGGGATTAGTGTTACACATGGTTAGAGGGGTGTGTGCAGGGGATTAGTGTTACATGTGGTTAGAGGAGTGTGTGTGGGTATTAGTGTTACACACGGTTAGAGGGATGTGTGCAGGGGATTAGTGTTACACACGGGTAGAGGGGTGAGTGCAGGGATTAGTGTTACACATGGTTGGAGAAGTGTGTGCGAGGATTAGTGTTACATGTGGTTGGAGGGATGTGTGCAGAGGATTAGTGTTACACACGGGTAGAGGGGTGTGTGCGGGGATTAGTGTTACACATGGTTGGAGAAGTGTGTGCGAGGATTAGTGTTACATGTGGTTAGAGGGGTGTGTGCAAGGATTAGTGTTACATGTGGTTAAAGGGATGTGTGCGGGGATTAGTGTTACACATGGTTGGAGGTGTGTGTGCGGGGATTAGTGTGACACATGGTTAGAGGGTGTGAGCCGGAATTATTGTTACATGTGGTTAGAGGGGTGTGTGCGGGATTAGCGTTGCACATGGTTAGAGGGGTGTGTGCAGGGGATTAGTGTTACACACAGTTAGAGGGATGTGTGCAGGGGATGAGTGTTACACTCGGTTAGAGGGGTGTGTGCAGGGTATTAGTGTTACACACAGAGGGGTGTGTGCTGGAATAAGTGTTACACACGGCAAGAGGGGTGTGTGCAGGGGATTAGTGTTGCACATGGTTAGAGGGGTGTGTGCAGGATATTAGTGTTACACATGGTTGGAGGGTGTGTGCGAGGATTAGTGTTACACACGGTTGTAGCGGTGTGTGCGGGGATTTGTGTTACTTGTGGTTAGAGAGGTGTGTGCGGGGATTAGTGTTACACACAGAGGGGTGTGTGCATGGATTAGTGTCTCATGTGGTTAGAGGGGTGGGTGCCGGGATTAGTGTTACACACGGTTAAAGAGGTGTGTGCAGGTGATTAGTGTTACATGTGGTTATAGGGGTGTGTGCGGGGTTAAGTGTTACATGTGGTTAGAGGGGTGCCTGGGGGGATTAGTTTTACACACGGTTAGAGGGGTGCCTGAGGGGATTAGTGTTACACATGGTTGTAGGGTTGTGTGCAGGCGATTAGTGTTACATGTCGGAGGGGGTATGTGGGAATTAGTGTCACACATCGTTAGAGGGGTGTGTGCGAGGATTAGTGTTACGCATGGTTGGAGAGGTGTGTGCGGGTATTCGTTTTACATGTGGTTAGAGGGGTGTGTACAGGGATTAGTTTTACGTGTGGTTAGAGGGGTGTGTGCCGGGATCAGTGTTATATATGGTTAGAGGGGTGTGTGTAGGGATTAGTGTTACATGTGGTTAGAGGGGTGTGCAGGGGATTAATGTTACACATGGTTAGTGGTGTGTGCAGGGGATTAGTGTTACACGTGGTTAGAGTGGTGTGTGCAGGGGATTAGTGTTACACATGGTTAGAGGGGTGTGTGCAGGGGATTAGTGTTACACACGGTTAGAGGGATGTGTGCAGGGGATTAGTGTTACACACGGGTAGAGGGGTGAGTACAGGGATTAGTGTTACACATGGTTGGAGAAGTGTGTGCGAGGATTAGTGTTACATGTGGTTGGAGGGATGTGTGCAGAGGATTAGTGTTACACACGGGTAGAGGGGTGTGTGCGGGGATTAGTGTTACACATGGTTGGAGAAGTGTGTGCGAGGATTAGTGTTACATGTGGTTAGAGGGGTGTGTGCAAGGATTAGTGTTACATGTGGTTAAAGGGATGTGTGCGGGGATTAGTGTTACACATGGTTGGAGTGTGTGTGCGGGGATTAGTGTGACACATGGTTAGAGGGTGTGAGCCGGAATTATTGTTACATGTGGTTAGAGGGGTGTGTGCAGGATTAGCGTTGCACATGGTTAGAGGGGTGTGTGCAGGGGATTAGTGTTACACACAGTTAGAGGGATGTGTGCAGGGGATGAGTGTTACACTCGGTTAGAGGGGTGTGTGCAGGGTATTAGTGTTACACACAGAGGGATGTGTGCAGGGGATGAGTGTTACACTCGGCTAGAGGGGTGTGTGCAGGGTATTAGTGTTACACACAGTTAGAGGGGGTGTGCATGGGATTAGTGTTACACATGGTTGGAGGTGTATATGCGGGGATTAGTGTGACACATGGTTAGAGGGGTGTGAGCTGGAATTATTGTTACATGTGGTTAGAGGGGTGTGTGCCGGAATTAGTGTTACACTTCGTTAGAATGGTGTGAGCCGGAATTAGTGTTACACACGGTTAGAGGGGTGTGTGAGGGGATTAGTGTTACATGTGGTAAGAGGGGTGTGTGCAGGGGATTAGTGTTGCACATGGTTAGAGGGGTGTGTGCAGGATATTAGTGTTACACATGGTTGGAGGGTGTGTGCGAGGATTAGTGTTACACACGGTTGTAGAGGTGTGTGCTGGGATTTGTGTTACTTGTGGTTAGAGAGGTGTGTGCGGGGATTAGTGTTACACACAGAGGGGTGTGTGCATGGATTAGTTACACATGTGGTTAGAGGGGTGGGTGCCGGGATTAGTGTTACACACGGTTAAAGAGGTGTGTGCAGGTGATTAGTGTTACATGTGGTTATAGGGGTGCCTGCGGGGATTAGTGTTACACACGGTTAGAGGGGTGCCTGAGGGGATTAGTGTTACACATGGTTGTAGGGTTGTGTGCAGGCGATTAGTGTTACATGTCGGAGGGGGTATGTGGGAATTAGTGTCACACATTGTTAGAGGGGTGTGTGCGAGGATTAGTGTTACGCATGGTTGGAGAGGTGTGTGCGGGTATTCGTTTTACATGTGGTTAGAGGGGTGTGTACAGGGATTAGTTTTACGTGTGGTTAGAGGGGTGTGTGCTGGGATCAGTGTTATATGTGGTTAGAGGGGTGTGTGTGGGGATTAGTGTTACATGTGGTTAGAGGGGTGTGCAGGGGATTAATGTTACACATGGTTAGTGGTGTGTGCAGGGGATTAGTGTTACACATGGTTAGAGTGGTGTGTGCAGGGGATTAGTGTTACACAGGGTTAGAGGGTTGTGTGCAGGGGATTAGTGTTACACATGGTTAGAGGGGTGTGTGCATGGGATTAGTGTTACATGTGGTTAGAGGAGTGTGTGTGGGTATTAGTTTTACACACGGTTAGAGGGATGTGTGCAGGGGATTAGTGTTACACACGGGTAGAGGGGTGAGTGCAGGGATTAGTGTTACACATGGTTGGAGAAGTGTGTGCGAGGATTAGTGTTACATGTGGTTGGAGGGATGTGTGCAGTGGATTAGTGTTACACACGGGTAGAGGGGTGTGTGCGGGGATTAGTGTTACACATGGTTGGAGAAGTGTGTGCGAGGATTAGTGTTACATGTGGTTAGAGGGGTGTGTGCAAGGATTAGTGTTACATGTGGTTAAAGGGATGTGTGCGGGGATTAGTGTTACACATGGTTGGAGGTGTGTGTGCGGGGATTAGTGTGACACATGGTTAGAGGGTGTGAGCCAGAATTATTGTTACATGTGGTTAGAGGGGTGTGTGCGGGATTAGCGTTGCACATGGTTAGAGGGGTGTGTGCAGGGGATTAGTGTTACACACAGTTAGAGGGATGTGTGCAGGGGATGAGTGTTACACTTGGTTAGAATGGTGTGAGCCGGAATTAGTGTTACACACGGTTAGAGGGGTGTGTGAGGGGATTAGTGTTACATGTGGTTAGAGGGGTGTGTGCAGGGGATTAGTGTTACACATGGTTAGAGGTGTGTGTTCAGGGGATTAGTGTTACACATGGTTGGAGGGTGTGTGCGAGGATTAGTGTTACTTGTGGTTAGAGGGGTGGGTGCAGGGGATGAATGTTACACGTGGTTAGAGGTGTGTGTGCAATGGATTAGTGTTACATGTGGTTAGAGGGGTGTGTGCAGGGGATGAGTGTTACATGTGGGTATAGGGGTGTGTGCGGGGTTAAGTGTTACATGTGGTTAGAGGGGTGCCTGCGGGGATTAGTGTTACACACGGTTAGAGGGGTGCCTGAGGGGATTAGTGTTACACACGGTTATAGGGGTGTGTGCAGGGGATTAGTGTTACACATGGTTGTAGGGTTGTTCGCAGGCGATTAGTGTTACATGTCAGAGGGTGTGTGCGGGAATTAGTGTTACACATCGTTAGAGGGGTGTGTGCGAGGATTAGTGTTACACATGGTTGGAGAGGTGTGTGCGGGTATTAGTGTTACATGTGGTTAGAGGGGTGTGTGCGGGATTAGTGTTACATGTGGTTAGAGGGGTTTGTGCTGGGATTAGTGTTAAATGTGGTTAAAGGGGTGTGTGCGGGGATTAGTGTTATACATGGTTGGAGGGGTGTGTGCGGGGAGAACTGTTACACATGGTTAGAGGGGTGTGTGTGGGGATTAGTGTTACACACGGTTAGAGGGATGTGTGCAGGGGATTAGTGTTAAATGTGGTTAGAGGGGTGTGTGCGGGGATTAGTGTTACACATGGTTGGAGGGGTGTGTGCAAGGATTAGTATTACATGTGCTTAAAGGGGTGTGTGCAGGCATTAGTGTTAAACATGGTTGGAGGGGTGTGTGTGAGGATTAGTGTTACACATGGTTAGAGGGGTGTGTGCAGGGATTAGTGTTACATGTTGTTAGAGGGGTGTGTTCAGGGGATTAGTGTTACACATGGGTGGAGAGGTGTGTGCGGGGATTAGTGTTACATGTGGTTGGAGTGGTGTCTGCGAGGATTAGCGTTACACATAGTTAAAGGGGTGTGTGCAGGGGATTAGTGTTACACACGGTTAGAGGGATGTGTGCAGGGGATTAGTGTTAAATGTGGTTAGAGGGGTGTTTGCGGGGATTAGTGTTACACATGGTTGGAGGGGTGTGTGCAAGGATTAGTATTACATGTGCTTAAAGGGGTGTGTGCAGGCATTAGTGTTAAACATGGTTGGAGGGGTGTGTGTGAGTATTAGTGTTACACATGGTTAGAGGGGTGTGTGCGGGGATTAGTGTTACACACAGAGGGATGTGTGCAGGGGATGAGTGTTACACTCGGCTAGAGGGGTGTGTGCAGGGTATTAGTGTTACACACAGTTAGAGGGGTGTGCATGGGATTAGTGTTGCACATGGTTGGAGGTGTATATGCGGGGATTAGTGTGACACATGGTTAGAGGGGTGTGAGCTGGAATTATTGTTACATGTGGTTAGAGGGGTGTGTGCCGGAATTAGTGTTACACTTGGTTAGAATGGTGTGAGCCGGAATTAGTGTTACACACGGTTAGAGGGGTGTGTGAGGGGATTAGTGTTACATGTGGTAAGAGGGGTGTTTGCAGGGGATTAGTGTTGCACATGGTTAGAGGGGTGTGTGCAGGATATTAGTGTTACACATGGTTGGAGGGTGTGTGCGAGGATTAGTGTTACACACGGTTGTAGGGGTGTGTGCTGGGATTTGTGTTACTTGTGGTTAGAGAGGTGTGTGCGGGGATTAGTGTTACACACAGAGGGGTGTGTGCATGGATTAGTGTCACATGTGGTTAGAGGGGTGGGTGCCGGGATTAGTGTTACACACGGTTAAAGAGGTGTGTGCAGGTGATTAGTGTTACATGTGGTTATAGGGGTGTGTGCGGGGTTAAGTGTTACATGTGGTTAGAGGGGTGCCTGCGGGGATTAGTGTTACACACGGTTAGAGGGGTGCCTGAGGGGATTAGTGTTACACATGGTTGTAGGGTTGTGTGCAGGCGATTAGTGTTACATGTCGGAGGGGGTATGCGGGAATTAGTGTCACACATTGTTAGAGGGGTGTGTGCGAGGATTAGTGTTACGCATGGTTGGAGAGGTGTGTGCGGGTATTCGTTTTACATGTGGTTAGAGGGGTGTGTACAGGGATTAGTTTTACGTGTGGTTAGAGGGGTGTGTGCTGGGATCAGTGTTATATGTGGTTAGAGGGGTGTGTGTGGGGATTAGTGTTACATGTGGTTAGAGGGGTGTGCAGGGGATTAATGTTACACATGGTTAGTGGTGTGTGCAGGGGATTAGTGTTACACATGGTTAGAGTGGTGTGTGCAGGGGATTAGTGTTACACAGGGTTAGAGGGTTGTGTGCAGGGGATTAGTGTTACACATGGTTAGAGGGGTGTGTGCAGGGGATTAGTGTTACATGTGGTTAGAGGAGTGTGTGTGGGTATTAGTGTTACACACGGTTAGAGGGATGTGTGCAGGGGATTAGTGTTACACACGGGTAGAGGGGTGAGTGCAGGGATTAGTGTTACACATGGTTGGAGAAGTGTGTGCGAGGATTAGTGTTACATGTGGTTGGAGGGATGTGTGCAGAGGATTAGTGTTACACACGGGTAGAGGGGTGTGTGCGGGGATTAGTGTTACACATGGTTGGAGAAGTGTGTGCGAGGATTAGTGTTACATGTGGTTAGAGGGGTGTGTGCAAGGATTAGTGTTACATGTGGTTAAAGGGATGTGTGCGGGGATTAGTGTTACACATGGTTGGAGGTGTGTGTGCGGGGATTAGTGTGACACATGGTTAGAGGGTGTGAGCCGGAATTATTGTTACATGTGGTTAGAGGGGTGTGTGCAGGATTAGCGTTGCACATGGTTAGAGGGGTGTGTGCAGGGGATTAGTGTTACACACAGTTAGAGGGATGTGTGCAGGGGATGAGTGTTACACTCGGTTAGAGGGTGTGTGCAGGGTATTAGTGTTACACACAGAGGGATGTGTGCAGGGGATGAGTGTTACACTCGGCTAGAGGGGTGTGTGCAGGGTATTAGTGTTACACACAGTTAGAGGGGGTGTGCATGGGATTAGTGTTGCACATGGTTGGAGGTGTATATGCGGGGATTAGTGTGACACATGGTTAGAGGGGTGTGAGCTGGAATTATTGTTACATGTGGTTAGAGGGGTGTGTGCCGGAATTAGTGTTACACTTCGTTAGAATGGTGTGAGCCGGAATTAGTGTTACACACGGTTAGAGGGGTGTGTGAGGGGATTAGTGTTACATGTGGTAAGAGGGGTGTGTGCAGGGGATTAGTGTTGCACATGGTTAGAGGGTGTGTGCAGGATATTAGTGTTACACATGGTTGGAGGGTGTGTGCGAGGATTAGTGTTACACACGGTTGTAGAGGTGTGTGCTGGGATTTGTGTTACTTGTGGTTAGAGAGGTGTGTGCGGGGATTAGTGTTACACACAGAGGGGTGTGTGCATGGATTAGTTACACATGTGGTTAGAGGGTGGGTGCCGGGATTAGTGTTACACACGGTTAAAGAGGTGTGTGCAGGTGATTAGTGTTACATGTGGTTATAGGGGTGTGTGCGGGGTTAAGTGTTACATGTGGTTAGAGGGGTGCCTGCGGGGATTAGTGTTACACACGGTTAGAGGGGTGCCTGAGGGGATTAGTGTTACACATGGTTGTAGGGTTGTGTGCAGGCGATTAGTGTTACATGTCGGAGGGGGTATGTGGGAATTAGTGTCACACATTGTTAGAGGGGTGTGTGCGAGGATTAGTGTTACGCATGGTTGGAGAGGTGTGTGCGGGTATTCGTTTTACATGTGGTTAGAGGGGTGTGTACAGGGATTAGTTTTACGTGTGGTTAGAGGGGTGTGTGCTGGGATCAGTGTTATATGTGGTTAGAGGGGTGTGTGTGGGGATTAGTGTTACATGTGGTTAGAGGGGTGTGCAGGGGATTAATGTTACACATGGTTAGTGGTGTGTGCAGGGGATTAGTGTTACACATGGTTAGAGTGGTGTGTGCAGGGGATTAGTGTTACACAGGGTTAGAGGGTTGTGTGCAGGGGATTAGTGTTACACATGGTTAGAGGGGTGTGTGCAGGGGATTAGTGTTACATGTGGTTAGAGGAGTGTGTGTGGGTATTAGTGTTACACACGGTTAGAGGGATGTGTGCAGGGGATTAGTATTACACACGGGTAGAGGGGTGAGTGCAGGGATTAGTGTTACACATGGTTGGAGAAGTGTGTGCGAGGATTAGTGTTACATGTGGTTGGAGGGATGTGTGCAGAGGATTAGTGTTACACACGGGTAGAGGGGTGTGTGCGGGGATTAGTGTTACACATGGTTGGAGAAGTGTGTGCGAGGATTAGTGTTACATGTGGTTAGAGGGGTGTGTGCAAGGATTAGTGTTACATGTGGTTAAAGGGATGTGTGCGGGGATTAGTGTTACACATGGTTGGAGGTGTGTGTGCGGGGATTAGTGTGACACATGGTTAGAGGGTGTGAGCCAGAATTATTGTTACATGTGGTTAGAGGGGTGTGTGCGGGATTAGCGTTGCACATGGTTAGAGGGGTGTGTGCAGGGGATTAGTGTTACACACAGTTAGAGGGATGTGTGCAGGGGATGAGTGTTACACTTGGTTAGAATGGTGTGAGCCGGAATTAGTGTTACACACGGTTAGAGGGGTGTGTGAGGGGATTAGTGTTACATGTGGTTAGAGGGGTGTGTGCAGGGGATTAGTGTTACACATGGTTAGAGGTGTGTGTTCAGGGGATTAGTGTTACACATGGTTGGAGGGTGTGTGCGAGGATTAGTGTTACTTGTGGTTAGAGGGGTGGGTGCAGGGGATGAATGTTACACGTGGTTAGAGGTGTGTGTGCAATGGATTAGTGTTACATGTGGTTAGAGGGGTGTGTGCAGGGGATGAGTGTTACATGTGGGTATAGGGGTGTGTGCGGGGTTAAGTGTTACATGTGGTTAGAGGGGTGCCTGCGGGGATTAGTGTTACACACGGTTATAGGGGTGTGTGCAGGGGATTAGTGTTACACAGGGTTAGAGGGTTGTGTGCAGGGGATTAGTGTTACACATGGTTAGAGGGGTGTGTGCAGGGGATTAGTGTTACATGTGGTTAGAGGAGTGTGTGTGGGTATTAGTGTTACACACGGTTAGAGGGATGTGTGCAGGGGATTAGTGTTACACACGGGTAGAGGGGTGAGTGCAGGGATTAGTGTTACACATGGTTGGAGAAGTGTGTGCGAGGATTAGTGTTACATGTGGTTGGAGGGATGTGTGCAGAGGATTAGTGTTACACACGGGTAGAGGGGTGTGTGCGGGGATTAGTGTTACACATGGTTGGAGAAGTGTGTGCGAGGATTAGTGTTACATGTGGTTAGAGGGGTGTGTGCAAGGATTAGTGTTACATGTGGTTAAAGGGATGTGTGCGGGGATTAGTGTTACACATGGTTGGAGGTGTGTGTGCGGGGATTAGTGTGACACATGGTTAGAGGGTGTGAGCCAGAATTATTGTTACATGTGGTTAGAGGGGTGTGTGCGGGATTAGCGTTGCACATGGTTAGAGGGTGTGTGCAGGGGATTAGTGTTACACACAGTTAGAGGGATGTGTGCAGGGGATGAGTGTTACACTTGGTTAGAATGGTGTGAGCCGGAATTAGTGTTACACACGGTTAGAGGGGTGTGTGAGGGGATTAGTGTTACATGTGGTTAGAGGGGTGTGTGCAGGGGATTAGTGTTACACATGGTTAGAGGTGTGTGTTCAGGGGATTAGTGTTACACATGGTTGGAGGGTGTGTGCGAGGATTAGTGTTACTTGTGGTTAGAGGGGTGGGTGCAGGGGATGAATGTTACACGTGGTTAGAGGTGTGTGTGCAATGGATTAGTGTTACATGTGGTTAGAGGGGTGTGTGCAGGGGATGAGTGTTACATGTGGGTATAGGGGTGTGTGCGGGGTTAAGTGTTACATGTGGTTAGAGGGGTGCCTGCGGGGATTAGTGTTACACACGGTTAGAGGGGTGCCTGAGGGGATTAGTGTTACACACGGTTATAGGGGTGTGTGCAGGGGATTAGTGTTACACATGGTTGTAGGGTTGTTCGCAGGCGATTAGTGTTACATGTCAGAGGGTGTGTGCGGGAATTAGTGTTACACATCGTTAGAGGGGTGTGTGCGAGGATTAGTGTTACACATGGTTGGAGAGGTGTGTGCGGGTATTAGTGTTACATGTGGTTAGAGGGGTGTGTGCGGGATTAGTGTTACATGTGGTTAGAGGGTTTGTGCTGGGATTAGTGTTAAATGTGGTTAAAGGGGTGTGTGCGGGGATTAGTGTTATACATGGTTGGAGGGGTGTGTGCGGGGAGAACTGTTACACATGGTTAGAGGGGTGTGTGTGGGGATTAGTGTTACACACGGTTAGAGGGATGTGTGCAGGGGATTAGTGTTAAATGTGGTTAGAGGGGTGTGTGCGGGGATTAGTGTTACACATGGTTGGAGGGGTGTGTGCAAGGATTAGTATTACATGTGCTTAAAGGGGTGTGTGCAGGCATTAGTGTTAAACATGGTTGGAGGGGTGTGTGTGAGGATTAGTGTTACACATGGTTAGAGGGGTGTGTGCAGGGATTAGTGTTACATGTTGTTAGAGGGGTGTGTTCAGGGGATTAGTGTTACACATGGGTGGAGAGGTGTGTGCGGGGATTAGTGTTACATGTGGTTGGAGTGGTGTCTGCGAGGATTAGCGTTACACATAGTTAAAGGGGTGTGTGCAGGGGATTAGTGTTACACACGGTTAGAGGGATGTGTGCAGGGGATTAGTGTTAAATGTGGTTAGAGGGGTGTTTGCGGGGATTAGTGTTACACATGGTTGGAGGGGTGTGTGCAAGGATTAGTATTACATGTGCTTAAAGGGGTGTGTGCAGGCATTAGTGTTAAACATGGTTGGAGGGGTGTGTGTGAGTATTAGTGTTACACATGGTTAGAGGGGTGTGTGCGGGGATTAGTGTTACACACAGAGGGATGTGTGCAGGGGATGAGTGTTACACTCGGCTAGAGGGGTGTGTGCAGGGTATTAGTGTTACACACAGTTAGAGGGGGTGTGCATGGGATTAGTGTTGCACATGGTTGGAGGTGTATATGCGGGATTAGTGTGACACATGGTTAGAGGGGTGTGAGCTGGAATTATTGTTACATGTGGTTAGAGGGGTGTGTGCCGGAATTAGTGTTACACTTGGTTAGAATGGTGTGAGCCGGAATTAGTGTTACACACGGTTAGAGGGGTGTGTGAGGGGATTAGTGTTACATGTGGTAAGAGGGGTGTGTGCGGGATTAGTGTTACATGTGGTTAGAGGGGTTTGTGCTGGGATTAGTGTTAAATGTGGTTAAAGGGGTGTGTGCGGGGATTAGTGTTACACATGGTTGGAGGGTGTGTGCGAGGATTAGTGTTACACACGGTTGTAGGGGTGTGTGCTGGGATTTGTGTTACTTGTGGTTAGAGAGGTGTGTGCGGGGATTAGTGTTACACACAGAGGGGTGTGTGCATGGATTAGTGTCACATGTGGTTAGAGGGGTGGGTGCCGGGATTAGTGTTACACACGGTTAAAGAGGTGTGTGCAGGTGATTAGTGTTACATGTGGTTATAGGGGTGTGTGCGGGGTTAAGTGTTACATGTGGTTAGAGGGGTGCCTGCGGGGATTAGTGTTACACACGGTTAGAGGGGTGCCTGAGGGGATTAGTGTTACACATGGTTGTAGGGTTGTGTGCAGGCGATTAGTGTTACATGTCGGAGGGGGTATGCGGGAATTAGTGTCACACATTGTTAGAGGGGTGTGTGCGAGGATTAGTGTTACGCATGGTTGGAGAGGTGTGTGCGGGTATTTGTTTTACATGTGGTTAGAGGGGTGTGTGCTGGGATCAGTGTTATATGTGGTTAGAACGGTGTGTGTGGGGATTAATGTTACACATGGTTAGTGGTGTGTGCAGGGGATTAGTGTTACACATGGTTAGAGTGGTGTGTGCAGGGGATTAGTGTTACACAGGGTTAGAGGGTTGTGTGCAGGGGATTAGTGTTACACATGGTTAGAGGGGTGTGTGCAGGGGATTAGTGTTACATGTGGTTAGAGGAGTGTGTGTGGGTATTAGTGTTACACACGGTTAGAGGGATGTGTGCAGGGGATTAGTGTTACACACGGGTAGAGGGGTGAGTGCAGGGATTAGTGTTACACATGGTTGGAGAAGTGTGTGCGAGGATTAGTGTTACACGTGGTTGGAGGGATGTGTGCAGAGGATTAGTGTTACACACGGGTAGAGGGGTGTGTGCGGGGATTAGTGTTACACATGGTTGGAGAAGTGTGTGCGAGGATTAGTGTTACATGTGGTTAGAGGGGTGTGTGCAAGGATTAGTGTTACATGTGGTTAAAAGGATGTGTGCGGGGATTAGTGTTACACATGGTTGGAGGTGTGTGTGCGGGGATTAGTGTGACACATGGTTAGAGGGTGTGAGCCGGAATTATTGTTACATGTGGTTAGAGGGGTGTGTGCGGGATTAGCGTTGCACATGGTTAGAGGGGTGTGTGCAGGGGATTAGTGTTACACACAGTTAGAGGGATGTGTGCAGGGGATGAGTGTTACACTCGGTTAGAGGGGTGTGTGCAGGGTATTAGTGTTACACACAGAGGGATGTGTGCAGGGGATGAGTGTTACACTCGGCTAGAGGGGTGTGTGCTGGGTATTAGTGTTACACACAGTTAGAGGGGGGTGTGCATGGGATTAGTGTTGCACATGGTTGGAGGTGTATGTGCGGGGATTAGTGTGACACATGGTTAGAGGGGTGTGAGCTGGAATTATTGTTACATGTGGTTAGAGGGGTGTGTGCCGGAATTAGTGTTACACTTGGTTAGAATGGTGTGAGCCGGAATTAGTGTTACACACGGTTAGAGGGGTGTGTGAGGGGATTAGTGTTACATGTGGTTAGAGGGGTATGTGCAGGGGATTAGTGTTACACATGGTTAGAGGGGTGTGTTCAGGGGATTAGTGTTACACATGGTTGGAGGGTGTGTGCGAGGATTAGTGTTACTTGTGGTTAGAGGGGTGGGTGCAGGGGATGAATGTTACACGTGGTTAGAGGTGTGTGTGCAATGGATTAGTGTTACATGTGGTTAGAGGGGTGTGTGCAGGGGATGAGTGTTACATGTGGGTATAGGGGTGTGTGCGGGGTTAAGTGTTACATGTGGTTAGAGGGGTGCCTGCGGGGATTAGTGTTACACACGGTTAGAGGGGTGCCTGAGGGGATTAGTGTTACACACGGTTATAGGGGTGTGTGCAGGGGATTAGTGTTACACATGGTTGTAGGGTTGTTCGCAGGCGATTAGTGTTACATGTCAGAGGGTGTGTGCGGGAATTAGTGTTACACATCGTTAGAGGGTGTGTGCGAGGATTAGTGTTACACATGGTTGGAGAGGTGTGTGCGGGTATTAGTGTTACATGTGGTTAGAGGGGTGTGTGTGGGATTAGTGTTACATGTGGTTAGAGGGGTTTGTGCTGGGATTAGTGTTAAATGTGGTTAAAGGGGTGTGTGCGGGGATTAGTGTTATACATGGTTGGAGGGGTGTGTGTGGGGATTAGTGTTACACACGGTTAGAGGGATGTGTGCAGGGGATTAGTGTTAAATGTGGTTAGAGGGGTGTGTGCGGGGATTAGTGTTACACATGGTTGGAGGGGTGTGTGCAAGGATTAGTATTACATGTGCTTAAAGGGGTGTGTGCAGGCATTAGTGTTAAACATGGTTGGAGGGGTGTGTGTGAGGATTAGTGTTACACATGGTTAGAGGGTGTGTGCAGGGATTAGTGTTACATGTTGTTAGAGGGGTGTGTTCAGGGGATTAGTGTTACACATGGGTGGAGAGGTGTGTGCGGGGATTAGTGTTACATGTGGTTGGAGTGGTGTCTGCGAGGATTAGCGTTACACATAGTTAAAGGGGTGTGTGCAGGGGATTAGTGTTACACACGGTTAGAGGGATGTGTGCAGGGGATTAGTGTTAAATGTGGTTAGAGGGGTGTTTGCGGGGATTAGTGTTACACATGGTTGGAGGGGTGTGTGCAAGGATTAGTATTACATGTGCTTAAAGGGGTGTGTGCAGGCATTAGTGTTAAACATGGTTGGAGGGGTGTGTGTGAGTATTAGTGTTACACATGGTTAGAGGGGTGTGTGCGGGGATTAGTGTTACATGTTGTTAGAGGGGTGTGTTCAGGGGATTAGTTTTACATGTGGTTAGAGCGGTGTGTGCAGGGATTAGTGTTACACGTGGTTAGAGGAGTGTTTGTGGGGATTAGTTTTACATGTGGTTAGAGGGTGTGTGTGGGGATTAGTGTTGCACATCTTTAGAGGGGTGTGTGCAAGGATTAGTGTTACACATGGGTGGAGAGGTGTGTGCGGGGATTAGTGTTACATGTGATTAGAGGGGTGTGTGCGGGGATTAGTGTTACATGTGGTTAGAGGGGTGTGTGCAGGGGATGAGTGTTACATGTGGGTATAGGGGTGTGTGCGGGGTTAAGTGTTACATGTGGTTAGAGGGGTGCCTGCGGGGATTAGTGTTACACACGGTTAGAGGGGTGCCTGAGGGGATTAGTGTTACACACGGTTATAGGGGTGTGTGCAGGGGATTAGTGTTACACATGGTTGTAGGGTTGTTCGCAGGCGATTAGTGTTACATGTCAGAGGGTGTGTGCGGGAATTAGTGTTACACATTGTTAGAGGGGTGTGTGCGAGGATTAGTGTTACACATGGTTGGAGAGGTGTGTGCGGGTATTAGTGTTACATGTGGTTAGAGGGGTGTGTGCGGGATTAGTGTTACATGTGGTTAGAGGGGTTTGTGCTGGGATTAGTGTTAAATGTGGTTAAAGGGGTGTGTGCGGGGATTAGTGTTATACATGGTTGGAGGGGTGTGTGCGGGGAGAACTGTTACACATGGTTAGAGGGGTGTGTGTGGGGATTAGTGTTACACACGGTTAGAGGGATGTGTGCAGGGGATTAGTGTTAAATGTGGTTAGAGGGGTGTTTGCGGGGATTAGTGTTACACATGGTTGGAGGGGTGTGTGCAAGGATTAGTATTACATGTGCTTAAAGGGGTGTGTGCAGGCATTAGTGTTAAACATGGTTGGAGGGGTGTGTGTGAGTATTAGTGTTACACATGGTTAGAGGGGTGTGTGCGGGGATTAGTGTTACATGTTGTTAGAGGGTGTGTTCAGGGGATTAGTTTTACATGTGGTTAGAGCGGTGTGTGCAGGGATTAGTGTTACACGTGGTTAGAGGAGTGTTTGTGAGGATTAGTGTTACACATGGTTAGAGGGGTGTGAGCCGGAATTAGTGTTACACATGGTTGGAGGGGTGTGTGTGGGGATTAGTTTTACATGTGGTTAGAGGGTGTGTGTGGGGATTAGTGTTGCACATCTTTAGAGGGGTGTGTGCAAGGATTAGTGTTACACATGGGTGGAGAGGTGTGTGCGGGGATTAGTGTTACATGTGATTAGAGGGGTGTGTGCGGGGATTAGTGTTACATGTGGTTAGAGGGGTCTGTGCGGGGATTAGTGTTACATGTGATTAGAAGGGTGTGTGCAGGGATTAGTGTTACACATGGTTGGAGGGGTGTGTGTGAGGATTAGTGTTACATGTGGTTGGAGGGGTGTGCGCGAAGATTAGTGTTACATGTGGTTAGAGGGTGTGTGTGGGGATTAGTATTACAAATGGTTAGAGACCCGTCCCAATCCGGATTCCGAAGCAACCACAGCACAGAGACTGCCCTACTCGCCGCCACAGATGACGTCCGCACCCTCCTGGACCAAGGCCACTCCACAGCCCTCATTCTACTCGACCTATCAGCGGCCTTCAACACCATTTACCATCGCACACTTGTCACCAGACTACACAACGCAGCCATACAAGGAACAGCCCTGGACTGGATCCAATCATTCCTCACCGGAAGAAGCCAAAGGATCAGACTCCCACCCTTCCTCTGCGACCCCACGAAAATCCCCAGCGGAGTCCCACTGGGTTCATCCCTGAGCCCCACCCTCTTCAACATCTACATGGCTCCCCTCACAGCCATCGTCTGACAACACGGCCTCAACATCGTATCCTACGCCGACGACACCCAGCTCATCCTCTCCCTCACCAAAGACCCCACCACTGCCAAACTCAACTTCCAGAAAGGAATGCAAGACGTTGCAGTCTGGATGACCAACAGCTGCCTGAAGCTCAACGCCGAGAAGACAGAAGTCCTCGTCCTCGGTACCACCCCTTCTGCATGGGACAGCACCTGGTGGCCGACCGCCCTCGGAAGCCCACCTACCCGCTCAGACCACTCCAAGAACCTCGGCATCGTACTCGACTCATCACTCACCATGAACCGACAGGTCAACGCTGTCACCTCCAGCTGCTTCAACACCCTCCGCATCCTCCGCAAGACCTTCAAATGGATCCCCCCTGAGTCAAGGAAGACCCACGCACTCATCACCAGCAGACTGGACTATGGAAACGCACTCTACTCCAGCATCAACAAGTCCCTACTCTGCAAACTCCAGACAATACACAACACCGCCGCCAGACTCGTCCTCGGCATCCCCCGACACAAACACATCAGCCAACGCCTACGAAGTCTCCACTGGCTCCCCGTGGAGAAAAGAGTCACTTTCAAAATCCTCACTCATGCCTACAAATGCCTACACAACAACGGACCCAAATACCTCAATGACAGAATCAACTTCCACGTACCCAAAAGAAACCTCCGATCTTCCAACCTCGCACTGGTCGAAACCCCGTGCATCCACACAGCCAGAGAAGGCAGAAGATCCTTCTCTCACATTGCAGCCAAGACCTGGAATGAGCTACCGGCAGACATCAGACGCGCCCCCTCCCTGAACACCTTCAGGAAGACCCTCAAGACCTGGTTCTTTGGCTAAACAGATCTGCAGACCCCACCACCCCCCTTCAGCGCCTTGAGACCCTCACGGGTGAGTAGCGCGCTTACAATTCCCTGAATGATTGATAGTGCAGGGGATTAGTGTTACATGTGGTTAGGGGTGTGTGCGGGGATTAGTGTTACACATGGTTGGAGGGATGTGTTCAGGGGATTAGTGTTACCCTCAGTTGGAGGGGTGTGCACAGGGAATTAGTGTTACACATGGTTAAAGTGGCGTGTACAGGGGATTAGTGTTCCATGTGGTTAGAGTGATGTGTGCAGGGATTAGTGTTACACACGGTTAGAGGGATGTGTGCAGGGGATTAGTGTTACACACGGTTAAAGAGGTATGTGCAGGGGATTAGTGTTACACATGGTTGGAGGGGTGTGTGCAAGGATTAGTTTTACATGTGGCTAAAGAGGTGTGTGCAGGCATTAGTGTTAAAGATGGTAGAGGGGTGTGTGCAGGTGATTAGTGTTACATGTGGTTAGAGCGGTGTGTGCAGGGATTAGTGTTACATGTGGTTAGAGGGGTGTGTGCTGGGATTAGTGTTACACATGGTTGGAGGGGTGTGTGCAGAGATTAGTGTTACACAAGGTTAGAGGGGGTGTGTGGGGATTAGTGTTACACATGGTTGTAGGGGTGTGTGCGAGGATTAGTGTTACATGTGGTTAGAGGGGTGTGTGTGGGGATTAGTGTTACATGTGGTTAGAGGGGTATGTGCAGGGGATTAGTGTTACACATGGTTGGAGGGGTGTGTGCAGAGATTAGTGTTACACAAGGTTAGAGGGAGTGTGTGGGGATTAGTGTTACACATGGTTGTAGGGGTGTGTGCGAGGATTAGTGTTACATGTGTTTAGAGGGGTGTGTGTGAAGATTAGTGTTACATGTGGTTGGAGGGGTATGTGCTGGGATTAGTGTTACACATGGTTAGAGTGGTGTGTGCAGGGGATTAGTGTTACACATGGTTGGAGTAGTGTGTGCGGGGGTTAGTGTTACACATGGTTGGAGGGGTGTGAGCCGGAATTAGTGTTACACACGGTTAGAGTGGTGCGTGTGGGGATTAGTGTTACATTTGGTTAGAGGGGTGTATACAGGGGATTAGTGTTACATGTGGTTAGAGGGGTGTATGCGGGATTAGTGTTACACACGCTTAGAGGGATGTGTACAGTGGATTCGTGTTACACGGTTAAAGGGGTGTGTGCACGGGATTAGTGTTACACATGGTTAGAGGGGTGTGTACGAGGATTCGTGTTACACATGGTGAGAGGGGTGTGTGTAGGGATTAGTGCTACACACAGTTAGAGGGATGTGTTCAGGGATTACTGTTACAGATGGTTAGAGGGGTGTGTGCGGGGATTAGTGTTACACGTGGTTGGAGGGGTGTGTGCGAGTATTAGAGTTACATGTGGTGAGAGGTGTGTGTGCAGGGATTAGTGTTACACACGGTTAGAGGGATGTGTGCAGGGGATTAGTGTTAAATGTGGTTAGCGGGGTGTGTGCGGGGATTAGTGTTACACATGGTTGGAGGGGTGTGTGCAAGGATTAGTGTTACATGTGGTTAGAGGGGTGTGTGCAGGTATTAGTGTTACACGTGGTTGGAGTGGTGTCTGCGAGGATTAGCGTTACACATAGTTAAAGGGGTGTGTGCAGGGTATTAGTGTTGCACACGGTTAGAGGGATGTGTGCAGGGGATTAGTGTTAAATGTGGTTAGAGGGGTGTGTGCGGGGATTAGTGTTACACATGGTTGGAGGGGTGTGTGCAAGGATTAGTATTACATGTGCTTAAAGGGGTGTGTGCAGGCATTAGTGTTAAACATGGTTGGAGGGGTGTGTGTGAGGATTAGTGTTACACATCGTTAGAGGGGTGTGTGCGGGGATTAGTGTTACATGTTGTTAGAGGGGTGTGTTCAAGGGATTAGTGTTACACATGGGTGGAGAGGTGTGTGCGGGGATTAGTGTTACATGTGGTTGGAGTGGTGTCTGCGAGGATTAGCGTTACACATAGTTAAAGGGGTGTGTGCAGGGGATTAGTGTTACACACGGTTAGAGGGATGTGTGCAGGGGATTAGTGTTAAATGTGGTTAGAGGGGTGTTTGCGGGGATTAGTGTTACACATGGTTGGAGGGGGTGTGTGCAAGGATTAGTATTACATGTGCTTAAAGGGGTGTGTGCAGGCATTAGTGTTAAACATGGTTGGAGGGGTGTGTGTGAGGATTAGTGTTACACATGGTTAGAGGGGTGTGTGCGGGGATTAGTGTTACATGTTAGAGGGGTGTGTTCAGGGGATTAGTTTTACATGTGGTTAGAGCGGTGTGTGCAGGGATTAGTGTTACACGTGGTTAGAGGAGTGTTTGTGAGGATTAGTGTTACACATGGTTAGAGGGGTGTGAGCCGGAATTAGTGTTACACATGGTTGGAGGGGTGTGTATGGGGATTAGTTTTAGATGTGGTTAGAGGGTGTGTGTGGGGATTAGTGTTGCACATCTTTAGAGGGGTGTGTGCAAGGATTAGTGTTACACATGGGTGGAGAGGTGTGTGCGGGGATTAGTGTTACATGTGATTAGAGGGGTGTGTGCGGGGATTAGTGTTACATGTGGTTAGAGGGGTCTGTGCGGGGATTAGTGTTACATGTGATTAGAAGGGTGTGTGCAGGGATTAGTGTTACACATGGTTGGAGGGGTGTGTGCGAGGAGTAGTGTTACATGTGGTTGGAGGGGTGTGCGCGAAGATTAGTGTTACATGTGGTTAGAGGGGTGTGTGTGGGGATTAGTGTTACATGTGTTTAGAGGGATGTGTGTGGGGATTAGTATTACACATGGTTAGAGACCCGTCCCATTCCGGATTCCGAAGCAACCACAGCACAGAGACTGCCCTACTCGCCGCCACAGATGACGTCCGCACCCTCCTGGACCAAGGCCACTCTGCAGCCGTCATCCTACTCGACCTATCAGCGGCCTTCAACACCATTTACCATCGCACACTTGTCACCAGACTACACAACGCAGCCATACAAGGAACAGCCCTGGACTGGATCCGATCATTCCTCACCGGAAGAAGCCAAAGGATCAGACTCCCACCCTTCCTCTGCGACCCCACGAAAATCCCCAGCGGAGTCCCACTGGGTTCATCCCTGAGCCCCACCCTCTTCAACATCTACATGGCTCCCCTCACAGCCATCGTCTGACAACACGGCCTCAACATCGTATCCTACGCCGACGACACCCAGCTCATCCTCTCCCTCACCAAAGACCCCACCACTGCCAAACTCAACTTCCAGAAAGGAATGCAAGACGTTGCAGTCTGGATGACCAACAGCTGCCTGAAGCTCAACGCCGAGAAAACAGAAGTCTTCGTCCTCGGTACCACCCCTTCTGCATGGGACAGCACCTGGTGGCCGACCGCCCTCGGAGGCCCACCTACCCGCTCAGACCACGCCAAGAACCTCGGCATCGTACTTGACTCATCACTCACCATGAACAGACAGGTCAACGCTGTCACCTCCAGCTGCTTCAACACCCTCCGCATCCTCCGCAAGACCTTCAAATGGATCCCCCCTGAGTCAAGGAAGACCCACGCACTCATCACCAGCAGACTGGACTATGGAAACGCACTCTACTCTGGCATCAACAAGTCCCTACTCTGCAAACTCCAGACAATACACAACACCGCCGCCAGACTCGTCATCGGCATCCCCCGACACAAACACATCAGCCAACGCCTACGAAGTCTCCACTGGCTCCCCGTGGAGAAAAGAGTCACTTTCAAAATTCTCACTCACGCCTACAAATGCCTACACAACAATGGACCCAAATACCTCAATGACAGAATCAACTTCCACGTACCCAAAAGAAACCTCCGATCTTCCAACCTCGCACTGGTCGAAACCCTGTGCATCCACACAGCCAGAGAAGGCAGAAGATCCTTCTCTCACATTGCAGCCAAGACCTGGAACGAGCTACCGGCAGACATCAGACGCGCCCCCTCCCTGAACACCTTCAGGAAGACCCTCAAGACCTGGTTCTTTGGCTAAACAGATCTGCAGATCCCCCCTCAGCGCCTTGAGACCCTCACGGGTGAGTAGCGCGCTTACAATTCCCTGAATGATTGATAGTGCAGGGGATTAGTGTTACACATGGTTGGAGGGATGTGTTCAGGGGATTAGTGTTACCCTCAGTTGGAGGGGTGTGCACAGGGAATTAGTGTTACACATGGTTAAAGTGGCGTGTACAGGGGATTAGTGTTACATGTGGTTAGAGTGGTGTGTGCAGGGATTAGTGTTACTCATGGTTAGAGGGATGTGTGCAGGGGATTAGTGTTACACACGGTTAAAGAGGTATGTGCAGGGGATTAGTGTTACACATGGTTGGAGGGGTGTGTGCAAGGATTAGTTTTACATGTGGTTAAAGAGGTGTGTGCAGGCATTAGTGTTATACATGGTAGAGGGGTGTGTGCAGGTGATTAGTGTTACATGTGGTTAGAGCGGTGTGTGCAGGGATTAGTGTTACATGTGGTTAGAGGGCTGTGTGTAGGGATTAGTGTTACACATGATTAGAGGGGTGTGTGCAGGGGATTAGTGTTACACACGGTTAGAGTGGTGTGTGCAGGGGATTAGTGTGACATGTGGTTAGAGCGGTGTGTGGAGGGGATTAGGGTGGCACGCAGTTAGAGGGGTGTGTGCTGGAATAAGTGTTACACATGGTTATAGGGGTGTGAGCTGGAATTAGTGTTACACACGGTAAGAGGGGTGTGTGCAGGGGATTAGTGTTGCACATGGTTAGAGGGGTGTGTGCAGGATATTAGTGTTACACATGGTTGGAGGGTGTGTGCGAGGATTAGTGTTACACACGGTTGTAGGGGTGTGTGCGGGGATTTGTGTTACTTGTGGTTAGAGAGGTGTGTGCGGGGATTAGTGTTACACACAGAGGGGTGTGTGCATGGATTAGTGTCACATGTGGTTAGAGGGGTGGGTGCCGGGATTAGTGTTACACACGGTTAAAGAGGTGTGTGCAGGTGATTAGTGTTACATGTGGTTATAGGGGTGTGTGCGGGGTTAAGTGTTACATGTGGTTAGAGGGGTGCCTGCGGGGATTAGTGTTACACACGGTTAGAGGGGTGCCTGAGGGGATTAGTGTTACACATGGTTGTAGGGTTGTGTGCAGGCGATTAGTGTTACATGTCGGAGGGGGTATGTGGGAATTAGTGTCACACATCGTTAGAGGGGTGTGTGCGAGGATTAGTGTTACGCATGGTTGGAGAGGTGTGTGCGGGTACTCGTTTTACATGTGGTTAGAGGGGTGTGTACAGGGATTAGTTTTACGTGTGGTTAGAGGGGTGTGTGCCGGGATCAGTGTTATATGTGGTTAGAGGGGTGTGTGTGGGGATTAGTGTTACATGTGGTTAGAGGGGTGTGTGCAGGGGATTAATGTTACACATGGTTAGTGGTGTGTGCAGGGGATTAGTGTTACACGTGGTTAGAGTGGTGTGTGCAGGGGATTAGTGTTACACAGGGTTAGAGGGTTGTGTGTAGGGGATTAGTGTTACACATGGTTAGAGGGGTGTGTGCAGGGGATTAGTGTTACATGTGGTTAGAGGACTGTGTGTGGGTATTAGTGTTACACACGGTTAGAGGGATGTGTGCAGGGGATTAGTGTTACACACGGGTAGAGGGGTGAGTGCAGGGATTAGTGTTACACATGGTTGGAGAAGTGTGTGCGTGGATTAGTGTTACATGTGGTTGGAGGGATGTGTGCAGTGGATTAGTGTTACACACGGGTAGAGGGGTGTGTGCGGGGATTAGTGTTACACATGGTTGGAGAAGTGTGTGCGAGGATTAGTGTTACATGTGGTTAGAGGGGTGTGTGCAAGGATTAGTGTTACATGTGGTTAAAGGGATGTGTGCGGGGATTAGTGTTACACATGGTTGGAGGTGTGTGTGCGGGGATTAGTGTGACACATGGTTAGAGGGTGTGAGCCGGAATTATTGTTACATGTGGTTAGAGGGGTGTGTGCGGGGTTAGCGTTGCACATGGTTAGAGGGGTGTGTGCAGGGGATTAGTGTTACACACAGTTAGAGGGATGTGTGCAGGGGATGAGTGTTACACTCGGTTAGAGGGTGTGTGCAGGGTATTAGTGTTACACACAGAGGGATGTGTGCAGGGGATGAGTGTTACACTCGGCTAGAGGGGTGTGTGCAGGGTATTAGTGTTACACACAGTTAGAGGGGGGTGTGCATGGGATTAGTGTTGCACATGGTTGGAGGTGTGTGTGCGGGGATTAGTGTGACACATGGTTAGAGGGGTGTGAGCTGGAATTATTGTTACATGTGGTTAGAGGGGTGTGTGCCGGAATTAGTGTTACACTTGGTTAGAATGGTGTGAGCCGGAATTAGTGTTACACACGGTTAGAGGGGTGTGTGAGGGGATTAGTGTTACATGTGGTTAGAGGGGTGTGTGCAGGGGATTAGTGTTACACATGGTTGGAGGGTGTGTGCGAGGATTAGTGTTACTTGTGGTTAGAGGGGTGTGTGCGGGGTTAAGTGTTACATGTGGTTAGAGGGGTGCCTGCGGGGATTAGTGTTACACACGGTTAGAGGGGTGCCTGAGGGGATTAGTGTTACACACGGTTATAGGGGTGTGTGCAGGGGATTAGTGTTACACATGGTTGTAGGGTTGTGCGCAGGCGATTAGTGTTACATGTCAGAGGGTGTGTGCGGTAATTAGTGTTACACATCGTTAGAGGGGTGTGTGCGAGGATTAGTGTTACACATGGTTATTATTATTATTAATTAATTCAATTTGTAGAGCGCACGGCTACCTCCTACGGAAGTGTCCCGTAGGAGGTAGCTATCCCGGCTGTCCCGGGTATGGTTGGAGAGGTGTGTGCGGGTATTAGTGTTACATGTGGTTAGAGGGGTGTGTGCGGGATTAGTGTTACATGTGGTTAGAGGGGTTTGTGCTGGGATTAGTGTTAAATGTGGGGATTAGTGTTATACATGGTTGGAGGGGTGTGTGCGGGGAGAACTGTTACACATGGTTAGAGGGGTGTGTGTGGGGATTAGTGTTACACACGGTTAGAGGGATGTGTGCAGGGGATTAGTGTTAAATGTGGTTAGAGGGGTGTGTGCGGGGATTAGTGTTACACATGGTTGGAGGGGTGTGTGCAAGAATTAGTATTACATGTGCTTAAAGGGGTGTGTGCAGGCATTAGTGTTAAACATGGTTGGAGGGGTGTGTGTGAGGATTAGTGTTACACATGGTTAGAGGGGTGTGTGCGGGGATTAGTGTTACATGTTGTTAGAGGGGTGTGTTCAGGGGATTAGTGTTACACATGGGTGGAGAGGTGTGTGCGGGGATTAGTGTTACATGTAGTTGGAGTGGTGTCTGCGAGGATTAGCGTTACACATAGATAAAGGGGTGTGTGCAGGGGATTAGTGTTACACACGGTTAGAGGGATGTGTGCAGGGGATTAGTGTTAAATGTGGTTAGAGGGGTGTTTGCGGGGATTAGTGTTACACATGGTTGGAGGGGTGTGTCAAGGATTAGTATTACATGTGCTTAAAGGGGTGTGTGCAGTCATTAGTGTTAAACATGGTTGGAGCGGTGTGTGTGAGGATTAGTGTTACACATGGTTAGAGGGGTGTGTTCAGGGGATTAGTTTTACATGTGGTTAGAGCGGTGTGTGCAGGGATTAGTGTTACACGTGGTTAGAGGAGTGTTTGTGAGGATTAGTGTTACACATGGTTAGAGGGGTGTGAGCCGGAATTAGTGTTACACATGGTTGGAGGGGTGTGTGTGGGGATTAGTTTTACATGTGGTTAGAGGGTGTGTGTGGGGATTAGTGTTGCACATCTTTAGAGGGGTGTGTGTAAGGATTAGTGTTACACATGGGTGGAGAGGTGTGTGCGGGGATTAGTGTTACATGTGATTAGAGGGGTGTGTGCGGGGATTAGTGTTACATGTGGTTAGAGGGGTCTGTGCGGGGATTAGTGTTACATGTGATTAGAAGGGTGTGTGCAGGGATTAGTGTTACACATGGTTGGAGGGGTGTGTGCGAGGATTAGTGTTACATGTGGTTGGAGGGGTGTGCGCGAAGATTAGTGTTACATGTGGTTAGAGGGGTGTGTGTGGGGATTAGTGTTACATGTGTTTAGAGGGATGTGTGTGGGGATTAGTATTACACATGGTTAGAGACCCGTCCCAATCCGGATTCCGAAGCAACCACAGCACAGAGACTGCCCTACTCGCCGCCACAGATGACGTCCGCACCCTCCTGGACCAAGGCCACTCCGCAGCCCTCATCCTACTCGACCTATCAGCGGCCTTCAACACCATTTACCATCGCACACTTGTCACCAGACTACACAACGCAGCCATACAAGGAACAGCCCTGGACTGGATCCGATCATTCCTCACCGGAAGAAGCCAAAGGATCAGACTCCCACCCTTCCTCTGCGACCCCACGAAAATCCCCAGCGGAGTCCCACTGGGTTCATCCCTGAGCCCCACCCTCTTCAACATCTACATGGCTCCCCTCACAGCCATCGTCTGACAACACGGCCTCAACATCGTATCCTACGCCGACGACACCCAGCTCATCCTCTCCCTCACCAAAGACCCCACCACTGCCAAACTCAACTTCCAGAAAGGAATGCAAGACGTTGCAGTCTGGATGACCAACAGCTGCCTGAAGCTCAACGCCGAGAAGACAGAAGTCCTCGTCCTCGTCCTCGGTACCACCCCTTCTGCATGGGACAGCACCTGGTGGACGACCACCCTCGGAAGCCCACCTACCCGCTCAGACCACGCCAAGAACCTCGGCATCGTACTCGACTCATCACTCACCATGAACCGACAGGTCAACGCTGTCACCTCCAGCTGCTTCAACACCCTCCGCATCCTCCGCAAGACCTTCAAATGGATCCCCCCTGAGTCAAGGAAGACCCACGCACTCATCACCAGCAGACTGGACTATGGAAACGCACTCTACTCCGGCATCAACAAGTCCCTACTCTGCAAACTCCAGACAATACACAACACCGCCGCCAGACTCGTCCTCAGCATCCCCCGACACAAACACATCAGCCAACGCCTACGAAGTCTCCACTGGCTCCCCGTGGAGAAAAGAGTCACTTTCAAAATCCTCACTCACGCCTACAAATGCCTACACAACAACGGACCCAAATACCTCAATGACAAAATCAACTTCCACGTACCCAAAAGAAACCTCCGATCTTCCAACCTCGCACTGGTCGAAACCCCGTGCATCCACACAGCCAGAGAAGGCAGAAGATCCTTGTAGGAGAGTAGGATCTGCCTCTTATGTTGCCCCCACTTTTTTTCTGATGTTAGCACTGGTTTCTGACTATAGTCTGGCTGGGTCCCTGCCAATCAGGGCCCCAGCCTCTCTGTTCTCTCTAAACGACTTTGAGTGCACTCTAGGTGCACTAGTGATTGGATACTGTGGTGCCTTATGAGTCCCTAGTATATGGTACCCTAGGTGCCAAGGGCATAGGTACTTCACAGGCCTACCAGGGGCTGCAGCATGTATTTTGCCACCCCTGGGAAGCAGACTAAATCTGACACCACAGGCCTGCTACTGCAGCCTGGGTGAGGTGGTGCTAGCACCCCTCACTGAGATATAGGTTTCCTATATCTCTCCTGCACACACATATAAACCTATCAGTCACCCCTAAGGCAGGCCCTATCAATCCTGAGGGCAGGGTGCTTGGCTTCTATGTGAGGGGGTGCCTCTGCATGAGCAGGGCCCCTCTGCAGTTCTCAGAGTCCGTTCTCTGGTGCTGTTTGTGGATGCGGTTAAACCATATACTTTTAAGTGCATTATATCCTCGCGGTAAAATGCTAACTTTGGAATGGCTGCATCAAAACATGTCGTGTTTGGTGTCAAACATCTTGGAATACTACCCCCCCGCCAATACTGGCGGCGGGGGTAGCATTCCACCCTTCTAGAGGGATCAGACATGTACCTGCTGTGGAAACGCGGTAGAATCCTGCAGAGCCCTGGCATCACAAAATGGATGCCACCAGTCACAGACACTGGGCTGCCCTCCTGCTGATGACCGAAACTCACAGTGGAGGAAGCCCAACAAAAGGTATCCTGTCACAGGGAGGTGTGACCACCTCCCAGACAGGGTTTAGTGTATTGGGGCTGGGTGGGTGCACTCTTAGAGTGCTTTGAAGTCCTGCACTGGGGGAGCAAAAGGCTCCTCTGTGCATATGCCAGTTCAAACCGGCTCAGGGGCTACCTGCCCCTGCTCTGGCGCGAACTTGGACAAAGGGAAGTGGGTGTAGCCACCCCTCCCTTGACCCTCCCATAGGTGGGGTCATAGAGCTAGTCCATCCCCTCTTTTTAGTATAAGAGGGGGAACCTTGCCATAGCAAAACAGATAACCCCTGGACGACGCTCTACAAGAAGAATCCTGGCCCTTCGACGTTCCACTACCTTTGGAAGACAGAAGAATCTCCCTTGGAGTCAAGGAGTGACTCCCCTGCTTGGCAGGCACCAAAAACGACAACGACGGTCGCAAACTACACCGCTCCCGCCGGAGTCCGAAGTCCCTGCAGCCCAAGAAGTGGATTTCCTGACCTCTCCCAGGCCATCGTGAGTCCCCAGTGAAGCTGAGGCAAGTGGACCCCACGAGTAACGAGGAACCGCGACCCCTGGGTACCGTGCACTATTGTCAAGTGCAACCCCTTCACAACGTTCTACAAACTTGTGCTTTGGACCACGTGTGGTCCCGACCTCCAGCAGGAATCCTTCCGAAGATCAGAGGCCTACACCATCCCGAGTGACCGTGGGCCCCTGTTGAGTGATTCCGCCCGAGGTGTCTTTGCGATCCCTTGCCAGCCAGCTTGTGGGTCCCCAGAAGACTTCTAAAAGAAACCAAAGGGCTCCCCTGGTTGCTCCAGGCCTGCCCTGACTTACCCTCGCTGGGTGAGTTCCTCAGACCTTGCTGGTCTGAGCCATTGACCTTTCTTCATTTCCCCGAGACTTGCCGCTGCCAAGGCTTGTTGGCTCCAATCGAGTTGCCGACACCGCAGTCAGCTGCAGACATCGAGGGATACACCGAATCCAGCTCCTGGTCGTCGTCGACGCCCGCTGGACCTCGTGGCAGAAGAGTCAAGGCACCCGCAACCGACCTGAAGCGACCGACGACGGTGGGCATCCTGCTTCCTTGCCCCGAGTCACTGCCAAGTGACTTTGAACACTGTCCCCTCTGCTTTCAGGTCATCCTTCTTCAGAATCCAGACTTAGATTCCACCGGACACTTCTCCAGCTCCCGCAAGCAGCAAGTCTTCTTTGGTTGCCATTGAAAACGACGCCGCGACCCGACACCAAAGGACACCTATGCACCCGGCTTCCCTGGGTGAGGTAACTCCAGCACTACGGTGCTCCTGTGGGTGTGGGCCCTAGAACTACTTACCCTGTAAGTGACTTGCTTGTAGGTCTCTCCGAAGTATCCTAAAACTCTTTATTTCCAACCGCGACTTGCCCCATTGAAGTCAACGGCGATCCGCGCCTGTGTATCTACACTGCACGCGTCCCCCGTGGGTCCTTTACTTACCTGCCTTGGGTGGTTTCGTGAGGCCCCAGCACTTCTGAAGGCCCTAGGCCTTGTCTCCCTGCAAGTCGTTGTCCCTAAGTCTCTTACTTAGTATATGGTCTGGTACGCCCCTAGGGCCCCAGCCATATTTTGTGCTTAACTTATTGAGAAACGTTGATTTGTGCATATGTTTGTCTTCTAATCTCATAAAGAGATTAGTAGAGAGTTATTTAGTAATAAATACATATATATTTGATATATATACCTGTGTGGTGTCTTTTCATTTGGTGATTCAAGAGATTATATGGTAAAACAAGCTGCTTTACATTCCTCCGAGACTTAGCCTGAAGGCTGCTCTCCACAGCTACCACTAGGATAGCTTTCTTTAAAAGGTTGTCTTAAACCTATCTACCATAAGAGTCGATTTGCCCTGGTGCAAGGTGTCCACTTTAATTAGTGAACAGCATATGCCAGGCCAACTTCTCACATTGGTGGGCAGCGTGTGGGATTCCAGCTTGCCATTGTTTTACCAGAAAATCTCTATTTGAATTACTAACTGAAAACCATTATAGGTACTCAAGGTACATATAAAGTCAAGCTTAGTATCAATAAGTTCTACTGAACTTAGAGCTGTGTGCCAAGGGATAGCACACCCTTTCCACAGCTCAAGCTAGGATCAGTAGGCCACAAACTAGTGTAGGTAGTACAACACTGCACAACACTAGAATGTCCTTAAGGGGTGGACCCAGTGGATCCACTCAGCCTCAGTATAAGGACATGGCTTTCTCTGACTTGAGAGCCATGTGTGTTGAAAGACACCTGAAGCTAGGACAGAGTCCCTCAACACTTTACCTGATAGATCTGCTGACAGCAGATGACCTTAGATTGGCTCTAGGAGCTAAGGGGTCTGAATCAGTGGGTGGGTCAATCATAGTATCTGGGTCAGATGAGGATAATCCGAATGACCGAGACTCTGTGGTTGAAGGGCCAGGCTTCAAGGAGCCTGAACAGGACAGAGGAATTCTCCCTAAGAGAACTGGCAGAATGGATGAGAGGCACAGATCCCCTTCCAGGGAATCTGAGCACTCTTATCACTCTGGCAGAGAATTTGTCCAAGAGAGGAGCTCATACTTTAACTTAAGAGAGACCTCCTCTGAGAGAAGGTGCAAACTGCTCCAGTATGAGGAAGCCAAGGTGGCCCTCAGAACCAAGCAGTTGGCACTGGATAGAGAAGCCCTGGAGATCCAGAGAGCTTCCAGAAGGGAGGGTTTAGAACCCCCTGGTGGCAGCAACAGTGTCCCTAGAGGCAGAGAATATGTCCCTGACCATAGGAACCTGAGCAAGGTTGTTCCTCCCTACCAGAGTGGGGATGATATCCACAAATGGATAACTGCTATGGAGAGGGCCTGTAGAGTTCAGCAGGTCCCCCAAAAGCAGTGGGCAGCAATCTTGTGGCTCTCCTTTTCAGATAAAGGTAGAGACAAGCTCCTCACTGTTGGAGAAGAGGATGCTGATGATTATGAAGTCCTGAAGAGTGCACTGATAGATGGGTTTGGCTTAACCACTGAGCAGTACAGGTTGAAGTTCAGAGATACCCAGAAGGCACAGACTCAGGACTGGACTGACTTTGTTGATTGTGCAACCAAGGCTCTGGAGGGTTGGCTGGTTGGCAGTAGGGTTACTGATTTCAAGGGATTGTATAATCTGATGATGAGAGAACAGATCCTAAATAATTGCCAGAACCAGTTGTTGCATCAGTACCTGGTGGACTCTGATCTGACCTCTCCCCAAGAATTGGGAAAGAAGGCAGACAAATGGGTCAGAACCAGGGTGAGGCAGAAAACCCAGAACCAGGGGGTGACACTAAGAAGCAAGATCCTAAAGGCTCTGAGAAAGGTGGGGATAAGTCAAATGACCAGAAGTCTTCACAAGGGCCCCAAAAATCTGCATCTGGTGGGGAGTCACAGTCCAACAAGGGAAAAGGCCAAAGAAGCCCTGGTGCAAATTCTGTAAACAGAAAGGGCACTGGACTTCTGATTGTACCAAGTCCAAAGACCAAACCACCACCACTCCTGCCCCTAAGGCAACTGTTCCCCCTAGCTCAGCTACAGGTGGAGGTGGTACTCAGAATAAGGGTGTAGTAGGGTTGACCCTGGGTTCTGAAGTGGATTCTGACCTAGTCAGAGTAACCACTCAGGCAATGCTGATTTGTGAGGGAAACATTGATATGTCCTTCCTAGTAAGCCCCAGTAATCTGGGCAAATACAAACAGCAGCCTTTGATAAATGGCAAACAGGCTTTGGCATTTAGGGACACAGGTGCTAGTGTCACCATGGTGGCAGAGGACCTAGTGGACCCTGAACAGATCATCCTGGGTGAAATGTACCAGGTGACCAATGCAAGCAATGTCCAGACCAACCATAGTCTGGCAGTTGTGAATTTCTCCTGGGGAGGGGTAACTGGCCTCAAGAAAGTTGTAGTCAGTGCAGACCTCCCTGTAGAATGTCTGTTGGGCAATGATCTAGAGACTTCAGCCTGGTCTGAAGTAGAGTTATGGACTCATGCTGAGATGTTGGGCATCCCTGCAGAGGTATTTGCTGTGACCAGGTCACAAGCAAAAATGCATGACACTGAACCAGCTCTGGATCCTGGAACAATGGACCAGAAGCTTCCCAAGAGGAGGAGCAGTAGGGTTAAGGCAGTGCCTTCCCCTCTGTCTCAGATCAAGGATTCACTTCCAGAGGGGGGTGAAGCAGAACCTGAAGAAGGAACTGCCCCAGAGGGACTTGAACCTGACCAGGTTGAGTTCTTGGGGGCAGGGGGCCCTTCCAGGGAAGATCTGAGCAAGGAGCAACAGTGCTGCCCCACTCTTGAACCCCTCAGACAGCAGGCTGCTGCTGAGGCTGCTGGGAGTGCTAGTGGGTCCCATAAAGTTTATTGGGATGAGGGACTCCTATATTCTGAGGGTAGAGACCCAGCCCCTGGAGCCACCAGGAGGCTGGTAATACCTCAGAAGTTTAGGGGGTTCCTCTTGACCTTAGCACATGATATCCCTCTAGCAGGACACTTGGGCCAAAACAAGACCTGGGACAGGCTTGTTCCACATTTTCATTGGCCACATATGTCAGAGGACACAAAGGAGTTTTGTCGCTCCTGTGTCACATGCCAAGCCAGTGGTAAGGCAGGTGGCACGACAAAGGCCCCCCTGATACCACTACCTGTGGTGGGGGTACCCTTTGAAAGGGTAGGGATTGACATTGTTGGTCCCCTTGACCCTCAAACTGCATCTGGGCACAGATTTATCCTGGTGGTAGTGGATCATGCCACCAGGTACCCAGAGGCAATTCCCTGAGGACCACCACAGCCCCTGTGGTGGCAAGAGCCCTCATTGGAGTTTTCTCCAGAGTGGGTTTCCCAAAGGAGGTCATTTCTGACAGAGGTACCAACTTCATGTCAGGATATCTAAAAGCAATGTGGAAGGAGTGTGGTGTAACTTATAAGTTCACCACTCCCTATCACCCACAATGCAATGGTTTAGTTGAACGCTTCAACAAAACCTTGAAAGGAATGATTAAGGGACTCCCAGAGAAGCTTAGGCGGAAATGGGACCTTCTTCTTCCTTGCCTTTTGTTTGCATACAGAGAGGTTCCACAGAAGGGGGTTGGTTACAGCCCATTTGAACTTCTGTTTGGACATCCTGTGAGAGGTCCACTATGTTTGGTAAAAGAGGGCTGGGAGTTACCTCTCAAGCCCCCCAAACAAGATGTGATGGACTATGTACTTGGTCTCCGCTCCCGGATGGCAGAGTACATGAAAAAGGCAACCAAAAACCTGGAGGCCAGCCAAGAATTGCAAAAAGCTTGGCATGACCAAAGAGCTGTGCTGACTGTATATCAGCCAGGACAGAAAGTGTGGGTGTTGGAGCCTGTGGCCCCAGCAGCCCTCCAGGACAAATGGAGTGGCCCCCATACAATAGTTGAACAGAAGGGAGAAGTCACCTATCTGGTGAATCTTGGAACTCCCAGGAGCCCCCTAAGGGTGCTTCATGTCAACAGATGGAAGCCATATGTTGACAGGGCTGACATGGGCTTGCTCATGGCAACTGATGAGGACCAGGAGGAGGAGAGTGACCCTCTCCCTGACCTGCTCTCACAGAACCCTGATGATGGGTCAGTAGATGGTGTTGCTTTGGCAAGCAGCCTCACTGACCATCAGCTAACTGAGTGCAGACAAGTTCTGCAACAGTTTAGGCATATGTTTAGCCTGACCCCTAGTCAGACTACCTGGTGCACCCATGAGGTGGACACTGGAGACAGTCTGCCTGTCAAGAATAAAATCTACAGGCAACCTGACCATGTCAGGGACTGTATCAGGACTGAAGTCCAGAAGATGTTGGAGTTAGGCGTGATTGAGCCTTCAGATAGCCCTTGGGCTAGCCCAGTAGTCCTGGTACCCAAGCCTCATACCCAGGGTGGTAAGAAAGAGATGAGGTTTTGTGTAGACTACAGAGGCCTCAATGCAGTCACTAGGACTGATGCCTATCCCATACCCAGGGCAGATGAGCTGATTGACACTTTGGCCTCAGCCAAGTATCTAAGCACATTTGACCTAACAGCTGGCTACTGGCAAATCAGATTAGCTGATGATGCAAAAGCCAAAACAGCATTTTCGACCCCTGGTGGGCACTACCACTTTGTGGTGATGCCCTTTGGATTGAAAAATGCACCTGCCACTTTTCAGAGGTTGGTGAATAAAGTTCTGGCAGGGATGGAAACTTATTGCTCAGCTTATCTAGATGATATTGCTGTCTTTAGTTCCTCCTGGCAGGATCACCTGGTCCACCTCAGGAATGTTTTGGAGGCTCTGCAGAAAGCAGGCCTCACTATCAAGGCCACTAAGTGCCAGATAGGGCAGAGTCAGGTTGTGTACCTGGGCCACCTTGTAGGTGGAGGCCAGGTTCAGCCTTTACAGAGCAAAATCCAAACCATAATGGAATGGGTTGCTCCTACCACCCAGACACAGGTGAGAGCCTTCTTAGGCCTGACTGGGTACTATAGGAGGTTTGTGAAGGGATATGGATCTATAGTGACCCCCTTGAATGATCTTACCTCTAAGAAAATGCCAAAAAAGGTTCAGTGGACAGCTAGCTGTCAAAAGGCATTTGAAGTCCTAAAGCAGGCCATGTGCACTGCCCCCATCTTACAGAGTCCAGACTACACCAAAAAGTTCATTGTCCAAACAGATGCTTCTGAGCTGGGTGTGGGAGCTGTACTGTCTCAACTGAATGATGAAGGTCAAGACCAGCCAGTAGCTTTTATTAGCAGAAGGCTGACCCCTAGAGAGAAACGTTGGTCAGCTATAGAGAGGGAGGCCTTTGCTGTGGTTTGGGCCCTGAAGAAGCTGAGGCCATACTTGTTTGGCACTCACTTCATAGTTCAGACTGACCACAAGCCCCTCCTATGGCTAAAGCAGATGAAAGGTGAAAACCCAAAACTTTTGAGGTGGTCCATTTCCCTACAGGGGATGGACTATACAGTGGAACATAGGCCTGGGACCCAACATGCCAATGCAGATGGACTCTCAAGGTATTTCCACTTTGAACACGAAGACTCAACTGGTCAAGGTTAGTTTAGTGTCCCTACGTTTGGGGGGGTTGTGTAGGAGAGTAGGATCTGCCTCTTATGTTGCCCCCACTTTTTTTCTGATGTTAGCACTGGTTTCTGACTATAGTCTGGCTGGGTCCCTGCCAATCAGGGCCCCAGCCTCTCTGTTCTCTCTAAACGACTTTGAGTGCACTCTAGGTGCACTAGTGATTGGATACTGTGGTGCCTTATGAGTCCCTAGTATATGGTACCCTAGGTGCCAAGGGCATAGGTACTTCACAGGCCTACCAGGGGCTGCAGCATGTATTATGCCACCCCTGGGAAGCAGACTAAATCTGACACCACAGGCCTGCTACTGCAGCCTGGGTGAGGTGGTGCTAGCACCCCTCACTGAGATATAGGTTTCCTATATCTCTCCTGCACACACATATAAACCTATCAGTCACCCCTAAGGCAGGCCCTATCAATCCTGAGGGCAGGGTGCTTGGCTTCTATGTGAGGGGGTGCCTCTGCATGAGCAGGGCCCCTCTGCAGTTCTCAGAGTCCATTCTCTGGTGCTGTTTGTGGATGCGGTTAAACCATATACTTTTAAGTGCATTATATCCTCGCGGTGAAAATGCTAACTTTGGAATGGCTGCATCAAAACATGTCGTGTTTGGTGTCAAACATCTTGGAATACTACCCCCCCGCCAATCCTGGCGGCGGGGGTAGCATTCCACCCTTCTAGAGGGATCAGACATGTACCTGCTGTGGAAACGCGGTAGAATCCTGCAGAGCCCTGGCATCACAAAATGGATGCCACCAGTCACAGACACTGGGCTGCCCTCCTGCTGATGACCGAAACTCACAGTGGAGGAAGCCCAACAAAAGGTATCCTGTCACAGGGAGGTGTGACCACCTCCCAGACAGGGTTTAGTGTATTGGGGCTGGGTGGGTGCACTCTTAGAGTGCTTTGAAGTCCTGCACTGGGGGAGCAAAAGGCTCCTCTGTGCATATGCCAGTTCAAACCGGCTCAGGGGCTACCTGCCCCTGCTCTGGCGCGAACTTGGACAAAGGGAAGTGGGTGTAGCCACCCCTCCCTTGACCCTCCCATAGGTGGGGTCATAGAGCTAGTCCATCCCCTCTTTTTAGTATAAGAGGGGAACCTTGCCATAGCAAAACAGATAACCCTGGACGACGCTCTACAAGAAGAATCCTGGCCCTTCGACGTTCCACTACCTTTGGAAGACAGAAGAATCTCCCTTGGAGTCAAGGAGTGACTCCCCTGCTTGGCAGGCACCAAAAACGACAACGACGGTCGCAAACTACGCCGCTCCCACCGGAGTCCGAAGTCCCTGCAGCCCAAGAAGTGGATTTCCTGACCTCTCCCAGGCCATCGTGAGTCCCCAGCGAAGCTGAGGCAAGTGGACCCCACGAGTAACGAGGAACCGCGACCCCTGGGTACCGTGCACTATTGTCGAGTGCAACCCCTTCACAACGTTCTACAAACTTGTGCTTTGGACCACGTGTGGTCCCGACCTCCAGCAGGAATCCCTCCGAAGCTCAGAGGCCTACACCGTCCCGAGTGACCGTGGGCCCCTGTTGAGTGATTCCGCCCGAGGTGTCTTCGCGATCCCTTGCCAGCCGGCTTGTGGGTCCCCAGAAGACTTCTAAAAGAAACCAAAGGGCTCCCCTGGTTGCTCCAGGCCTGCCCTGACTTACCCTCGCTGGGTGAGTTCCTCAGACCTTGCTGGTCTGAGCCATTGACCTTTCTTCATTTCCCCGAGACTTGCCGCTGCCAAGGCTTGTTGGCTCCAATCGAGTTGCCGACACCGCAGTCAGCTGCAGACGTCGAGGGATACACCGAATCCAGCTCCTGGTCGTCGTCGACGCCCGCTGGACCTCGTGGCAGAAGAGTCAAGGCACCCGCAACCGACCTGAAGCGACCGACGACGGTGGGCATCCTGCTTCCTTGCCCCGAGTCACTGCCAAGTGACTTTGAACACTGTCCCCTCTGCTTTCAGGTCATCCTTCTACAGAATCCAGACTTGGATTCCACCGGACACTTCTCCAGCTCCCGCAAGCAGCAAGTCTTCTTTGGTCGCCATTGAAAACGACGCCGCGACCCGACACCAAAGGACACCTATGCACCCGGCTTCCCTGGGTGAGGTAACTCCAGCACTACGGTGCTCCTGTGGGTGTGGGCCCTAGAACTACTTACCCTGTAAGTGACTTGCTTGTAGGTCTCTCCGAAGTATCCTAAAACTCTTTATTTCCAACCGCGACTTGCCCCATTGAAGTCAACGGCGATCCGCGCCTGTGTATCTACACTGCACGCGTCCCCGTGGGTCCTTTACTTACCTGCCTTGGGTGGTTTCGTGAGGCCCCAGCACTTCTGAAGGCCCTAGGCCTTGTCTCCCTGCAAGTCGTTGTCCCTAAGTCTCTTACTTAGTATATGGTCTGAGTACGCCCCTAGGGCCCCAGCCATATTTTGTGCTTAACTTATTGAGAAACGTTGATTTGTGCATATGTTTGTCTTCTAATCTCATAAAGAGATTAGTAGAGAGTTATTTAGTAATAAATACATATATATTTTATATATATACCTGTGTGGTGTCTTTTCATTTGGTGATTCAAGAGATTATATGGTAAAACAAGCTGCTTTACATTCCTCCGAGACTTAGCCTGAAGGCTGCTCTCCACAGCTACCACTAGGATAGCTTTCTTTAAAAGGTTGTCTTAAACCTATCTACCATAAGAGTCGATTTGCCCTGGTGCAAGGTGTCCACTTTAATTAGTGAACAGCATATGCCAGGCCAACTTCTCACAATCCTTCTCTCACATTGCAGCCAAGACCTGGAACGAGCTACCGGCAGACATCAGATGCGCCCCCTCCCTGAACACCTTCAGGAAGACCCTCAAGACCTGGTTCTTTGGCTAAACAGATCTGCAGACCCCCCCACCCCCCTCAGCGCCTTGAGACCCTCACGGGTGAGTAGCGCGCTTACAATTCCCTGAATGATTGATAGTGCAGGGGATTAGTGTTACACATGGTTGGAGGGATGTGTTCAGGGGATTAGTGTTACCCTCAGTTGGAGGGGTGTGCACAGGGAATTAGTGTTACACATGGTTAAAGTGGCGTGTACAGGGGATTAGTGTTACATGTGGTTAGAGTGGTGTGTGCAGGGATTAGTGTTACACACGGTTAGAGGGATGTGTGCAGGGGATTAGTGTTACACACGGTTAAAGAGGTATGTGCAGGGGATTAGTGTTACACATGGTTGGAGGGTGTGTGCAAGGATTAGTTTTACATGTGGTTAAAGAGGTGTGTGCAGGCATTAGTGTTATACATGGTAGAGGGGTGTGTGCAGGTGATTAGTGTTACATGTGGTTAGAGCGGTGTGTGCAGGGATTAGTGTTACATGTGGTTAGAGGGCTGTGTGTAGGGATTAGTGTTACACATGATTAGAGGGGTGTGTGCAGGGGATTAGTGTTACACACGGTTAGAGTGGTGTGTGCAGGGGATTAGTGTGACATGTGGTTAGAGCGGTGTGTGCAGGGGATTAGGGTGGCACGCAGTTAGAGGGGTGTGTGCTGGAATAAGTGTTACACATGGTTATAGGGGTGTGAGCTGGAATTAGTGTTACACACGGTAAGAGGGGTGTGTGCAGGGGATTAGTGTTGCACATGGTTAGAGGGGTGTGTGCAGGATATTAGTGTTACACATGGTTGGAGGGTGTGTGCGAGGATTAGTGTTACACACGGTTGTAGGGGTGTGTGCGGGGATTTGTGTTACTTGTGGTTAGAGAGGTGTGTGCGGGGATTAGTGTTACAAACAGAGGGGTGTGTGCATGGATTAGTGTCACATGTGGTTAGAGGGGTGGGTGCCAGGATTAGTGTTACACACGGTTAAAGAGGTGTGTGCAGGTGATTAGTGTTACATGTGGTTATAGGGGTGTGTGCGGGGTTAAGTGTTACATGTGGTTAGAGGGGTGCCTGTGGGGATTAGTGTTACACACGGTTAGAGGGGTGCCTGAGGGGATTAGTGTTACACATGGTTGTAGGGTTGTGTGCAGGCGATTAGTGTTACATGTCGGAGGGGGTATGTGGGAATTAGTGTCACACATCGTTAGAAGGGTGTGTGCGAGGATTAGTGTTACGCATGGTTGGAGAGGTGTGTGCGGGTATTCGTTTTACATGTGGTTAGAGGGGTGTGTACAGGGATTAGTTTTACGTGTGGTTAGAGGGGTGTGTGCCGGGATCAGTGTTATATGTGGTTAGAGGGGTGTGTGTGGGGATTAGTGTTACATGTGGTTAGAGGGGTGTGTGCAGGGGATTAATGTTACACATGGTTTGTGGTGTGTGCAGGGGATTAGTGTTACACGTGGTTAGAGTGGTGTGTGCAGGGGATTAGTGTTACACAGGGTTAGAGGGTTGTGTGCAGGGGATTAGTGTTACACATGGTTAGAGGGGTGTGTGCAGGGGATTAGTGTTACATGTGGTTAGAGGAGTGTGTGTGGGTATTAGTGTTACACACGGTCAGAGGGATGTGTGCAGGGGATTAGTGTTACACACGGGTAGAGGGGTGAGTGCAGGGATTAGTGTTACACATGGTTGGAGAAGTGTGTGCGAGGATTAGTGTTACATGTGGTTGGAGGGATGTGTGCAGAGGTTTAGTGTTACACACGGGTAGAGGGGTGTGTGCGGGGATTAGTGTTACACATGGTTGGAGAAGTGTGTGCGAGGATTAGTGTTACATGTGGTTAGAGGGGTGTGTGCAAGGATTAGTGTTACATGTGGTTAAAGGGATGTGTGCGGGGATTAGTGTTACACATGGTTGGAGGTGTGTGTGCGGGGATTAGTGTGACACATGGTTAGAGGGTGTGAGCCGGAATTATTGTTACATGTGGTTAGAGGGGTGTGTGCGGGATTAGTGTTGCACATGGTTAGAGGGGTGTGTGCAGGGGATTAGTGTTACACACAGTTAGAGGGATGTGTGCAGGGGATGAGTGTTACACTCGGTTAGAGGGGTGTGTGCAGGGTATTAGTCTTACACACAGTTAGAGGGGGGTGTGCATGGGATTAGTGTTGCACATGGTTGGAGGTGTGTGTGCGGGGATTAGTGTTACACTTGGTTAGAATGGTGTGAGCCGGAATTAGTGTTACACACGGTTAGAGGGGTGTGTGAGGGGATTAGTGTTACATGTGGTTAGAGGGGTGTGTGCAGGGGATTAGTGTTACACATGGTTAGAGGGGTGTGTTCAGGGGATTAGTGTTACACATGGTTGGAGGGTGTGTGCGAGGATTAGTGTTACTTGTGGTTAGAGGGTTGGGTGCCAGGATTAGTGTTACACACGGTTAAAGAGGTGTGTGCAGGGGATTAGTGTTACACGTGGTTAGAGGTGTGTGTGCAATGGATTATTGTTACATGTGGTTAGAGGGGTGTATGCAGGGGATGAGTGTTACATGTGGGTATAGGGGTGTGTGCGGGGTTAAGTGTTACATGTGGTTAGAGGGGTGCCTGCGGGGATTAGTGTTACACACGGTTAGAGGGGTGCCTGAGGGGATTAGTGTTACACACGGTTATAGGGGTGTGTGCAGGGGATTAGTGTTACACATGGTTGTAGGGTTGTGCGCAGGCGATTAGTGTTACATGTCAGAGGGTGTGTGCGGGAATTAGTGTTACACATCGTTAGAGGGGGGTGTGCATGGGATTAGTGTTAAATGTGGTTAAAGGGGTGTGTGCGGGGATTAGTGTTATACATGGTTGAGGGGTGTGTGCGGGGAGAACTGTTACACATGGTTAGAGGGGTGTGTGTGGGGATTAGTGTTACACACGGTTAGAGCGGTCTGTGCGAGGATTAGTGTTACATGTGGTTGGAGGGGTGTGTGCGGGGATTAGTGTTACACATGGTTGTAGGGGTGTGTGCGAGGATTAGTGTTACACATGTTTAGAGCGGTGTGTGCGAGGATTAGTGTTACACATGGTTAGAGGGGTGTGTGCAGGGGATTAATGTTACACATGGTCAGAGGTGTGTGTGTTGGGATTAGTGTTACACATGGTTAGAGCGGTCTGTGCGAGGATTAGTGTTACATGTGGTTGGAGGGGTGTGTGCGGGGATTAGTGTTACACATGGTTGGAGGGGTGTGTGCGGGGATTAGTGTTACACATGGTTAGAGGGGTGTGAGCCGGATTTACGAGTACACACTGTTGCAGGGATTCTGCTCATGCACAGAACTATGCGCAGGAAACCAGGACCTCGGTGTATTGTTGTGTACCAAAAAAGCCACCTCAGTACCCAGAACCCCAATCCGACTAGCATTAGTGTCTCATACGTTCTCCGTACTACAGCGAAGCTACCAATGATTAGACATCCTAGAACATGCAACTTAGTAAACTCTCAGGAATAGTGGGAAAAAAGAACACTCTTTCGTTCACTCTCATACCTGTCCACAACGTGAGTAATCAGACACTGTATAGTTTAAAATGTTTATTTTTAACTAACGTGCTCTAAGGTGCAGTACTCTTGCCAATACGAGCAGCATAATGCATAAAAACAATATAATAAGCATTGTTACAATTCCATAAAGCAGAAAAGGGGAAATCATATTATAATGACAGTGGGAGACATGACTATAGTGCCTTTTACCACCCTCTCCGTGCTCATAAGCTAGTTTAGAATAATTGTAGAAGACCTCTGGGCTTTGACGGGGAACCCCATACATACGAGATCAGATGCAATGAATCACATCCCCGGATCAGCACAGCTCTTCTATCTTGGAAAGGTTTTCTCCAAGTGCCTCCTCATGCATGTAATGCCATATTAAAAGCACTCGAGTTTCAGTTGGGCCGCTGCGCCTCATGTTGTGTCTATGTGCGTGAGGCTGACCAAAGTGAATCAACAGCATACATTGTTATTCGACCTTGAACACGCTGTGCAGACAGAAAGCACAGTGTACAGCTGAATATGTGAAAGGTAGACGGTTCTCATGTGAAGCAGCTCCAGCAAAAGTATTTACGAGAACAGATCCATGTAGTGTCGTGTGCAAAAGCAGCTGAATGGCAACTAAGCATCTATTACTTATGCTAACTTAGCAATGTGTGCAGGTAACCCCCTTTCCTCACTACACCCTCCCCTTGGCCAGACCAACGGACAATGGACCGCATGGAACACAGAGTTCAAGGCAGAGTGAGCAAGAATCTGGAACAAAAGTCAATTTAGGGTTAAGAGTCAGATGTGACATGAAAACATATTTAAAAAACCAAGTGAAGAAAAAAAAATATATATATATCTGGCAGCAGATGGAAGTCAGCACGATTAATCCATCAAAGTGTAGGAGCAGTAAGTTGCAACAGCCTCCAAGAGGAAGTCATTGTTTTCGTCAGAAAAGAGAGTAGCCATCCATTCCAGTAAAGAAAATGAACATACATGTTCTTCAAGAAAGGGGGCCTCTAGCACCATCAGTGGGAAACTTGTGTGTTCCTCTATGAAACTTCGTTGTAGGAAATCATTTGCAGCTGCATAGACCTCCCATTCAGCTAATACTCCAAGCGCAGCCGCGCAGGCCATAATCCCAACACCGGAACATTCCAGCTCATGGTTCACTAGAGGACTCATTAGCATGTCGTAGTCCAGGGCAGGAGACACCGTATTGGAGAGGCAAAGATCCAATGCCCATTGAAACGAACATTCCAGACAGTGGAAGACGGGTTGCACGCAAGTAAAATATGTGAAACGGAAAGATAATCCATAAGCCACGCTTATAGTGGCGAGGGGCAAGGTACCGTAGCATTCAAGCATATGACTACGAAGCAGCAGCAGCCGGTCTCGGCTGTTTGGGGCCACAGATGGAGCAGCCATTCTGGAGCAGGCAAATCAACAGCAGAACCCCAGCAGCTAATGCAAGTATTAGAGGTAAACCGCCGAAGACGCTGGAAAAGATAGAATGAAAAAATGCCGGTATGACACCAAATATAGTTTGGAAAGAAGTCACAAGGCCAGAGCCCACATTAAAAAAATGTGCTAAACCCTCAGTAGTGGAGGCATTGAAAATGGTATGAATCAAAGCACCGAAATGAAGTGGGAGGTCAGTATTAAGAAGCGCCTGTACTCCTGTGCAGGTGTTAGCCATGTGAAGGACGAAAGTCTCACGGGCAGATGTGAGCGCAACTTCTTTTTGGGACAATAACGCTCTTATTCTGCTCAATTTGTTGAACTCTGCTTTCAAGGTCGGAATGGAAGGCCAAATCGAGATGTCGAGCTTCCCATGTGGGGGTGGGAACAGCACATTTTTACAGCAAACCACACGTTGAGATACTGTTACAATGTAAGGTATGCCAGCAAGCATGCCGCAGCAATCTTCATTATTTAAAAGCAAATAACTATCGTTCGCAAGCAGGGTAAATGTCAGTGTGATAGATGGTACTGGATGACCCTTCAACACACACGCCAAATTTGGTGCAGAAATGTTACATGTGCCGTGCAGTTGTATGTTCTTACAGACAAGAGAATGATCAGGTGAAGAATCACATGATTCCCCAGTAAGATACACCTCTGTGTCATCCCTCAAGCATCTGTATGTGAATGGTAAAGACCACACCTCGTGGAGAAAAGCAGTGCCTAAAGGCTCATAGGGATAATGTTACATACATGAAGTAAATTTAAACAAAGAAAACGGTAGAGTTATTACCCCATGGATGAGCCACACTGCTGAATTAGTTTCAGCAACAGAAAAAGGCAAAGGTTCTAACTTTTCAATATGTAACAGAGTGTATGTGGAATCCTTCATGGACATAAACTATTGTTTATCTGTCAAGTTAAAAGGTGAAAATAAAGATGAAATGTTCATGTAATCCCATGGAACTTTACCCATTTTCAAAGTTTGCAATGTCCATGCAAACTGCATAATCGAACGCAATTGATTCTGACCATGATACAAAACAGACACTTCATCATGAACAATATCCACAACAGAGGAAACAATATTGTCTAATGTGTAAATACGGGAAGAAAGAGTGTTAATACTATTATCAACAACAGCCAGCACTTTTTCTAAATTTGCTTGGTCTATTGCCCTTAGACGCGAAGCAGCTTCAATTTGGGACAGCTTCCAGATTTCATTTTAAGTTGCATAAAGTAATCTTTCCGATCTGGGGCCAGCAGGACCTTTTATAAAATCTGTTAAGTCAATGTCACCTGACAATAATGGTAAATTATGTTTTACAGATGTCAGGGTCGAGTGTTGTAACCAATTTTGACACAATTTTCCTACTGAATAGGTAGTAACCGAATGGGAACCAGAAAAACGTGGGTCAGGTCTATCTTGAGTGTATCCCGGGGCCTTGGCTAGAAAACGGTGTTGGCAAGAATCAGAACTTGTTTGCCAAACCACCCACCCAGGGGGTCCAGAGTAGAAATATTAAATGTGTCATTTGTAAGCAACGTTTGCAAATCTTCAATGGTCAAATCAGTATGATTGTCCCAGTTCTCATAAAGAGCTAGAGCAGGTATTTTAGGAGCATTCATTTTTTTTGACGTTGCTAACCCCAAACAGGTTGCTTGATAAATCGAACTGTTTAAAAACAGGATTTGGAGTGGAATTAGGCACGCACGATGCAATGCTTCAGAGCCTTGCACCTGCCAGGATTTAGAACCCCAAAAAGTTTTAAGGTCAATGGTATTTTTCCACAGCTCATAGCCACCCACGGCCAATTCATCAATAAAGAATTTGGAATACACTAATTTCGTGTGGGTGAGCATGACTTTAGAATTGGATGTAGTATTAAATTTAAAATAAAATGAATCAGGATTAGATTTATTAAAATCCGTGAAATATACATATTTTTTCAAAAGAGTTTTCGAACTGCCTTCAATGGGAGCTGGGCAATGTTCCCATTGTGTGTAATTTGCAATATTTCTAAATGTATTCGCTTTATGCAAATAATGATGGCCATAGTGCGGGTAACAAAATAAATCAGCATAATTTGCAGAATTTAAATACAAATCTTCAGCATCAAATGCAGCATAATACTTTAAATCAGAAAATAAAGATTGAACGGCTTGTACATCCCAATCATCAGAGCGTATGTTATGTTTCACTTCATCCCCCATAGAAACACGAAGTACATTTGGAACATTAACCACCTCGGTGGGGCCATGAATTTGAAAGTTCACTGCATCCCAAATGATTCCATCCGCAACTGGCCAGGCCGAGATGTTGACAAAAGTCTGGTCCCTTTTCATGATATGGGAAGAGGAGTGCGGTGCCAAGTTCCATCAATTACTTTTACAGCAGAGCGTTCAGTGAGATAGTGACCATTTATCAAAAGGAAAAAAACTGTCACAAATCCAATCGACATGAACAAAAAAGTGGCGATGAGCACCAACCAAATTTATGTCCAAGGCGGAACCAAATAGTTTCGTTTAAACCAAGTGACAAAAATAGAAAATTTGGACGGGCGACTCGATGATGTGGAGTTAGAGTCAAAAGAGAAACGTGACTGGTTAAGGGTGTTGTCTCGCAAACCAGGCAATGACTCTGTAGCAGGATACGTATATTCAGTTTCTTCTTTTAGACTGCAAGCCGGAGGATACAGTTAAGGATTGGCAACAGTACTCATCTCTATAGCAGTGTCAGGCCTGATGTTAGAAGTGGCCATAACTGTATTCCTGGATATGACTGGGCAGGAAGCAGCAGGTGTCATACTATGTAGAATCGGCCAGGCGTTGTAGTTTGACATTGTCAATCGAGATGTATCTGTTATCTTTGCGACCAGGAAGTGGAGGTAAAATGACTGTACGAGTACCCTTCCGGCCAAGCACTGGGACAGGGGCACGATAAGAGGGGCCAAACTCTTTTTTGTTCTCCACCTTCTCACGGACCAGGTCACCGATCTTGGGCAGCCAGTCGACTACCAGAATCTGCAGCGCCTCTTCAGTGGCGGAGGGTAAATGTTCCTTTGCAAGACTGTCACGAGTCTCTTGTAGTTTCTGTAATACATCAGAATGATTATCTACGTCAAAGGATGCGGCTGTTGCCGCCATGTCTAGACCGTCAAGGTCTGGAACAAACATCTTCATGCCAAAGAGCATTTCGTATGGGGTCTGCCCACCCAGAGATCTTCTAGGGATATTATTTAGTGCACGTTGTACGCTATACAAATGGGCGAACCAGTTCCTGCCAGTACCTATAACTCTAGCTGTCAAAGATTGCTTTAAGTCACGGTTCATTCGCTCCACAACTGAATTGCCCTCAGGCCTGTATGGAGACGAAAATTTGACTTGCACCCCCAAAGACCTCATGGCATCCTTGTACGCCTTAGCGGCGAACGCGGGACCTTGGTCAGAATGAAAGGTTCCACATGCAAAAATTCCCACAAAGACACGCAAATCCCTGATGACAGTTTGTGCATCAGCGCTGCGTTGTGTCCAAACCCAAAGAAAACGTGTGCACGAATCAACTGCAACTAAGATAAACTGATAAGCAGTATCTGAAGAAAATGGACCGCAGTGATCTAAATAAACACAACCGAATGGCTTATTAGAAATGTACAGCTGTGTCTGTGGCGGGCGTGCTACCATTGAAGGTTTAATCTGCTGACAAATGTCACAAGAAAGCACATAATTACGTGTCTGTTCATATAACCCACGCCACCAATAACGCTGTTGCAAGATAGAGACAGTCGCCTAAACGCCAGCATGAGCCGAGGCCATGCCTTCGTGTGCAGCTGTTATCAATGCTTGTCTGCGGTCCTCGTTGGGAATCAACCTGTCACCAACGTCATTAATTCTCACATAGGGAACTTTATCGGGACTTAAATGATAAGAGTATTTGGAAGGGAAAACTTGTGGGTATTTACCTCCCTTCTCTGTAGCAGCTATAGCTGCCAAAATGTCATCATCAATCTTAGTCATGGATCTTGTAACTGCTGCAACTGAGTATGTAGCGACTGCTGTTTTAGCTGCTTCGTCAGCCAAACTGTTACCGACCGCGTGTACTCCTACGTGCTGGTGGCCTAAAGTATGAATTACTTGTGTGAGAGGCAGACGTTCTTTAAGCTCTGCGACTCGAACCCAAAGCATTTTGTGCTTAATTGCGCTGCCTTTAGAATCACAATAGTCATTCTGAGACCAAAAAAATAAGTTGTCATTAAAAGACTGAACACAGTAGTAAGAGTCACTTACAATCAAGGTAGTCACATTAGGATCGGCAAACTCCAGTGCAAGCACCAGAGCACGCAGCTCTGCTAACTGGGCTGTACAGTCCCCTAGTGCCTGCGTGTGCACGACACTGGACTTGAACTCACCGTTCAATATGGTACCTGCCACTATAGTGCATGCTGCTGAGTAAGAATGTTTAGATCCGGTCGCCGGTTGCGCAGAACCGTCGGTGTATATGATACAATGGTAGTCCTCTAGCGGTCGCATCGACAGAGGAGCAGGATGAACAAATTCATACTGTAGGATCTCCTGTGTTTGTAAAGAGGAGTCAAAAATATATGTGACATCAGGCGATGTCAACGAAGTAGCCCATTGTATCCAACGCGGATGTAAAGCTTTTGAATTAGGTACACTGGCTTTCGTCACCGCTTCAAGAGCAGGATATGGTGTTACAACCAACATGCGTTTCCCCTGCGCCAGTGCGCGTTCCTTTAGGATCTCCATCTGGACCGCTGTCAAGACTTTTTCAACAGTTGAAAAACGCAGTTCAGCCAAAGTGTACAGATGTGACTTGTAAGCAATAGGTACTGTGTCACCTTCATTAAACGTCAAGTAGGTGAAACCCACTACCCCTGGCACAATTCTTATCACCAGGTTTGTGTGGTTATCACGTGTTAACAGGTATTTAGATTCAAGAAGATCAGATTGCAAAGATTGCAGGATAGCTGAATGTTCGGGAAGCCAGCAGGCTTTTGAAAATTTAGGTTGTATCAAGGCATATAGCGGCTTGATACGCTGGGCATAATCGGGAATGTAAGTCCGCCCGAAGTTTAAAAATCCCAGCAAAGATTGCAATTTTTTCAGTGAAGTAGGAGACCGCAAATGTGCGCATTTCTCCAAGAAGTGAGGCGCCAAGCCTCTACCTTCATTATTGAGCTCATAGTCCAGCAACAACACCGTGTGCTCTGCAATGTGTGATTTTGCAAAGTTAAATTTGTAACCGTAGTCCGCAAACAAAACTATGATGCAGGGGATTAGTGGTAAATGTGGTTAGAGGGCTGTGTGTGGAGATTAGTGTTACACATAGTTTGAGGGGTGTGTGCAGGGGATTAGTGTTACACATGGTTGGAGGGGCCTGTACGAGGATTAATGTTACACATGGTGAGAGGGGTGTGTGCAGGGATTAGTGTTACACACGGTTAGAGGGATGTGTGCAGGAGATTAGTGTTACACACGGTTAGAGGGGTGTGTGCAGGGGATTAGTGTGGCACACGGTTGCAAGGATTAGTGTTACATGTGGTTAGAGGGGTGTGTGTGGGGCTTAGTGTTACATGGGGTTAGAGGGGTGTGTGCGGGGATTAGTGTTACACATGGTTAGAGGGGTGTGTGGAGGGGATTAGTGTTACACATGGTTGGAGGGATGTGTGCGGGGATTAGTGTGACACATGGTTAGAGGGGTGTGAGCCGGAATTATTGTTACATGTGGTTAGAGGGGTGTGTGCAGGGATTAGTGTTACATGTGGTTAGATGGGTGTGTGCGGGGATTAGTGGTACTCATGGTTAGAGGGGTGTGTGCAGGGGAGTAGTGTTACACATGCTTGGAGGAGTATATACGAGGATTTATGTTACACATGGTGAGAGGGGTGTGTACAGGGGATTAGTGTTACACTCGGTTAGAGGGGTGTGTGCAGGGTATTAGTGTTACACACGGTTAGAGGAGTGTGTGCGGGGATTAGTGTTACATGTGGTTAGAGGGGTGTGTGCAGGGATTAGTGTTACACAAAGAGGGGTATGTTCGGGGATTAGTGTTACATGTGGTTAGAGGGGTGTGTGCGGGGATTAGTGTTACACATGGTTGGAGGGGTGTGTGCAGGGATTAGTGTTACACACGGTTAGAGGGGTGTGTGCAGGGATTAGTGTTACATGTGGTTAGAGGGGTGTGTGCAGGGGATTAGTGTTACATGTGGTTAGAGGGGTGTGTGCAGGGGATTAGTGTTACATGTGGTTAGAGGGGTGTGTGCAGGGATTAGTGTTACATGTGGTTAGAGGGGGTGTGCGAGGATTAGTGTTCCACATGGTTGGAGAGGTGGTTGCGGGCATTAGTGTTACATGGGATTACAGGGGTGTGTGCGGTGATTAGTGTTACATGTAGTTAGAGGGGTGTGTGCGGGGATTAGTGTTACATGTGGTTAGAAGGGTGTGCGTGGGGATTAGTGTTAAATGTGGTTGGAGGGGTGTGTGCTGGGATTAGTGTTAAATGTAGTTGGAGGGGTGTGTGCGGGGATTAGTGTTACATGTGGTTAGAGGGCTGTGTGCGGAGATTAGTGTTATACATGGTTAGAGGAGTGTGTGCGGGGATTAGTGTTACACATGGTTGGAGGGGTGTGTGCGGGGATTAGTGTTACACATGGTTAGAGGGGTGTGTGCAGGGGGTTAGTGTTATACATGAGTGCAGGGGTGTGTGCGGGGATGAGTGTTACACACGGTTAGAGGGGTGTGTGCGAGGATTAGTGTTACATGTGGTTGGAGGGGTGTGTGCGGGGATTAGTGTTACACATGGTTAGAGGGGTGTGTGCAGGGGGTTAGTGTTATACATGAGTAGAGGGGTGTGTGCAGGGATTAGTGTTACACACGGTTAGAGGGGTGTGTGCGAGGATTAGTGTTACATGAGGTTGGAGGGGTGTGTGCGGGGATTAGTGTTACACATGGTTGGAGGGGTGTGTGCGAGGATTAGTGTTACACACGGTTAGAGGGGTGTGTGCAGGGGATTAGTGTTACATGTGGTTAGAGCGGTGTGTGCTGGGATTAGTGTTAAATGTGGTTAGAGGGGTGTGTGTGGAGATTAGTGTTACACATGGTTAGAGGGTTGTGTGCTGGGGATTAGTGTTATAGATGGTTGGAGGGGCTGTACGAGGATTAGTGTTACACATGGTAAGAGGGGTGTGTGCAGGGATTAGTGTTACACAAAATTAGAGGGATGTGTGCAGGGGATTAGTGTTGCACACGGTTAGAGGGGTGTGTGCAGGGGATTAGTGTTACATGTGGTTAGAGGGGTGTGTGCAGGGGATTAGTGTTACATGTGGTTAGAGGGGTGTGTGCAGGGGATTAGTGTTACATGTGGTTAGAGGGGTGTGTGCAGGGATTAGTGTTACATGTGGTTAGAGGGGGTGTGCGAGGATTAGTGTTCCACATGGTTGGAGAGGTGGTTGCGGGCATTAGTGTTACATGGGATTACAGGGGTGTGTGCGGTGATTAGTGTTACATGTAGTTAGAGGGGTGTGTGCGGGGATTAGTGTTACATGTGGTTAGAAGGGTGTGCGTGGGGATTAGTGTTAAATGTGGTTGGAGGGGTGTGTGCTGGGATTAGTGTTAAATGTAGTTGGAGGGGTGTGTGCGGGGATTAGTGTTACATGTGGTTAGAGGGCTGTGTGCGGAGATTATTGTTATACATGGTTAGAGGAGTGTGTGCGGGGATTAGTGTTACACATGGTTGGAGGGGTGTGTGCGGGGATTAGTGTTACACATGGTTAGAGGGGTGTGTGCAGGGGGTTAGTGTTATACATGAGTGCAGGGGTGTGTGCGGGGATGAGTGTTACACACGGTTAGAGGGGTGTGTGTGAGGATTAGTGTTACATGTGGTTGGAGGGGTGTGTGTGGGGATTAATGTTACACATGGTTAGAGGGGTGTGTGCAGGGGGTTAGTGTTATACATGAGTGGAGGGGTGTGTGCAGGGATTAGTGTTACACACGGTTAGAGGGGTGTGTGCGAGGATTAGTGTTACATGAGGTTGGAGGGGTGTGTGCGGGGATTAGTGTTACACATGGTTGGAGGGGTGTGTGCGAGGATTAGTGTTACACACGGTTAGAGGGGTGTGTGCAGGGGATTAGTGTTGCATGTGGTTAGAGCGGTGTGTGCTGGGATTAGTGTTAAATGTGGTTAGAGGGGTGTGTGTGGAGATTAGTGTTACACATGGTTAGAGGGTTGTGTGCTGGGGATTAGTGTTATAGATGGTTGGAGGGGGCTGTACGAGGATTAGTGTTACACATGGTGAGAGGGGTGTGTGCAGGGATTAGTGTTACACAAAATTAGAGGGATGTGTGCAGGGGATTAGTGTTGCACACGGTTAGAGGGGTGTGTGCAGGGGATTAGTGCTACATGTGGTTAGAGGGGTGTGTGCAGGGGGTTAGTGTGGCACACAGTTAGAGGGGTGTGTGCCGGAATTAGTGGCACACATTGTTAAAGGGGTGTGTGCGGGTATTAGTGTTACATGTGGTTAGAGGGGTGCGTGTGAGGATCAGTTTTACATGTGGTTAGAGGGGTGTGTATGGTGATTAGTGTTACATGTGGTTAGAGGGGTGTGTGCAGGGATTAGTGTTACACACGGTTAGAGGGATGTTTGCGGGGATTAGTGTTACATGTGGTTGGAGGGGTGTATGCGGGGATTAGTGTTACATGTGGTTAGAGGGGTGTGTGCAGGGATTAGTGTTACATGTGGTTAGAGGGGTGTGTGCCGGGATTAGTGTTACACACAGAGGGGTGTGTGCGGGTATTAGTGTTACACACAGTTGGAGGGATTTGTGCAGGGGATTAGTGTTATGCACGGTTAGACGGTTGTTTTTCGGGGATTAGTGTTACATGTGGTTAGAGGGGTGTGTGCAGGGGATTAGTGTTACAGATGGTTAGTGGCGTGTGAAGGGGATTAGTGTTACATGTGGTTAGAGGGGTGTGTGCTGGGATTAGTGTTACACAGGGTTAGAGGGTTGTATGCAGGGTATTAGTGTTACACATGGTTAGAGTGTGGTGGGCGCAGGGAATTAGTGTTACATGTGGTTAGAGGGGTGTGTGCGAGTATTAGTGTTACACACGGTTAGAGGGATGTGTGCAGGGGATTAGTGTTACACATGGTTAGAGGGATGTGTGCAGGGGATTAGTGTTACACACGGTTAGAGGGTGTGTGCAGGGTATTACTGTGGCACACGGTTAGAGGGTGTGTGCCGGAATTAATGTTACAGATGGTTAGAGGGGTGTGAGCCGGAATTAGTGTTACACACGGTTAGAGAGGTATGTGCGGGGATTAGTGTTACATGTGGTTAGAGGGGTGTGTGCAGGGATTAGTGTTACACATGGTTAGAGGGGTGTGTGCAGGGGATTAGTGTTGCACATGGTTGGAGGGTGTGTGCGAGGATTAGTGTTACACACGGTTAGAGGGGTCTGTGTGGGTTTAGTGTTACATGTGGTTTGAGGGGTGCCTGCGGGCATTAGTGTTGCACACAGTTAGAGGGGTGCCTGCGGGGATTAGTGTTACACATGGTTGTAGGGGTGTGTGCAGGCGATTAGTGTTACATGTGGTTAGAGGGTGTGTGCAGAGGATTAGTGTTACATGTGGTTAGAGGGGTGTGTGCAGGGGATTAGTGTTATAGATGGTTGGAGGGGCCTGTACGAGGATTAGTGTTACAAATGGTGAGAGGGGTGTGTGCAGGGATTAGTGTTACACACGGTTAGAGGGATGTGTGCAGGGGATTAGTGTTACATGTGGTTAGAGGGGTGTGTGCAGGGGATTAGTGAGGCACACGGTTAGAGGGGTGTGTGCTGGAATTAGTGTTACAGATGGTTAGAGGGGTGTGAGCCGGAATTAGTGGCACACTCTGTTAAAGGGGTGTGTGCGGGGATTAGTGTTACATGTGGTTAGAGGGGTGTGTGCGGGATTAGTGTTACATGTGGTTAGAGGGGTGTGTGCAGGGATTAGTGTTACATGTGGTTAGAGGGGTGTGTGCGGGGATTAGTGTTACACACAGTTGGAGGATGTGTGCAGGGGATTAGTGTTATGCACGGTTAGAGGGTGTGTGCAGGGGATTAGTGTTACAGATGGTTAGTGGTGTGTGCAGGGGATTAGTGTTACACGGGGTTAGAGGGTTGTGTGCAGGGTATTAGTGTTACACGTGGTTAGAGTGGTGTGTGCAGGGAATTAGTGTTACATGTGGTTAGAGGGGTGTGTGCGGGAATTAGTGTTAGATATGGTTAGAGGGGTGTGTGCGGAGATTAGTGTTACACATGGTTGTAGGGGTGTGTGCAGGCGATTAGTGTTACATGTGGTTAGAGGGTGTGTGCAGAGGATTAGTGTTACATGTGGTTAGAGGGGTGTGTGCAGGGGATTAGTGTTATAGATGGTTGGAGGGGCCTGTACGAGGATTAGTGTTACAAATGGTGAGAGGGGTGTGTGCAGGGATTAGTGTTACACACGGTTAGAGGGATGTGTGCAGGGGATTAGTGTTACATGTGGTTAGAGGGGTGTGTGCAGGGGATTAGTGAGGCACACGGTTAGAGGGTGTGTGCTGGAATTAGTGTTACAGATGGTTAGAGGGGTGTGAGCCGGAATTAGTGGCACACTCTGTTAAAGGGGTGTGTGCGGGGATTAGTGTTACATGTGGTTAGAGGGGTGTGTGCGGGATTAGTGTTACATGTGGTTAGAGGGGTGTGTGCAGGGATTAGTGTTACATGTGGTTAGAGGGGTGTGTGCGGGGATTAGTGTTACACACAGTTGGAGGATGTGTGCAGGGGATTAGTGTTATGCACGGTTAGAGGGGTGTGTGCAGGGGATTAGTGTTACAGATGGTTAGTGGTGTGTGCAGGGGATTAGTGTTACACGGGGTTAGAGGGTTGTGTGCAGGGTATTAGTGTTACACGTGGTTAGAGTGGTGTGTGCAGGGAATTAGTGTTACATGTGGTTAGAGGGGTGTGTGCGGGAATTGGTGTTAGATATGGTTAGAGGGGTGTGTGCGGAGATTAGTGTTACACATGGTTAGAGGGGTGTGAGACGGAATTATTGTTACATGTGATTAGAGGGGTGTGTGCAGGGATTAGTGTTATACGTGGTTGGAGGGGTGTGTGCGAGGAATAGTGTTATACATGGTGAGAGGGGTGTGTGCAGGGATTGGTGTTACACACGGTTAGAGGGTGTGTACCGGAATTAGTGTAACACATGGTTAGAGGGGTGTGAGCCGGAATTAGTGTTACACACGGTTACAGGGGTGTTTGCGGGGATTAGTGTTACATGTGGTTAAAGGGGTGTGTGCAGGGATTAGTGTTACACATGGTTAGAGGGGTGTGTGCAGGGGATTAGTGTTACACATGGTTGGATGGTGTGTGCGAGGTTTAGTGTTACACAAAGTTAGAGGGGTGTGTGCAGGGATTAGTGTTACATGTGGTAAGAGGGGTTTGTTCGGGATTAGTGTTACATGTGGGTGGAGGGGTCTGTGTGGGGATTAGTGTTATATATGGTTGGAGGGATGTGTGAGAGGATTAGTGTTACACCCGGTTAGAGGGGTGGGTGCAGGGATTAGTGTTACACACGGTTAGAGGGGTGTGTGCAGGGATTAGTGTTACACACGGTTAGAGAGGTGTGGGTGCAGGGGATTAGTGTTACACATGATTAGAGATGTGTGTGCAGGGGATTAGTGTTACATGTGGTTAGAGGGGTGTGTGCGGGGTTTAGTGTTACATGTGGTTTGAGGGGTGCCTGCAGGGATCAGTGTTACACACGGTTAGAGGGGTGCCTGCGGGGATTAGTGTTACACACGGTTAGAGGGTTGTGTGCAGGGGATTAGTGTTACACATGGTTGTAGGGGTGTGTGCAGGTGATTAGTGTTACATGTGGTTAGAGGGTGTGTGCGGAGATTAGTGTTACACATCATTAGAGGGGTGTGCGAGGATTAGTGTTACACATGGTTGGAGGGGTGTGTGCGGGAATTAGTGTTACAACGGTGTAAGTGGGGTGTATGCGGGAATTAGTGTTACAGGTGGTTAGAAGAGTGTGTGTGGGGATTAGTGTTACATGTGTGTAGAGGTGTGTGCTGGGATTAGTGTTAAATGTGGTTATAGGGGTGTGTGCAGGGATTAGTGTTACACAAGGTTAGAGGGGTGTGTGCGGGGATTAGTTTTACACATGGTTGGAGGGGTGTGTTCGGGGATTAGTGTTACACATGGTTAGAGCGGTGTGAGCAGAGGATTAGTGTTACACATGGTTAGAGGGGTGTGTGACGGGATTAGTGTTACAAATGGTTAGAGGGGCGTGAGCCGGAATTATTGTTACATGTGTTTAGAGGGGTGTGTGCAGGGATCAGTGTTACATGTGGTTAGATGGGTGTGTGCGGGGATTAGTGTTACACGTGGTTGGAGGGGTGTGTGCATGGGATTAATGTTACACATGTTTGGAGGGGTATGTACAAGGATTTGTGTTACACATGGTGAGAGGGGTGTGTGCATGGATTAGTGTTAGACACGGTTAGAGGGATGTGTGCAGGGGATTAGTGTTACACTCGGTTAGGGGTATGTGCAGGGTATTAGTGTGGCTCACGGTTAGAGGGGTGTGTGCCAGAATTAGTGTTACACATGGTTAGAGGGGTGTGAGCCAGAATTAGTGTCACACACGGTTAGAGGGTGTGTGAGGGGATTAGTGTTACATGTGGTTAGAGGGGTGTGCAGGGATTAGTGTTACACACAGAGGGGGTGTGTGGGGATTAGTGTTATACATCGTTAGAGGGGTGTGTGCGAGGATTAGTAATACATGTGGTTAGAGGGGTGTGTGTGAGGATTAGTGTTACACACGGTTAGAGGGTGTGTGCAGGGATTAGTGTTACACACGGTTAGACGGGTGTGTGCAGGGATTAGTGTTACACACGGTTAAAGAGGTGTGTGCAGGGGATTAGTGTTACATGTGGTTAGAGGTCTGTGTGCAGGGGATTAGTGTTACATGTGGTTAGAGGGTGTGTGCAGGGAATAGTGTTACATGTGGTTGGGGTGTGTGCAGGGTTTAGTGTTACATGTGGTTAGAGGGGTGCCTGCGGGGATTAGTGTTACACACGGTTAGAGGGGTGCCTGCGGGGATTAGTGTTACACACGGTTAGAGGGGGTCTGCTGGGATTAGTGTTACACATGGTTGTAGGGGTGTGTGCAGGCGATTAGTGTTACATTTGGTTAGAGGGGTGCCTGCGGGGATTAGTGTTACACATCGTTAGAGGGGTGTATGTGAGGATTAGTGTTACACATGGTTGGAGAGGTGTGTCCGGGGATTAGTGTTACATATGGTTAGAGGGGGGTGTGCGAGGATTAGTGTTCCACATGGTTGGAGAGGTGGTTGCGGGCATTAGTGTTACATGGGATTACAGGGGTGTGTGCGGTGATTAGTGTTACATGTAGTTAGAGGGTGTGTGCGGGGATTAGTGTTACATGTGGTTAGAAGGGTGTGCGTGGGGATTAGTGTTAAATGTGGTTGGAGGGGTGTGTGCTGGGATTAGTGTTAAATGTAGTTGGAGGGGTGTGTGCGGGGATTAGTGTTACATGTGGTTAGAGGGCTGTGTGCGGAGATTAGTGTTATACATGGTTAGAGGAGTGTGTGCGGGGATTAGTGTTACACATGGTTGGAGGGGTGTGTGCGGGGATTAGTGTTACACATGGTTAGAGGGGTGTGTGCAGGGGGTTAGTGTTATACATGAGTGCAGGGGTGTGTGCGGGGATGAGTGTTACACACGGTTAGAGGGGTGTGTGTGAGGATTAGTGTTACATGTGGTTGGAGGGGTGTGTGCGGGGATTAATGTTACACATGGTTAGAGGGGTGTGTGCAGGGGGTTAGTGTTATACATGAGTGGAGGGGTGTGTGCAGGGATTAGTGTTACACACGGTTAGAGGGGTGTGTGCGAGGATTAGTGTTACATGAGGTTGGAGGGTGTGTGCGGGGATTAGTGTTACACATGGTTGGAGGGGTGTGTGCGAGGATTAGTGTTACACACGGTTAGAGGGGTGTGTGCAGGGGATTAGTGTTGCATGTGGTTAGAGCGGTGTGTGCTGGGATTAGTGTTAAATGTGGTTAGAGGGGTGTGTGTGGAGATTAGTGTTACACATGGTTAGAGGGTTGTGTGCTGGGGATTAGTGTTATAGATGGTTGGAGGGGGCTGTACGAGGATTAGTGTTACACATGGTGAGAGGGGTGTGTGCAGGGATTAGTGTTACACAAAATTAGAGGGATGTGTGCAGGGGATTAGTGTTGCACACGGTTAGAGGGTGTGTGCAGGGGATTAGTGCTACATGTGGTTAGAGGGGTGTGTGCAGGGGTTAGTGTGGCACACAGTTAGAGGGGTGTGTGCCGGAATTAGTGGCACACATTGTTAAAGGGGTGTGTGCGGGTATTAGTGTTACATGTGGTTAGAGGGGTGCGTGCGAGGATCAGTTTTACATGTGGTTAGAGGGGTGTGTATGGTGATTAGTGTTACATGTGGTTAGAGGGGTGTGTGCAGGGATTAGTGTTACACACGGTTAGAGGGATGTTTGCGGGGATTAGTGTTACATGTGGTTGGAGGGGTGTATGCGGGGATTAGTGTTACATGTGGTTAGAGGGGTGTGTGCAGGGATTAGTGTTACATGTGGTTAGAGGGGTGTGTGCCGGGATTAGTGTTACACACAGAGGGGTGTGTGCGGGTATTAGTGTTACACACAGTTGGAGGGATTTGTGCAGGGGATTAGTGTTATGCACGGTTAGACGGTTGTTTTTCGGGGATTAGTGTTACATGTGGTTAGAGGGGTGTGTGCAGGGGATTAGTGTTACAGATGGTTAGTGGCGTGTGAAGGGGATTAGTGTTACATGTGGTTAGAGGGGTGTGTGCTGGGATTAGTGTTACACAGGGTTAGAGGGTTGTATGCAGGGTATTAGTGTTACACATGGTTAGAGTGTGGTGGGCGCAGGGAATTAGTGTTACATGTGGTTAGAGGGGTGTGTGCGAGTATTAGTGTTACACACGGTTAGAGGGATGTGTGCAGGGGATTAGTGTTACACATGGTTAGAGGGATGTGTGCAGGGGATTAGTGTTACACACGGTTAGAGGGGTGTGTGCAGGGTATTACTGTGGCACACGGTTAGAGGGGTGTGTGCCGGAATTAATGTTACAGATGGTTAGAGGGGTGTGAGCCGGAATTAGTGTTACACACGGTTAGAGAGGTATGTGCGGGGATTAGTGTTACATGTGGTTAGAGGGGTGTGTGCAGGGATTAGTGTTACACATGGTTAGAGGGGTGTGTGCAGGGGATTAGTGTTGCACATGGTTGGAGGGTGTGTGCGAGGATTAGTGTTACACACGGTTAGAGGGGTCTGTGTGGGTTTAGTGTTACATGTGGTTTGAGGGGTGCCTGCGGGCATTAGTGTTGCACACAGTTAGAGGGGTGCCTGCGGGGATTAGTGTTACACATGGTTGTAGGGGTGTGTGCAGGCGATTAGTGTTACATGTGGTTAGAGGGTGTGTGCAGAGGATTAGTGTTACATGTGGTTAGAGGGGTGTGTGCAGGGGATTAGTGTTATAGATGGTTGGAGGGGCCTGTACGAGGATTAGTGTTACAAATGGTGAGAGGGGTGTGTGCAGGGATTAGTGTTACACACGGTTAGAGGGATGTGTGCAGGGGATTAGTGTTACATGTGGTTAGAGGGGTGTGTGCAGGGGATTAGTGAGGCACACGGTTAGAGGGGTGTGTGCTGGAATTAGTGTTACAGATGGTTAGAGGGGTGTGAGCCGGAATTAGTGGCACACTCTGTTAAAGGGGTGTGTGCGGGGATTAGTGTTACATGTGGTTAGAGGGGTGTGTGCGGGATTAGTGTTACATGTGGTTAGAGGGGTGTGTGCAGGGATTAGTGTTACATGTGGTTAGAGGGGTGTGTGCGGGGATTAGTGTTACACACAGTTGGAGGATGTGTGCAGGGGATTAGTGTTATGCACGGTTAGAGGGGTGTGTGCAGGGGATTAGTGTTACAGATGGTTAGTGGTGTGTGCAGGGGATTAGTGTTACACGGGGTTAGAGGGTTGTGTGCAGGGTATTAGTGTTACACGTGGTTAGAGTGGTGTGTGCAGGGAATTAGTGTTACATGTGGTTAGAGGGGTGTGTGCGGGAATTAGTGTTAGATATGGTTAGAGGGGTGTGTGCGGAGATTAGTGTTACACATGGTTGTAGGGGTGTGTGCAGGCGATTAGTGTTACATGTGGTTAGAGGGTGTGTGCAGAGGATTAGTGTTACATGTGGTTAGAGGGGTGTGTGCAGGGGATTAGTGTTATAGATGGTTGGAGGGGCCTGTACGAGGATTAGTGTTACAAATGGTGAGAGGGGTGTGTGCAGGGATTAGTGTTACACACGGTTAGAGGGATGTGTGCAGGGGATTAGTGTTACATGTGGTTAGAGGGGTGTGTGCAGGGGATTAGTGAGGCACACGGTTAGAGGGGTGTGTGCTGGAATTAGTGTTACAGATGGTTAGAGGGGTGTGAGCCGGAATTAGTGGCACACTCTGTTAAAGGGGTGTGTGCGGGGATTAGTGTTACATGTGGTTAGAGGGGTGTGTGCGGAGATTAGTGTTACACATGGTTAGAGGGGTGTGAGACGGAATTATTGTTACATGTGATTAGAGGGGTGTGTGCAGGGATTAGTGTTATACGTGGTTGGAGGGGTGTGTGCGAGGAATAGTGTTATACATGGTGAGAGGGGTGTGTGCAGGGATTGGTGTTACACACGGTTAGAGGGGTGTGTACCGGAATTAGTGTAACACATGGTTAGAGGGGTGTGAGCCGGAATTAGTGTTACACACTGTTACAGGGGTGTTTGCGGGGATTAGTGTTACATGTGGTTAAAGGGGTGTGTGCAGGGATTAGTGTTACACATGGTTAGAGGGGTGTGTGCAGGGGATTAGTGTTACACATGGTTGGATGGTGTGTGCGAGGTTTAGTGTTACACAAAGTTAGAGGGGTGTGTGCAGGGATTAGTGTTACATGTGGTAAGAGGGGTTTGTTCGGGATTAGTGTTACATGTGGGTGGAGGGGTGTGTGTGGGGATTAGTGTTATATATGGTTGGAGGGATGTGTGAGAGGATTAGTGTTACACCCGGTTAGAGGGGTGGGTGCAGGGATTAGTGTTACACACGGTTAGAGGGGTGTGTGCAGGGATTAGTGTTACACACGGTTAGAGAGGTGTGGGTGCAGGGGATTAGTGTTACACATGATTAGAGATGTGTGTGCAGGGGATTAGTGTTACATGTGGTTAGAGGGGTGTGTGCGGGGTTTAGTGTTACATGTGGTTTGAGGGGTGCCTGCAGGGATCAGTGTTACACACGGTTAGAGGGGTGCCTGCGGGGATTAGTGTTACACACGGTTAGAGGGTTGTGTGCAGGGGATTAGTGTTACACATGGTTGTAGGGGTGTGTGCAGGTGATTAGTGTTACATGTGGTTAGAGGGTGTGTGCGGAGATTAGTGTTACACATCATTAGAGGGGTGTGCGAGGATTAGTGTTACACATGGTTGGAGGGGTGTGTGCGGGAATTAGTGTTACAACGGTGTAAGTGGGGTGTATGCGGGAATTAGTGTTACAGGTGGTTAGAAGAGTGTGTGTGGGGATTAGTGTTACATGTGTGTAGAGGTGTGTGCTGGGATTAGTGTTAAATGTGGTTAGAGGGGTGTGTGCAGGGATTAGTGTTACACAAGGTTAGAGGGGTGTGTGCGGGGATTAGTTTTACACATGGTTGGAGGGGTGTGTTCGGGGATTAGTGTTACACATGGTTAGAGCGGTGTGAGCAGAGGATTAGTGTTACACATGGTTAGAGGGGTGTGTGACGGGATTAGTGTTACAAATGGTTAGAGGGGCGTGAGCCGGAATTATTGTTACATGTGTTTAGAGGGGTGTGTGCAGGGATCAGTGTTACATGTGGTTAGATGGGTGTGTGCGGGGATTAGTGTTACACGTGGTTGGAGGGGTGTGTGCATGGGATTAATGTTACACATGTTTGGAGGGGTATGTACAAGGATTTGTGTTACACATGGTGAGAGGGGTGTGTGCATGGATTAGTGTTAGACACGGTTAGAGGGATGTGTGCAGGGGATTAGTGTTACACTCGGTTAGGGGGTATGTGCAGGGTATTAGTGTGGCTCACGGTTAGAGGGGTGTGTGCCAGAATTAGTGTTACACATGGTTAGAGGGGTGTGAGCCAGAATTAGTGTCACACACGGTTAGAGGGTGTGTGAGGGGATTAGTGTTACATGTGGTTAGAGGGGTGTGCAGGGATTAGTGTTACACACAGAGGGGGGTGTGTGGGGATTAGTGTTATACATCGTTAGAGGGGTGTGTGCGAGGATTAGTAATACATGTGGTTAGAGGGGTGTGTGTGAGGATTAGTGTTACACACGGTTAGAGGGGTGTGTGCAGGGATTAGTGTTACACACGGTTAGACGGGTGTGTGCAGGGATTAGTGTTACACACGGTTAAAGAGGTGTGTGCAGGTGATTAGTGTTACATGTGGTTAGAGGTCTGTGTGCAGGGGATTAGTGTTACATGTGGTTAGAGGGGTGTGTGCAGGGAATAGTGTTACATGTGGTTGGGGTGTGTGCAGGGTTTAGTGTTACATGTGGTTAGAGGGGTGCCTGCGGGGATTAGTGTTACACACGGTTAGAGGGGTGCCTGCGGGGATTAGTGTTACACACGGTTAGAGGGGGTCTGCTGGGATTAGTGTTACACATGGTTGTAGGGGTGTGTGCAGGCGATTAGTGTTACATTTGGTTAGAGGGGTGCCTGCGGGGATTAGTGTTACACATCGTTAGAGGGGTGTATGTGAGGATTAGTGTTACACATGGTTGGAGAGGTGTGTGCGGGGATTAGTGTTACATATGGTTAGAGGGGTGTTTGCGGGTATTAGTGTTACATGTGGTTAGAATGGTGTGCGCGGGGATTAGTGTTACATGTGGTTAGAGGGGTGTGTGCTGTGATTAGTGTTACATAGGGTTAAAGGGTGTGAGTGTCAGGGACTCTGGAGGGACCCTGGGTGGGAGGGAGAGATCCCAGGTGAGTGTCAGGTGACCATGGAGGGACCCTATGGTGGTAGATAGGGAGCCCCCTCGGGCTACTGCGGAGGCCCTGTGGCTGGCAGTGAAAGAGAAGAGGCGTGTCTGTGCAAACAGTGCACGGACAGGACAGCATTAGCTGTAGCAGAGACCCCGCCTCCAGCCCGAGAGGTTTCAACGGGTACGTGATGTCAGTGACGGGCAAGGGCGTGTGTGCGAGAAAGGGAGACGTCAGGTGTGAGACCTCAGCGCAGGCACTGAGTCAGGGTGTACGTCACATGGACTGACTGACCGCTCCCGTGGCAGCACACTGGGAGAGATGGAGACCTCCAGCACTGGAGGAGCAGTGACACTGCCCCAGCCCTGCTGACATGACCCCCCCTGTGCGGGAGGAGCCCCGGGGGTCCCTAGGTGTGTGTCAGAGACCCTGGGTGAGAGGGGGGACCCCACTCTCTCTAAAGAGTAATACTGGCCGTGACCGAGGGGACACCAGTAGTTGATTTGTCTTTGCCAGTGCTTGTTTGAGTGTCACCTGCAACGTCCCACCCTCAGTATACAGTAATGTTGGCCGTGACAGAAGGGACACCAGTAGTTGATTTGTCTTTGTCTGTGCTTGTTTTAGTGCAGCCTGTGACGTTCCACCCTTAGGATAGAACAGTACTCACTGTGACGAAAGGGACAGCAGTAGTTTATTTGTCTTTGCCAGTGCTTGTTTTAGTGCAACCTGTGACGTTCCACCCTCAGGATAGAGCAATACTGGCCATGACGGAAGGGACACCAGTAGTTGATTTGTCTTTGCCTGTGCTTGTTTGCTTGCAGCAAGTGACATCTCAACCTCAGGATAGAGCAATACTGGCCATGACGGAAGGGACACCAGTATTCGATTTGTCTTTGCCGGTGTTTGTTTGCGTGCATCTTGTGAAATCCCACCCTCAGGATAGAACAATACTGGCCGTGACGAAAGGGACTCCAGTAGACGATTTGTCTTTGCCAGTGTTTGTTTGCGTGCAGCCTGTGACATCCCACCCTCAGGATAGAACAATACTGGCTGTGACGAAAGGGACACCAGTAGTTCATTTGTCTTTGCCAGTGCTTGTTTGAGTGCAGCCTGTGACGTCCTGCCCTCAGGATAGAGCAATGTTGGCTGACGGAAGGGACACCAGTACTTGATTTGTCTTTGCCGGTGCTTGTTTGACTGCAGCCTGTGAAGTCCCACCCTTCAGCCCTTCGGACAGAGTAATACTGGCTGTGACTGATGGGACCCCAGTACTTGATTTGTCTTTGCCAGTGCTTGTTTGAGTGCAGTCTGTGACGTCCCACCCTTCGGACAGAGTAATATTGACAGTGACGGAAGGGACAGCAGTAGTTGATTTGTCTTTGCCAGTGCTTGTTTGAGTGCAGTCTGTGACGTCACACCCTTCGGCCAGAGAAATACTGGCTGTGACGGAAGGGATACCAGTAGTTGGATTGTCTTAGCCGGTGCTTGTTTGACTGCAGCCTGTGAAGTCCCACCCTCAGGATAAAACAGTACTGGCTGTGACAAAAGGGACACCAGTAGTTGATTTGTCTTTACCGGTGCTTGTTTGAGTGCAGCCTGTAACGTTCCATCCTCAAGATAGAGCAATACTGGCCATGACGGAAGAGACACAAGTACTTGATTTGTCTTTGCCAGTGCTTGTTTGAGTGCAGCCTGTGCGCCCACCCTTCGTACAGAGTAATACTGGCCTTGACAGAAGGTACACCAGTAGTTGATTTGTCTTTACCGGTGCTTGTTTGAGTGCAGTCTGTGTCGTCCCACCCTTCGTACAGAGTAATCTTGACTGTGACAGAAGGGACACCAGTAGTTGATTTGTCTTTGCCACTGCTTGTTTGCGTGCAGCCTGTGAAGTCCCACAATCAAGATAGAGCTATACTGGCCGTGATGGAAGGGACACCAGTAGTTGATTTGTCTTTGCCGGTGCTTGTTATAGTGCAGCCTTTGATGTCCCACACTCAGGATAGAACAATACTGGTAACATCTTTTACCCTGCAATTTGTACTCCGCATAAACCTTTACAACGCAGGGCTTTACACTGCAAACAAATACAATGCATTCCTCATTTCAACTCCCATGTGGACTTACAATAGTGAATTGCGTTGTAATGGATTGCGTTGTAAAGCCCTGCGTTGTAAAAGATTTTGCAGGGTAAAAGATGCGGGGTAATGGCATAGGTTGTAAAAGTGTGCAGGGTAAAGTGTCCTATTCGAACAATACTGGCTGTGACAGAAGGGACACCAGTAGTTGATTTGTCTTCGCCAGTGCTTGTTTGAGTGCAGCCTGTGACGTCCCACCCTTGGGACAGAGCAATACTTGTCGTGACGGAAGGGACACCAGTACTTCATTTGTCTTTGCCGGTGCTTGTTTGAGTGCAGCCTGTGATGTCCCTCCCTCGTGACAGAGTAATATTGGCCGTGATGGAAGGGACACCAGCAGTCGATTTGTCTTTGCGGGTGTTTGTTTGAGTGCAGCCTGTGACATCCCACCCTCGGATTAGAGTAATACTGGCCGTGATGGAAGGGACACCAGTACTTGATTTGCCTTTGCCAGTGCTTGTTTGAATGCAGTCTGTGATGTCCCAGCCATCGGACAGAGTAATACTAGCCATAACCGAAGGGACACCAGCAGTCGATTTGTCTTTGCGGGTGTTTGTTTGAGTGCAGCCTGTGACATCCCACCCACGGAATAGAGTAATACTGGCCGTGATGAAAGGGACACCAGCAGTCGATTTGTCTTTGCCATTGCTTGTTTGAGTGTTCGACTGAGTAATATTGACCGTGACGGAAGGGACACCAGAAGCTGATTTGTCTTTGTCAGTGCTTGTTTGAGTGTAGCCTGTGACGTCCCACCCTCAGGATCGAGCAATACTGGCCGTGACGGAAGGGACACCAGTAGTTGATTTATCTTTGCCGGTGCTTGTTTGAGTTCAGCTTGTGACGTCCCACCCTTCAGACAGAGTAATATTGACTGTGAAGGAAGGGACACCAGTACTTGATTTGTCTTTGTCAGTGCTTGCTTGAGTGCAGCCTGTGATGTCCCACCCTCAGGATAGAGCAATACTGGCCATGACGGAAGGGACACCAGTACTTGATTTGTCTTTGCCGGTGCTTGTTTGAGTGCAGCCTTTGGCGTCCCGTCCTCGGGATAGAGTAATACCTGCCGTGATGGAAGGGACACCAGTAGCTGATTTGTCTTTGCCGGTGCTTCATTAAGTGCAGCCTGTGACATCTCACCCTCGGGATAGAACAATACTGGCGGTGACAGAAGGGACACCAGTAGTTGATTTGTCTTTGCCAGTGCTTGTTTGAGTGCAGCCTGTGACGTCCCACCCTCAGGATTGAGCAATAATGGCCTTGACAGAAGGGACACCAGTACTTGATTTGTCTTTGCCATTGCTTGTTTGAGTGCAGCCTGTGACGTACCAGCCTTTGGACAGAGTAATACTGGCCGTGACGGAAAGGACACCATTACTTGATTTGTCTTTGCCAGTGCTTGTTTGAGTGCAGCCTTTGGCGTCCCACCCTCAAGATAGAGCAATACTGGCTGTGGGGGAAGGGACACCAGTAGTTGATTTGTCTTTGCCAGTGCTTGTTTGAGTGCAGCCTGTGATGTCTCACACTTTGGACAGAGTAATACTGGCCGTGACGGAAGGGACACCAGGACTTGTCTTTGCCAGTGCTTCTTTGAGTGCAGCCTGTGACGTCCCACCCTCAGAATAGAACAATACTGGCCGTGACAGAAGGGGTACCAGTAGTTGATTTGTCTTTGCCGGTGCTTGTTTTAGTGCAGCCTGTGATGCCCCACCCTTTCGACTGAGTAATATTGACCGTGACGGAAGGGACACCAGAAGATGATTTGTCTTTGTCAGTGCTTGTTTGAGTGCAGCCTGTGATGTCCAACCTTAGGATAGAGCAATACTGGCCGTGATGGAAGGGACACCAGTACTTGATTTGTCTTTGCCGGTGCTTGTTTGAGTGCAGCCTTTGGCGTTCCGTCCTCGGGCTAGGGTAATACCTGCCGTGATGGAAGGGACACCAGTAGCTGATTTGTCTTTGTCAGTGCTTGTTTGAGTGCAGCCTGTGACGTCCCACCCTCAGGATTGAGCAATAATGGCCTTGACAGAAGGGACACCAGTACTTGATTTGTCTTTGCCAGTGCTTGTTTGAGTGCAGCCTGTGACGTCCCACCCTCAAGATAGAGCAATACTGGCTGTGGGGGAAGGGACACCAGTAGTTGATTTGTCTTTACCGTTGCTTGTTTGAGTGCAGCCTGTGACATCACACCCTCAGATTACAACAATACTGGCCGTGACGGAAGGGACACCAGTAGTTGATTTGTCTCTGCCAGTGCTTGTTTGCGTGCAGCCTGTGATGTCCCGCCCTCCGGACATAGTAATGGGCGTGATGGAAGGGACACCAGCAGTAAATTTGTCTTTGCCAGTGCTTGTTTAAGTGCAGCCTGTAACGTCCTTCCCTCAGTACAGAGTAATGTTTGGCCGTGAGAGTAGATTTATCTTTGCCGGTGCTTGTTTGAGTGCAGCCTGTGATGTCCCGCCCTTGGGACAGAGTAATACTGGCTGTGACGGAAGGGACACCAGTAGTTGATTTGTCTTTGCCAGTGCTTGTTTGACTGCAGCCTGTGACGTCCCACCCTTCGGACAGAGTAATACTGGCTTTGAGAGAAGGGACACCAGTAGTTGATTTATCTTTGCTGGTGCTTGTTTGACTGCAGCCTGTGACATCCCACCCTCAGGATTGAGTAATACTGCCCGTGACCGAAGGGTCACCAGTACTTGATTTGTCTTTGCCAGAGCTTTTTTCAGTGCAGCCTGTGACGTCCTGCCCTCGGGAGAGAGTAATACGGGCCGTGATGGAAGGGACACCAGTAGTTGATTTGCCTTTGCCGGTGCTTGTTATAGTGCAGCCATTGATGTCCCACACTCAGGATTGAACAATACTGGTAAAATCCTTTGCCCTACAACTTTTACTCCGCATGCCGTTACCCCGCATTTTTTATTCCGCATAAACTTATACAACGCAGGGCTTTACACTGCAAACAAATACAATGCATTCCCCAATGCAATGCCCCTGTGGACTTAGAATAGTGAATTTCGTTGTAATGGACAATGCGTTGTAATGGATTGCGTTGTAAAGCCCTTGGTTGTAAAAGATTTTGCGCAGTAAAAGATGCAGGGTAATGGCACATGTTGTAAAAGTGTGTGGGGTAAAGTGCCCTATTCGAACAATACTGGCTGTGACAGAAGGGACACCATTAGTTGGTTTGTCTTTGCCAGTGCTTGTTTGAGTGTAGCCTGTGACGTCCCACCCACAGGATTGAGCAATACTGGCCGTGACCGAAGGGACACCAGTACTTGATTTGTCTTTGCCTGTCCTTGTTTGAGTGCAGCCTGTGACGTCCCAGCCTTCGGACAGAGTAATACTGGCCGTGACGGAAGGGACACCAGTGGTTGATTTGTCTTTGCCGGTGCTTGTTTGAGTGCAGCCTGTGACGTCCCACACTCAGGATAGAGCAATACTGCCCGTGAAGGAAGGGACAGCAGTAGTTGATTTGTCTTTGCCCGTGCTTGTTTGAGTGCAGCCTGTGACGTCCCAGCCTTCGGATAGAGTAATACTGCCCGTGAGGGAAGGGACACCAGTAGTTGATTTGTCTTTGATGGTGCTTGTTTGAGTGCAGCCTGTGACATCCCACCCTCAGGAGAGACTAATATTAGCAGTGGCAGAATGGACAGAAGTAGTTGATTAGTCTTTGCCAGTGCTTGTTTGAGTGCAGCCTGTGACGTCCCACCCTCAGTATAGAGTAATGTTTGGCTGTGACAGAAGGGACACCAGCAGTCGATTTGTCTTTGCCAGTGCTTGTTTGCGTGCAGCTTGTGACATCCCACCCTCAGGATAGAGCAATACTGGGAGTGAAGGAAGGGACAACAGCACTTGATTTGTCTTTGCCGGACCTTGTTTGAGTGCAGCCTGTGACGTCCCGCTCTCGGGACGGACCAATATTGGCCGTGACGGAAGGGACACCAGTACTTGATTTGCCTTTACCGGTGCTTGTTTGAGTGCAGCCTGTGACATCCCACCCTCAGTATAGAGTAATGTTTGGCCGTGGTAGAAGGGACACCAGCAGTCGATTTCTCTTTGCCTGTGCTTGTTTGAGTGCAGCCTGTGTCGTCCCACCCTTCGGACAGAGTAATATTGACCGTGATGGAAGGGACAGCAGTAGTTGATTTGTCTTTGCCAGTGCTTGTTTGTGTGCAGCCTGTAACGTCACACCTCCTTGGAATAGAGTAATATTGGCCGTGACGGAAGGGACACCAGTAGTCGATTGGTCTTTGCCGGTGCTTGTTTGCTTGCAGCATGTAACATCTCACCCTCAGGATAGAGCAATACTGGCCATGACAGAAGGGACACCAGTATTCGATTTGCCTTTGCCGGTGTTTGTTTGCGTGCAGCCTGTGACATCCCACCCTCAGGATAGAGCAATACTGGCCGTGATGGAGGGGACACCAGTAGTCGATTTGTCTTTGCCAGTGCTTGTTTGAGTGCAGCCTGGGCTATCCCGCCCTCAGGACAGAGGAATAGTGGCTGTGATGAAAGAGACACAAGTGGTTGGTTTGTCTTTGCCAGTGCTTGTTTGAGTGCAGCCTGTGTTGTTCCGCTCTCGCGATAGAGCAATACTGGCCGTGACGGAAGGGAAAACAGTAGTTGATTTATCTTTGCCCGTGCTTGTTTGAGTGCAGCATTTGACGTCCCAGCCTTCAGACAGAGTAATACTGGCCGTGACGGAAGGGACACCAGTAGTTGATTTGACTTTGCCCATGCTTGTTTGAGTGCAGCCTATGACATCCCACCCTCAGGATAGACTAATATTAGCAGTGGCAGAGGGGACACCAGTAGTTGATTTGTCTTTGCCAGTGCTTGTTTGCGTGCAGCTTGCGACATCCCACCCTCAGGATAGAGCAATACTGGCCATGACGGAAGGGACAACAGCACTTGATTTGTCTTTGCCGGAGCTTGTTTGATTGCAGCCTGTGGCGTCCAGCCCTCGGGATAGAGTGATACTGGCCGTGATGGAAGAGACACCAGTAGTTGATTTGTCTTTGCCGGTGCTTGTTTGAGTGCAGCCTGTGACGTCCCGCCCTTGCGTCAGACCAATATTGGCCGTGACGGAAGGGACAGCATTAGTTGGTTTGCCTTTGCTAGTGCTTGTTTGAGTGCAGCCTGTGTCGTCCCAACCTCAGGATGGAACAATACTGGTTGTGACGGAAGGGACACCAGTACTTGATTTGTCTTTACCAGTGCTTGTTTGAGTGCAGCCTGTGACGTCCCACCCTTGGGACAGAGTGATATTGACCGTGATGAAAGGGATACCAGTAGTTGATTTGTCTTTGCCTGTGCTTGTTTGAGTGCAGCCTGTGACTCCCCTTGGGACAGAGAGATATTGACCGTGATGAAAAAGACACCAGTAGTTGATTTGTCTTTGCCTGTGCTTGGTTGATTGCAGCCTGTGACGTCCCACCGTCTGGATAGAGTAATACTGGCCGTAATGGAAGGGACACCAGCAGTCGATTGGTCTTTGCCAGGGCTTGTTTGAGTGCAGCCTGTGACGTCCCTCCCTCGGGACAGAGTAATATTGGCCTTGATGGACGGGACACCAGCAGTCGATTTGTCTTTGCCGGTGCTTGTTTGAGTGCAGCCTGTGACGTCCCACCCTCAGGATCGGGCAATACTGGCCATGACAGAAGGGACACCAGTAGTTGATTTGTCTTTGCTGGTGTTTGTTTGCGTGCAGCCTGTGACATCCCACCCTCAGGATAGAGCAATACTGGCCGTGATGGAGGGGACACCAGTAGTCGATTTGTCTTTGCCAGTGCTTGTTTGAGTTCAGCCTGTGACATCCCACCCTCAGGACAGACTAATATTAGCGGTGGCAGTTGGGACAGAAGTAGTTCATTTGTCTTTGCCAGTGCTTGTTTGAGTGCAGCCTGTGAAGTCCTGCCCTCGGGAGAGAGGAATACGGACCGTGATGGAAGGGACACCAGTAGTTGATTGGTCTTTGCCGGTGCTTGTTATAGTGCAGCTTTTGATGTCCCACACTCAGGATAGAACAATACCGGTAAAATCCTTTACCCTGCAACTTTTACTCTGCATGTCGTTACCCCGCATTTTTTTACTCCGCATAAACTTTTACAACGCAGGGCTTTACACTGCAAAAAATACAATGCAATCCCCATTACAACGCCCCTGTGAACTTAGAATAGTGTAATGGACAATGCGTTGAAATGGATTGCGTTGTAAAGCCCTGCGTTGTAAAAGATTTTGCGGAGTAAAAGATGAGGGGTAATGGCACATGTTGTAAAAGTGTGCGGGGTAAAGTGTCCTATTCTAATAATACTGGCTGTGACGGAAGGGACACCAGTAGTTGATTTGTCTTTGCCAGTGGTTGTTTGAGTGCAATCTGTGACATCCCACCCTCAGGATAGACTAATATTAGCAGTGGCAGAGGGGACAGTTGTAGTTGATTAGTCTTTGCCAGTGCTTGTTTGAGTGCAGCCTGTGACGTCCCACCCTCAGTATAGAGTAATGTTTGGGCTTGACAGAAGGGACACCAGCAGTCGATTTCTTTGCCAGTGCTTGTTTGCGTGCAGCTTGTGACATCCCACCCTCAGGATAGAGCAATACTGGCCGTGACGGAAGGGACACCAGTACTTGATTTGTCTTTGCCGGTGCTTGTCTGAGTGCAGCCTATGGCGTCCTATCCTCTGGACAGAGTAATATTGGCCTTAATAGAAGGGACACCAGCAGTCGATTTGTCTTTACCGTTGCTTGTTTGAGTGCAGCCTGTGACGTCACACCCTCAGATTACAACAATACTGGCCGTGACGGAAGGGACACCAGTAGTTGATTTGTCTCTGCCAGTGCTTGTTTGCGTGCAGCCTGTGACGTCCCACTAGCAGGATAGAGGAATACTGGCCGTGATGGAAGGGACACCAGCAGTTGATTTGTCTTTGCCAGTGCTTGTGAGTGCGGCCTGTGTCGTCCCACCCTCAGGATGGAACAACACTGGTAGTGACGGAAGGGACACCAGTACTTGATTTGCCTTTGCCAGTGCTTGTTTGAGTGCAGCCTGTGAAGTCCCACCCTCAGGATAGAACAATACTGGCCGTTGACTGAAGGGACACAAGTAGTTGATTTGTCTTTGCTGGGGCGTGTTTGAGTGCAGCCTGTGACGTCCCACCCTTGGGACACAATAATATTGGTCTTGACGGAAGGGACACCCGTAGTTGATTTGTCTTTGCCTGTGCTTGTTTGAGTGCAGCCTGTGTCGTCCCACCCTTCCGACAGAGTAATATTGACCGTGACGGAAGGGACAGCAGTAGTTGATTTTTCTTTGCAGGTGCTTGTTTGTGTGCAGCCTGTAACATCACACCTCCTTAGAATAGAGTAATATTGGCTGTGACGGAAGGGACACCAGTAGTCAATTGGTCTTTGCCGGTGCTTGTTTGCTTGCAGCCTGTGCCATCCCACCCTCAGGATAGAGCAATACTGGCCATGATGGAAGGGACACCAGTAGTCGATTTGTCTTTGCCAGTGCTTGTTTGAGTGCAGCCTGTGTCGTCCCACCCTCACAATAGAGCAATACTGGCCATGACGGAAGTGAAACCAGTACTTGATTTGTCTTTACCGGTGCTTGTTTGATTGCAGTCTGGACGTCCCGCCCTCCGGATAGAGTAATACTGGCCGTGACAGAAGGGACACCAGCAGTCGATTTGTCTTTGGCAGCGCTTGTTTGAGTGTAGCCTGTGACATCCCGCACTCCGGACAAAGTAATATTGGCCGTGATGGAAGGGACACCAGCAGTCGATTTGTCTTTGCCAGTGCTTGTTTGCCTGCAGCCTGTGACGTCCCACCCTCAGGATAGAACAATACTGGCCGTGACGGAAGAGACACCAGCAGTTGATTTGTCTTTGCCGGTGCTTGTTTGAGTGCAGCCTGTGACGTCCCACCCTCAGGATAGAGTAATATTGGCCATGATGGAAGGGACACCAGCAGTCGATTTGTCTTTGCCGGTGCTTGTTTGAGTGCAGCCTGTGACGTCCCTCCCTCGGGACAGAGTAATATTCGCCGTGATGGAAGGGACACCAGTAGTTGATTTGTCTTTGCTGGTGCTTGTTTGCCTGCAGCCTGTGATATCCCACCCTCAGGATAGACTAATATTAGCGGTGGCAGAGGGGACAGAAGTAGTTGATTTGTCTTTGCCAGTGCTTGTTTGAGTGCAGCCTGTGACGTCCCACCCTTCAGACAGAGTAATATTGACCATGACAGAAGGGACACTAGTAGTTGATTTGTCTTTGCCAGTGCTTGTTTGAGTGCAGCCTGTGACGTCCCACCCTCAGGATAGAACAATACTGGCCGTGACGGAAGGGACACCAGCAGTTGATTTATCTTTGCCGGTGCTTGTTTGAGTGTAGCCTTTAAGGTCCCGCCCACCGGACATAGTAAAATTGGCCGTGATGGAAGGGACACCAGCAGTCGATTCTTCTTTGCCAGTGCTTGTTTGAGTGTTGGCTGTGACGTCCCGCACTCCAGACAAAGTGATATTGGCCGTGATGGAAGGGACACCAGCAGTTGATTTGTCTTTGCCAGTGCTTGTTTGAGATCAGCCTGTGACGTCCCACCCTCAGTACAGATTTCAGAGGACACATAACGCCCCCTAATAGCAGCCTGGTTCACCACGACCTCCAAGAAGGCAGATGCTCCTGCAGACGTCTCGAAAAATGCTGGAGAAACGGCAAAACTACCAAAGACCAGAACACCTACAAGAACGCCATGACAGACTACCACCAACACATAAGAGCCACCAAGAGGACCTTTATCCGGAACAAAATCCTCACCAATGCCAGCAACTCAAAGGAACTCTTCAACGTCATACAGCAGTTCACCAAACCCCCCAGCGAAGCCAAGGATGTGACGCCGTCCCAGGACCTCTGCAACAAGCTCAGCTCCTACGTCCACCTGAAAATCAAGGCCCTGTACAACAACTTCAGCGAACAGACTTCTGAAATCACCCTCCCCTCCAGCAACGACAGCCAGCCCACCATCACCACCTAGACACCTGTCACCACCGAAGGCACCACCAGGACCATGAAGAGCACCCACTCAGGAGCCCCCACAGACCCCTGCCCACTGCACATCTTCCACAGAGCTGCCGCCGCCATAGTACCCGAACTACGCCGCACCATCAACGCCTCCTTCAAAACCGGCATTTTCCCCGATGACTGGAAACGGACAAAGGTCAAGCCTCTCCTCAAGAAACCCTCGGCTGACCCGACGGACCTGAAAAACTACCGGCCCATCTCTCTCCTTCCCTTCGCAGCCAAGGTCACCGAGAAATTCGTCAACGCCCAGCTGACCACCTTCATCGAAAAGAACTCCATCCTTGCCTCCTACCAGTCCGGATTCCGCAGTAACCACAGCACGGTGACCGCCCTCCTCGCTGCCACCGACGACATCCACATGCTACTCGACCAGGGCAACACAGCCGCCCTCATCCTGCTAGACCTCTCTGCAGCCTTCGACACCATCTTCCACCGCACTCTTGCAGCCAGACTCCACGACGCCGGCATACGGGGAACCGCCCTCGACTGGATCTGCTCCTTTCTCGCCAGCAGAACCCAGATGATGAGACTCCCAGCCTTCCTCTCTGAACCCACAGAGATCAACTGCGGAGTACCCCAAGGATCATTACTCAGCCCCACTCTCTTCAACATCTACATGGCCCCCCTCGCCGCCATCGTCAGACAGCATGGGCTCAGCATAGTATCCTACGCCAATGACACTCAGCTCATCCTCTCCCTCACGAAGAACGCCGAAGACATCAGACTCGGCTTCCAGAGAGGCATGAAGGACGTCGCAGCCTGGATGAGCAACAGCTGCCTAAAGCTCAACTCAGAGAAGACAGAGGTCCTCGTCCTTGGACCATCCCCCACTGCTTGGGACAACACCTGGTGGCCCTCCGCCCTCGGAAACCCACCTACCCCTGGCGGACCACGCCCGGAACCTCGGCATCATCCTAGACTCCTCCCTCACCACCTGCTTCAACTCCCTCCGGATCCTCCGCACGATCTTCAAGTGGATCCCCCCCCGAAGCCAGAAAGACCGTCACCCACGCACTCATCACCAGCAGACTGGACTACGGTAACGCCCTCTACGCTGAAATCAACAAATCCTTGCTACACAAACTCCAGACCATCCAGAACACTGCAGCCAGACTCTTCCTAGGCACCCCACGACATGAGTACATGACACAGTACCTACGAGACCTCCACTGGCTTCCCGTCGAGAAGAGAGTAACTTTCAAACTACTCACCCACGCCTTCAAATCCCTCCACAACATCGGACCCAAATACCTCAACGAACGAGTCTCTTTCCACGTACCCAAACGACACCTCTGCTCCACCAACCTCACCCTAGCAGGGACCCCGAGGATCCGCAGAACCAGAACTGGTGGAAGGGCCTTCTCCTACGTCGGGGCCAAGGCCTGAAACGAGCTCCCAGTCAACATCAGACGCTCACCTACCCTACACACCTTCAGGAAGTGCCTCAAGACCTGGCTTTTCGGCTGACCCGGAGCTGCACCCCAACCTCTCCCAGCGCCTTGAGACCCTCACGGGTGAGCAGCGTGCTTTAAAAAACCCCTGATTGATTGATTGATTGAGAGTAATGTTTGGCTGTGAAAGAAGGGACATTGACCATGACGGAAGGGACACAAGTAGTTGATTTGCCTTTGCCTTTGCCAGTGCTTGTTTGAGTGCAGCTTGTGACGTCCCACACTCAGGATAGAGCAATACTGGGAGTGACGGAAGGGACACCAGTAGTTGATTAGTCTTTGCCAGTTCTTGTTTGAGTTGTTAGAATTGAAATGTGTTTTTGCCATATTACTCGTATTTTACTTGGTATTATGTTAGCATTTATATAGCTATTTTATAATGCATACGCAATTAATAAGCACAGACGCTATGTAAGTTAGGTTGACATCTGTGCCACCATTTTACCTCTAGCAGACGCCATCTTGTATTATAATCGAAGCTGCTACGTGATCATTTACGAGAAATGGTCCTTGGTAAGTTTCGTTTCTCATAAAGCTGAATTTTGCTCATTAACGCATTCCTTTCCCATTAGATGAGGCCTTCTCCCACCTGTCTGGTGGGGAGGATAAGTCAGACGACCTTGGGCAGTAGATAGCTTGTACCAGGCTGTGGAATCGAAGCTTATGTTCTGTACCCCCATTGTATTACGACATCTATCAGTGTTTTTCCACAGTGGGCGGGTCTTTGTGGGCTCTGCAACATACATAATGTAACTTTATGCTTGATAGAGTCAGTCCCTCGTCCGCCATCATAGGAGGCTGTTCAGACTGGACTCCACTGCAGTGTAATTTGTGAATAAACCAGTTAGATTGCATTCTCTACTGTGTCATCGACTCTTTATTGTCTTGGACGGCTAGTGGAGGTCGAGAGTGACCCGGGTGACCCTAGTTGGGTCACTTCCTTCAGTTGGCCCCCGAACAGGTACTCCACCAGGTGACCCATCCCGCACGTAGTTGGGTCGTGTGGGGTCGGGGGTTACGTCCGGTCAGATGGGCGGATCGGGGATCCCCATACGATAGAGCCTGGTTCTCATGGCTGCCCCGCCTGTCTGATCGGCCGGCTCCTCGTCTAGTGGTCATCTCGGCTGGGGTCCTGAAAAGGTGAAACCCTTGGTTCTGACCGTTTGATCTGAAGAGCCGGCAGTGGAGAATACTCTTGTTTGACCTGGTGCACCAGGTGATTTTGTCTTGATTCTTGGAAAAGAAAATGGTGCCGTTTTGGTTAATTTGGTGGGTCTGCGGACCCTTGTGATACAGAGCGTTTTTTTTAAATGTTTTGCCAGGCCACTTGTTGAATTTGGCTTATTCTTGAAAAGGCCTGGGGCTGGAGCCTATCTTGTCTTGGTGCAGTCTGAGGACTGACTTGTCTTGACGCAGTCTGAGGACTGCTTTTTGAAAGTTCTTTGTGTATGCTTTCATTGCGCGTGTGTGTGTTGATTTGAGTGGATAGTGAATGTGTCTGATGCTAGGATGCCTTGTTGGAATAAAGTGTGGTGTCTGGGGTGCCACTGTTGTTCTGTGGAGCATCGGCTGGAGGAGAGGCAGCCTGCGCCTCCAGAAGGCACTCCGAATTTTGACATGTATGTGAAGCACGGTATTGGCCCTATTATGTTTCGTACATTATGGCACAAGTATACGAGGGACAATACTGAGCCTCAGTGGCCACTGGATGTTTCTTTTGATGAACAAAAATTGAATTCTTTACAGGACAAGTTATTTGCTAGAACAAGTAGGCAGTCTATGTTTGACACTTTACAGGTGTGGCAGAAGGAAGCTAAGCAGAGGCGTATAGGTGTCGAGAAGGAGTCTAGGAAGAAGGCAATGCAGACAGTGGTTCAGAAAGCTGTAGCTTATGATAGAGAGCAAACTGAAAAAGGTATTGAGGATGCAGATAGGAAGTTTCGATTACATGTAATAAGTCCTATGTTGTTCGAGAGGATGATGACCCCTTTGTGGAGGATCTGTTGGAAACTCGTCCCCAACCTCCCTATGCCCCGCAGAGGATATATCCTGTTGTTCCGACGTCTCCGTCCCCTGTTACTCCTTCGCCTGCCTCTGGTCTTTCTGTGCACTCGACTGTTTTGGCTCAAGCCCTGTTTGTCTCCCCTCCGTTGTCGCAAGCTGTGAGTGTGGCGTCTGTAGGCACCCCGCAGTGTCTGCTGTTTCTGCTCATGTTTCTCCTCCTTCTCTTACACCTACAACCCAGCCATTGCTAACTTTGTCCCCTGTATCTTTATCTCTCGTGTCTTCTCCAGACATTTCATCCTCAGTGTCGTGTAGTGTTGGGACACCGGTGCGTGGGTCGGACGGAGAGAATTGGGCGGCAGCACGAGCGAATAGAGCGGGTATTGATTCAATCTGATGTGGGTGAAGAGGAGAAAAAGATGGTAGCAAATCAGGCAGCGCAATGGGCTCGGAGTCCGATTTATAGTGTGGAGGATATATGGAGTGTGATGAGAGATTTTGAGCCATTTGTGCAGCAGCATGCCCTTCAGCATATGTCGGCTACATTGATTAGTTTGTGGGAACAGTGTTGTGGTGGTACAGCTCCTCAAATCATCTATGACATTCGAGACCACGTATATTCCACTGGTATGGCCCCTGCGGAAGTTTTCAGTAATGTTGGGACACTTCTTGGTTATCGAGATAGATTCCATCACCGAACCCTGACTAGTGTGTCCCAATTCCCAATGAGGGAGGTGCATCCTATTTTCCATCCCGAGATCCCAAAACAGGGTAACCAGAGAGGAGATGTGGTTCAACAGCGGGTAGCGGCTCATTTTCAGGAACAGTGGGTCTATACCCCATGGAAGAGAAGTGAGGTACTGGCTCTTAAGAGTCAGTTACTGGATCCTAGGAAGAACCCTATGGCGTATTATAAAGAGGCTGCCTCCTCGTCAGTTATGACCTTAGCAGATATTGAGATGTTTTTCGGGCTGTTGGTGCCGGTGGATATATGGAGGCAGGTGCATACGCAGGATCACAGGGTGGAATTGGGTGGCACATGGGCTGAGATTAAGGCATGGGATATGGAGCGGAAGCCCGGTGAAAAACCTAGGGCTGAGATCCTGCCTTTGCCGAGTCGTATCATCACCTATGTGCATTCTCTTATCCCACCCAGACGAGTAGATTGGGATAAGCTGACGGCATGTCATCAAAAGAAAGAGGAGAGTGTGTCTAATTGTTTTACTTGGTTCGAAGGGGTGTTCTTGGACTTCAGTGGGCAGGATTTGTCAATCGAAGGTGGTGGTCGTCTATTTATTAACAGGTTCGTTACGAATTTGCTTCCGGAGATCGCGGCTCGGTTGCAAGCTTCTGAGAGCACTTGGACTACCTCCTCCCCTTCGGTGATATTGAGTATGGCTCAGTACTATAAGCATTGAGAAAATGAGGAAAAGGACAGGGTCGAAAAGAAGAGTAAGGATTTGAAGACAAAGGTGTTGATGCAGCAGGGTGCAAGGGGGTCCGGAAGGGGACGAGACACTGGTCCGGCTCAGAGGTCGCAGGGTGCCAGTAGAGGTGGCGCACCCCTAGGGCCAAATCAGTATGCGTATTGTAAAAAGGAGGGACATTGGCGGAGTGAGTGTCCAGATTTGTTACAGAAAATTGCAGTACCCAGAGGGCGTGGTTCAAGCGGAAGGGGCCATGGTGAGGTTGGTCGAAATGAGGCTCAGGCTGGTGCATCCTTGCGGGGTCGTTCTGATCAGAACTATTTTGATGACCCCCCAAGGAAGATAGTACTATCACGATGATTATGATATGGATGAAGCTGCAGGGATGTCCTATAGATAGGACAGCCAGGGACAGGGAGGGGGACCAGTTCAAATTCCTGTAGATCAGCATGGTCCTTATGTCACAGCAGATTTGCATGGTTCGGCACAGAAATTTTTGGGTGGATACAGGCACAATGAATAGTTCTGTTTATCGTTTGCTGGTCCCCGGGGCAGCCCTGACTGGCCATAATAATGTTTCAATAGGTTTTTCAGGCGTACCGGTTGTGAGCCCCATTTCCCAACCTCTTGCTTTGACTGTTGGTCCTTTTACTGTGGACTCCCCATTTCTGTTGATGGCGAATTGTGGGGAAAATTTATTAGGATTGGATTTGTTGAAGAAGTTGCATGCTACCATTTATTGTTCCCCGGATGGTGTATATATCACTCTTGGACCTAATGTGGTAAGTGCAAAACAGTGTTTGGCAAAGGATGTCACTTTCTGTTGAATTTAAGGATGTGCTGTCCTCGTTGTGGGCCACAGGGGATACGGACGTAGAGTTGTTACAGATACCACCAGTTTCTATAAAGGTCAAGGATAATGCTGCTCTCCCTCGTATTCCCCAGTACAAAATATCACAGTCTGGGGAACGGGCTTTGATGCAGATTATGCAGTACCTGATCAAATCAGGAGTGGTTGAAGAGACAGTAGCGAATGTATGCAATAGCCCTATTCTCCCTATTCTTAAGAAGGCACCTTTGGATTCCCCTGATGCACATCCTGATGTCTATCGCTTTGTGATTGAGCTGCGGGAGGTCAATAAGATAGTAGTCCCTCAGTTTCCGGTAGTTCCAGACATTACTGTTCTCTTGACAATGACTCCTTCCAAAGCCAAATTCTTTTCTGTGATTGATTTCAAAAATGCTTTCTTTAGTATTCCTATTCATCCAGATAGCAGATATCTTTTCGGCTTTGCTCTGGCCGGTAGGAGCTTCCAATTCTGTCGAGCTCCTCAGGGGTACCCTGAAAACCCAGTATTTATAGCCAGGCCTTGAAAAGTCAGTTGGACTCTCTCTCTCTTGCCGCAGTTAATGTATTATTGCAATATGTGGATGACATTTTGATAGCCTCCGATACCGAAGAGGGTTGTCGGGATGCCACAGTCGGATGAATAATGCATTTGGCGAATAAAGGACATAAAGTGTCCCTTTCCAAGTTTCAATATTGTCGGCAGCAGGTCTCCTATTTAGGTCACCTGCTGTCGAAGGAGGGTCGGAGTCTGACACCTGAACGAGTTGATGCCATTGTCAAGATGCCTGTCCCTGTGAATCAGAGGGATGTGCATGCTTTCATAGGCATCACCTCGTATTGTCGACACTGGATACCCGCTTATTCTTTATTAATACAGCCCCTGCTTCGCCTAACAACAAAAGATGTGCATGAACCCTTGCCCTGGACGCATGAATGTCAGCATGCTTTTGAACAATTGAAAGTTGCGCTTTGCTCTGCACCTGTGCTTGGTACGCCTGATTATAAGAAGCCTTTCGTGCTGTACGTACACAAAACCGCCGGGTGTGCGCTTTCAGTGTTAACACAAGCCTTTGGAGGTAAGCAGAGGTAAGCAGAGGCCGTGTGCTTACTTTTCTGCTACAGAGCCCTACCGGGTTGTTTACGAGCCGGTCTCTATTCGACAATCAGCAGGGCTCGTCCTTAATCATGACATCACAGTAATGGTACCTCAAGCTGTGGATGTACTTTTGAACAAAACAAAGAAGCAGCACCTCACCAGTGCTCGTCTGACTGGTTATGAACTGACACTATTTGCACCTCATATTACTATCAAAAGATGTGGCACTCTGAACCCAGCCACGTTACTACCCCTCCCTTCGGAAGATAAGGACACGGATGTCCATGAATTTTTGTTCCGCACTGAAGAAGAGACAAAGGGACGGGTAGATGACGTTCCCTTATCTGACCCACAAGGGGAACTATATGTCAATGGCTCTTGTTTTAAATTAGAAATTCGAGAGAGGGACCCCTTTAGACCAAAGGTATAGGGCTCAAATGACCGTAAAAAAGAAGACTTCCTTTGGTGAGCAGGCTCCTTCTTGCCTGCTCACTCTAGCAATCCAAAAACTATCACACACACACCTATACAGAAGGGAGTCTGCTCGTAGACCCAAAGTTTAAACCACAAAATTGTGAAAAATATGTCTAATTTATTTTTGTATATTAAAAACATTTCATAATAAAACATGAATTAAAAACATTGACAAAAACATATGTTTCATATATAAGACTAAAAACAAAGTTTCAAATTGACATATCATATACAGATATGTATAAAAATATACAACATTACCATTAAATGTACAATAGAGAGTACAAAACAAGACAGTACACTTTGTCATAGACTATACATATCCGTGTTTGAAGAAATGTTTGGCTGTAGCCTGATAGATTATGACTCCTTTTCTATCTGCGGTTCCAGCCACTACACAGATTATGAAAACACAGCGTCGACGCGTTTCGATGGTAACCAGCTCTTTTAAACCATCTTTTTCAAGACCACATCATGCGACTCTCAGGGCCTTCTATGGTGCCTGTAATTGGTCCTAAACCTGTGTCAATAAACATATGAATGAATATCCATACCACATATACTAAAGATATACTACTACAATAGTTGCTTGCATGGAATATTCTGCAATTTTTTCTAAATAAAAACACATCATAGTATATATTAGACTTATGTATTTCTTAAATTTTGGGCCTAATAAAAAGCATGCAACCTAAGACGCCTAACCGACAACATCCATGCATCCACCTCAACCATTCTCGTTAACCTATGTCTCATTATCCTTTTGTTTACAATGGACACTGGCATCCTATTCTTTGGTGTTTGTTCACCCGGATGGGTCTATGGACATTGGCACCTCATCCTTATAACTCCATGGATAGAACCATCCTATTATTTCACGTTTATTTTAATAGAAAGTAGAAGCCCCAGGCTTATAGGCCATGGTGACTCTTAAAAAATGAAAAATAATGATTTATCTCTTAACCTCCTACATGTATGTAGGTTAGTAGGAATATATTCAGACATTATCTTTAATTTGTATCCTTCACAACTGTTTCAACAGCTTATCTCCATGATCAATAGAAGCTGTACACATCGCCCTATATGGTTGCAGTACACTGTGTCTCCTCCCCATGGACATTCTATAAAACATAGAGGGGATGACCCTCATCCTCTTTTTATTAACCTACTATACCCTCTTTCTCACCTTAGGTGAACTTTGTTGCCAGAGCTTCTGATGGTATTGCTGCAACGATACTTTATTCAGGATCCTAAGTGCGGAGCCTGTCACTCTCTTCAATTTAACCCGATCCAGTGCGAGATCTACGAGGTATAAAAAAATGTTTATATGAGACTGCATCAATAATTTAACTCCTCGTATTTACCCCCCTATAAGGGTCAATTCAGAAATGATACCTACCCTCAAGATCAGGAAGTGTCAGTTCGAATAGTCTTAACGTCTCTTTGTTAAGTCAATCGCTCTTTGCATAAGTTTTAAAATTAGTAGGGTACGATTTCATTGCTTTTAATCAATTAGGCTTACGAGATATAAAGAGGGGTATAGGGGAGAGAATACGAGAAGACTGTTGTAATTAAACAGATCATATTGCTATGTTCACAAAAACTGAGGTTTTTGAATTGCCCTTACCGTGCATATTAAATTTAAGTACATTATTCTATGCTTGTTTCCACTTGAAAATTAACGGTGGACCTCCCAGGGCCACTCTTGTTTGTTCTTAGTGCACGGTTAATAAAGCCCGATCTCCCAAGTGAAAATAGGTAAAAGCTCATGTCAAGTGATATGAAAAAAGCCAAGACTAAAGGACCGAAAATACACGGCTCCCTATGGGCAGTTCAACCCAGTGACCTTTATTTTTAACTAGTATGTTCTGTTATGGGGCCTCGAGCCGACATGATTCCGCCCGTGCCCTCAAGACATACCTTAAATCATTCTATCCGGCGTTCTCTCGCGTCATCGTACGCACTCTAAAACCTGGTTAAAACGGGTTTCCTCTCACTGGTCTTTCTTTTATAGTACCCCTCGTACTACTTAGCTAAGGAGTTTTTAATATACAAAAATAAATTAGACATATATTTTTCACAATTTATGGTTTAAACTTTGGGTCTATGACCAGACTCCCTTCTGTATAGGTGTGTGTGTGATAGTTTTTGGATTGCTAGAGTGAGCAGGCAAGAAGGAGCATAACACCAAAGGAAGTTTTCTTTTTACTGTCTTGTTTTAAATTGCCAGATGGCACCACTACAGCGACGTATGCTATTACCACGCTGCGCACTGTAGTTGAGACATTACGTATTCCTTACCAATCGGCGCAGGCTGCGGAGCTAATAGCCCTTTCGCGAGTGATCCAGCGCTAACAATAAAAAAAATTCTCCTATACGCTTTGGACATCCAGGTACAAATATCCCTCTTAAACACAACTATATCCATATGACGGTGGGGCCCATAACACCGCATATACATTCACTCTCTCATATATTCCCTGGATTTCATCCGTCCTTACCTAGGAGAATAAACAGTATAATGATTTGCTGGAAGGAGACGGGATACCTCTTTTCAAAACGACATAATATTTCTCATTGCTTTTAAGGTATTCCGCTCATTGGTCGATGGACCAACTAGTAGGAATCAGTTGATGGTGATTAAGACCAGCTCAATCACTATAAACCTTTAAACATTTACATTTATCATTGAGCTAAAGAACCACTGACTCGTTGTTTTAAAGATAATAAAGTTTATATAAATTTTAGAAGCATGAATAAGTTTCAGATTTATTATTCAGATTATTACATTTAGCATCATTATAAGAATACATTGAAATTGCAATGCATACCTATTAGATGGAAAATAAAGTTCATCACAGCAAGAACTCCCAAAGGATCTATCTATCTGTCCTGGAAAACAGGCCTTCTCGTTCCTTTCCCCTTCAGTTATTTTAAGCATAAAAGTCTAATAGTTCTAACTGGAAAAATCTATTAGGAGTAAAAAGGTTCTCCATAAGCAGCATCTTATGCTCAATTAAAAATATAAAATAGCAGCAGCATCAGCTCGTCAGCATCAGCAGCAGCAACTCCATACGCAGCTAACAGCAGCCCAAAAACAGCAAAAAAGCAGCTCTCCCAAAAGTCAGTCAACCCCTCCCCTCCAAGAGAAGGTCTTCTTATACCCTAATACTAGCTTACTAAGTGAAAATGTTACATCTTTATGGCGTGATTCTCTCTAATTGGTCCATTCGGGTCCGTATACATCTTATTATCAATATCCTTGTTTCAATCAGTTCTTTGTGGAAAGTTCATGCTTTCATAGTTTCTCACGGGTTCATGACATTACCCATCCGCTCTGGTAGTCCAAATTGTATCATTTTCCGATACTTTTAGGTTCAATCCTTCTTTTGTCTATTCATTTATTCACTGCGACTTCTCACGCTTCTTGCTGATCTTTCTTGGCACATGTTTACTCCACACGGTCATCACAGCCTTGACCATACTTTCATCCTAGGCTTTTGGAACGATCACATGATCCCTCTTGTTCACGGCCTTTCTCTCTTTTCATAACTTCACTCGCGCTTGCGTATTCTAGCTCATGGCGGCCATTTTATATCGCTGCTCAACAGGCCTAAGCGCACTATTATAAAGATAAACAAAACATAGTTAAGAATCAAGAATATAAACCCTTTCGTTTCCCTCCTGCCATTCTACGTACCCCAATTAGGTATTAACTAGCAAAAGCGACATATAAAGCCATCCCTTACTTACCACCGCTTTACTTTGCCACTACACGTTTTATTTTCAAAGCACAAACCATGCAGTTTATTATTCTATTAATACGCAAATATTAGACTTATGTTATCCACGTCAACAATTGTAAGTAATTAGTTTGCACATAAATAGCGTGTTACATTTAACCCTTTACATGTAACATACATGGTTGGTTATTTACTAAGACGAACTCGTGTGTTACTTATTTTACGTAAATATTAGGAGGTTAAAAATTTTTCATTTACCCTCCTCCATCACGAGCATGTGAATTAGGTGAAGGACTGGCTGTCAACATTTACACTGACAGCCAGTATGCCTTCGGGGTGGCCCATAATTTCAGGCGACTCTGAGCAGAGAGAGAATTTTTGACTTCACATGGCACTAAGATTCAGCATGGTCCATTGATAGAGAGGCTTTTAACAGCCTTGACCCTTCCCAAACGATTAGCAATGGTGAAGTGTGGTGCTCATAAAGCAATTACTGATGATGCGGAGAGAGGAAATGCGTTTGCAGATCAGATATCAAAAGAGACAGCCAGGTCGAAAATAACGAAAACGTTTGTGGCAGGTCCTGCTAGATGGGTACCAGATGTTACTATGTTTGAAAATTCACTAGAGAGTGTCAAAGAAATACAGAGTGAGGCAACAGTTGAGGAGTTGGCAGTGTGGCAGGAGAGTACAGGGCGTTTAGATGACGAAGGGTGCTGGACTGATAAATCCGAAAAACAAAGATGGATGTTACCGGATGCATATGTATTTCCTGTAGTGACAATGGCACATGGTCCAGCTCATATTAGTGCAAAGGGAATTTGCAAGCTATTGGATCCTGTGTGGCGAAATGACAATATCCCGAAAGTTGCTGCCCATTTGGTGAAACACTGTATGATTTTTTGAAGCACAATCCTGGAAAAGGTACCCATACACCTTTTGGGAATTTTGTGCCACCTTCCTTCCCTTTCGAGGTTCTCCAGACGGATTATATTGAAATGGAACGAGTCAATAATTTGAAATATGTGCTAGTGGTTGTTTGTGCATTTAGTAAATGGATTGAGGCTTACCCAACTAAGGAGAACACAACCATAGCGACCGCAAAGGCTCTTATTAAGGAGTTTTTCCCACGCTACGGCTTGCCCTGTTTGATTTGGAGTGACAACGGAAGTCACTTTAATGCAAAAGTGATCCTGTTGGTGTGCGATGGTCTGCACATCAAGCAAAAATTTCATGCAGCAAATCATCCTCAGTCAGCAGGTTTCGTTGAGAAGTACAATGGTACTCTCAAGCTAAAATTGGCAAAGATTAAGGAAAGTACTGGATTGCAATGGCCAGATGCATTACCCCTTGCTCTATTGTCCTCCAGAATGACAGCCCATTCTAGGACAGGATTATGGCCTTATGAGGTGGTCTTCGGCCGTGCCGCAAATGTGTGGGGCGTCCCTAGACCGAAAAGGTTTTCTGAAATTGAGTATCCTCGGCTTGTCGATTATTTGTATGACCTCTATAAAAGCTTGCGTTCTATCCACCAACAGATATCTGAAGCTTTGCCTCCAGCACCTGAGGGGCCCGGGCACACCATACAGCCTGGTGATTACATTTTAATTAAGAATTTCCAGAGACGAGACAGTTTGGAGCCCAGTTGCAAGGGACCATATTTGGTGCTTATCGCGACAAGGACGGCGGTGAAAGTGGACGTCCGAAAGAATTGGATACATTCATCACATTGTCGGCGAGTTCCACTCCCTCTCCCCTACGATAATTGGGTTTGCGATGGAATAGGGGATCACGAGACGGAGAAGGTTCCACATTTTGTTCCTTTTTCTGATGCCCAACTGATTTGGGCGCAGACGGAGTAGAATTGTGCTGTTTTGAATGCGGCAGCCCGCCCCCCCCCCCCCAGGAATAAGGGCTGCCCAGGCCTCCTCTTCATCTGACCTACAGGAGCCTGAGTCTCAGTCCCCGACACCCCCTGAATTTCAGATTCTTCTTCGTGATGAGACAGTGCCTGGAGTAGCAAGGTACAATTTGCGTCCTCGACGGAAGGATAGTGCACCAAAAGAAAGATTAGTGAAAATGCCCCTTGTTTATGTTTTTTCTGATTAGACTAGGGATCAGGAGATTGGTGCACTGCCTGTGGTGCAGGACAGGATAAGCTGAGGGTATTTTCCAAAGGAGGGAGAGTGCCCTATCCTGAGAACAGTGAACATTTGCTGATGGGCTGCAACAGTGTGGCTCCACCGTGAAGTGCTCAATAGGACCACCGAGGATTGTCTGTCGGGGAGGTTTGAGACGGACCCTGATCTTTTTGACGTTTTCTTTGTCTTTTTTGTGTCCTCCCCATCGTTGGCTCCATTACATGGCATCTCTCTCTTGTGATTCTATTTGCAATGTATCTGTTTGGTCGTCCCGTTGCAGAAGATGAGCAGCCTTTTGTCGCCCAGCGACCGGGGCAGATAGGTTTTGATTGGTTGCTCAGGAAGAAGGTGTCCTGTGCTGTTTTCATCCTGCTGTTCTTATTGGTGGGAGGGGGGGATGTTCTGGGTATTGGAGTGTTCTGGTGATACCCCATTGTGTGTTTTATATCAGATTGTCCCTTCAGATCATAGTAAAAGAGCTATGCAAAGTAATGTTTTCTTAGACACACACAGGAAATTTTTCGGAGATAACACAGCTTGTTATCCCACTGATTCCATTATAAGTTTAGCAACTGCTTATCCATTATCATTGGTGAACTATACATACGTTCGTCCTCACCACTTTGTAGAGATAAAGGGTGAATTTGGTATGGGATATCCCGGCCCTTGCTTGTATTATAGAAAACCAAGAGGGACAGGGTACCCAGGTTGCACCCCTGATATGTATTGTGATCATCTGTATATGAGAAAACAAAACGTCACTCTAACAGGTTGGCATTATCAGGATCTGAGAGTTCGTATCCAGCGTGCTGCCCAATAATCAATGGAACAGACGCTTACCTGTATCTAAATTGTTCTGGATTAATGTTGTACAAGAATATAATGCCTTTAGGAAGGAAGAATGATCCCAGTATGAAGGGAATGAATACCAGATATGTTCCAGTAGATTATCAAGGTCCGCTTTATGCACACACAGGTTTCTATTTTCTATCTAATGGTACATACTCCAATACATACAACGGCACCGAGGATGTGGCTTTTGGAATGCTGTTGCCTCTTGGGGTACCGTGCAAGTATAGTAAAGCAAATACGAGATGGGTCAAAAGGACATTGACCAAAGAATTTTTGTGAGGGTGTTACAGATTTGGAAGTCAATAATTACAGCAATGGTATCACTTTTGGATATATACTTTCCTCTATCATTCCATTCGGTGGTACCGCCATGGCCAGGGGTGAACGAGCTAGAGAGTACTTTGGGTGTAAATTGCAAATTCTGTCTAAGTCTACTGTAGCAGCTTTACTTGACATCACCACTCAGAAAGTATGCGCATATACTCTGAGCAAACAAGATATGCGGTTGATTTTATCTTGGCTAAGAGCGTTGGTGCATGCGCAATAATAGGAGAGCAGTGTGTGGTCGGTATCACGAATCTGGAAATGAATATCACTCAGCATATTCTAGACATCTTGGAAAATGTACGGGGAATGGAGAGTGGTAATCTGAGTTGGTCTTTGTTTGGTGGTTGGGGTTGGATTCTAGAAAAGGTGATATATTTCATTGTACTCTTACTTTGTTGCTGTGTTCTGATTCAGTGCCTTCCTTTATGCTGCTCGTACTGTGCTACTTATCTCTCTCCCAAAAGGATTTCAGTTCATAATACTAATGCAACTATAATGCTCCAAAAGGAGATCAATACTATTATGCAAATTGATGAAGGTGTTTTTGGTTCAACTACTTCTCTTGCAGGTTCTATTCCTGATGTTACGTGTACTGATGTTTAGCGTTATTTTCACTCATATGTTTGCTATGCACATATACATACATCCGTACACATGTTGTTGCTTGTATTTTTTTATTTTTTATTATTGTCTCCTCCTGTAGAATTGTAAATACCCTAACCTGATAGCGCAAATAAATGAGCTTATAAATGCTTAAAGGAGGGTCTGTTAGAATTGAAACGTGTTATTGCCATATTAATCGTATTTTACTTGGTATTATGTTAGCATTTATATAGCTACTTTATAATACATTCTCTTATGCATACGCAATTAATAAGCACAGACGCTATGTAAGTTAGGTTGACATCTGTGCCACCATTTTACCTCTAGCAGACGCCATCTTGTATTATAATCGAAACTGCTACTCGATCATTTACGAGAAATGGTCCTTGGTAAGTTTTGTTTCTCATAAAGCTGAATTTTACTCATTAACGAATTCCTTTCCCATTAGATGAGGCCTTCTCCCACCTGTCTGGTGGGGAGGATAAATCAGATGACCTTGGGCAGTAGATAGCTTGTACCAGGCTGTGGAATCGATGCTTATGTTCTGTACCCCCATTGTATTACGACATCTATCAGTGTTTTTCCACAGTGGGCGGGTCTTTGTGGGCTCTGCAACATACATAATGTAACTTTATGCTTGATAGTCAGTCCCTCGTCAGCCATCATAGGAGGCTGGTCAGACTGGACTCCACTGCAGTGTACTTTGTGAATAAACCAGTTAGATTGCATTCTCTACTGTGTCATCGACTCTTCATGGTCTTGGAAGGCTAGTGGAGGTCGAGAGTGACCTGGGTGACCCTAGTTGGGTCACTTCCTTCAGAGTGCAGCCTGTGGCATCCCACCCTCTGGACAGAGTAATACTGGCAGTGACGGAAGAGACACAGGTAGTCGATTTATCTTTGCCAGTGCTTGTTTGAGTGCAGCCTGTGACATCCCACCCTTCGGACAGAGTAATACTGGCTGTGATGGAAGGGACACCAGCAGTTGATTTGTCTTTGCCGGTGCTTGTTTGAGTGCAGCCTGTGACATCAAGCCCTCGGGACAAAGTAATACTGGCCGTGACGGAAGCAACACCAGTAGTTGATTTGTCTTTGCCGGTGCTTGTTTGAGTGCAGCCTGTGCCGTCCCATCCTTAGGATAGAACAATACTGGCCATGACGGAAAGGACACCAGTACTTGATTTATCTTTGCCGGGGCTTGTGTGACTGTAGCCTGTGATGTCCCACCCTTCTGACAGAGTAATATTGACCATGACGGAAGGGACACCAGTAGTTGATTCGTCTTTGCCGGTGCTTGTTTGACTGCAGCCTGTGACGTCCCGCCCTCAGGAAAGAGCAATACTGGCCGTGACGGAAGGGACATCAGTAGTCGATTTGTCTTTGGCAGTGCTTGTTTGAGTGCAGCCTGTGACGTCCCGCCCTCGAGACAGAGTAATATTGGCATGATGGAAGGGACACCACCAGTCATTTGTCTTTGCCAATGCTTGTTTGAGTGCAGCCTCTGACGTCCTGCCCTCAGGATAGAGTAATGTTGGCCGTGGCAGAAGGGACACCAGTGGTTGATTTGTCTTTGCTGGTGCTTGTTTGAGTGAGGCCTGTGACGGCCCACCCTCAGGATAGAGTAATGTTGGCCGTGGCAGAAGGGACACCAGTAGTTGATTTGTCTTTGCCAGTGCTTGTTTGAGTGCAGCCTGTGACGTCCCACCCTCAGGAAAGAGCAATACCGGCCATGACGGAAGGGACACCACCAGTCATTTGTCTTTGCCGATGCTTGTTTGAGTGCAGCCTGTGACTTCCTGCCCTCAGGACAGAGTAATATTGAGCGTGATGGGACACCAGGAGTAGATTTGTCTTTGCTGGTGCTTGTTTGAGTGCAGCCTCTGACGTCCTGCCCTCAGGATAGAGTAATGTTGGCCGTGGCAGAAGGGACACCAGTGGTTGATTTGTCTTTGCTGGTGCTTGTTTGAGTGAGGCCTGTGACGGCCCACCCTCAGGATAGAGTAATGTTGGCCGTGGCAGAAGGGACACCAGTAGTTGATTTGTCTTTGCCAGTGCTTGTTTGAGTGCAGCCTGTGACGTCCCACCCTCAGGAAAGAGCAATACTGGCCGTGACGGAAGGGACACCACCAGTCATTTGTCTTTGCCGATGCTTGTTTGAGTGCAGCCTGTGACTTCCTGCCCTCAGGACAGAGTAATATTGAGCGTGATGGGACACCAGCAGTAGATTTGTCTTTGCCAGTGCTTGTTTGAGTTCAGCCAGTGATGTCCCGCCCTCAGGACAGAGCAATACTGGTGTGACGGGAGGGCACCAGTAGTTGATTTGTCTTTGCCAGTGCTTGTTTGAGTGCAACCAGTGATGTTCCACCCTCAGGACAGAGTAATGTTGGCCGTGACAGAAGGGACACCAGTAGTTGATTTGTCTTTGTCAGTGCATGTTTGAATGCAGCCTGTGACGTCCCACCCTCAGGATAGAACACTACTGACCGTGAGGGAAGGGAGACCAGTAGTCGATTTGTCTTTGCCAGTGCTTGTTTGAGTGTAGCCTGTGACGTCCCACCCTCAGGATAGAGTAATGTTGGCCGTGACAGAAGGGACACCTGTAGTTGATTTGCCTTTGCCAGTGCTTGTTTGAGTGCAGCCAGTTATGTCCCGCCCTCAGGACAGAGCAATACTGGAGTGACGGGAGGGCACCAGTAGTTGATTTGCCTTTGCCAGTGTTTGTGCGAGTGTAGCCTGTGCACTCTCTCCTCCGCTGCCAACAGCTCTCAGTTCCTGTCCTCTCACGGTGCTCGTTTCCAGCCTCCGACGTTACTGAAGTTCAGTTGAAAATGTAGTTCTATTTATTTATTTATGCGTTTTTATATAGCGCGGACTTTACCCGAAGGTGTCAGAGCGCTTCACAATAGGAACAGTGACGTTACATGAGGAGAAAACTACAAGTGAGCAAAATACAAAAGCAAGCGTTCTACAGGAGTCCGGCACATAGTTGACGAAAAGGTGCGTCAGAGCTAAGGCCGGGCCGTCGGGATTGTCCGTGTCTGTCACAAGGACTGACTGACAGTTGCCGCGGCAGCGCACAGGGCACGCACAGCGAGGCCCCGCCCACAAGGGCAGACTATTAAATTGGAGATCCCGCTCTATGCTAATCACTAGCAGAGCTCAGGGCTCCCATTGGTTTCGGCGACAAAGGTAGCTTCGCTTCTCGAAGTTGGAGGCTCCGCCTAGCACAGGTATTCGCACTCCCGGCTCCTCTCCATCCGTTGAAGCCTCATCACCATTGGGTCCGAGCGGAGGATACAGTGACGCCGCCCCAGCCCCTCCGACATGAGCCTCCTGCGCTGCCTCCTCCCGCTGCCTCGGGCTCCTGCGGGGGGAGGAGCCCCGGGGGCCCCAGGGTGAGTGTCAGGGACCCTGGAGTGACCCTGAATGGGAGGGAGGGAGACCCCTGGGTGGTTGTCAGGGACCGTGGGTGGAAAGGAGACCCCCGGGAGAGCCCTCGGGAGAACCCTAGGTGGGAGGGAGACCCCCGGGTGAGTGTCGGGGACCCTGAGCGCTGGAGGTGCAGTGACGCCCCCCGGCCCCTCCGACATGAGCCTCCTGCGCTGCCTCCCGCTGCTCTGCTGCCTCGGGCTCCTGGGTGAGTGTGAAGGAACCCTCGAGGGAACCTAAGGTGGGAGACCCCCGGGTGGATGTGATGGACCCTGGGTGGGAGGGAGACCCCCGGGTGAATGTGATGGACCCTGGGTGGGAGGGAGACCCCCCGGGTGAATGTGATGGATCCTGGGTGGGAGGGAGACCCCGGGTCAGTGAGAGGGAGACCCTGGGTGGGAGGGAGACCCCTGGGTGAATGTGATGGACCCTGGGTGGGAGGGAGACCCCTGGGTGAATGTGATTGGCCCATTGGTGGGAGGGAGACCCCTGGGTGAATGTGATGGACCCTGGGTGGGAGGGAGACCCCCCGGGTGAATGTGATGGATCCTGGGTGGGAGGGAGACCCCCGGGTGAATGTGATGGACCCTGGGTGGGAGGGAGACCCCCCGGGTGAATGTGATGGATCCTGGGTGGGAGGGAGACCCCCGGGTGAATGTGATGGATCCTGGGTGGGAGGGAGACCCCGGGTCAGTGAGAGGGAGACCCTGGGTGGGAGGGAGACCCCCGGGTGAATGTGATGGATCCTGGGTGGGAGGGAGACCCCCGGGTCAGTGTGAGGGACCCTGGGCGGGAGGGAGACCCCCGGGTGGATGTGATGGACCCTGGGTGGGAGGGAGACCCCCGGGTGAATGTGATGGATCCTGGGTGGGAGGGAGACCCCCGGGTCAGTGTGAGGGACCCTGGGTGGGAGGGAGACCCCCGGGTGAATGTGATGGATCCTGGGTGGGAGGGAGACCCCCGGGTCAGTGTGAGGGACCCTGGGTGGGAGGGAGACCCCCGGGTGAATGTGATGGATCCTGGGAGGGAGGGAGACCCCGGGTGAATGTGATGGATCCTGGGTGGGAGGGAGACCCCCGGGTCAGTGTGAGGGAGACCCTGGGTGGGATGGAGACCCCCGGGTGGATGTGAGGGACCCTGGGTGGGAGGGAGACCCCCGGGTGAATGTGATGGACCCTGGCTGGGAGGGAGAACCCCGAGTCAGTGTGAGGGACCCTGGGTGGGAGGGAGACCCCCGGGTGAATGTGAGGGACCCTGGGTGGGAGGGAGACCCCCGGGTGAATGTGATGGATCCAGGGTGGGAGGGAGACCCCGGGTCAGTGTGAGGGAGACCCTGGGTGGGAGGGAGACCCCCGGGTGAATGTGATGGACCCTGGGTGGGAGGGAGACCCCCGGGTCAGTTTAAGGAACCCTGGGTGAGATGACATCCCTCCACCCCCTCTCGTGCGTTCCGTGTGAGGCAAGACCCTCATATAGCGCCTCCGCGAACCTATCACCTCATGAAGCGCTCGGAGGGTGCCTTGGGTACGGCGAGGCGCTTTATGCAGCACGGAGGTAGGACCGCCGCCCCAGCCCCTTCTGCTCCTGGTGGGAGGAATCCTGGAGGACGGCGGTGTGCGGACAAATATTAGAGGGACCTTGTCTCAACATTTCATGTTCCGCAAACTTTCCCACTTTTTAAAAAGAAATATAATATTTTACAAATCTCGAACCAACACCTGTTTGTGTTTTTCTGTGTCTTTACGTGAAAGTGTTTCGCTAATAATGTGAGGGGAGCCCCGGCTGAGAGGGGCGGGGCTTGGTCAGTAAGACTGGGGGGGAGGGGGGTGGTGGCTTCAGGTGCCCCAACAATGAGGCCGGCACGTAATGTTGAAATGTGTTGTGACAAGCAGGGCGCACGAGAGGGGCTTAAGGGGAAGTTGAGCGGGAGAGGAATGCGACCCGTTGGGGCACTAAGTGAGAAATCACATTATTTTGTGAAATAACCAACATTTCTCAAGTTTTTCCAAACCGAGAAAAGGAGTGTGTGTGTGTGTGTGTGTGTCTGTGTGTAAAACTTCAGGTGAAACCTGACAACCACCTCACTCACCAGACTGAAAGCACCTGTACCAAACTATTCATCAAAACATATACATTTATTAGCGGGATGTAACACACAACCCCCCCCGCCCCAAGCTACGCCCCTGCCGGCTGTGTGTGAAGGGAGCCTCTGGATAAATGTGAGGGTAGCCCCGGCTGAGTGTGAGGGGGCCTCTGGATAAATGTGAGGGTAGCCCCTGCTGAGTGTGAGGGGGCCTCTGGATAAATGTGAAGGTAGCCCCGGCTGAGTGTGAGGGGGCCTCCGGATAAATGTGAAGGTAGCCCCGGCTGAGTGTGAGGGGGCCTCCGGATAAATGTGAAGGTAGCCCTGGCTGAGTGTGAGGGGGCCTCCGGATAAATGTGAAGGTAGCCCCGGCTGAGTGTGAGGGGGCCTCCGGATAAATGTGAAGGTAGCCCCGGCTGAGTGTGAGGGGGCCTCCGGATAAATGTGAAGGTAGCCCTGGCTGAGTGTGAGGGGGCCTCCGGATAAATGTGAGGGTAGCTCCGGCTGAGTGTGAGGGGGCCTCTGGATAAATGTGAGGGTAGCCCCGGTTGAGTGTAAGGGGACCCCGGCTAAGCCTGGTGGAGTCAATGGCGTCCACCGCAGCGCCCTAAAACCCTCCGCAGCGTAGAGTGCTTGGCCGAGGCACTTGATCACGCTCCGTCATATCTGGACCCTCCCCCCCCACCGAGATCCTGGCAGTAGCAGTGCTCGGTACTTGAAATGGAAACATAGAAGTGCAGGAACCCTATACCAGAGTACCTGCTTGTTTCAGAGAAGTGCAGATCCTGCACCAGAGTACCTGCTTGTTTCAGAGAAGTGCAGATCCTGCACCAGAGTACCTGCTTGTTTCAGAGAAGTGCAGATCCTGCACCAGAGTACCTGCTTGTTTCAGAGAAGTGCAGATCCTGCACCAGAGTACCTGCTTGTTTCAGAGAAGTGCAGATCCTGCACCAGAGTACCTGCTTGTTTCAGAGAAGTGCAGATCCTGCACCAGAGTACCTGCTTGTTTCAGAGAAGTGCAGATCCTGCACCAGAGTACCTGCTTGTTTCAGAGAAGTACAGGTCCTGCACCAGAGTACCTCCTTGTTTCAGAGAAGTGGAGGTACCCTGTACCAGAGTACCTGCTTGTTTCAGAGAAGTGGAGGTACCCTGTACTCTGGAGGTACCCTGTACCAGAGTACCTGCTTGTTTCAGAGAAGTGGAGGTACCCTGTACCTGAGTACCTGCTTGTTTCAGAGAAGTGCAGGTACCCTGTACCAGAGTACCTGCTTGTTTCAGAGAAGTGCAGGTCCTGCATTAGAGTACCTGCTTGTTTCAGAGAAGTGCAGGTACCCTGTACCAGAGTACCTGCTTGTTTCAGAGAAGTGCCGGTACTCTCCAATTAAAAGCAGTAGGTCTCACTTGACAAGTGCAGGTACTCTCCAATTAAAATAAAACATTGGTGGTACTCAGCACCGGACAGTACTGGCCCATTTAAAGCACTAGTATTGCTCTTACCACCCTCGCCAACACCTCCCTGACCGTGACCCCTCACTCGCCGCCTGGCCCCCCTCACTCGCCTCCCTGACCGTGACCCCTCACTCTCCCCTTGGACCACCTACCTTGCTTCCCAGACCCCTTGCCAACACCTCACTGACGTCGCTGACTCCTCCCTCGCCCCCTTTGACTCCTCCCTCGCCCCCTTTGACTCCTCCCTCGCCCCCTTTGACTCCTCTCTCGCCCCCTTTGACTCCTCTCTCGCCCCCTTGGACCCCCTCACTCACCACTCTGGACCCCCTCACTCACCACCCTGGACCCACTCACTCGCCCCCCTGAACACTCGCTCGCTTCCCTGACCTGCCACTCGCCCCCATGCCTCCCTCGCCCCCCTGACCCCTCCCTCGCCCCCCTGACCGCTCACTCGCCCCCCAGGCCTCTCACTCGCCCTCCTGAACACTCACTCGCTTCCCTGACCTGTCATTCACCCCCACGCCTCACTCGCCCCCTGACCTCTCACTCCCCTTGCTGACCCCTCACTGCCGTCACCGACCCACCCCCCGCCCCCTTGACCCCTCATTCGCCTCCCTGCCCCTCATTCGCCTCCCTGACCCCTCATTCGCCCCTTGAACCCTCCCTCGCCTCCCTGATCCCTTCCTCCCCCCCCCCCTGGATCTCCCCTTGCCTCCCCTGACCGCGACCCCCTCGCTCTCCTCCCTGACCGCGGCCCCCTCGCTCGCCTCCTGGGCCCCCTCACTCACCTCCTGGAACCCCTCACTCTCCCGAACACTCACTCGCTTCCCTGACCTGTCACTTGCCCCCACGCCTCACTCACCCCCTGGACCCCCTCCCTCGCTTCCCTGACCCCTCACTCCCCTCACCAACACCTCACTGCCGTTGCCCCCTTGACCCCTCCCTCACCCCCTTGACCCCTCCCTTGCCCCCTTGAACCCTCCCTCGCCCCCCAGATACCGCCCTCGCCTCCCAGACCCCTCCCTCGCCCCCGATCTCCTTTCACCTCCCTGACCCTTCACTCGCCCCTTTGACCCCTCCCTCGCCTCCCTTGACCCCTCCCTCGTCCCCCCCGGATAGCCCCCTCGCCTCCCTGACCCCTCCCTCTCCCCCCGATCTCCCCTCACCTCCCTGACCCCTCCCTCGCCTCCTGAACCCCCTCCTTTGCCCCCTTGACCCCTCCCTCGTCTCTGCTGAAGCCCCGAGAGACCAGAAGCTGTCAGAGCTCTAACTGCTGTTCAACGAGCCACGTCCTTGGTGCCAATATCGGCACCACACTCCCATCACACATACAGCAATCTCCTGATGAAATAAACACACAAGACACCTTTTTCATGGAGAAACTTGCTGCAGGTTTATTTGCATACCAAAATATGCCAACATGGTGGGTCAGCTTACGGGCGATCCAAGGGCAGGCAGCCGCTCTGCCGCCTGCCCGCCTGATGAGCCAAATTACACCGTGGCCGTCGCCAATCGGTGCTTACCAATTCTGGGGGAGGGTTTACCCCTTCCCACCTGTGGACCGCCAGTCCACCCATCTACTCACGCCCCTTGAGGGGGGCGGAGCGTATCCAGGAAGCCCCCGGTTGCTCAGGTTTACAACCGCCCGTAGGACTAACGGGGCGCCGTCGTTCCTCCAGGGTCCACCGCGAGGACCGTCTGGGGATATTTGGCCTTTGCACCCTTGTTGTGCTCCTGAATAGGGTACCCCTCTGTACCTTACAGCCTCTGGAACGCCCTGTAACTCTGCCTGCAACACAAAACAACAAGTTAACAGCCTCTCCCACCTACCCCCTGTATATACGCCGGGGAGAGGTGTGGCGCCGCGGCCAGGGCGACTGACGCTGGATGCTGGGGATCACGGTTCGATCCCTGGCTCCGGCGGCAGGGGTCTGCCCAGCACCATGCAACTCTGGGCAATAGCTCGCTTAATCTTCCCAACGGCCCCCAGCGCCGAGAGACCCCTTCGGGGGTGATTCGTGCGCTATACAAGTACTGGACTTACTTACTTACTTACTTAAGCGGTAGGGAGGGAAACGGCGTGCAGGGTTGCCAAAAAAGAGCACGCCAGGTGGGCGGGAGAGGTACTTATACCTGGCACCCTGTCCACCAGCGCGCCGGAAATGACACAGGGCGCACCGGACCCATAGAAAGCCCAGAGAGACCAGAAGCTGTCAGAGCCCTTACTGCTGTTCAACGAGCAGTCCTGATGTCCCCTCACACTACAGCCTTATCTCACGCCTACATTTCCCTGTTAAACTACTGAAAACCTCCTAATGCTCCACTTCGGTCCCTCTTGGGCAGTAGTCCTCTCTTGGACCCTTACTAACGGGCTTTAGAACTCCCCACAGCTTGATTGGCGACCTCGATTCACAAGAGCTACATCCTTCCCTAGCGCCTCCTGGCAGAACAGAACCTTCCCAGCGCCTGCTGGCAGCACAGAACCTTCCCAGCGCCTGCTGGCAGCACAGAACCTTCCCAGCGCCTGCTGGCAGTACTGCACCTTCCCAGCGCCTGTGGGGCAGTGCAGCCCCTTCCCCTTTCCCTAGCGCCTGGGGGCAGTGCAGCCCTTCCCTAGCGCCTGGGGGGCAGTGCAGCCCTTCCCTAGCGCCTGGGGGGCAGTGCAGCCCTTCCCTAGCGCCTGGGGGGCAGTGCAGCCCTTCCCTAGCGCCTGGGGGGCAGTGCAGCCCTTCCCCTTCCCTAGCGCCTGGGGGGCAGTGCAGCCCTTCCCCTTCCCTAGCGCCTGGGGGGCAGTGCAGCGCTTCCTAGCGCCTGCATGCAGTGCCACCCTTGCTCCCCTCCCTAGCACCTGCGGGCAGTGCAGCCCTTGCTCCCCTCCCTAGCAGTGCAGCCCTTCCCTAGCACCTGCGGGGCCGTGCCGCCTTTCTCTCCCTAGCGGCAGTGCAGCCCTCCCCTAGCGCCTAGGGGCAGTGCAGTCCTTCCCCCTCCCCTAGCGCCTAGGGGGCAGTGCAGTCCTTCCCCCTCCCCTAGCGCCTAGGGGGCAGTGCAGTCCTTCCCCCTCCCCTAGCGTCTCCGGGGCAGTGCATCCCTTTCCCCTCCCCTAGCACCTGGGGGGCAGTGCATCCCTTTCCCCTTCCCTAGCGCCTGGGGGGCAGTGCATCCCTTTCCCCTTCCCTAGCGCCTGGGGGGCAGTGCATCCCTTTCCCCTCCCCTAGCGCCTAGTGGGCAGTGCATCCCTTTCCCCTCCCCTAGCGCCTAGTGGGCAGTGCATCCCTTTCCCCTCCCCTAGCGCCTAGGGGGCAGTGCATCCCTTTCCCCTCCCCTAGCGCCTGGGGGGCAGTGCATCCCTTTCCCCTCCCCTAGCGCCTGAGGGCAGTGCCGCCCTTGCTCCCCTCCCTAGCGCCTGCGGGCAGTGCAGCCCACCCCTTCCTAGCACCTGCAGGCAGTGCAGCCCTTGCTCCCATCCCTAGCAGTGCAGGCCTTCCCCATCCCTAGCGCCTGCGGGGCAGTGCCGCCTTTCTCTCCCTAGCGTCTCCAGGGCAGTGCAGCCCCTCCCCTAGCGCCTAGGGGGCAGTGCAGCCCTTCCTAGCGCCTGCATTCAGTGCCTCCCTTGCTCCCCTTCCCTAGCGCCTGGGGGGCAGTGCAGCCCTTCCCAAGCTCCTGGGGGGCAGTGCATCGCTTCCTAGCGCCTGCATGCAGTGCCGCTCTTGCTCCCCTCCCTAGCAGTGCAGCCCTTCCCTAGCACCTGCGGGGCAGTGCTGCCTTTCTCTCCCTAGCGTCTCTGGGGCAGTGCAGCCCTCCCCTAGCGCCTAGGGGGCAGTGCAGCCCTTCCCCTCTCCTAGCGCTTAGGGGGCAGTGCAGCCCTTCCCCTCTCCTAGCGCCTGGGGGGCAGTGCAGCCCTTCCCCTTCCCTAGCACCTGGGGGGCAGTGCAGCGCTTCCTAGCGCCTGCGGGCAGTGCAGCCCTTCCCTTCCTAGCGCCTGCAGGTTGTGCAGCACCTCCCCCCGCCACCTCCCTTCCTAGCGCCTGCAGGTTGTGCAGCACCTCCCCCCGCCAACTCCCTCCCTAGCACCTGCGGGCAGTGCAGCCCTTGCTCCCCTCCCTAGCAGTGCAGCCCTTCCCTAGCGCCTGCGGGGCCGTGCCGCCTTCCCCCTCCCCTAGCACATAGGGGGCAGTGCAGCCCTTCCCCCTCCCCTAGCGCATAGGGGGCAGTGCAGCCCTTCCCCCTCCCCTAGCGCATAGGGGGCAGTGCAGCCCTTCCCCCTCCCCTAGCGCCTGCGGGCAGTGCAGCCCCTTCCCCCTCCCTAGCGCCTGCGGCCAGTACAGCCTTCTAAGAGCTGTAGTCTCTATGAGAGGATGTGGGTGAAATGTCCTGGTTGCAGCCCCTTTCTCTCCACACTGTCCAGTGCTTTAAGTGACCCGGGGCTCAGCCCCATGCTCTCTGGACTCCAAACCTGAGGTGCTGCAGATGTTTTGTTAGTTCTACTCTTTACTGCCCTTGTTACTGCAGCAGTCTGAGTAGTTTGTTATATGTCCTTTTGTTTCCCCCTCCTCCCACCCCCAGGGGCAGGGCCCCCTGCTTCAGCGCCGGTTCTGCTTAGATGGAAAGTTCACCTCCTCAGTCCTGCCCCCCCTCGACTGACCCCGAACCGTGAGACGTACCCCACCCCTAATGTCACCCCGCCCCCTACAGCGCTTTGAAGCCTGCCTCTACCTTTAATACACTTTACACATACATCGACTGCTCTTCATTTAATAAACACTTACTTTGTTTTTCTTCCTTGTAAAGGCGCTGAACCCCGCCATGTCCGCATCCCTGAGGGGTCCCCCTTCTTCATCCCCACAATGAACCTGACGTATGCCCTTGTGACGTGGGGTGGGGCCCACGCCCCCGACTGCAGAGGGGCCCCCATCATTACTGTGCTGCTGGGGGAGCCCTGGTCATTTAAACCTGCACTTGGTGACCGTGTCCGGAAGGGCCTGTATGGTGGCTGCATCGTCATCGATGACGCATCGAGGAGCGATGAAGGGTTTTACACCCTCTGCAGCAGCTCCTCTCAGCCTCTACTTGTGATAGAGCTGGTGCTCACTGGTGAGTTCACGTCTGAGACTAAAGATTGTGCATAGATGGGTCCACGTATGTCAGGGTCATTTACACACAGAGCATGTACATGTATGTCAGCTTCACTTACACACAGGGTGTGTACATGTATGTCAGAGCCACTTACACAGATGACATGTACAGGTATGTCAGCTTCACTTACACACAGGGCATGTACAGGTATGTCAGGGCCTCGTACAGACTGGGCATGTACATGTATGTCAGACTCACTTACACACAGGGCGTGTACATGTATGTCAGCTTCATTTACACACAGGGCGTGTACATGTATGTCAGCTTCACTTACACACAGGGTGTGTACATGTATGTTAGCTTCACTTACACACAGGGCATGTACAGGTATGTCAGGGTCACTTACACACAGGGCATGTACAGGTATGTCAGGGTCACTTACACACGGGGCATGTACAGGTATGCCAGGGCCACTTACACACGGGGCGTGTACATGTATGTCAGCTTCACTTACACACAGGGTGTGTACTGGTATGTCAGGGTCGCATACACACAGGGCGTTTACTGGTATGTCAGGGTCATTTAGACAGAGGATATGTACAGGTGTGTCAGGGTCTCTTACACATGGGGCATGTACTGGTATGTCAGGGTCACTTAAACACAGGGCATGTACATGTATGTTAGGGTCACACACGGGGCATGTACTGGTATGTCCGGGTCACTTACACACAGGGCATGTACAGGTATGTCAGGGTCACTTACACAGACGTGTACAGGTATGTCAGGGTCACATACACACGGGACATGTACTGGTATGTCAGGGTCACTTACGGGGCATGTACTGGTATGTCATGACTTACACACAGGGCATGTACAGCTATGTCAGGGTCACTTACACGGATGTGTACAGGTATGTCAGCTTCACTTACACGCAGGGCGTGTACAGGTATGTCAGGGTCACATACACACGTGGCATGTACTGGTATGTCAGGGTCACTTACACCAAGTACATGTACAGGTATGTCAGGGCCACTTACACACAGGGCATGTACAGGTATGTCGGCTTCACTTACACACAGGGCATGTGCAGGTATGTCTGGGTCACATACACAGAGGACATGTGCAGGTATTTCAGGGTCACATACGCTCAGGGCATGTACAGGTATGTCAGGGCCACTTACACACAGGGCGTGTACAGGTATGTCAGGGTCACATACACACGTGGCATGTACTGGTATGTCAGGGTCACTTACACCAAGTACATGTACAGGTATGTCAGGGCCACTTACACACAGGGCATGTACAGGTATGTCGGCTTCACTTACACACATGGCATGTACAGGTATGTCAGGGTCACTTACACACAGGGCATGTACAGGTATGCCAGCTTCACTTACACACAGGACATGTACAGGTATGTCAGGGTCACTTACACGTGGCATCTACAGGTATGTCAGGGTCTCTTACACACAGGGCATGTACAGGTATGTCAGGATCACTTACACACAGGGCATGTACAGGTATGTCAGGGCCACTTACACAAAGGGCGTGTACAGGTATGTCAGCTTCACTTACACACAGGGCGTGTACAGGTTTGTCAGCTTCACTTACACATGGGGCATGTACAGGTATGTCAGGGTCACTTACACACAGGGCATGTACAGGTATGCCAGCTTCACTTACACACAGGACATGGTTGTCAATCTCACTTGTACACACATGTACAGGTATGTCAGGGTCACTTACACACAGGGCATGTACAGGTATGCCAGCTTCACTTACACACAGGACATGTACAGGTATGTCAGGGTCACTTACACGCAGCATCTACAGGTATGTCAGGGTCACTTACACACAGGGCATGTACAGGTATGTCAGGATCACTTACACACAGGGCATGTACAGGTATGTCAGGGACACTTACACACAGGGCATGTACAGGTATGCCAGCTTCACTTACACACAGGACATGGATGTCAATCTCACTTGTACACACATGTACAGGTATGTCAGGGTCACTTACACACAGGGCATGTACAGGTATGCCAGCTTCACTTACACACAGGACATGTATGTCAATCTCACTTGTACACACATGTACAGGTATGTCAGGGTCACTTGCACACAGGGCATGTACTGGTATGTCAGCTTCACTTGCACATGGGGCATGTACAGGTATGTCAGCGTCACTTACACACAGGGCAGGTGCAGGTTTGTCAGAGTCACATACACACGGCATGTGCAGGTTTGTCAGAGTCACATACACATGGCATGTGCAGGTATGTCAGGGTCACATACATACAGGGCATGTGCAGGTTTGTCAGTCACATACACACATGGCATGTGCAGGTTTGTCAGTCACATACACAGGGCATGTGCAGGTATGTCAGGGTCACATACACACAGGGCATGTGCAGGTATGTCTGGGTCACATACACAGAGGACATGTGCAGGTATTTCAGGGTCACATACGCTCAGGGCATGTACAGGTATGTCAGGGCCACTTACACACAGGACGTGTACATGTATGTCAGGGTCACTTACACACAGGGCGTGTACAGGTATGTCAGGGCCACTTACACACAGGGCATGTACAGGTATGTCAGCTTCACTTACACACAGGGCGTGTACAGGTATGTCAGCTTCACTTACACACAGGGCGTGTACAGGTATGTCAGCTTCACTTACACACAGGGCGTGTACAGGTATGTCAGGGCCACTTACACACCGGGCGTGTACAGGTATGTCAGGGCCACTTGCACCCATGGCATGTACAGGTATGTCAGCTTCACTTACACACAGGGCGTGTACAGGTATGTCAGCTTCACATACACACAGGGCATGTGCAGGTATGTCTGGGTCACATACACAGAGGACATGTGCAGGTATTTCAGGGTCACATACGCTCAGGGCATGTACAGGTATGTCAGGGCCACTTACACACAGGGCGTGTACATGTACGTCGGCTTCACTCACACCCAGGGCATGTACAGGTATGTCATCATCACTTACACACTCATCGTATCTCAGAGGCTCCAAGACCAGTGCAGGTATGTCTGGGTCACATACACAGAGGACGTGCAGGTATTTCAGGGTCACATACATTCAGGGCATGTACAGGTATGTACATGTGTGTCAGGGCCACTAACACACCGTGTGTACAGGTATGTCAGGGCCACTCACACACAGGGCGTGTACAGGTATGTCAGGGCCACTTGCACCCATGGCATGTACATGTATGTCAGCTTCACTCACAACCAGGGCATGTACAGGTATGTTAGGGCCACTTACACACAAGGCATGTACAGGTATGTCAGGGCCACTTACACACAGGGCATCTCCAGGTATGTCAGGGCCACTTGCACCCATGGCATGCACAAGTATGTCGGCTTCACTCACACCCAGGGCATGTACAGGTATGTCATCATCACTTACACACTCATCGTATCTCAGAGGCTCCAAGAACACCTTCCCTGAAGTTACCACGTCCTTCCGATGTCAGCCTGCTCAAAAACCCTCCACACGAGGCTACTTCAGAGGTGCCTACTGTGCAAGCAGTGCCACAGAAAGAGGCAAAGGATGCACCCCAAGGCAGCCACTCAAGCCAAACAATGACTTGCCACTTTGCCCCCCCCATCCCCCTGCATACCCCCACCCGTGAGCACAAAACGCTGGTCTGGAGATGGCTTCAGATGTTGTTCCCCACTTGGCAACATGTCACCTCAAACCAGTGGGTGTTAGACATCATTCAACACAATTACTGCCTGGAACTCACCTTCACACCACCCAAAATACCACCCCTCGGGCACACCCTCTCCCCAGAACACCAACGCCTACTCCGGGAAGTGCTTCATGCGCTCCTTCTCAAAGGGGCCAACGAGCCTGTACCACAACACCTACGGGGCCCAGGGGTGTAATAATAATAATAATGTTTATTAAGTGTTTAATCAATAAAAACCATTACACAAACATTCGTTCACTGCATGTCATAAATGTAAACAGTTTCTTTACTACCACTCTAAAATGTTGTCCTTCTAACAGACAGAACTTTCATGCAGCTTCTAGGGATGATGGTATCATACATTGCCATAGTACCTCACGCAAGATTAAACATGCGTCCTCTGCAAGAATGCTTAGCACGTTGATGGAATCAATCACAGGGTCAACTACAAGATCTAGTGTTGGTATTCAGTCGCACCCCTCGCGCTCTGCAGTGGTGGAACACACAAAACTCAACAAAAGGACCGCCCTTTGTTTACCCTGTCCCACAGATTGTGCTAACGGTGGACACATCCCTTACATTGTGGGGAGCTCACTTACAATATTTAACAGTTCAGGGACTCTGGGGATTGCAAACACCAGAATCTCCACATCAAATACCTAAAGCTTCAAGCTGTTCACCAAGCTCTGAAAGCATTTCTACCTCACCTTGTAGGCAAGGTTGTCCGAGTTCGGACAGACAATATGGCAGCCATGTACTATGTACAAAAACGGGGGGGGGCACACTCTTTACAGCCATCACGCCTCTCTCAGATCATTTGGCGTTGGGCAATACATCACAAAATACAACTGCTAGCTGAACACCTTCCAGGGACAGACAACGACTTCGCCAACCTCCTCAGCAGGATGCGAAACAAGTCCACAAGTGGGAACTCCACCCTAAAGTCCTCCTCCCATACTTCCACAGGTGTAGCTTTCAAAAAATCTCTTTGGAACAGTAGAGAACACAAAATGCCTAAACTTCACCTCCAGGTTCCCTCACCCTCTAACCAAAGACGATGCCCTATGGATGAATTGGTCTGGGATATTTCCTTATGCTTTTCCGCCTCTCCCTCTTCTTCCATTTCTGGTTCGGAAACTCAGGCGGGCGTCTCTCACCCGTATTCTAGTGGCCCCCACATGGGCTCGTCAACCATGGTTCACCACACTTCTAGAACTCTCAGTAGTTTTAGACGAGAAGCTTCACCTAACCTCAAACCTTCTTACTCAGAACCATGGAGTAATTAGGCATCCAAACCCCAAGGAGCTCAACCTAGCGATCTGGCTCCTGAGGTCATAGAAACTGGATAGCTAAATCACCCACCAGACTGCATGACCATTCTTAAAGAAGCAAGAAAACCTACCACGAGAGTGTGCTATGCAGCTAAGTGGAAAAGGTTTGTTATATATTGTAATAACCAAACAATTGACCCCTTAGATGCATCTATACGCGACATTATTTGTGATCTATTGTATCTACAACGTTCAGGCCTTGCCTACACCTCTATATGCCTACACCTGGCCTCTGCGGCTGCCTGTCTTCAAAACAAACAACACTTCTCTTTATTCAGAGTACCAGTAATTAAAGCTCTCATGGAAGGCCTTAAAAGCGTAATACCACCTACAGTTCCACCCGCACTGGCATGGAACCTTAATGTTGTCTTATTTATGGGTCCACCCGTTGAACCTTTACATAACTGTTCCCTCCAGTTTCTCTCTTGGAAGTTTGCGTTTTTGATTGCTATCACCTCACTAAGACCCGTAAGTGATATTCAGGCATTTACACTAGAAGAACCATTCTTCCAACTTCATAAAGATAGTGGTTCTTCGCACCAATCCAAAAGTAGTCTCAGTTTTTCATATTAACCAATCCGTTGAGCTGCCTGTTTTGTTCCCTCAACCTGATTCTATAGCAGAAAGAGCTCTCCATACATTAGATGTCAAAAGAGCATTAATGTATTATATTGACAGAACAAAGGATTTTCGTAAAACAAAACAACTTTTTGTTGCCTTTGCTCACCCTCATAAAGAGAAACCTATCTCACATTCTGACATTTGTACATGGATCGTTAAATGTATCCAAACATTCTATATTAAAGCCAAAAGAACTTTGTCTATACCTCCGGGAGGCCATTCTACTCGTAAAATAGGAGCATCTTTGGCCTTTTTAGGTAACATTTCTATAGCTGACATCTGTAAAGCAACTACATGCGCTACACCACACACATTTACCAAACCATATTTTGTGGCTGTGTTAGCACACCAACAAGTTAATGTAGGACAGGCAGTGCTAAAACACTTTTTCAAACGACTGCAACACCCACTGGTTAGCACACATGCCTCGCACCGATTATGCTACTTACCCTGTAAGCATCTGTTCTTGGCATGTAGAGGTGTAGATTCACATGTGCCCTCCCTCTTCCCCTGACACCTATGGTTGTTGCAGTTCTTATATACATTACACATGCATGGACATCTCTGTACTACACTTACTTACTCCATTCTCACCCTCTTGCGGGAAAACAATCTAACAATGGAGTCGATGCCCATGCGCACTATCACGGAAGGGAGGAGTCACCTTACCTTGTGACTGGAAAGACTTCTTCAAAGACAACAACTTGCAAACATCCGGACCCAACATTAGATGGCAGGAGTATGCAAAGCATGTGAATCTACAGCTCTACATGCCAAGAACAGATGCTTACCGGGTAAATAACCTAATCCTTACAGGCAAAGATCCATTCCATCTGAGGTCTTGCAGGGTGCAGTATTGATCTAGTGATAAGCATCAGTTTAATTTTGCTTGTTTTGCTTGTTTCCTTTGTATTTGTCTGCCTCTCCTGCTTCTTTATTTTAATTGGTTTAGAGTTCTTCGGCGCCTTTCCACCATTTTTGCTTCCCGCCTCCCAGATAACCCCACCCACCTCATGTGTGCCATGCCAAAGTCACTGCATTTAATATACATAAGTCATCCCAACTCCAGGCCTAAGGCGGGGTGCATTATATTTTATGTGAGGACAAATCTGAATGAGCAGATATGCCCCTGTGATGTCTAGGTCTATTTCTAGATATTGCAAGTGAACGGGGAAGCCATCTCAAGGTTTGTACTGGGCACTGGTCGAAACGTGTTACCCAGCTACATAATGGCTTCAATGCAACCTATGGTGTTTGGTATCAAACACCTTGCCTTAATAAATCTAGTACTGGCATCAGTACAGATTTATTATCATTGCAACGCCCTTTACCTGGGTGCCAATAAGACTATCCTCGCCAAATTACAGTTAGTGTGAAATGCAGCGGCCAGGCTTACACGAGGTATCCCCTAAAACATGTCCGTAGCATAAGGACTGCATGAACTACACTGGCTCTCCGTACAGAAGCAGGTCACTTTCAAGGCCAGGTGCATTGTTCACAAGGTACAGTGCCAGCCCCGGGGGAGTTAAATATACGTTCCGGTGGTATTCCCCTAGTAGACTCTTTCGATCGGTTGGCCACAATTTAGTGGTCATCCCCAGAGTGCAGAAAGAGATGGGGAGGTAGAGCCTTCTCGGACACTGTGGCCAAGCTCCTGAATACACTCCTCACTCCATCTGACCAATATGAAGCCACATATGCTTTTAGAAAGGCCTTAAACCTGGCTCTCCTTGTCGTGTAGTTGCTATAGTACCCATGCAGGACCTGCGTGTTTGGATAGCATAAACTGTAGGATTGGTGGCAGACCAACTCTGAGCACCCCCACCGTGTATATTAGCCTGTTTGCATTAGCTAGCTCACAGTGCCACTATAATCTCCTCCTATCGGGGAGAGAATAGTTTCTGGCAACCTTAGATCATGACAATCCTGATCCCCAAGGATCGTGGAAACCATGTACTACCTTTCGCTCAGTCACTCGTGCTCACTTATTTGGTCTCAGTGTTACACAGAAGAAACAGTTGGTCGTGTTACAATAAGTATTTATTGCACAGTTGTTCTTCTAGTGTATAATGCATGTGCTGCGACAACCGTTAGACAGTAGCAGAGATATATGATCAGCAGTACAGTGAATATAAAAGGATAGTACAGTTCTACCATTTTGCAATAGTCATGAACACATACATGGATATAAAATGCATGATAAAAGAAAGCGCGCGTACTCCTATGATGCCTATCTAGATGTACCTAAGTGTACCTAGCATGTGAGTAGGTGTGAAGCCAAGAATCCCGTAAGGTTTAGTCTAACCCTATTACCTGAAGCAAGAGAGTGTGGGACCCCGTCCTGGTCTCGAGTTGGACACCCCGGGAGGGATGTATCAGACCACTGTCAGCTGGAGCATCTGCATGCAGGCGCCTCAGCGTCTCTGGTCAGTGTGTCGGCCTGGAAGTCTCGGTTCCCTCTAACTAATACTAGCAAGATGTGCTGTATTTATCCAGAAAGTATCCAAGGTTCCTTTGTCCCTTATTACTTGTGTTAGCCATTGTTGGATTTGAGTATGACGTATGGGATGAACCTTGTACGTAGATATTATGCAGGTGGTGTAGCCCCTGCCTGGTTTCCGAGAAGGAGTTGGCCTAACGGCTAGGGCGGTCGACCTTGAATCTGGGGAACTGGGTTCGAGTCTCGGCAATGACGCTGAACATCCTGTGATTCTGAGCAAATCACTTAATCTCCCCGTGCCTAACAAAAATGAATGTGTCCTCATGTAATGCAACTGGTGCTATGTAAAGCGCTCTGATACCCGAATCGGGTCAAGTTCGCGCTATATAAAACTGTTAAAAAAAAAAAAAAGAACCCTTATGAATATTTATGCATACTGTGTGAGTCTATTGATGAAGTCATAGAACGCTATTTTTCAGGGTAAACCCTCCTTCTGCGCCCAGGACTAGAACTAGGTAAAGGTTCAATCCTAAAAGGATCGTTAGTGTAGGGGAGGTAATGTAGGTGAAGGTGTATGGTGTTACCCGGGCCTATATTAGGGTACCTATATGAAACATAACACCCACTCCTCTTCCGAATAGTTAACAATAATGAAATGCTAGCTAACTACTTTCTTTACTAGGTAGCAGCGCATAAGATTATCAGTGAGCCTCGTAAAAACATTGTTTTTAAAATCATTTCAAAATAGTTTAGGAGGGGTTAAATATTTTTTTCTCAAATTACTTTTTGAAATGGTCACTTAAACCAAAAGTCCCAATTGAGTCTGTTTATATAAGTCGAGTTTCAGAAGGCCATGCTTTTTCCAGCGAGAGTGTCAATTTTAGGAAATGTTCCAAATTTAGTTGAGGTTTGAAAAGGAAAATCCGAATTCTTTCCCAGCACACGATGAGCCAATTATAGATTAAGTGTCCTGGCTGGGAGACGCAACATCGTCGTTGCTTGCTGCTGCAGGATACGTTCCTTGTAACACCTTGCAGAGTACTTCAATGGAGCACAGATGATACTCGGAACTGCCAATAGCTGATGCAAAGGGAGCTGGTGCTGTAGTCACCTGGGTGCCAGTGGTGCTAGTGGAAGAGCTGATGCTCAACCCAGTTGTAGCAAAAGGCACCTGTGGGTTTTCGAGGAATGCAGCCATCAGAATAGGAATACGCTGGGGACATTGCCGAGCATGAGACCTCAAGGGTTCCAGCCTGGTATTCAAGTCCGTAGGCATGTCGGATGCAAGTGTCAGACAGAGATCCAACACGCATTCTTCTCTGCCAAACAGGCATCGAAGAACAGGTAAGATGCAGTCCATCTAGACCGGTCTAAACGATAGGAACCAAGAGGCGCTTAGTTCCCGTAGGCGAGGTGTGCCCAGATGTTGTACCATGCGCTCACGGTATTTCCGCTCCAGGAGCGCTTTTGCCATCTCGTTGGTGATTGGGCCGTCCATTGCGTAGCAGATAAATGACAATCAGGATTTCTGCTATTGGGAGCAGGATCAGAGTTAGACCTCCAAAAATGCTTCAATATACGGAGTGTATAAAATTTGAAATAACTCCGAGGATTGTCTGAAAGGTGCTTAGAAATCCTGACCCGATGGTCTTAAATAGGTGTACAATACAACTCGTATCAGACATGTTAAAGATAGGACCCACCATTTCTGCAAAATGAAAGGGGCAGTTTGTACGTATAAGTGCCTCCATCTCAGTCAAGGTCCTTGCGACTTGAAGATCCGAGGTCTCTCGAGCGGAGGTTAAGGGTACATTTTGCTGTAAAAGCGTGGCTTTCAGTCTGCTCAAAGTATCAAACTATATAAAGGAAACATTCAACGAAGGCCATAACGGCGCCTCCCTGACTGTATTCATTGGGGCAAACCATACTTGCATGGAGTTCACAGTGACCAGATAGGCAATGCCCGGAAGCATCCCACAGCAACCTTGACTGCTCAGCATCAAGTAACTCCCATTCGAGAGCAGCTTGAATACCGGAGTAATCACGGCTGCTGGAGTCCCTTTCATGTGGCAAGACAAAATCGTTACCGAACCATTACATGCTCCGTGCAGTGAAATGTCCTGGCACATGAGAGAACCACTTAAAGCGTTCCTGCAGTTTGTGCCACCTAGAAAGACTTCTCGGTCGCCACTCCAGCATCGAAATCTGTATGGTAATTCCCAGAATTCCTTAATATATTCCTTACCCATTTTTTCATATTTGCCTGCCTCTGTTCAAGGCAATATTGAAACTGAAAAGTCGTGACCAGTAGTTATGTGGCCATGGATATACATTCTGTTGATGGTGATTCTGCCACTGTAAATGGTAATCTATCCAGTTTTTCAATTTGCAGCATTGTATATTTAGGTCCCCTTTGTGCCATTTCTACCTGTTTATCTGTTAGATTGTGTTCAGAAAACAGAGACATACTGTTAATAAAACGCCAAGGCACATAGCCTGCACGCAAAGATTGCAGCGTCCAGCTTAATAACAACATAATAGAACGTAACTGAGATTGCCCATGTTGTAATATGGCCAAATCTTGTTCTAGTATGTCTATCGCAGAAGACACAAAGTTGCCTAAAGAATATATCCTGGAGCTCAAAGTTGTAAACCCTTATCTACCACAGCTAACGCTTTTTCTAAGTTAATACGGTCTATTTCCCATATTCTCTCTGCGGCCTCTTGTTGGGATATTTTCCAAATTTCATTATAGGCAGCATAAATGCCAGCATATAAAACGTTTCTGACGGTTTTTCCTGGGACCTAGTAAAATATCCCTAAGATCCATGTCTTGTGTGAGTAAGAATAAGTGCTGTTTCACTTCTGTGAGTGTTGAGGTTTCTAGCCAATCAAGGCACAACTTCCCAACACTGTAGGATGTCACTACCCCTGGGTGTTCTCTTTGTACATAGCGTGGGTCTGGCCTATGTATACTGAACCCTTCGGTTATACCCAAGAATCTTTTCTGACATCTGTTCGTGTCTAACGCCAAACCAACCATTCTTTCCAATTAGGGTCTGATCTATTGTACTGTAAAATGTCATCTATTGTTGCCCCTTCCTGTGAAGTTGAATTTTGCCACCCCTCCATCTGTGATGCTGTTGGAAACCGAGGTGTGTTGAGGTCCTTGTTCTTGGCTAGTCCAAGACAGGATCTCTGTTGCACAGTTTCATTTAGAAATATCATCTGCTGTGGAATGAGGCATGCTCTAAATAGCGCTTCTGTTCCCTGGACTTGCCAGTCCCTAGAACCCCAGACTGATTTTAAGTCTATTGTGTCCTTCCATAGGTCAAAACCCTGTTCAGACAATTGGGTGATAAAGGAAGCAGAGTAAATCTGTTTGGTGTTTGTTAACATAATTTTCAGTGCCAATGTCGGTGTAACTTTGTAATAAAATGACGTTGGGTCAGTGGTGTTAAACCCTGAAAAATATGAATTTCTGTGCAAATGTTTGCGAACTACTTTTTGGTGGTGTAGGGCAATGTTCCCACTGATGGTACTCAAAAACATTTCTAGGTGTAGGGCAATGTTACCACTGATGGTACTCAAAAACATTTCTAGGTGAAATAGATTTGTGCAGGAAATGATGACCATAATGTTGGTAACAGTACAAAGTGTCCTAGTCTGAAGTACCTTCTAACATTTCAGTCTTCGGAAATGCTGCAGTTTTCTCTAAATCAGACAACATGTTATTAACAGTTTGTGTCCCAATCATCAGAAAATGTACTGGAGGTAATGATATCACTTAATGAAATTTTAAATACATGAGAAATTTTTAAAAGTTCAGTCGGACTGTAGTGTAGTTCTTATTTCCCTAATAGGCTCTGCGCATTGGAATAATATAACCTATAGGTTTGACATAGGACTAAGGTCGGTATGTCCCTATCGATTATATTAAACTTAATTACCTGTGCCAGCTAGCTCAGAGGCCACTAGAAACTCCTTGAGAACAAGAAGGGAGTAGTTTCTGGCAACCGAAAAACATGACAACTTTGTTTCCCTTTAGAAGCGGAACATGTCTCAGAATCGTGGAAATAATAGATAACAGTTTCACTCATTCAATCGTGCATGCTCAGTTTCTGCAGAGTTACACAGAAAGGAAAGACGGGCGTTTCAATAAAAAGGGTTTTATTAAACAGTCTTGTTTCTCGTGTAAGAGATATGTGCTGTTTATGATCACAAGACAGTATGCAAGATAAATAATGTACAGCGTGAGCAGTAGAAATAAATAATACTGCGCTAGCATTATCTTTTAGCATATATTCACGTACATAAATAACATGAGCTAAAAATGCGAGTACTCATACGATGCGTCTCTAAGCTAGTTCTACCCCAGTGTACCTAACCTGGTCTAGGTGTAGGGAAGAGTAGAAGTAGGTGGAGTATTCTCTAGTATGGTAGACTAAGAGTATGTTAAGTCTAGTATGCCAAGAGTCCCTCTAGGTTCTAGTCAGCTCCATACCTTGAGAATGAGAGAGGTGGGAATCTCCTGCCGGATCTCGGAACTCTAACACCCCGCGAAGGGAGTCAGAACACTGTAAGCTGGATTCGTCTGCGTGCAGGAATGACAGCGTCTTCTCAGTGCGTCAGGCCGGGATACGGGCTCCTCTGAAGTCGAGGTCTCCTCTAACTTGCTTGGGCAAGGGAAGGTATATTTATACCTGGTAGGAGTCGGGGAATGTTAGCATTGACGTGAGGTCGGACAGAGGAAGACGTCAGGAATGAACCCTTAAGGTATAACGGTTCATACATAATAGATGAGTTCTTGGAGAAATCAATAGTCCTGTGCTAGGGAAACTCCCGAAGCTTAAGGGTCTGGTTTCTAAGAACTCGTTGTGACGTTAGGGTGGACGGATGTCTGTGACCATGCCTGTATTTGGAGTGCACGGTTAATGCCTAAATAAGGACAGGGATTCTATGCCTATATAAGGGCAAGGCGAATTGTGCCTATATAAGGACATGATTCAGGAAAACTTATATACGGACCCCTAAAGCGGAATACAACACCCACTCCATCTTCTATTGAACGATAAGACTAAATGATAAACATTTTGAAATGCTAAACATAAAATTGAGTACCACATGGTGCTAAAAACATTTCTAAAAGCATTTTAAAAGAAGCTCAAAACTGTTGAAATGCCATAGGTACTGTACATTTAAAGCATTGTTTTCATTCTAAGCATATAACGGAAGTGGAATGCAACGTGAATGAAACAGTAATATATACATATGATGAAATGGTCGATAAGCTCTTAAAATCAAAGCCATTGCATATCATGGAAGTAAAATGAAATTTTAGACAAGTAAGGTGACAATGTGTCCTTGGAAGTATTCAAAGAAGTCCGTTTTATGAGACTAGTTCTACTGTAAGCAGATTGTTCATTTGCCATGTCATTTCATTAATTCAAAAAAGTTCAAAAATTTAAAAAAGAAAAAATTCAATTCTGGGAAAAGTTCCAAGTTTGAAAAAATATGAAGGCCAAATTTTCATTGTTGCCCTGGTACACTGTGAGCCGAATCAAAGTCAGTGTATGGGTCTGGCGTAAACATTAGATAATCTATTTCCGTAGCCAAAATATCATCCACCGAAGTCGGTGACATTTGGAACACCTCGTTCAGAAGGTTAATTGCACAGAGATGAGAAACATCGCTTTCAGCAGAAGATGCAATGTTCACGTCCGTTGTTACCTGTGTGCCCGTTGATCCATCTCGTACCTCAGCAGCAGCCGGAATCGTCTGTGAGATCTCAGTGAATGCCGCCATCAGGATTGAAAGCCTCTGGGGTCAACACACAGCATAGGCCGTTATCGGGTCCAGCAGAGTATCGATATCCGTTGGCATGACTTCTGGGAGTGTTAGACAGATGTCTAGCACGCATTCTTCACCGCAAAAAAGGCAGCGTAGAACAGGTAAGATGCAATCTTGCCAGATTGGTCTAAATGACAGGAACCACGTTGCATTAAGTTCCCGTAGACGAGGCATGCCCAAAAGCTGTACTATTCGCTCACGGCATTTCCGTTCAAGGAGGGCTCTCTCCACATCGCTCGGAGTGATGTTGGCGAAGAGGCTTGCCATAGCGTAGTAGGAGGAATAGAAACAGAATTCCTGCAACAAGTGCTAGTATTAACGGCACACCACCAAACACCGAATGTGCGAAGTTTGGGATGATTCCGAGGACAGCCTGGAAAGGTGCTAATAGTCCGGAACAGATGGTCTTAAATACATGTACAATTCCGCTTGTATCTGACATGTTAAAGATACGTCCTATCATTTCTACGAAATGTATAGGGCAGTTTGTGCGAATTAAAGCTTGTATCTCAGCCGAAGTCCTTGCAACTTGTAGATCATAGGTTTCTTTGGCCGAGGTCAAAGGCACTGATTGTTGTATAAGCATGGCTTTCATTCTGCTTAAAGTATCAAATCGTATAAAAGAGACATTCAACGAAGGCCATAAAGGCGACTCCCTGACTGTGTCTATTGGGGCAAACAATACTTGCATACAGCAAGTGACCCTGGAGTTGACCGTTACTAGATATGGGATGCCTGGCAACATGCCACAGCAACTCTGATCATTCAACATGAGGTAACTCCCATTAGAAAGTTGTCCAAACGTTGGATTAGTCACAGTAGCTGGTGTACCCTGCTGGTGGCAGGACAAGTTTGCCACAGAACCATTATAAGCCCCGTGTAAAGAAATGTCCTGACAAATCAGTGAACCGCTTAGTGCACTTTCACAGTGTGTATCGCTTATAAACACTTCACAATCCCCACTCCAACATCTATATGTGTAAGGTAAATTCCAGGATGTCTTAATGTATTCTTTACCCAACCTTTCATATTTGCCTGCTTGCATCTGTTTAAGGCAATTCTGAAACTGGAAAGTAGTCACAGGTAGACTAATTTTGCCATGAATAAGCCATTCTGTAGCTGGTTTTTCTGCCACTGTGAATGGTAATTTTTCAAGTTTTTCAATGCTCAGTACTGTATACTTTGATCCCCTTTGTGCCAGTTCGATCTGTTTATCAGTTAGATTGTATTCTGCAAACAGAGCCGTTGTGTTGATAAAACGCCAAGGCACATAGCCCGCACGCAAAGATTGCAGCGTCCAGCTTAATAACATAATAGAACGTAACTGAGACTGGCCTTGCTGTAACATGGCTAAATCTTGTTCCAGTATGTCGATAGGAGAGGATACAATACTGTCCAATGAATAAATTCTGGAGGACAAAGTTGTTAACCCATTGTCGACCACAGAGAGAGTTTTCTCTAAATTAATACGATCAAGTTCACGTATTCGTTCTGCGGCCTCCATCTGTGACACCTTCCATGCTTCATTATAAGCAGCATAGATGCCGGCATATATGAAACGTTTTTGACGCGGTTTTCTTGGTCCAAGCAAGAATTCCCTAAGGTCTGCGTCTTCGTTAAGTAAAGATAAGTGTTGTTTCACATCCTTAAGTGTAGATTTTTGCAGCCAATCGAGGCATAATTTTCCTACACTGTATGTTGTTACTACCCCCGGATGCTGTCTTTGGACGTATCGTGGGTCTGGCCTATGAATAGTAAACCCCTGTGTTTTATTCAGGAATCTCTCTTGACAGTTGTTTGTGTCTGTGGGCCAGAGCAACCATTTTCTCCAATCAGGATTTGTTCTGTTGATTTGTAGTATTGTGTCAATTGTAACCGCTGCCTGTGTATTGTTATCACTTGCAGGTGTTGGTACAGAAGGAGTTTTCATGTCTTTAATCTTGGCTAAACCAAGGCAAGACGTTTGTTGGACCGTGTTATTCAAAAACATTATTTGTTGAGGGACGATACAGGCTCTAAATAAAGCTTCTATCCCTTGCACTTGCCAATCTTTAGAACCCCAGACAGATTGTGTCTATTGTGTCTTTCCATAAGTCGAAACCTTGTCTAGACAGTGGGGCAGTAAATGCTGCAGAGTAAATCTGTTTTGTATTTGTTAACATAATTTTCAGTCCTGTTTTGTTTACATTTCTATAGTAAAATGTTTCTGGATCAGATGTATTGTATCCTGAAAAATATGGAAACTTTTTAGCAAATGTTTTTGAACTACCTTTTGGTGGTGTAGGACAATGCACCCATTGGTTAAACATAAACACATTTCTAGGTGTTGCAGATTTATGCAAAAAATGACCATAGTGGTTATAGCAATACAGCTGTTCATAGTCTGATGAACCCTCTAAATATTCATTATTAGAAAATGCAGCAGATTTTTCTAGGTCAAACATCATATTATTTACAGTTTCAAAGTCCCAATCATCAGAAAAGGTACTGGATGAAACAAAATCACTTAGTGAGATCTTAAATAAATGTGGAATTGTTGTATTCCTCTTAGGGTGTCCATAACGGGCTTTCCAGTATCATGTCCTTATATAGGCACAATTCGCCCTGCCCTTATATAGGCATAAAATCCCAGCCCTTATTTAGGCATTAAACCGTGCACTCCAAATACAGGCATGGTCTCTGACATCCGTCCACCCTAACGTCACAACAAGTTCATGAAGAACAGACCCTTAGGCTTCGGGAGTTTCCCTAGCCCAGGACTATTGATTTCTTCAAGGACTCATATATTATGCATGAACCATTATTCCTTAGGGGTTCATTCATGACGTCTTTCGCTGTCCGACTCACGTCAATACTAACATTCTTAGGTACTCTCAGGTATAAATATACCTTCCCTAGCCCTTGTAAACTAGAGGAGACCTCGACTTCAGAGGAGCCCGTTTCCCGGCCTGACGCACTGAGAAGACGCTGTCATCCCTGCACGCAGAGAGTCCAGCTTCCAGTGATCTGACTTCCCTTGCGGGGTGTTGGAGTTCGAGTCTGGCAAAGAGATTCCTACCTCTCTCATTCTTCAGGTATGGAGCTGATAAGAACCTAGAGGGACTCTTGGCATACTAGGCATACTAGGCTTAACATACTCTTAGTATACCATAGTAAGGAATACTTCACCTACTTCATACCTCTCCCTACACCTAGGTTAGGTACATTGGGGTAGAACTAGCTTAGAAACGCATCGTATAAGTACTCGCATTTTTAGTCTGTTATTTATGTAAAGGCATATGTACTAAAAGATAATGCTATCGCAGTATTATTTATTTCTACTGCTCACACTGTACATTATTTATCTCGCATACTGTCTTGTGATCGTAACAGCACATTTTACCTACACCAGAAACAAGACTGTTCAATAAATCTTTTATTGAAACGCCCGTCTGTTCTTTCTGTGTAACTTGGAGAAAACTAAGCATGCACGATTGAGCTGAGTGAAATAGTTATCTACGACTCTGGAACACGTTCTGATTCTAAAGGGAAACAAAGGTCATGTTTTGCGGCTGCCAGAAACTACTCCCTTCTTGTTTGTCAAGGAGTTTCTAGTGGCCTCTGAGCTAGCTGGCACAAGTAATTAAGTTTAATATACTCGATAGGGACATACTGACCTTAGTCCTATTTCAAACCTATAGGATATATTATTCCAATGCGCAGAGCCTATTAGGGAAATAGGAGCTACACTACAGAATGTTCAAATGTTCCGTTGGGCCAAAGATATCAAAATCTGTTTTGTCCCACACTATACCATCCTGTATAGGAACGGCTGTGATGTTCACTACAGACAAGTCTCTTGTTTCACGATGGGATGATTTACGAGGTTTCAAAAGTAAGTTCACTTCTTTTCTTTCAATGTCCAAATGGATGTATCTCCCATTTATAAGCACGCTCATAGTCCTAACCAAAGCTAGCCAAAGCAGGAAGAAAAATATTCCAAAAATAACCCAAAGTTCAATCCATGGTGAAACTAGATGAGTCTTTTTAAAAAAATGCAAAAAGTCTTGTACTTGCTGTTTAAAGGTTTTTGATGCTGGCGACGTCTCAGTCTCACTCGGATCCTCAGAAAACGTATCAAAGTTAATGAAGTTCTGTCAATTGTTGGAATTGCATCAGGATTTGTTGAAATCACTGGAACCAGTCGATCACTTGCTACGTTGGTGTAGACAGGTGTATTTGGACGAACTGTTAGTTGAGTTTCAAGAGAGATGAGTTCCATAGCATTGTTGCTCAGTCCTTCATCTGTTACTGCTGAATTCTCGATTGTTATCAGTCTTTCAGTCTGAACCTCTTGGATAGTAGCGAGAGGAGTGTGTCTGCTACTAGGTCGGAGTCCACGAGGCCTACTATTTAGTATTGGCCACATACTGTGGTTTGATGAGGTCGATGGACACAAATCTTTTCTCCTTTTTTCCAGCAAGGGGCGGCAGAAGTACTGTTCTTGTTCCGTGTATGGCCAGGACAGGTACTGGTTGTCTGTAAGAAGGTCCAAATTCCTTCTTGTCCGCAATCTTCTCTCTTACTAGATCCCCAACTTTTGGAATCCAGACAGGCCTTGCTGGGACCGCCGGTTTTTCCCCAGTGGTGGTTGGCTGCAGGAATACGTTGCTTTGTTTCGTTCTTATTTCATTTAGGTCCTGTAAAACAGTCAAACGATCTTTGATATCAAAAGGTTTATTTTCCACCACTGTGCCACTGCATTCCAGATCTGGTACCCACATTCTTGTTCCAAATAGGACATCATACGGAGTGACCCCCCCTAGAGAACATCTTGGCAAGTTGTTTAATGAGCGTTGGACCCCATAAAGATGTTTGACCCACCCATCACCCGAACCTAATACCCTAGCTGTTATAGACTGCTTTATGTCCCGGTTTTTCCTTTCCACAACAGAATTTCCCTCAGGATGAAACGGAGAGGAGTACCGCAATGCAACACCCAGACTGGCCATGGCGTCTTTGTAAGCCCAAGAGCTAAACGCAGGGCCCTGGTCAGAATGTAGCGTGCCTATTGCGTATGTGCCGATAAAGACTCGCAAATCTTTTATAACAGTTCGAGCGTCAGCCGAGCGCTGAGGCCATATCCATAGGAACCTTGATTCAGTATTTGTGGGATTGCATTTGTCCAGTGGGACGCCTGCGCATAGATAGTCTAATGCTGTCTAACAATGGTGTCTGTACTGGTCCGCTACATTCGTAGCATGGTGTCTGGTGGCTTTCTCGCTGTAATTTACAGTCTAAGCAGTTATTGATGAATATGTGTATTTCTGTATTCATTCCAGGCCACCAGTACATCTCTTTTAATGTCAATATTGTTTTAGAGATCTCTTGATGTGACAGACCCTCCCCCAGATGTGTTTCATAAATCAAAGCTGCTCTACGTTCCATGTTTGGAATGACCCTATCCCCCACTCCAGGGATTCGAGCAAAAGGAACGTTGTTCGCATCAATTACATAAGAGTACTTGAGTGGAAACTTTTTTGGTAACGCTGCACCACTGCCTTTGCTCGTAGCATTGACAGCCAACATTATCTCACTGTCTATTTTCGTTTTTGAACGAGTGATCGCAGCTACGGAAGCCGTCTGAACAGTCCCCTTTGCGGCTTCGTCAGCCAATGAATTCCCTGCAACATGAACGCCATCACGTTGATGACTCCGTGTATGGATCACGTGAGCCTTTGGTAGTTCGTTTTTTAATTGAACTACTTGTTCCCAAAGCGTTTTATGCTTTATTGTGCCACCTTTTGCATCTTTGAACCCGTTTTCAAGCCAAGTTTGTATATATTCATTATACGACTGTACACAGTAGAACGAATCGCACACTATTAGTGTGGGGAATTCTCGATCTGTACTTTCAAGTGCCAGTTTGAATGCTTGTAGTTCAGCTCGCTGAGCTGTGCAATCTCCTAGAGACTGGGTTTTTGTGACAATAGGTCTGAATTTGCCATCGCGCATGCGACCTTTAACGATTGCGCACGCTGCACTGTAAGCTTGCTTACTCCCTGTTGCGGGTTGTGCGGATCAGTCAGTGTAAATTATGAATTCGTACTGATCAAGAGGCAGAATCTCAGTAGGCAGAGGACATTCATGTTCATATTGCAGGAACGCTTGTGTTTTTAGATCGGGATCAAAAACATATTCAACATCTGTTGCAGCAAGAGAATTAACCCATTGTATCCATCTTGGATGTAATGCTTTAGCATTTGGAATGCTCGCTTTTGTTACCGCCTCTAAGGCCGGAACAGGGGTTACGACAATAATGCGTTTCCCTTGGGCTAGAGCTCTTTCTTTTGCTACAGCGGTTTGAACTGCTGTCAGAATTTTTTCTGTTGAAGTGAAGCGCATTTCTGCTTGTGTAAACAAGTGTGATTTGTATGCAATTGGTACTTTTTCACCCTCATTAAATGTTAAGTAGGTGAATCCGCATTGACCCGAAATTATTCGGATCACTAAATTGCGTTGACTTGCGCGTGTTTGTAAGTGATTTGTTGCTAACATGTTAGCCTGGAGTGAACGCAAGATTTCTGTGTGTTCCTGTGTCCAGTTTTTGATTGAAAAATCAGGTTTGATTAACGCGTAGAGAGGTTTAACCCTTTCTGCGTAATTTAGAATGTAAGTTCTTCGAAAATTTAGGAAACCCAGGATGGATTGTACATTTTTCAGCGTTTTAGGAGGTTGGAGCAGCGCACACCTTTCTAAAAAGTTGGCTGCCAAGCTCTTGCCTTCACTTGAAAGCTCATATCCTAGAAACAAGACATTGAGATGGGCAATTCTGGACTTTTTGAAGTTGAATTTGTAGCCCTCAGAGGCGAAGCCCAGTATAATGGTGCTCACCCTGTTCAAGTGTTTGTCCAGGTCATCGTCTGTCAGATAGATGTCATCGACATATGACAATGCCTCATTATCATAAATTTGTAGTAACTCCGTTACCCTCGCTGAGAATAACCCCGGGCTGTTCTTGAACCCTTGTCGGAGTCGACAAAATTGACGCTGGGTCCCCATTATTGAGAAAGCTGTTAAGTACCTGCTTTCAGGTGCTACATTTTGACAAAAGAAACCATTTGAGATGTCTAATGTGGTTTTATATTTTTTACGCACAATGTTATTCGTTAATGCTGTACTATGTGCATTTTGCACTGCAAATGTTTTTGAACAAGTATTTAAGTGTCTGTAATCCAAAACTAGACGATAGGTGTTGTCTGGTTTGGAGACAGGAAACAAAGGATTGTTCATTGAAGAGGTGCATGTTTCAATCACCCCTTGGTATTCAAGTTGATCTAAGATCTCCCTGACCTGTTTTTTAGCTTCTTATTTATTTATTTAAGGAGTTTTATATAGCGCTAGCTGGACCCGAGGGTATCGGAGCGCTTCACAGCAAGTAGCTGATGTGCAAATAGGCAGTACAGAGAATATAGAAGAACATAGGGGTTCGTGCCGGATAAGGATCAAACAAAGGAGTGATCGAGCATGGAGGGTGGAGGTCAAATTAGCATTGCATGCACATATAAACCACAAATGTTACATGAACATTTAAGCAACAAATACAATAGATATATCAGTAAAAATGCTCCTATAACGTCGGAGCATCTTACAGTTCTGTCAAATTACACAAGAAAATATTTGCAGAGTGTCCTGGAAAGTGACTTGGTTATGAAAATAATAATCCACATTCCTTAAGTCGGAGTATCCAAAAGGTTTTCTTGATCCAGCAATGCGAGTATCCAAAAAGTTTTCTTGATCAGAGTCAGTGTCCCCGGTCACATAGTTGAAGTTAGGTGGAATGCCGGCTAAGGTACTTCCTTGGCTCCTATCGGTTTGCTCGAGAGTGGTCAAGGAGGAGGACTTTGAGCAGGTTTTTGAATTTTGGAAACGAGGGGATCGTTCTGATGTGGGGGGGGATGGAATTCCAGATTTTGGGGGCGTTTCCAGCAAATGATTTGGCCGCAGTTTTTTGTTTGCGAGTTTTCAGCGGGATGAGTAACAGAGTGTTGGAGCTCCTGAGGTTCCTGGACTAGTCGGCCCTTTTGAGTTTGGCGGCTAGGTATTCCGGTTTACCTGTGTGCAGGGCTTTGTGCGTGAGGCAGGCTGTTCTGAAGCTGGCTCGCAGCTCAATTGGGAGCCATTTAAGTTCTCTGAGTGCAGGGGAGATGTGTTTGAATTTCTTAGTACCGGTGACCATTCTGGCTGCTGCATTAAAGGTTGTTTTCAGGGGGGCGAGGTGGGATTTTGCTGTACCGGTCAGGGCTGCAATCCCATAATCGATTCTGGAGAGCACCAGTGCTTGGGTGGCTTGTTGCAGGTCCTTGGGCGGGAGGAAGGGTTTTATTTTGTACAGTAATTTCAAGTTGAGAAAGGAACTTCTAGCGGATCTTGTAATGTGTTTTTTCATGTCCAGTTTCGGGTCTAGGGTGATGCCTAGAGATTTTACCGAATCCGCCAGGATGAGGTTACCCTTGAGGGCGTCAATAGCTTTGAGCCATTCTGCCATTTGGGGGTTTTCGTCTTTGTTGGAAATGAGTATTTCCGTTTTCTCTTGATTGAGTTTCAGGTGGTTACTTGAGAGCCAGCTTCTTGCTTTATTGGGTACTGCCTTTGTGCAGTAGGTTTATTTTTTAGATGTATTTTATGGTGAGGTGAATCTTCATCCCATCCTACATGATTTTTGTATAATGCTGGGGCCTGGGCAACTGCCCAGTTCCTGGCATAAGTATATTTTAGATGAATTGGAATATGGTTAGAGAAGGCAGGCATAATGATGTCCTCGCCATGTGGGCACTCCCTGACAAATTGTGGTGGCCAGTCTTTTTCTGCTAGAAGTATGTCATAGCCCCTTGAAAGTTTTTCCCAAAAAAGTGCTTTCTCCTGTCTAGGTATGTCTCCCTCCATTCGGAGTGTTATTTCATATAACTTTTGTGGAGTACTAACCCTGGTGTCTACAGTCTCAACTGTAATGTACTCATTCAAGTCCACAATCTCCAGAAGTTCCTTCAGGTTCTGGCGAGCTATTGTGACTTCTGCTGCACTGTCCAGCATTGTCTGAGCCCATTCTCCGTTCTTGAGTTGTGTTCTCAGTATCCTCGGCATGTCTAATCTTCAGACCTGCTACTTTCTTCTTTGAGAATTGAGGTTTTGATTTACTTTTCGGAACGTGTTTGTCGTCTTTCGATTTCACGCGTTCTTCTCTATGTTCTGACCGTCCTCTTCTTTCCGATGTCTGTGACGAGATCTGAAAGGTACGAGAGGAACGTGTATCAGTATCTTGATACCTGTCAGGCTTTTTCAAATTATCCCTATTCCTGAGGTTATACCTCCTTTCAGAGGGCTCCTTTTGAGGAGACCTACCTCGGGATTGAGAACGTTTCTCGTTTGAATTTTGTTTATTAGTTTCCCACTTCTTTTTAGAAGATGTAGGAGTTTGTTTAATAGAGTCCTTTTCAGGACTTTCAGATAGTTTCGGCTTCACTGGTCTTCCACCCAAACTATCTCTGCCTAATTCTGCATAAGATTGTTCTATTATTCTGGGTAGCTCAGTTTGATGTTCTGTAACCTCGAATTCCCTTAATCGTTGGCGGATCGCCACTGCTGCTGCCTCCCCTTTAATATTAGATAATATTATTGTTGAGACCTGGTTGAAATTTTTCAGTAATTTCATGCCTAAATTTAGAGCAGGCTCTGCCCCGTATTCGTTTTGAATTTGTTTCAGGACATCTGGTATTACTGCAATTGATGGAATACCATGTGTTTTAGTATAGATGGCAGCAAAGACTGAGCCCCAAGTGGTACAGTCTTCCAGTTGTGGTGTGATCCCCATCGGTAAACAGATTGTTAGGATTCTGTGTTTCTCATACGGGCTAGTATTTGGAAATACTGCTTCGATTTGAATAATTTTTTGAGCTATCCAGAATGGAATTTGCTCACGTTTTGTGGGCAATTTACCCATGACTGTGTATAGAGTCTGTGGTGTAATTTTTAGTGTATTCCCCGGTTGAGGAGTTTGATGTGGAAGTGTCAATGGTGGTTGGACTGTAAAAATCTGCATGACATATTGGACTAGTTGTCTGTAGATTTTTATTAACTCTGTAAGTTGAGTAAGTAATTCCTCGTCTGACATTATTTCGATGTCAGGATGAGGAGTGTAGCCGGCTAGAATCAGCCATGTTGCTCCTGGTCTACCTAGTGGACCGAGCCTGGTTATGTTTTTGTGATGTTTTAGGGCGCCTTTAAACCAGAGCTGATGCTCCTGGTATGTTAGTGGAATTTCAATATCCTCGAAAGGAATATATTCCTCTGGTGGATCATCTTCTTTGTAGAAGTGAAACAGTCTTGTTACTGAATTTGATTCAGGAAATATGACCCATGAATATAATACCTCTGTCTGAAAGGATTCGTGTGCCTCGATCAAGAAAACTGTTCTACCTCCTCTTGGTGGTAGGCCTTGTTTTAGAGTGATGGCTCTTCTTAAGGTTGGATTGATGTCTATGACACCCTCCTCGGTTTCAATAAAACCTGTGATGTTATAAGCTGTTAAAGCTGGTTGACCCGCAACGTCACCGTTGTCGGAGTCGGGCATTTTGTTTTTTGAAAAATGTAGAACAAGTTTCAAGGAAACAAAAGATAAGGTGCACAATATTTTGGAACACTGTATCCTTCAACGTTGAACAAACCAAACAACTAATATATAGGGTGCTTCCCTATTTAGTTATGGCGGATATTTAATCCTACCCACTCCGGACGTCTTATGGAGTATGTGAGTAGGGGTCTCTGAGAAAAGCACGAATGAGTTACTCAGTATCTAGCGTTAAATTACTGCCTTACCAAACCGTTGGGCGCCATGTAGTGTAGTTCCTATTTCCCTAATAGGCTCTGCGCATTGGAATAATATAACCTATAGGTTTGACATAGGACTAAGGTCGGTATGTCCCTATCGATTATATTAAACTTAATTACCTGTGCCAGCTAGCTCAGAGGCCACTAGAAACTCCTTGAGAACAAGAAGGGAGTAGTTTCTGGCAACCGAAAAACATGACAACTTTGTTTCCCTTTAGAAGCGGAACATGTCTCAGAATCGTGGAAAAATAGATAACAGTTTCACTCATTCAATCGTGCATGCTTAGTTTCTGCAGAGTTGTACAGAAAGGAAAGATGGGCGTTTCAATAAAAAGGGTTTTATTGAACAGTCTTGTTTCTCGTGTAAGAGATATGTGCTGTTATGATCACAAGACAGTATGCAAGATAAATAATGTACAGCGTAAGCACTAGAAATAAATAATACTGCGCTAGCATTATCTTTTAGCATCTATTCACGTACATAAATAACATGAGCTAAAAATGCGAGTACTATTACGATGCGTCTCTAAGCTAGTTCTACCCCAGTGTACCTAACCTAGTCTAGGTGTAGGGAAGAGTAAAAGTAGGTGGAGTATTCTCTAGTATGGTAGACTAAGAGTATGTTAAGTCTAGTATGCCAAGAGTCCCTTTAGGTTCTAGTCAGCTCCATACCTTGAGAATGAGAGTGGTGGGAATCTCCTGCCGGATCTTGGAACTCTAACACCCCGCGAAGGGAGTCAGAACACTGGAAGCTGGATTCGTCTGCGTGCAGGAATGACAGCGTCTTCTCAGTGCGTCAGGCCGGGATACGGGCTCCTCTGAAGTCGAGGTCTCCTCTAACTTGCTTGGGCAAGGGAAGGTATATTTATACCTGGTAGGTGTCGGGGAATGTTAGCATTGACGTGAGGTCGGACAGAGGAAGACGTCAGGAATGAACCCTTAAGGTATAACGGTTCATACATAATAGATGAGTTCTTGGAGAAATCAATAGTCCTGTGCTAGGGGAACTCCTGAAGCTTAAGGGTCTGGTTTCTAAGAACTCGTCGTGACGTTAGGGTGGACGGATGTCGGTGACCATGCCTGTATTTGGAGTGCACGGTTAATGCCTAAATAAGGACAGGGATACTATGCCTATATAAGGGCAAGGCGAATTGTGCCTATATAAGGACATGATTCAGGAAAACCTATATACGGACCCCTAAAGCGGAATACAACAGGACCGAATATGTCGAAATCAACCTCGTCCCAAACTATACCGTCCGGTATAGGAACAGCTGTAATGTTCACTGATGACAAGTCTCCCTGTTCACGATGTGACGACTGATGTGGCTTCAGAATCAAATTAACTTTTTGGGCTGTAGAGCTTTGTTGAAGGTATTGTCCATTAATAAGCATGCTAAAAGTTATAACTAAGCCTAGCAAGAAAAGAAAGAATAGTATCCCAGTAATTACCTAGAGTTCTACTCGAGGCAATACCAGTTAAGTCTTTTTGAGAAAGTTCAGAAAGTTCTTGATTTGTTGCTTGCGTGTTTGTTGGGTTGGTGTCGTTTCTGGTTCACTTGGATCCAAAGAAAACGTATCAAAGTTCATGAAGTAGCCAGAAGCAGTTCGATCAATTGTTGGAATTGCATCGGGATTTGTTGAAATCGCATTTTGCTCGTGTCGAGGCATGTTGACGTAGACGTCTGTATTGGGTCTAATTGCAACCTGGTTATTATTTTGAGTTTCATTTTGAAGATGAATTTCGGGTTCAAGAGGAACGAGTTCTATAGCATTGTTGCATAGTCCTTCATTCCGTACAGGAGGCTCTTCAAACGTGATGAGTCTTTCTGTTTGAACTTCTTGGATTGTAGCGAAAGGAGGGCGTCTGCTACTATGGTGTCCACGAGGCCTACTGCTTAGTATTGGCCACATAGTGTGGTTTGATTAAGGCGATGGAGACAAATCTTTTCTCCTTTTTCCCAGCAAGAGGCGGCAAAAGTACAGTTCTTGTTCCTTGATTTGCTAGGACTGGTACAGGCTTTCTGTAAGATGGTCCAGATTCTTTCTTGTCTGCTATTTTCTCTCTGACCAGATCCCCCGGTTTTTGGGGTCCAGACAGGTCTTGCCGTGACTGCCTTGCCTTACCCAGTGGAGGTCTGTTTTATGTGGACGTTACTTTGTTGTGTCCTGGATTAATTTAGATCTTGTAAAACAGCCAAACGATCATGGATATCATTTGGTTTTTCATCCGCCACTGCGCCTTCACAATCCAGATCAGGTACCCACATTCTTGTCCCAAATAGGACCTCGTAAGGAGTGACCCCCCTAGAGAACTTCTTGGCTGGATGTTGAGGGCTCTCTGTACCCCATATAAGTGATTGACCAAACTACCACCCTTGCCTAATACCTTAGCTGTTAAAGATTGCTTTATGTCCCGATTCTTCCTCTCCACAACCGAATTTCCCTCAGGATGGTACGGAGAGGAGTACCGCAATGCTACGCCCATACTTTCCATGGCCTCTTTCTAAGCCCGAGATCTAAACGCCGGGCCGCGGTCAGAATGTAACGTGCCAACTGCGTATGTCTCCATAAAGACTCGCAAATCTTTGATAACAGTTCGAGCGTCAGCCGAGCGCTGAGGCCAAACCCATAGGAATCCACTGCCACCAAGATATACTTGTAAGCCCCATCAGATTGTAAGGGGCCCCAGTGGTCCAAATACCCACAAGCAAGAGGTTTGTCTGATTTTAATAATGGTGTCTGTGCCGGGCGTGTTATGGTGGAACCTTTCATCTGCTGGCAGATGTCACATTTCAAGACATAGTCCTTAGTTTGTTTTGTTAGACCTGGCCACCAATAGCGCTGTTTAAATAATGAAATAGCCGCTGTAACACCTGTATGCGCAGAGCCCAAACCCTCGTGTGCTGCAACAATCAAACCTTGTCTATGATCCATATTTGGTATTACTCTATCCCCCACTCCAGGAATCTGAGCATATGGAATGTTGTTTGCATCTAACTTGTAGGAGTACTTGAGTGGAAATTTCTTTGGTACTGCTGAGCTGCCTTTGCGTGAAGCAATGACGGCAACCATAATCTCACCGTCTATCCTCGTTTTTGAACGAGTGATTGCAGCTACGGAAGCCATGCGTACAGCCCCCTTCGTGGCTTCATCATCCAATGAATTCCCTTCAATGTGAACGCAATCACGATGACTCAGTGTATGAATCACGTGAGCCCTTGGTAGATCGTTTTTCAACTCAGGCATAGCATCTTATGCTTAATTGTGCCACCTTTTGCATCTTTGAACCCGTTTTGTTTCCAATGATGTAAATATCCATTGTATGACTGTACACAGTAAAAGGAATCACACACAATTAATGTGGGGAATTCGTGATCTGTATTCACCGGTGCCAGTATTAATGCTTTTAACTCTGTCAATTGTGCCGTGCAGTCTCCCAGAGATTGCGTTTTGGTGCAACTTGGATGGAACTTTCCACCCCGCATGCGACCTTTAACGATAGCACATGCTGCGCTGTATTGTTGATCCGTCAGTGTAAATTATTTATTCATACTGATCTAGAGGCAAGATTTCATACGGTATAGGGTATTCTCGTTCGTATTGCAGAAATGCTTGTGTTTTTAGACTTGGATCAAATCTGTATTTAACGTCCGTTGCAGTAAGAGAATTAGCCCATTGTATCCATCTCGGATGTAAGGCTTTTGCATTCGGAATGCTAGCCTTTGTAACAGCTTCTAAAGCCGGTACTAGGGTTATGACAATTATACGTTTCCCCTGAGCCAGTGCTCTCTCTCTTGCTACAGCGGTCTGAACTGCTGTCAGGATATTCTCTGTTGTTCTGCGTTTGTGTACAGGTGTGATTTGTATGCGATTGGTACAGTCTCGCCTTCATTAAAGGTTAAGTAGGTGTACCCGCATTGACCCGCTATTACACGGATCACCAAGTGGTGTACGTTTACGCATGTTTGTAAGTGTTTTGAAGCTATCACTACACTATTGACCCGGCTGTCGGCCCTGGGCTTTCGAGGGCACGCCTATAATTGGTTAGAATCTTTTCTATCAGGTCGCTCACAGAGGGTCCAACTTGGTGCCCAGGTATCGGAAAAGGGCAATATCTCCTGCGGAGTCCCTCAGGGCTCTGCACTGTCCCCGCTCCTCTTCAACATATACCTGCAGCCCCTGGTAGCTGCACTAACCAATATGGACTGCCGGGTTTTTAACTACGCGGATGATACCCAGCTCATCCTGAGGATCGATAACTCGGTCTGTGCCCAAGTATCAGTCCACAACATCCTCAGGTTTACAGTCAACTGGATGACTGCAAACTCCCTAAAAATTAACCCAGATAAAACCGAAGTACTAGCCTTCCCATCAAAAAACAATCCCTGGAGCAGCCTGTTTTGGCCCAGAGAGTTAGGGGCCCCCCATAGCCCATCGCCAGTTGTAAAAAGCCTGGGAATTAAGATCGACTCTGAGCTCTCTATGATCCATCAAGTCAACTCGGTGGTGGGCACATGTACTGGTCTTCTAAGACAGCTGAGGAAATTGGTTCCTCTGCTTTCAGTGTCATCTCTGAAAACTATAGTATCAGCAACTATTGTCTCACGACTCGACTATGGCAATGCGCTATATGTCGGGCTCCCCCAGAAACTCACGAAGAAACTTCAGGTGGTACAGAATGACGCAGCTAGGCTGATCTTCAGGTTGCCTAGAAGAACTCATGCCACTCCACTGCTGCGAAAACTGCATTGGCTGCCTGTTAAGCAGAGAGCGAAATTCAAGGGACTTTGTATTGTCCACAAAGCTCTATACGGACATGCCCCAGGGTACATAAAGGAACGCCTAATCAAATACGTGCCAGGGCGGGCCCTTCGGTCAGCAGAAGCCGTCCAGCTGGTCTGCCCTCGGGGTAACTTGGTTTCCAAAGGGGTCGAGCGTTCTCGGTCCTCCTGCCACAACTTTGGAACCAGTTGCCCGATACTCTTCGGAAAGAACCTGGTCTGCTTCTCTTCCGGAAGCAGCTAAAAACTATTCTCTTTAGGGAAGCATTAGATACGACATAAGATCTCTCAACACCATGAAGACCTCCCCGCCTTGACGCTGTTCCGCTTCTTCCAAAGCGCTAAGAGACCTGTCGGTGTATATGCGCTATACAAAAATAAAATAACATAACATCATGTCTTCTAGTAGTGAACGTAGTATGTTTGTATGTTCCTGTGTCCAATGTCTAACTGAAAAGTCAGGTTTTATTAAGTCTTCGAAAGGTTTTACTCTTTTTGCGTAATCCAAAATGTATGTTCTGCCAAAATTTAGGAATCCCAGTATTGATTGTAGATTTTTTAATGATTTAGGAAGTTGGAGCAGCGCACACTTTTCTAAAAAGTTAGCTGCCAGACTTTTCCCTTCACTTGACAGCTCATATCCTAAAAATAGGACATTGAGGTGGGCGATTTTTGATTTTTTTAAAGTTACATTTCTAGCCCTCGGAGGCGAATCCCATAATTATGGTGTTCACCCTGGTCAAGTGCCTCTCTAAGTCATCATCCGTCAGATAAATGTCATCAACATAGGACAATGCTTCTTTGTCAAACCCCGGGGCTGTTCTTCTACCCCTGGGGGAGACAACAAAATTGTCGCTGGGACCCAAACACTGAGAATGCGGTCAAATACCTGCTTTCAGGCGCTATATTCTGGCAGAAAAATCCATTTGAGATATCAAGTGTAGTTTTGTATTTTTTTCGCACAGTGTTATTCATTAATGCGGCACTATGTGCATTTTGGACAGCAAATGTCTTAGTGCAAGTGTTTAAATGTCTGTAATCTAAAACTAGACGATATGTATTGTCTGGTTTTGATACGTGAAACAAAGGATTGTTCATTGGTGAGGTGCATGTTTCAATGACCCCTTGATATTCAAGTTTATCTCAGATCTCCCTGACCTGTTTTTTAGCTTCTTGCTTTATTGGATATTGCCTTTGTGCATTTGGTGAAACTTTTAACGGGATCACGTGGTGGGTTGAATTCTCATCCCGTCCGGCGTGATTTTTGTATAATGCTGGAGCTTGGGCTACTGCCCACTCTCGTGCATATTTGTGTTTAATATGAATGGGAACGAGGTCGGAGAAGGCTTGAAAAATTATATTTTCTCCCCTAGGGCACTCCATAAAGAATGCTGGCAGCCAATCTTGTTCAGCTAACAGGATGTCATAACCAGATGACAGGTTCTTCCAAAATAGACCTTTTATTTTTTTGGGCTTGTCCCCCCTCCATCCAGAGTGTTATTTCATGTAACTTATGTGGGACGATCTCCCTTTTATCTGGTGTTTCCACCGTGATGTAGTCATTCAAGTCCGCTGTCACCAGAAATTCCATCAGGTTCTGGCGAGCTATTGTTACCTCTGCCGCACTGTCTAGCATCGTCAGAGCCCATTCCCCGTTCAGAAGTTGTGTCCTCAGAATTCTGGGCATGTCTGATCTTCAGGCCTGCAACTTTCTTCTTTTTAAACTGAGGTTTTGATTTTGGCTTTTCTTCTGTTTTGGAAGTATAGTCTTGAACGTGCTGCTTGTCTCTGGACTTTGTACGCTCTTCTTTGTGTTCTGACCATCCTTCTCTCTCAGAATTTTCCATCGAGCCCTGAAGGGAACAAGAGGAACGTGTATCAGTATCCTGATACCTGTCAGGTTTCCTAATATTATACCTATTCCTAAGGTTGTACTTCTTTTCAGAGGGCTCCTGTGGAGGAGATCTACCTCGGGATTGAGATCTGTTTTCTGTAAAGTTCTGTTTTTTATTATCCCACTTCTTTTTAGAAGAGGTAGGTGTCTGCTTAGAAGTGTCCTTTTCAGGACTGCCCATCAGTTGTAGTTTTAAAGCTTTCCCACCCAAACTGTCTCTGCCTAATTCTGCATATGCAGTTTCAATTATTTTGGGCAGTTCGTGTTGTTGTTCTAACAGACTGAACTCCCTTAGGTGTTGGCGGATTGCCCCTGACGCTGCTTCCCCTTTAATATTAGCTAGTGTTATGGCTGATATCTGGTCATAGTTATTTAGTAACTTCATCCCTAAGTTCAGAGCAGGCTCTGCTCCGTACTCGTTCTGTATTTGTCTTAATACATCCGGTATCACAGCTAATGAAGGAATACCATGAGTCCTGGTATAAATGGCAGCAAAGTCTGTACCCCAAGTGGTACAATCCTCTACTTGTGGTGTGATCCCCATGGGCAAGCAGATTGTTAGCATTCTGTGTTTTTCAAATGGGGTAGTATTTAGGAATACTGCCTCTAACTGTGTTATTTTCTGAGCTACCCAGAATGGCATTTGTTCGCATTTCGTGGGCATTTTGCCCATTACTGTGTGTAATGTTTTGGGAGTAATTTTAGTTGCTGTACTCTGAGATTGAGCTCCATTTGTTGCAACTGTTGCTGGTTGGACTGTGTAAGTCCTCATGACGAATTGTCATGTTTCTGTAGATTTTAATTAATTCTTTGTGTTGAGTGAGTAAGTCTGCCTGTGGCTTTGTTTCAATGTCAGGATGAGGTGTGTAGGCTGCTAATATCGGCCATGTTGCACCTGGTCTTCCTAACGGACCAAGCCTTACTCCTCCTCTTACGTGGGGTTGGGCGCCTTTAAACCAGTATAGGTGTTCCTGGTACGTTAGTGGAATCTCTATGTCCTCGAACGGACCATATTCCACTGGTGCATCTCCTTCTGTATAGTAGTGAAATGTCTGTGTTCTCGCATCTGCTGCTGGGAATGTAACCTACGAATAGAATACCTCTGTTTTGTTTGATTTGTGTGCCTCAATCACGAAAGCTACTAATCCACCCCTAGCTTGTAAACTATTGTCTAATAGTTTTAGGGTGATTGTATGTCTGAATTTAGGTGCAATTAGAATTGCATTCAAATCTTCTTCTCCTGAGAGGTGCAGATCCACTACTGCATTATTTTCGCCCGAGTCATTTTGTAACAAAGAAGTTTGTTCAAGGGAACTAAGATAAGGTTTTATTGCACAATTTTAGGAACACTGTGTCCTTCAAGCTTGATTAACCAGCAGCCAATAAATAGGATATTTCGCCTACTCAGCTGTGGCGGAGTGTGTGCCCACCCACTCCAGACGTCTCTGGCGTTTTGTGAGTAGGGGTCTCTGAGAACAGCACGACTGAACTACTCATATTCTACTGTTAAATAAGTACCCAACCAACGTTGGTGGCGCCATGTCGTGTAGTTCCTTTAGTACCCATGCAGAACCTGCGCGTTTGGATAACATAAACTGTAGGATTGGCGGCAGACTAACTCTGAGCATCCCCACCGCGTATGTTAGCCTGTTTGCATTAGCTAGCTCACAGTGCCACTATAATCTCCTCTTATCGGGGAGAGAATAGTTTCTGGCAACCTCAGAACATGACAATCCTGATCCCCCCCAGGATCGTGGAAACAATGTACTACCTTTCGCTCAGTCACTCGTGCTCACTTATTCGGTCTCGGAGACTTACACAGAAGAAACAGTCGGGCTTGTTCAATAAGTATTTATTGCACAGTTGTTCTTCTAGTGTATAATATATGTGCTGCAACAACCGTTAGACAGTAGCAGAGATATATGATCAGCAGTACAGTGAATATAAAAGGATAGTACAGGTGTTCCATTTTGCAATAGTCATGAACACATACATGGATATAAAATGCATGATAAAAGAAAGCGCGCGTACTCCTACGATGCCTATCTAGATGTACCTAAGTGTACCTAGCATGTGAGTAGGTGTGAAGCCAAGAATCCCTCTAGGTTTAGTCTAACCCCATTACCTGAAGCAAGAGTGTGGGACCCCGTCCTGGTCTCGAGTTGGACACCCCGCGAGGGATGTATCAGACCACTGTCAGCTGGAATGTCTGCATGCAGGAGCCTCAGCGTCTCTGGTCAGTGTGTCAGCCTGGAAGTCTCGGTTCCCTCTACCAACCCTAGCAAGAGGTGCTGTATTTATATCGGCAGTATCTAGGGTTTCTTTGTCCCTCGTTTCTTGTATTAGCCATTGTTGGATTTGAGGATGACGTATGGGATGAACTTTGTACGTAGATATTATGCAGGCGGATAATGTAGCCCCAGCCTGGTTTCCAAGAAACCTTAAGAATATTCATTCGTACTGCGTCAGTCTATTGATGAAGTCCTAGAAAGCTATTGTTCAGGGAAAACCCCCTTCTGCGCCCAGGACTAGAACTAGGTAAAGGTTCAATCCTAAAAGGCTCGTTACAGTGTAGGGGAGGTAATGTAGGTGAAGGGGTATGATATTATATTAGGGTACCTATATGGAACATAACATCCTCTTCATAACTTGCCGTTCGCCTGTCATGACTGGATTCTGAGCAGAGTGACTCTCGGGATTGGCTCTTAGCCCCCTGAAGCCTTTAATCAATTGATGCGCTATACAAGTTTATACAATTTAATTTAATTACAACATGCACCCAGAGGGGGCACCTTGGAAGTGCCCCCTAAAACCTTACTAGTCTAATAATGTGCTGGCTGACCGGACTCTTCCAGGACATGTGGGATATTAGAAAGTCAGGAGGCATGTTGCACCGCCAGGCTAGGCACACCGCGAAGGTGGGCAGCCTGAAGTGAACATGAAAGAGAGGATTCCACCATCTTGTGTGTGGTGCAATTAGGAACTCTGGGACAGGGTGATGCCCACTCCCCAGTGGAAGTGGTCAACCAGGGGGTGTACTGACCCCAGGGGGAAGTAGTCCATTGGCTACTACCCTTAACACCCTTAAATTAAGTATTTACGTGGCCCCCTGACATCAGGAAATCAGATTCTTCTACTTTAAGAAGAAAGAAGCAGAAAGAAGAGCCACTGATGCCAGAACTGAGGACTTCACCACCACTTGGTGCAAAACCCTGCTTTGCTGCTGGACCTCGACAGTTGCACGGACCCGGCTCATCCAGAACGCTGTCACCTCCCAGAGCTGTGGAGGACCGGCCCATGACTTCATCTTGCTAGCAACATCTACCTTGGAGCAAGGGAGCTGCTTCTCTGCATCTGAAGGCACCGCTCGCAAAGTCCAGTACTCCGTCCCTTTGAGCATCAGGCCCACCAAGGGAGCACTGAGCCAGGAGAAAGATTGTTTGGAGCCCAGGAGGTCATCCCCGCCACTTCACTGAAGTCCCGAGATGCTGACCCTCCCGAAGGCTCCCTGCACCTATTCCCAGAGTGACGGTCCCCATGCAGCAACCAAGGCATGTTGTTGGTCTAGTCCAAACTCCAACAGCACCAAGGCGACCTACCGTCCAGAGACGTCAGGATCCACAAGGCGAGCACCAAGAGTGGCCCTACTGCCCTGTTTCCCCTTTTCACCAGGTCACCGATCCAGAGTGAGCTTCAGACCGCCGCGACCCGACGCCTGAACACATCTCTGCACCCAAGCCCCAAAGCACGTGTCTGAGTGAGTCAACAGTGTCCAGAGACCCTCTAAAGCTGAGCCCCTCCTTAGGTGTGTCGGGGTCCCCCAGTCCCTGCCTACAGCCTCTTCTGCAGGGAACCGAGAAAGCCTCCAGGAGCACAGCCCCACCAGACAAAGCACCATGCACACTGGCCCCCCCACCCAAGTTTGAGTGGACTGATGGTGTCCCTGCATGACAGACACCCTCAAAACCTAAGATCCCCTTTGGGTTCAACCGGACTGGCCTCCCAGTTCCTGCTTGCAGCCTCTTTTTATCAGGACCATTTCCCATTGACTGTAACAGGGCACTCAACGCCGAAACGCACCTCTGCACCCGGACGCCCCAGAGTCGAATGAGGTGACCTGTTGGTGCTGCCTTGCACCTTGCCCTATAATTACCTTAAGTCCAGAAGAATAGTCCTGTAAGTCGTTGCTAAATGACCGTATGCAGTATTAGTTTATTTCCAACAGGATAACATTACCCCTTCAAAGCTATAAATAAGTGTATTTTTGTATACTTAATAAAGTGGTAACTTGAAAAATACATACCCGATTACGATGATCTTGGTATTTAAATTCGTATAAAAATCTGTGTTATTGTGAACTGGGCTTTTGGATTAGTAGGAACGGAGTCTGTTTTACGCTTAACTCGATGTCCTTTTATTTTAATCTCCATAAATATATTCAGATGAAGTAATGTCCAAAATCAATAACGCATCTTCTTGTCTTCTGAAGGGCCTTTGGAGTCACTGTTTTTTATTAATTTCCAGTGATGTGTGGGTTTGAGCGGTGACCTTTTTTCTAAGTTGGAGAGGTTAACGGAAGGGGGATATAATAGAAAGAACCCTTGGTCACCCTGAGTGAAAGAGGGTTACAAAACAGGATAATAATAAGAGGGAAAAAGAAAAGAAAATGTAATCCAATAGAAGTATTCTAGGCTTTCATCGCGCCTAGCGTCATTCAAAATATCATCAAAACTCCTCCCCCCTCTTCTTCCAACAGATTTCTCCCTTTAAACCCGTCTCCTCCCCATCTCCCCGTCCAGTATGCCTCCCACTTGAGCGTTTTCCTCTCTTTTATAGGCTTTACTTAAGAGCCTGTCATGCACCTGGTTGAGCCATGTCCTTCCTGGGATGTGGCTGGGATCAGAGTCCAGCCAGCAGACGGTGCGGGCTCCCATCTTCTGGTCTGTCAAGCTTCCTCCGTAACTCCGGACCTTCTTGCTTTGGCTCCTCAGGCTCTGTCCTCGAGGCGTGGGTTGGGCTCTCTCTCTCTCTTCTCTTCAATATCCATCCTCGTGACGCGGGTTGTTGTCTCCCTCTCCTCGGGCTCTGTCCTCGAGGCGGGGGCTGGGCTCTCTCTCTTCTTTGGCTCTTCAATATCCATCCTCGTGACGCGGGTTGTTGTCTCCCTCTCCTCGGGCTCTGTCCTCGAGGCGGGAGCTGGGCTCTCTCTCTTCTCCGGCTCTTCAATATCCATCCTGGTGACGCGGGTTGTTGTCTCCCTCTCCTCAGGCTCTGTCCTCGAGGCGTGGGTTGGGCTCTCTCTCTTCTCCGGCTCTTCAATATCCATCCTCGTGACGCGGGTTGAAGTCTCCCTCTCCTCAGGCTCTGTCCTCGAGGCGTGGGCTGGGCTCACTCTCTTCTCCGGCTCTTCAATATCCATCCTCGTGACGCAGGTTGTTGTCTCCCTCTCCTCAGGCTCTGTCCTCGAGGCGTGGGCTGGGCTCTCTCTCTTCTCCAGCTCTTTAATATCGGTCCTCGTGACGCGGGTTGAAGTCTCCCTCTCCTCTGGCTCTGTCCTCGAGGCGGGGGTTGGGCTCTCTCTCTTCTCCAGCTCTTTAATATCCATCCTCGTGACGCGGGTTGTTGTCTCCCTCTCCTCAGGCTCTGTCCTCGAGGCGCAGGCTGGGCTCTCTCTCTTCTCCAGCTCTTCAATATCCGTCCTCGTGACGCAGGTCTCCCTCTCCTCAGGCTCTGTCCTCGAGGCGGGGGCTGGGCTCTCTCTCTTCTCCGGCTCTTCAATATCCATCCTCGTGACGCAGGTTGTTGTCTCCCTCTCCTCAGGCTCTGTCCTCGAGGCGTGGGCTAGGCTCTCTCTCTTCTCCGGCTCTTCAATATCCATCCTCGTGACGCGGGTTGTTGTCTCCCTCTCCTCGGGCCCTGTCCTCGAGGCGGGGGCTGGGCTCTCTCTCTCTTCTCCGGCTCTTCAATATCCATCCTCGTGACGCGGGTTGTTGTCTCCCTCTCCTCGGGCTCTGTCCTCGAGGCGGGGGCTGGGCTCTCTCTCTTCTTTGGCTCTTCAATATCCATCCCCGTGACGCGGGTTGTTGTCTCCCTCTCCTCGGGCTCTGTCCTCGAGGCGGGGGCTGGGCTCTCTCTCTTCTTTGGCTCTTCAATATCCATCCTCGTGACGCGGGTTGTTGTCTCCCTCTCCTCGGGCTCTGTCCTCGAGGCGGGAGCTGGGCTCTCTCTCTTCTCCGGCTCTTCAATATCCATCCTGGTGACGCGGGTTGTTGTCTCCCTCTCCTCAGGCTCTGTCCTCGAGGCGTGGGTTGGGCTCTCTCTCTTCTCCGGCTCTTCAATATCCATCCTCGTGACGCGGGTTGAAGTCTCCCTCTCCTCTGGCTCTGTCCTCGAGGCGGGGGTTGGGCTCTCTCTCTTCTCCAGCTCTTCAATATCCGTCCTCGTGACGCAGGTCTCCCTCTCCTCAGGCTCTGTCCTCGAGGCGGGGGCTGGGCTCTCTCTCTTCTCCGGCTCTTCAATATCCATCCTCGTGACGCGGGTTGTTGTCTCCCTCTCCTCAGGCTCTGTCCTCGAGGCGTGGGCTGGGCTCTCTCTCTTCTCCGGCTCTTCAATATCCATCCTCGTGACGCAGGTTGTTGTCTCCCTCTCCTCTGGCTCCTCTAAATTCATCCCCTGGACGCGGGCTGGGCTTTCTCTCCCTGATGGGCGGATCGATGACCGAACGCGGCTCGATTCTCCACCCCCTTTTACTTCCGGGGTCGCCTCTTCTCCTCCTTCCGCCGTGACGGCGTTCCGCTGAAGTTCCTGGCTCGCTCTGGTTGCCTGGCTTCCGGTTTCATCAGAGTGAGCCTGTAAACGAAGGGCACAGTCTGCTCCGGGGAGACACTTCTCATCCCCAGATTTGTGACAGTTATTTTTATAAATTCTGATTTCTTTGAGTGTCTCGCTTACTGACTGTGTGCAATAAATGCTGAACACTATCCTCTGATAAGCCTAAACTGCTCACTCACACTACCACAAAAGAGAGGATTTGGGATTATTATAGTCCCTGTAAACCAATAAGTTTCGTCTGGACTTTCTGCATGGTGTGCCCCTACATTGGTACACCACATAAATAGCCAGCTTCCTACAATGCCCAATGAGCTTCAGTGGCTTTTAGGATTTGGTTTATAATAACATGTCTTTAACTGACGGCTTTTAGTATTTGGATTATACTAACATCCCTTCAACTGAAGCACATTAAGAGAATCTCGAAACCAATGCTAACTTTAAGCGAAGCACTATACATTTTCTTTTATAAAGTTCCAGTGACAATACACGGATTGGAAAAAAATGAAGGACATTTAATACATCTCTCAATTTATCACATCTCTTAATTGCAAGAATCCAGGAACTTGCAGACAAACTCTATGAGCTTTGCAGAAGATCAGTGAGGAAAGTGTTTATGTGTAGCATGATCTCCTGTAAGGAGAAAGCAGGGAGACCGACAAAGAGGAGAACAAGAAGGTGACACTAGGAGACCAATCACCCAGGACCCAACAAACACCAACCATCCCACCCACCCGCGACCCCACCAAAGGGATAAAGCTTCGAACATGAGAACTGTGGAGGATTTCAGGATTTCCACCCACACCCCTTAGTTTTGAGCAAAGCCCTCACATCGAGAGTTGAACTTAATGGTCATGTTCTAAGAGTCTAACCTAGGTTGGATAATTAAGGTATTCTTTGTTGTACTAGGCTGTTAGAAGTGTGAGTGGACATGAGTTGAAGTCAAATGGTTTAATTTGGAACAATATGGAGTCGCTGTTTAAAAGTGCAGAGCTGGTTAGATGTAGTAATAATTTGTGAGACTGACGTGCAGGTGTGTCTTAAAGCATTTGTTAGTCGTTATGGATGAGTTAGAGTAGTTTTGCAGCATGAATCCTTTTTCGGATTCACATACTGTGCATTATTCTACCATCTAGTGGTTGGGTCCGGATTTGTCTTTTTCTTTGTCTTTTTTTGGTCTTTTTTTCCTTGTGGGCGTTGCTGACCACCATTTGATGGTCGGCCCGTCCTTTGTGTAACGACAGACGGCGCCCTGGAAGTTCCTGTGCGTAGTCGCCATCTTCAGAATTTTTTTTCTGCCATTGGGTCTGGAAGTAACAGAGGAGTTATGAATGTTTTTTTAGAAAAAATCAGAATTTGGAATGAAAATCTACCGATTAGCCAAGGACCCCGAGAAGTACGACAAGACAGAAGAGGGGACCCATCTCTATTCCCCTCGACAAGGGAACCCTTCCGGCACAGCCACATGGTTTGAGAATGAAGGCAGGTAGAGGTCATGGAGAACACACGCTTTAAATTCTGCCCCAACTGCTGCCACAAGTTTGCCCAGAGAGACCCCCCACAAGGTCTGCAATCCATCTCCAAAGGCTCACCGAGATGAGGACTGCGAGACCTGCACTGCGTTCGTTCCTAAGACCCTAAAGGTACGTTGATGACAGTGGCTGCAACGCTCAACACCATGACCAGCACTCAGAAGTCACAGGTTTTGCTGAAGGACCTCAGCCTATCCAGCAAAGATGAAGACAATGTTGAGGAAGCAGAGACCGCCCATGGACCGGACTTGGATGTCAAGATCTATGAGGCCGACGCTGAAAAAAACAACCGAAAGGCTGTGATCCAAAGCCCCCAGACAATAAACCCCATAAGGCAGCCTCGGCAGCGAAACGGTCGTTGACCAAAGGTCATCTGAAACACAAGGAGCTACACGGATCCCGATCACGGCATACCAATGGGGGCAAGGTGACGTTGAAACCCTCGGTGATACCATCCACTCAAGAGGGAGCGAAAGAGAAGGCCAAGGTTTCGGGTACGACAGACCCGTCAAAGCCGAAAAAGAGACCATCGCAGACCAGAAAGCAGTCGGAGTCGCATGCAAAAAGAGAACGCTCGAGGCCAAAATGGCAGCACTCTGGCAAAGGAAGAAGGAGTTTGGCAACTCCTTGAAGAATTTTCGAATTCCTACAAAGCCTTTGATGTCGACTGAAGACAACCAGTCTACCCTGGAGACTCCAGAAAATATGGAATCTTACGAAGAGGAACAGGAAAAGTTCTATGAACTTTAGGAGGCCGAAGAGGCAACAGGGTTCGACGAAGAATCGTTGCACGAACCCGACACCGAATCCCCAGAAGGAGTGGACAACTACCCTTTGAGGCCATCGCCCCCTGACGATCAGTCCCTCTACAACAACTTCATCAAAAGTGCTGTTGAAACATATGAGTACAGTTGGAGGAGGGAAAAAGAGACTATTGCTTTCGTCTAGAGACCTTAATGCCCTCCAACAAGGGGAGCCTTTACTTACCAATGCTAACCAGCATATTGGACCAAGGGAAGGAGGCATTCCGGGAACCAGCTACTGCAAAGGCTGTAACTCCTAGAGTAGAGAAGAAACACTAGCCATCTACTAAAGACCCAAAATACATCCAGGGAAATGCTTCTGTGGATTCATAATTGAGGCAACTGCAAGGACCAGGAACAATGCCCATACTTCCACAGACGCACCGCCTGAAAAGGAGAGCAAGAGACTCTACCTAGTGGGAAAAAAAATAGAGTGGGCAATCCACCACGGGGTTGCAGCCTCCCTCTCCAGCGCCCTCCTGAACAGGTAGAGGCACCAAGAATGGGACGAGATAGAGTCCCTCATGCAACACCTCCCAGAGGAGTACAAGAAGAGGGCCAAGGCAGTGATGCAAGAGGGGTGAAACATCGCAAAGACCTGCCTGAAGTCATCCTTAGACACTGACAGCAGGCAGATGTGCACAGGGACAACACTAAGGCGGCATGCTTGGCTCAGTGTCCGGGTTCAGGCTTCAATAATTAACATGTCGTTTACAGGAGACGCCCTGCTTCGGACAGGCAGTGGTTGAGGTTCTACAACTGAAAGACAATGAAAAGGCAAAGGAAGTGGGGGCACTACGATTCAGGGGCTCCTTCAGGAGAGGAGGAAGCACATCTCTAAGGCCCACTGGCAGAGCGCTCTTCACATCGGGGCAGCAACAGCAGCAGCCACAGGACAGCTTACACCAAGCCACACCACAGACCTCTTAGCAACGGCAATATCACGCAAAGGAAGCCCTTCGTGGACTAGGAAGGGGAAGAGGCCAAACTCCCAGAGGGGGAGGAATCACAAGTAGGTGACTTGCCCTCCAAAACAGCGGTGGGAGGCAGAATAGGAAATTACCCACAGGAGCGGGGAAAAAAGCACCACAGACAATTGGATTTTTAATGTGATGCATCACAGATACTGCATAGAACTACTCAAAGAACCACCATCAGTTCCCCCAAAACCAAAATGGTTTCAAGGACAAGAGATCATACAGCTCAGCAAAGAAGTCCAAGAACTCTTACAAAAGAGAGACATAAAAAAGGGAACCAACAAAGGAAACTACTCACCTTTTTGCCTGGTCCTGAAACAAGATCTAACCCTAAAACCAATCCTGGATCTCCGATTCCTGAACAAATTCAATTTCAGGATGATAACATTTCAAGGAGTAATCGCGCTCCTACACATACCGATGAACCGAAAACACAAGAATACCTAAGATTTGTCCTAGAGAAGGCGCACTACCAGTTCAGTGCTACCATTCACCATAAAATCAGCCCCATGGGTCTTCATAAAGTGCCTCGCAGCGGTAGCAGCACTCCTAAGAAGACCAGGTGTCCATGTCTACCCGTACTTGGACAACTGGCTAGTAAAGGCACAAACAAAAATGCCACAAGGATATTCAGACTGTAATCGCCATGCTACAACGACTGGGGTACGCAATAACCACAAAATGCCATCACCACAACCAGAGCAGGAAAAGGTGTTCCTTGGAGCTACATTAAACTCAAGGACAGCACTGGCACACCCAGTCCTAAGGAGAGCAAAGGCGATCACAGAGCAGACCCATCTCTACCAGAGGGATCGGTCTCTGACAGTGAGAACTGTCATGAAATGAATGCACGTGATGGCATCATGCATACCACTCATAACAGGTTCGAGACTGCACATGAGAACTTTCCAGGAATGGATCTGCAACAAATGGTCACAAGCCACTGGGAATTGGGAGGATCTAGTGGTTGTCACAGCGCAGGTACAAAAGGGGATACCTTGGTGGAAATCACAAAATGTGACCTTTGGGAGATCATTCAAGACACCAACTCCAGCAGTGACCATCTCAATGGATGCATCGCAGTAGGGTCGGAGAGCACACCCAGGCAACCTAAAAGTACAGGGACGGTGGAACCGCACAGATGCGCTGAAACACATCAGATTCCTGTCGCTATAGACAGTATTCCTATCCCTGAAGGCTCTCCAAGCACACATTACAGGACAAACCGTACTAATACAAACAGACACCACAACAATCATGCTTTACCTCAATAAACAGGGAGGCGCAAAATTGTTCACCCGCAGCAAACTAGCCCAAGAAATATGGCAATGGGCAATACCAGGAAACATCACTCTGCAAACAGTCCACCTACCTGGGAAACAATCACAGTGGTGGATAGTCTAAGCAGACAAGAACGCAGCTCCCACAAATGGGAACAAACAAAAACACAGAAGAGAATTTTCAAAGCCTGGGGTAGACCAACAATAGATATGTTCGCAACAGCAAAAAACACAAAATGCCAACACTTCACCTCCAGGTTTCGACGCCACCAGTCAGAAGGGAATGCCCTGTCAATAAACTGGTCAGATTTGAATTCACTTTTCCTCCGATTCCCCTAATACCCAAGGTGTTAGAAAGACAACGAGGGACAAACCTCATCCTGATAGCCCCACAGTGGGCCTGACAGACCTGGTACTCGGACCTACTAGAGAGGTCCAGGCGACAAATGATCACGATCAGAGCAGTTACAAACACAAAGGGAGAGAGGAGAAGGGGAAGTCACCGTACCTCCCTTCAAGAAATCAAACTAATCTCAAAATAGGATACAGTGACTATTGGAGCACAACATAAGACGTGCTGCATCCCCACTTTGTTATGTAACAGACCTCCAAATTTTGGAAAGTATTACCCAAAAATACCTCCTTTTACCTGGAAAGTCATCCTTTATGGAAGAGGAAGCCTCACACACATTATAGTGTCATGCTTCATCTCCCCACCCTGATAGGACAGTACCACCAGGACAGTCTCAACCTTCTTGAAAACTAAACCAGAAGGAGGGGGTACTTAAATAAAAATCTGCTGGACAAAATGGAGGGGATCAAGACACTGCTAAAAGTACCGCTGTGTTCCTAGGTAATTCCCTTTATGCAGAAGGGCACAGGGTATGTTTAAAATCCAAACATCGGACGGGTATGTTGAGATCAAAGGCTCAGAGCCATCACTTACCTGCCAACACCTGGCAGTGATAGTAGCCGACACCAGGGCACTTCATTTAGCAGCTCCTTCAATCCCCAATGGTGAAGAGATTCTTGGAGGGATCGGAAAAAATTGCATTGCCAAGATCAGTTTCAGCACTATTGTGAAACTTATAAACACGGTGCTAACACAGTTAATGACACAGCCATTTAAGCCCATGCACAAGACAGACCTCAAATCGCTGATAGTCTAGACAGCATTCCTAATTGCAATCACATCACTACGTAGGCTCAGCAAACTACAAGCGCTAACAATACAGGAACCATACCTGCAAGGTCGTTCTCAGGACCAACACACAGTTTCTGCCCAAAGTGGTGACCCATTTTCATATCAACCAAAGCATATAGTTACCAGTTTTGTTTAAAGAGTCTAAGGCACAGACAGAAAGAGCCCTACACACATTGGATGTAAGGAGAGTTTTAATGTACTTTCTACAAGAAACAAAGTTTTGCAGAGGAAACCTGTTATTTGTCGTCTTTGCCAATGCAACCAAGGGTTTACCAGTACCCAAAGGAACAATCTCAAGGTGGATTGTAGAAACAATACAGACCTGCTATTCGGGGGTGCATGGGTGACACTACCCGCACGCCCAAAGCCTACTCAACAGGAAAAAGGGTGCAACACTAGTGTTCCTAGCATAGGAACCATGGATACAATCTGTGCAGCTGCAACATGGGCATCACCAAACACTTTTGCAAAACATTGTGTGGACATTCAAATGAACAAGGAAGCACAGATGGGACAAAAGGTACTACAGCTCCTGTTTGCAAACTCTTCCTCATTTCATCCCAACCAACCCAGAGGAAGAGTACCACTATATAATCGAATGCACAGCACGTGAATACAAAAAAGGATTCCTGCTTCTAAAAGGAAATTATTACTTAGAAGTGGAAGACGTTTTGCAGCGATCTACCACCGCCGTGGAATTGAGAGATTATGCAACTAGGTGGGGAGAGAAACGAGAGAAAATCGTGGAGGAAGTATACCAAAAGACAAAAAAGAATCAAGAGAGCGACTACGCACAGGAACTTCTGGGGCGCCGTCTGATGTCGCACACAGGGACAAGCATACTACCAAATGATGGTGGACGATGCCCACAAGAAAAAAAAGACAATTCCATACCCAACCACTAGATGGCGAACAATGTACAGCATATAAATCCAGAAAACCCTTCAAGCTGCAAAACTACTTCTACTGGTAAGTAACCATTTCGTTTTTACCTTAAGATAGGTAAGTATGTGGCTCGGTATGGGCCAAAAATTGTGGACGTTATGATTAATTTGGTAAATGTATAACTTGGAGGCATAGCTATCTCATTGTGCTAAGAATTAGCCTGTTGGTCTGACATTTAGACTGGTTTCCTAAAGTTAGTCTGAAGCACATTTGTGTAGAGATGTGGTTGTGTAGCATCCAGCAACGCCGTAGAGTGAAACTAATTGTGACCGGACGTATGAAACAACTGCGGTAGGAAAACATTGGATCAGATTTTCTTTTGCAATAAAAGTCTCCAGGTCTGCAGATTTGGACTAATTGTGTTTTGCCCTTGTGGATAATTCTGAATTTGGCTGAACCACTATTTGAGATCTGAATAGACATCTCAGTCAGTTTACTGTGGAGCAAAACACATTTTCTCTTCATGACTATGTCCCTGGCAAAGATTTTCTAAAATTGATAGTATCGTCCCATTCCATGAGATGCATTTCACGTTCACCATATAAACAAGGATTTGTTCTCAGTGTTTGTTTTAAGAGTTTGAAGATCGGTGACCTAGGAGTGCATTTGCTTTGCCTTTGCAACTTACTGTGCATATCATGTTCCATTCTTAAAAGTCTTTGAACGTAATGCCTAGGATTCTTGAAGCCATTTTTCCATAAAGGTGATTGTGTAAGGTGCGGCGTCCTCCTTATCTTCTGGCAGGCCAAACATTCTTAAGTTGTGTCTTCCATTGGAGTCTTCTAAGTCTGGAAAATCACGCTGTAGAAGAATAAGCCTCGACTGATTTATCTATTTGGTTCTGTTGGAGTAAGTTTTTGTCCTCGGTCTTATTGATTCTGGGCTTGCGTCTCACAGATGGGTCTTTCAAGTCTGTTCTCACACTGCCATTTCACCCTGTAGAAGGTCCGTATTCGTTTTGGTGCTCTGGGCACTGTCGTTGGTGGAGTTTAATTTCTTGAGAATCATGTCTAAAATTGAATTGTTGTCCGTTTTCTCTTTTACTGGCGTGGTTTAGATTTTGTGCATTTCATGCCAGCTTTGGTTTTTGCCATGGCCAAAAATACACCGGTGCCTCTTTGCAGGTTGAATCTGAGATAGTAGCTTGTTGTGAGGGGAGGATGATGCAGCCGGTAATACTGAGGTGAGAGCAATGCCCTGTAATAAATGAAGCGGAGCGCCTTAGATTCAGATGGTAACAAAATAGGGAAGGCCTTTAAATCTCTCTACACAAATCTCTACTGGGCCAATTGATCTATTACATTTGACCACTGCATGCATTTCTGAATTAAATTAAACATCAAGGAAGTTCAAGAGACTGACAGCCTTGTTTAAACAAGCCAATAGAAAAAAATGAAATCTTGATTACAGTTGGATTAATATTGAGTGCCAAAAGTACCGGACGCAGATGGCTATCCTGTTGTACCTGCTTCTGACACATCGCCTGCTTGGAGTTTGAACTTTGCCCTGCTTCGGACATATCGCTAATCCCCTTGAAGCAGCTCTAAAACACATTTCCTCAGTTTGTAAAGTTTTGAGAACCGCTCCAGAGGCAATTATTGTGGTCATCCCCAAACTTGATAAATGCCAATTGTTCGCAACGAATTACTGACTTCTCTTTAGCGCTGAAGCAAAGATTTAGCCCAAAAATTTCTAGACCAGATTAGAGAAGGTCCTATCTAAATGGATTAACCCTCTGTCTGGCTGTAAGAACAGACTTTCCTGCACATTTTGTATCATGTCATAGAGAAGGCCTATCTCTTAAACTCTCCTTGGTTGCAATAGCCCTTGATGCACAAAAGGCCTTCGATGAGGTCCGTTCTCCCTACCTGGGCACCGTACCATAGCAATGTGAGACAATGAGAGAATAGCAGGCAGTGAAAGTGACTGAGGTGCTACAGTGGCCTCTTTCTTGCAGCTGCCTGTGGCGGTCATAGCACAGTACCTGGAGCTGCTCATATCCCTGCCTGCAGCCAGAGATAGGAGCTGGCCCAGCCCTATCGAAGAGTCCTGCACAGAGCAATCGAGTGGTACTGGCGGAGGAGGTGTCTGTCTCAGAGTGAGCAGCAGGCAAGACTCTGCCCAGCATCGCCTGTTTGTGATCTTAGGCCTGCTTTAGGCATATTGCCTGCTTGGAGTTTGTGAACTTTGGCCGGCTTCGGACATATCGCCTGCTTCAGGTTTGTGATCTTCAATTCAGCAAAAAGATTCTACCACTACAATATATCCTTCCTTGTTTGGGAAATTGTAATGATGGTGGTGAAAATAGTGTTGAGCCCAAGAGTTTATCATGGGGAACACTCTTATGTTTTTTAAAATACCCCTCACACACTGAAAATTAATTTGATGTCATGCTTCATCATATGAGACCTTATGACACCTCAAATTGGGCCTTTGTTATGGGCCCAGCAGGAGTCCGAAATAAGAGAGCCCTATCGCGTCCCTGCCTGCACGTTGTTGTGGATCGAAAGCAGATAACAACGTGCAGGCGCTGCTGAGTGTCCCGGTGTTTGGAAATTACACCGGGACGAATTCAGCATCTTTGTCAGTGGGGCCCAACTTCTTGGCAGGGTGGACGCCGTCCACCCTGTGAAAAAAGTGGGTGGACGCCGTCCACTCGCGTGTACCCCCGACTCGTGCCCTGAGTAGCTCTCAGTAGGAAGGCACTAGTAGTGTACCCCTGTACCCGGTGGTAATCCGCTGTAGGAGGGGAGGTGTTTCCGAATCCATCTTTTTAGGACATTAGGGTTCCACAGATATGTTTTTTAAGTGAAAGGTGTTTTGCCATCCATTGAAAGAAAAGACTTTGAGGCAGTTATTGTCCTCAGACTCTGTGGTCTCCACCACGGGGACATTTTGACAAGTACCATCTGTTCATCCCTCAAGGTTTTTACCTCGGGGTCATTGACCACTGTGCACTGACCCTTGGACTCTCTTGTCCAGACCTTTGAGAACTTCAGGACACAGGCCTGCAAGAATGCGGCTTGTGATGTCACTGAGCCCCTGATGCAGTCCTCATACAACGTGCACCTGCGGGCAGGGTAACCTCACACACATACCTGGTGTGCGTGGTAAGTCCTCGCGAGTGGAGTGCGTGTGCTCGTCACTGACGTGTGAGTGAAAGGTATCCATGTGAAGTCTGCTCTCTTTAGTTAGTTTGAGTTTTGGCATTGGCTCATCTCATCACTTGATTCCCTGAATACCTTCCTGATCAGGCATAAATCTCGGGGCTCCTGAGACAGAGTAAAGGGGTTCACTGTCTAGTTCTTAAGTTGTGGGGTTCAGCCATGACCAGAGAGGCTGCTCTGCGTCTTTACCAAGTTTGCAGAAGTCTTTGGCCCTAGACATTCACCTTGTGGTGGACCCGCTGGCCGTTCATCGGGCTTGGAGACCTTTATTTAACAATACAGGCAATTCCATGCTGAATCACTTATTAATGATTTGGTTTTTCAAGGTTTTTTTTTTATTTTGAGGGTGTTTTCCCCACATTCACTGATTTACTCCTATTTATTTGTTACCTTAATTTCTTTCCTACAGTCCCCATTACTCGAGCTAGAGTGCGCTTTCTTAGTGTATAAAATGATTTTAAAAGCTCTTGATTAATGTCTGTGGGGGTGGGGGGGATTTGGTGCTTTCTCTATAACTGGACAAAGTGTCCTTCAATGCTGCAGGGGGCCTTGTAGGGTGTCTACCCCCTCAACCCCCCCCACCTCCCCACCCATCCCACCCAGCTCTGCTCATCAATGGCCTCAGGACAGTTTGTGTGCACAGTATATTTACACTTTGTGTTTTTGTTTCAGGTCCACATGGAAGGAGCTGGTGGGGTCGGCTGCTGGTGCTGGTGGCGTCACTGATGACGTCGGTGCTGGCGGGGGCGCTGATGTTGAAGTGGAAACCTTTAAAGCGCTTTTTCATCCGTCATCACGAAGGGCAGAGAACCCGCAAAGCTCAGCCTTCTGCAGAGTTAAATGAAGAGGGGCTGGTGATGTTGCCTCATCCATTGCCCCCACATCACCACAACACTGACCGAGATGGGTCCAGCATCGGAAGTGACGTCGGAAGCAGCATGCGCAAGGATTCCGATGAGACCGTGGTAGTGAATGCAGACCCGATTTAATTGAAACCTCAGAGGTCCGTTTTACTTGAAGACTCGTAAATATCTTCTGGACCCTCTGAGCTGGTTCCTTTCTACCCCCCTCCAGTGCCCTCTCCAGACACTGCTTTATTCACTCTTGTGTGAGGGGATTGTGCTGAGTCGAGCTGTGCATCCAGGCATGGACTGCTGGTTTCACTAGTGTTAACTGAGGGGGTACACCATCACTGACCACGGTCTGTGCTAGGACCCACGGTACTTTACAAGCAGGGGCCAGTAGTGCAACAGGGTCAGTGGCCCCAGGGCCCAAGAGTGTGAGGGGCCCCCCTAGACTCCAGTTATAGCTGCCTGTTACTACCAAACTAAGTTTGGGGGACTGTTGGAAAATGACCCTCTCTGAAAAGTCGCCCCAAACTTTATTTTGCCTTCCTTCTCCTCTTTTTGCTGGCTTTAGGACACTTTACCCTAAACATGCTAACATTGGTGTATACACAATTGGCATATTTAATATGCAGAACTGTTTCACTTTATTGCATCACATTATATCACCGCATTGAGATGTATTAGTGATAGTTTTCAAACATGAATTTAAAAACATTCCTGCTCAACCTCGCCCTGACAACGATGCCAACAGTGACTGAAGAGGCAAGTCAGTTATGTGCACCTTACGGGTGGCCGGGTCCCTGTTATACATGAACAGCAATATAGTTTAATAAATTTGAACATAGGAGAAGGTTTTGTTCAACGCACATACTAAAGGCACGTACTTTGAGGTGCTCATATATGTGATAATGAAGAAAAGTAAAATAAAACAATTGCCTAAGATCACACAATTTGGTCAAGTGAGGAAGCCGGGATTGAACCCGTGTTTTCTGGTTTCACTCGGTGCAATTCAGCCACTAGATGTGCATGCTTTGCTTCCCCCTACAGCCAACTTAACCCCCCCCCCCTCCTCCCCACAACCACCACCCTACTGGCATCAATGCCGCTCTCTGTCCCATCAAGGACCAAACGTTTTGGCCCCTGGAAAGGTTTGGGAGTACCCACAGTTTAAGCTGAAGAAAGTAAGTTACTCCCAGAAAAGCAAGGTGTTTGTCACACAATCTCTGCATCTTTTTTTAAAGGTGACATTGGTAGTCACTCACCACCAAGCTTTCTCCATCCTGTTTGCGGGGTTTCGGACTGGGACAGGAAATAGAGCTGGGCAACAAAAGAAAAGTGTCCCCCACTAATAAATCAGTTAGAAAAACAGAGGCCTGTATTTTCAAATGGGAGCACTGTTGAACTTGTAAAAGCAGGCTGTATCGGTGTTTGCAAGGTACGGGAGCCTGTATGCATTTCTGCTGCAGACAATGTTTGTGGTAATATAAGGGGAATCGACAGTAAAAACCGTCCCACCAGACCAAGAACACAGACCCACAAACTGCAAAAAAATAAAAACAGGCCATACACTTGTTAATATGCAAAAAGTCAATGCTAATATGGAAAACGATACATTCATTTATGAGAACGAAATTGCGTCTTTATTATTCACATCGCCAGTTGTGAACTCCACATCAATCCCGACTCGCAAATACGTAGTCAGGGAAGCGCTGAGACCTAGGCCCGTGGTCACTGATTGATAGGTCACAGCTGGGGTGGCACGCAGCCGGCAGCAAACACTTGAACAGAAAACCTTAGATCAGTCCCACAGATAGGCTCAGCGACATTACAATGGTCAAGGGAGACTGGCCCAAAAAAGCACACATGGCCAGAAGGGGTATGCGTGCTCATAAAACGCCATAAAGTCAGATGCCACGAGTTCGGAACACATAGCCAATCAGGACACAGCACATGCAGTGATCACGCACTCCCCAAGCAGGACATCTGGACACGTTATCCACTACAAGGAAGAAAGGGGGTTAAAAAGCCTTAAAAACTGTAGTGACTGTATTGGTGCTTAGTAGAGGACGCATGCAAAATTATTGCATGCTTGGGTTCAATGCTAACAGGTTATTACAATACGCCGGTGTTGTGTAACATCAATAATCGGCAATGCCATTCAGCAAGTGATCACACACAGACCGGGGAGGTCAAGAGTGTATACCACATGGGCATGGTATGTGAGTATCGGTGTCACCCATTCATTCACAGTATACATGTAGCCAGGTGGATGACGGGTTACCGTAAAAGTTTTAACACAAACGTGTCCACGTGATTGGTGAGAGTCATAGATAGTTGACCGAGTGTCATATGCGCAGTGCGGGGTCACGGAAAAGAGTTTGCCCACATTGTTAACCAAAAAAGGCAGAAGTAATTCGCCCACACGTTCAACCAGAAGAACTTCTTACCGCTAAGGGAGGGAGTCAAAGTTCCATGAGCAAGAGCGGCGATGCGCTAGAAGAGCGTCATCCCGCCTGGTGTGTAAATGAAGAGGAAGGAAAGCTAAGTAAACGGGTCAACACAGAAGCAATTGACCACAGGGGCAAAGATCCCCACAGGCAGGGTCACATGGAACCAGTGAGTTGTTTAACTTACGATTCAGGTTCGCCGTGGGAAGCGTGCGACCTACCCCTGGCTCGGCTGATGCTCGTCTGCAGGCAGGCATGTTGTAACAGAGTGTATAAATAAGCAGCGGAGGATACGTCAGAGAGGCGTGTCCACGCTGCTTGTCTGTCTCATAGGTACTAGTGTATCATGGGGACTAAATGGGTGCCATATTGGAACGTGATAGAGTGAAACACGCGTGCCATTTCAGAGCGGTGCTGTAGCCAGGTATAGGTGGGGGTGACCTGTTACTCACTATACATAGATAAAAACAAATCAGGGCGGCAGTGTGGATTAGATCAATCCAATGTGGTATCACAAGTTACCCGTGTTAGAGATATGGGATTTTAACCCCACAGTGTGCATGAGTTATTTTATTGATGCCCCAATCCCGATGAAGACAGTCATCAACACAGTGTAAGTCAATCATCACACAGTCAATTTGGAGGGCACAAAGTCATGAGTCAAATTAATTGGCTTAGCTGAAATAATGACTGTTTTGTACCAAATGAAGTGCAAGTTGGCAGTAAGAGTATGTGCCCAAGGGGTGTCGGGTGTGTATCTCGCCCCAAGGGATGTCGTCGTTCAGTCCTGTCGTATGGGTGGGTAAGCGAAAAATCCATCTGTTCTTTCTGGAACAGGTAGGATTTGGTCGCATTGGGATGCATTTCCACTACTGTCCAAGACAGGTGATCAGGGGAGTGCGGTTTATCAATAAAATGTGCACTCAGCTTGGTAGTGATCCTTTTGCAGCGTATATTGCTGCGATGTTCCATTATCCTCGTTTTTACCGTGTGTGTGGTCATGCCAATGTAATGCATGTCGCAGGGGCAGGTAATCGTGTAAATGCAATTCGTGGAGTTACAATTAGAGTGTGATTGTTGTGTCCAAGTCTGGTGTCATTCAGTTGTATAGTTTTTGAGTGTCTGGTCAGAGCGCATACCCCACATGGATAGTGCCCAGTCACGGGAAACGACCTTAACAACGCGGTCAAAACACCGCAGTACATTTAGATTGCTGCTTTTACAACGCAAGCCGTTACCACGACTTGCACTGGAGGGCGCTCTAGACTAAGGAATAGTGTGATTTACTATTCCAACACCTTCCCTACTGTACGTAGGCTGGAGTTGGAATAGTAAATCATACTATTCCTAAGTCCAGCGCCCTACAGCGCAAGTCGTGGTAACGACTTGCGTTGTAAAAACAGCGATGTAATGTACCGCGATCTAAATGATCACGTTGTTACATCATACATCCCCCAGTCACAGGTGGTAGTGCACACAGGGGTTGTTGGGCAGGGTTTTGCACAACTTTGGGTCGTGTGTGTCCTATTGTGTCTTTTAGGTTCCAAGTACGTTTGAAGGAAAACCTGGGTAGTGGGTATTGCTGTGCCCCAGTCTGTAAGATAACCCAGTGTTTTTTGATAACCTTTTTGATCTGGCTTGATTTAGGAGTGAATGATGTTACACATGTTAAGGTATTGTCTTGGGTTTTTGGTAATGTTTCCAAAAGTGAGGATCTGTTATTGTTGCGTGCTCTTTTGCACGTCTTTTTGACAATGTGAGTGGGATACTGACGTGTAACGAGACTCCCTGACAAGGTGGTGGCTTGTTGTTCAAAATCTTACGGGGAGCTACAGTTACGGCGCAAGCGTAAGAACTGACCATATGGTCAGTTGTCCCTCAGATGTTTAGGGTGATGGCTGTCATACCGTAAAAGGCTATTACAGTCCGCGGGTTTTTTGTATGTGGAGGTATGCAGAAGGCCATCCTGTAATGTGATTGACGAGTCCAGAAAAGGAAGGTTCACAGTTTAAACACACTTAGTGAACCTTAAGAATGGGTCGAGTGTATTGATCCACTCACAGAAGGTGTTACACGTTGGTATATCTCCCTGCCAGAGTATCAAAATATCGTCAATGTAGCGACGCCATATAACGATGTTAGCAAAATAGGGATTAATGTTGCCCTGGGTAAAAGTCTTTTCAAAGTTATCCATGTACAGGCATGCTAGACTGGGGGCGAAGGTACTACCCCTGGATGTCCCTGTGTCTGATGGTACTATTCTTGTAAAGGTTCTGTTTCGGTGCTAGACAAGGGGCGAAGGTACTACCCCGGGATGTCCCTGTGTCTGATGGTACTATTCTTGTAAAGGTTCTGTTTCGGTGCTAGACAAGGGGCGAAGGTACTACCCCGGGATGTCCCGGTGTCTGATGGTACTATTCTTGTAAAGGTTCTGTTTCGGTGCTAGACAAGGGTTGAAGGTACTACCCCGGGATGTCCCTGTATCTGATGGTACTATTCTTGTAAAGGTTCTGTTTCGGTGCTAGACAAGGGTTGAAGGTACTACCCCGGGATGTCCCTGTGTCTGATGGTACTATTCTTGTAAAGGTTCTGTTTCGGTGCTAGACAAGGGTTGAAGGTACTACCCCGGGATGTCCCTGTGTCTGATGGTACTATTCTTGTAAAGGTTCTGTTTCGGTGCTAGACTGGGGGCGAAGGTACTACCCCTGGATGTCCCTGTGTCTGATGGTACTATTCTTGTAAAGGTTCTGTTTCGGTGCTAGACAAGGGGCGAAGGTACTACCCCGGGATGTCCCTGTGTCTGATGGTACAATTGTTCTTTGGATTGGAAAAGGTTCTGTTTCAATGCTAGACTTGCACATTCTAGAATGAAGCTGATGGGGGTGGGTGATGTCCATGTTTCAGATTGCGAGATCCGCTCTACCACCTCTAGTGTGGCGTCTTGAGGAATGTTGGTATAAAGGGCTTCTACATCGAGTGTGACCAGTAGATCTATCCTAGCCCCTGTCTCATTGATCTCAATCAGTTTGAGGACATCCCTCGTATCTTTTAGAAAGGACGGAGTCTTTTGGACAAGGGGTTGTAAAAAGTGATCACAAAAGATGGATAGTGGCTCAAGTAGGGACCCTATTCCTGATACAATTGGTCTCCCCGGTGGCGGGGTAGTACATTTGTGTATCTTAGGGAGGGTGTAGAAGTAAGGGATCTTGGGGTTGCTATTGATCAAGAAGTCCGCCTCATTTTTGGTCCGTCATCCCTGTGCTGTGGCAGAGTGGACCGTGGATTTAATGGTGGTTGTTAGTCTGGGGGAAGGGTCCTGTGTTATGGGTGTGTAGTAACGTCGGTCGGACAGTTGTCTCTGACATTCGGCGTCATAGTCCACAGTATCCATAATGACAATAGCCCCTCCCCTGAGACCCTGGTATTCGAACAGGCAGTTCTCTGAGAAGTCAATGCACTTCCAACGGACTCCTATTTTCACAATATGTCATGACTGGACGAGCAGGCAACACGTGCACTAGCCGATGACATCACCATAACTATAAAATCAGCCGACAAGGGAGGGGCCTTCTGCACAAGCACAGCTCTAGACGCTAGTCTAGAAACCGCCCACACCCTGACTGTCAGAGCAGCCCCTCTAGCGCTACCCTGTAGGCTGACTCTTGCGCCTACTGCACAAGCACAGCTCTAGACGCTAGTCTAGAAACCATCCCACACCCTGACTGTCAGAGCAGCCCCTCTAGCACTGCCCTGTAGGCCGGCCCTGGCGCCTGCTGCACAAGCACAGATCTAGGCGCTAGTCTAGAAACTGCCCACACCCTGACTGTCCGAGCAGCCCCTCTAGCACTGCCCTGTAGGAGCACCCTAGCGCCTACTGCACAAGCACAGATCTAGGCGCTAGTCTAGAAACCGCCCACACCCTGGCTGTCGGAGCAGTCCCTCTAGCGCTGCCTTGTAGGAGCACCCTAGCGCCTACTGCACAAGCACGGATCTAGGCGCTAGTCTAAAAACCGCCCACACCCTGGCTGTCGGAGCAGCCCCTCTAGCACTGCCCTGTAGGCTGACCCTAGCGCCTACTGCACAAGCACAGATCTAGGCGCTAGTCTAGAAACCGCCCACACCCTGACTGTCAGAGCAGCCCCTCTAGCGCTGCCCTGTAGGCCGACCCTAGTGCCTACTCCACAAGCACAGATCTAGGCGCTAGTCTAGAAACCACCAAATAGGTCTCGCATTTGCGAGAGTTTAAGCTAGCGGCATTGTAAATGACAATGGGCTACATGTATTAAACTTGTAAATTGGAAATCCCTAGTTGCAAATTCCTGAGTGACAATTAGGTAATCGTAATTTACAATGTATGAAACTCAGTTTCAGATAGCGATTCCTAGGGGTTCGCAAATCGCTCTACCTCATTAATATTAATGAGGTATATCGCAATTTGCGACCCCTAGGAATTGCAAAATCACGGGGATGGTGGCCTGCTGAGGTCAGCAGACCACCATGTCTGTGATTGCTTTTAAATAAAGCAAACTTTTTTTTTTTAAAAGCAGCCCGTTTTCCTTAAAGGAAAATAAGATGCTTTCCAAAAAGTAAAATGAAAATTTTCTCTTCATTTTTAATAGTAGGCAGTGGTCCGTGGGACCACTGCCTGCTCTTAAAACATGCTGTAATAAACATTCACAAAGGGGAGGGACCCCTTCTCATTTGCGAATGGGTTACCACCTACTTAACGTAGGTGGTAAAATGCAAATGTTTTGCGACCGCATTTCGGTCACAAAACATTCCTACATACCAATGCGATTCAGTATTAGGAAGGGATGCCCTAAACACGCCCCTTCCTAATAGCGAATCGCAAAATTGGGTTTGCTGTATCTGAAAAGCATTTTTTGCATTCGCAAACAGGCCGATTCTGTGAATCGGCCCATTTGCGAAGGCAAAAATGCTTGATGCATGTGCCCCAATGCCTTTTATCTGTTTTGATAATCTACACATAAATAATAGGCATTGTCATTTACAATGCCAATAGCTCAAACTCTTGTAAATGCGAGACCTATTGCATTTCAAAGAAGCGTCCGCCATTGTCCCGGGCTGCTTGGAAAGTGAAAGTGTGCATGGCACGCTGAATGTTGCAGGAAAGCATGTTGTGCCTGCAGTAGGAAAAACTTGTTAAAGAAAATAGTGCTTACAGACTAAATAAGACGTATTGAGTAACAACCGAAGTAAAAGGGTCAGTCCTCATGGGAGGTTACAAATGAAGACAAGGCGATACTAAGGAGGGACTAACAAGCCTAATAACGAAAAAGAAGGCCGCATTTATGAAGGACAATGACACAAGCTAATGACAAATATGGGCGGAGAGTGGGCGGGGCTTCAAGTCCATACTCTAATACAGCAGGCCTCGCAGAGCAGCGCATGCGCTGCCCAGGCTCGACCTAAAAAAGGGTAGGCTAAATTTTTAGCATGTCAGTAAACAAATACTTCGAAACAGACTTTTCAATGGCCAAATCGAGGTTCTGGAACACTCTTCCTTTTCATTTTTCAGCCCTTTTTTTTGTGTTTCAGATTTGGCTTAAAAATGATCTCTTTCATGAATGTTTTGGATAAATGTTGTTTTCTGATTGTTGAATGGTGTTGTTTTCATATGAACAACTGTGTTATTTAGTATTGTTTTAATCTTGTTGAGATAGTAAATATGTTACTCTGTAATATATTACTCTTTTGTTTATATTATTGTTTTATTTGGTTGCTTATTTTTAATGAGCTGTGGATGTCTTCGGGTGTTCGATGTATGATGTACTTTTTATAAGCAATTTTAAAGTACAATAAAATGAGGGTCCCTATGATGTGCGTAACTGAATAAATAAGAGGTTGTTTGTTTTTTAATTATCTCAGGATCGCATATTATAGCTTCCAAAGCATTCACTTATGAGGATATACCAAAGCCAACAAGCATTGGTACAGCCAAGAGGTTTCGACTCTGTGAGATCTATTGCTTTTGCCAATTTTTAGACATGTTGCACATCAGCTCAAGCTGCTGTGCAATATGTGTAAATACAGTGCGGGGGGGGGGGAGTTAAGCAATATGAGGGTGGCCCGGATGGAAACAAAACAGACAGAAGTGGGGGGGGGGCAAAACAGATGGCAGGGGTGCTGGGGTCAAAACTGTCATGTGGTGGGGGCAAAACGAACAAGGGTGGGGAAAATGGACAGGTGCATGCAGAGAAAACCTACGGCGGAATGGTGGGTGGGAAAACAGACTGCAGGGGTGGTGGTGGGTAAACAGTTAGCAGGTGTTTGTGGGGTAATTAAACAGGGGTGAGCGGAGACTGTACCTTGCCATGTACTCTATAAGAGTGCAAGGCCAAAAGCAACAAAAAAAACATTGGCAAAGCCAATATGTCTCACCTAGGCAAGAGCTATTGGATTTGCCAATATGTTTTAGCAATGTTGTACACCAGAGTGGCTGCTGTGCAGCAGAGCTAAAAGTTAGTGGGGTAAAGTAGAGTGGAGTGTCATAAAATGGAGTGGAGTGGAGCGTTATGGAGTGGCGTTGAGTGGCATGGAGAAGAGTGAAGTGGAGTAGCATACAGTGTTGGGAAGTGTTGTGGAGGGAGTAGAGTGTTGTAAAGTGGAAGGGCGTAGAGTTGAGTGGCATAGAGTGGAGCACAGTGTCAGAGTGGAGTAAAGTGTCGTAGTGGAGTGGTATAGAATGTTGTGGAGTGGTGTAGAACAGAGCAGTGGCATAGATGGTGTGTGTATATTGGAGTAGAGGGTTGTGGAGTAGAGTGGCATACAGTGGAATATATTGTCATAGAGTGGAGTAGAGTGGAGAAGTGTGTCATAGAAAACGGGAGTAAAGTGGCATGGAGTGGATACAGGGAGTTGCGTAGAGTAGTGTTGTAGAATGGCACAGAGTGGAGTGGCATAGACTGGAGTAGAGTGTCAGTGGAGCAGAGTTTAATGGAGTTGAGCATCATAGTGGAGTATCATGTATTGGAGTGTTGTAGAGTGTAGTGTAGTAGAGTGCAGTGGAGTGGAGTGGAGTAGTCTAGAGTGAAGTGAAGCAAAGTACAGTTGTGCAGAGTAAACTTGCATAGAGTACAGTGGCTTAGAGTGCATCGGTTTTGGGTAAAGTGGTGTAGAGTGCATTGGTGTAGAGTAGTGTAGAGTGTAGTGGCATAGAGTAGAGCGGTGAAGAGTAGATTGCAGTGGCATAGAGTGCAATGGTGAACAGTAGAGTGACGCAGAGGGGAGTACAGTGGCGTAGAGTGAAGTGGCATTGAGTGGAGTGGTGCAGGGTAGAGTGCAGAGCTGTAGAGCAGAGTGGCGTACAGTGCTGTGGCGTACAGTGCTGTGGCATAGAGTGCTGTGGTACAGGGTAGAGTGGAGTAGTGTAGGGTCGAGTGCAGAGGCATAGAGTGCAGTGGCATAGACTGAAGTGGTGTGGAGTTGAGTGGTGCAGTGGCATAGAGTGCAGTCATATAGGGTAGTTTGTCAGAGAGCAGTGATGCAGAGTCAAACTGCAGGGTCATAGAGTGCAGGAACATAGAGTGCAGGGTCAGTGCTGCAGGGTCGTAGAGTGGTGCAGCATAGAGTGGTGCAGAGAGCAGTGACGTAGAGTATAGTGGTGCAGAGTGGCGCAGAGTGCAGTGACGTAGAGTGCAATGGTGTAGAGTGACGTAGCATGCAATGCCGTAGTGTGCAGTGGCATAGAGTAGAATGTTATACAGTATAGTGGTGTAAAGTGCAGTGGTGCAAAGTAGCTGCCATAGGTGAAGTGATGGAGGGTGCATTGGTTTTGAGTAAAGTGGTGTAGAGTGCATTGGCATAGAGTGCAGTGTTTTAGAGTACAGTCAGACAATGTACACTGCAGAAGCATAGAGTGCAGTGGCATAGAGTGGAGTGGAGTAGAGTGTCAGTGCAATAGGAGAGTGCAGTGGAGTAGAGTAGATTGTTTCAGAGTAGAGTGGAGTTGTGCAGGTTAGAGTATAGTGGTGCAGGTTAGAGTGCAGTGGAGTAGAGTGGTGCAGCATTAATTGCAGTGTCGTAAAAGGGAGTGGCGCAGAGTGGAGTAGAGTGGCATAGAGTGCAATGGCACAGAGTGCAGTGGCATAGAGTAGATTGTTTCAGAGTAGAGTGAAGTGGTATTGAGTGGAATGGTGAAGGGTAGAGTGGAGTGGTGCAGGGTAGAGTGGATTGGTATAGATTAGTGGTGTAGAGTGCAGTGTTGCAGAGTGGAGTAGAGTGCAATGGCAAAGAGTGCAGTGGCATAGAGTAGATTGTTTCAGAGTAGTGAAGTGGTATCTAGTGGAGTGGTGAAGGGTAGAGTGGAGTGGATTGGTATAGAGTAGTGGTGTATAGAGTAGTGGTGCAGAGTGCAGTGGCCTAGACTGAAGTGATGTAGAGTGCAATGGTGCATCGTAGAGTTAGGTAGAGTGCAATGGCATAGAGTAGAGAGGTGCAGAGTAGAGTAGAGAGATGTAGTGTAAAGAGGCATAGAGTGCAGAGGTGCACAGTAGATTAGAGTGGTGTAGAGTGCATTGGTGTTCACTTACTTCTTCCTCGTGGGGTCTGTAGTGCTGGTGAGCGGGGGGGGGCTGGTGTACTACTACAGACCACAGCATCAATAACTAGCGGCGGTCTGTAAGGCTAGTGTCAGGTGTTTTACAGACCACAGCAACACCCTACCTAGCGGGCCTTTACCCTTTAATGAAGGAATTGGTATATGGCCAGTCAACTTTAAATTGACAAAATGTGCTCATACAAGAATATATGCATATATAATAAAAAGGAATATCAACAGAACAATGAATATGCACCTAGATATTATGGTCTCACTAATAGATCGGCCGTTGTGCCAGACAGCGGCTTTCAATACAATAATCACCCAAAAAATGTTTTTGCTGCAACACTTAATAACTGCAAACAAACAACCCTAGACAACGCTAATGAATAACGCATAGTCCTGAAGATGCATAGCACTTAATGAACATTTTGCACATGTGCTTTAAAAATAAAACAATGCATATGCTTTAAGATTTGGCACTTTTAAACAACAATTGCGTACTTTGGCCACTTGAGGGCGATAAAGCGCTTTCTATCTTATTGCTTCACACAAAACAAAGGAAAACACAGAAAATGCTTATAACCAGCGAAAATACAATATCTAATACATCCCGGGGAAACCACTTTCTTCTCTTCAGCGAGAGGAAACCATACCACAAGAGGAAATCGTAAATCTGTTAGCTAGACAGATACGGGATTCGTCTTCTTTCTCAGGACTATTGACTGAGAGCAATCCTCCCTTCCCTGTTAATTCGTGCAACTGGACAGAGGTATTCCATATATTTATTTATAAAACCACACAAATGAACACTGAAAGATGCCAGACGCAATCTTCCCTACCCCGTCAATCCTTACAATTAGACAGAGGCTCTCAGAGAGGCACAAAAAACCCCACTCATAACAATGATAAAACAAAATAATCACTGAAAGATGCCAGACGCATCCTCCCTTCCCCGTCAATCCTAGACGGAGGCCCCTCTCTGGATCTCAGAGAGGCACCGTAACAGCGTATGTCTATTTATAAAAGGAAAAACACATAATCCAAACAACGTCCTAACGCCACCCTTTGGCTCAGAGTCCACCACGCACACGTTTCCTCAGCTTGGGAATGTTCTTTAAATAAGCGAGACCAGCTAGACAGGACACCAAAATCCTAGAACACAGATGTCTCCCAAGTGCCCCTCCTGACACACCTCAGACCCAGCACGTCAGGCAGCAAATAACTTACCCGAGCGCTGTTCTCTGTGGTCCAGCCAGGAAAGAGGCACGAAGGTCAATCTGCGTCTGTGGTCTCCTGTCAGCTGGCACTGCCATCCGAGTCACGGCACCAAGATGTTGGGGCGGAGCGTTTAGGGGGCTTGGGGGCACCTTTGCCAGCTGTTCGAGGGAGTGATTATGGGGCAAAGGGGCAGCTTAACTTGAGGCGGGGTGCCCAGGAACGCTCATACTAAAATGAAGGAAACAAATGTGTGAGTCATGGAAACTAAGCCAAAAGGTTTAACAGATTTATTTAGAAGGCGCAGCTTCAAGAAAAAGGCATTTAAAATACAAAATATAGTGACCTCGCATTCACAGAGTCATATAAATCAGAAGGCAATTTTTCATGGAAGCATTGAAATCATTGGAAGAGAGGCACTTCAGAAAATGCAATTATAACGTGTGCAGAATACACACCTCAAAGATACATTTATAAATGCAATATGAAAAACATCATTTAAATCAAGGAAAACGTTCTCAGAATGCACCACTTATTTGATCTAAAATGCTGAGAATACTCACGTTTAAACCTAAAAGAAAGCAACCTTGCAATCACAGTATAAGCATTTAAATTACAAAAGGGAGAAAATAATGATTAAAAAACAACATAGCAGATATGGCATTTTATATGGCAGAGTATATGACAAACGGATAAATACACTTAAAGTAAAACAAGAGCTCTTGGGGGAAACCTACACAGTCTGTCACCTACATACAGACGGGGAGGTAATCCGCCCAGAGCCCCGTGGACCTTCCTTTTATACTTTTTAAGCTGGGATCTAAAACAGAAGTGCATATTGCAACGTCAGTCCTATCTACGTCAAATTAAGCCACGGGTCGCACATTTATCAGACGTGTCGTGCTTATTCTGCTAAATGTGGAACATAGACTAGGTGAAAGGTTATGTTCTCATGCCAAGCGCTCGTCGTAAATTGCATAGGGCAAGCAGAAAAAATGTAATGTAAGGAATAAAATATATATATAGATATATGTCCTGTTTGCCACATTCACCACCCCGGTCTGATGCTCTGGGAACTTCTCTGTTCTCATGGCCAGACGCATCCGGGATGTGGTGGGCCACATCTCGGCAGGGTAGAGAGAGAGAGACAGTGAACTTTGCACACGGGTAGGGTGGGGGCTATCTAGTCTGGAGTAGTGTGCCTCGCAGAGAGAAGCTGGCTGTGATTTTTAGTCAGACAGGCTTAGAGCCTGCTGTTCAGAAAAATGGCGGAACTCTGGTCAATTTAACAAAAGGCCTGCAGAAAGACCGCAGGGCCTACCTAGGGGTTCATACTGAGTGAGTGACATTGGGCCAGATAATCCCAGATTTAAGTTTACATGATTTTCCAACGGCATACATTATTTGTAAAACGATATGTAACGGGGAATACAGAAACTTTGTTCTACAAAAGGGTGCGGCTGCATTAAAACACTTAAAAAAGAGCAGACTTTCCACTAGTCCCTAAGAGTCCGGCTATCCAGTATACTCTCGAGTATCCCCAGAAAGGAAACGAGCATTTGCAATGCAATAGGTCTCGCATTTGCGAGAGTTTAAGCTATTGACATTGTGAACGAAAAGGCCTTTTATGTATGTGTTTTGATAATTAACACGTAAATAAAAGGCATTGTCATTTACAATGGCAATAGCTCAAACTCTTGTACATGCGAGACCTCGGCCACCGTTGTCCCGTGCTGCTTGAAAAATCAAAGCGCATATGGCGCGCTGGATGTTGCAGGAAAGCATGTTGTGGCTGCAGTAGGAGAAACACATTAAAGAAAATAGTGCATACAGAGTAAATGAGACATACTGTGTAACAACCGAAGTAAAAGGGACAGTCCTCATGGGAGTTACAAATGAAGACAAGACAGTACTAAGGAGGGACTAACAAGCCTATTAACGAATCAGAAGCCAGCATTTACGAAGGACAATGGCACAAGCCAATGAAAAATGTGTGGAGAGTGGGCGGGGCACATCGCATGTGCTGCCCAGGCTCGACCTAAAAAGAGCTATCAGAGTCTTCAGAATAAAAACCCCCCCATTCAGACACTGGCCAGAGTGAGGGCATCAATCAGTTAACAAATGCCAAATGATTTAGGATGCCAAACGGCAGGGCCAGCTGGAAAAGACAAGCATTCACAATGACAATAGATCTAGCTTTAAAAGAATGATGTATGGTAGGGATACATGGTGAAAGCATGGGAATGGATATGTATTTGTGTGAAAGTAAAGAACTGCAGAATAACATTGGTGTAGGTTAAAAGAGCAGGTGACAGTTGCACTATCAAGTCAGACCTAAAAATCCAAGTAGGTTAATGACTGCCCTCCTCCCATTTGTACAGTTGCCAGAGAAAAAACACCATAAATTGTCTAATTATCCAAGACACTTTAATAGTATTACAGTGTCACCATGTGCATGTGCCATTGAAAGTTCAACCTCAGAGAGTTGGTTAAATAAACAAAATGATCACATATGTGTTCGGAGGGCTAGCACTTTCTTGTGGAAGCACACCACCTCAGTCCAATTAAAACATGTGTTACTGGTTCCCAACATATCGGTGAGGCCCAAGACCCTTTCCTCCTGAAGCACACATGGCACTCGCAGCCCAGGTCTGTCTGGAGGCCATCGAACAGGAGCAAGCTGATGGCTAGCGAGTCGAGTTCCGGCAGCTCTCCGCTATAGACGGGATCTTTTCTTATCGTGGTTTCTAACACCATCATGGAATATGCCACTAACCCCAGCACTCAGGCCACTTTTGGCTGAGAAACTCAATTTAGCAACTAACAATCGATGAGACGCATTGTGGGGGTTAATTGATGCATTTTTTTTTTTGTAGGTACAGGGAGATTAAGTTATTTGCCCACAATCACAGGATGTTGAGCTGACTCAGATACTCAAGCTGGTTCCCTAGCTTCAAACACAACAGCTCTGGCAGTTAGGCCCCGACTAGGGGGACAGTTAATTCTCAAAAGTGTAGCAGATGAGGTGGCACTGGGCCCAGGGCACTGCACCCAAATTATAACTGCTTTTAGTATCAAACCAGGGGGCTACGGTGTCCATTTTTAGGTCTCGCTGAGCCAGCGCATGCGCTGCCCTGCGAGAAATTTAGTGAGCGGCTTTTTGGAAGTGCTACCAGAGGCTTTTGCTGGCCTCAAGCTTGCGTTCACGCGAGCGTGCACGCGCGCAGCCGCCATGTGGGTTTCTGTCAAGGCTCATTAAGCCTTGCGTGCCTCTCTCCGCCTTGCTTGCTTGTTCTTTTTATATCCTCGTTTAGGTTGGCAGCTACTTATCAGTTCTTGAAAACCGCCAGTTCTTGAGAGACAGCAGTCCTCGCAATACATTTAATTTTTTTTAAAAATAGGTAATGTTCAGAAAAACAGAAGGAACGAAAATATACATCGCTCGCTCCGTTCCAGAAACTCCCAGCTCGTTTTTGGAGCTGGCTGCAAAGACGGGTGGCAATTTTCTTTGGGGCGTTGACTGATGAAATGGTCAGGAGCCATTCTTAATTCTTTTTCTGTTTGATAGTTCGCCTCAAATGTAAATCCGCCCACCTTTATATGTCCACCCTTTACCCTCTGCCTCAGTAATGGAAATTAAACACATATTTGATGGATCCTCTGATTTCATTAAAAAAATGTTTAGGCATGTTTTTGTTAATATCATCGATTTTTTTCATCAGTGACTAACGAACAACAGTCTTTCGTTTATTTGTTTGTTTAGTCCTTGATGACTTACGGGTACGAAGTGACTTGTGAACATCCAACCAGTTCTATTGCTAAACTAGTAAAAAAGTCCTCTAAGGCAATGCTTAGATACTGCTTAGTACAAGCAAGTGTCGATCGGTACCTTTTTGTTGTTGTTAAAGCACAGTTTGAAACTGTAAGAAGTGTCATTTCCTTCCGGTCTGTTTTCAGATGTATACGTTGGTGTAGTGAATCCCTACTCGATAATGACAGGTTAAGAGGTACGGTGCATACTTAGCAGAGGGCACAATTCACAATTAAATGAAGGTTTAGGTTATATTTGCCTCCGAATTTACTGGAGTTAAAGACAATTGCTCACCATCATTTCTTTGAAAAACAGTCTCTCAGCCACCAACCACTTTAATGAGGAGTTCACTTTTATAGTTGGTTTATCCATTCAGGGCCATCTTGCACAATGTATAGGTTCGTCCTGGTCTCAGGGGAACATTGGTTTGGTGTAGAAGAGTTGTATAAACTGTAGGCCCACAAAAGATAGACTTCCGCCGTCTACCTTGCAAGAGCACTGGTTGGTGGACAGAAGGGAAGACCATACTCCCTACTGGCCGTCTCTTTATTTTCCAATCTTTTGACCTTCCCAGTAAAACAGTCGGCTCTTAAATGGGTACATTAAGTACTGCTTAATGGATAGTGGAGGGAAGTGCGGTATTGTGATGAAAGAGGCCACCTTGGACGGGGGAAACACTTGGATTGGGTCTATTGAAAGAAAAATGGACGGATGAGTGGCTAAAATGTGACAAAGAGACTGGCTTAGGGCAGGGTTGTTGAACAATGGTGCTTGTTAGACTGAGCCATGCCGGATTTTCAGGATAGCCAGTGACTTTCATTTCATTAATTTCCAGTTAGATTAATGGTATGAAACTACATTTCACATGGATATCCTGAAAATCTATATCCTTCTAGTCCATTTGGACCAAGGTTGGCACCTCTACTACACAGCATACTACCAACTTTGAACATAGTCCTCTACATTGCTTTTCCTTAAACAGTTCACCTTGCTATGAGTCTTGAGTAAACTTTGAAAGGTGTAGCCATAAAGCTGCTATGTTGGAATAACTGCATTATTTTTTACCGTGGCAAACGTATGTTTTGAGTCTGGCACTTAATTTAATTTTTTTTACATTTCTTTCCCTTTGGTGTGCTCGGAGGTTAATTTTATTTTCGATTCCCAGAGCAGAGCGTTTTAAATTGAAAACCTTCCATGATAAAACTGCAGCTCGTAACGTTAAACAATGGAACTCGGAGTTCAGAAATAGAATAACAGATCTTGGCAGTTTATAGGAGTGAGCCTTCCCAAATGTTTATCATTAATTTTTGCTGCTTTCTCAGTGTTTTTTTATTTTTTTATCACAGCTAGGTTTCGTTGCCCAAGGAATGTGATTTCTTTGAACTGTTCTTGTTAATTTTTACAAATTTTCTTTTGCAGAAAGGTATCATTTTGCATTCCCTGTACGTGGATTTCAATGAATTCTTTTGTCTTTGCAGTTAATTTGAGCTTTGGCGTATAATTTCTCCCTCTGTTTATTGGTTGCTGTCAGTTGTGGAGTAATTCCATGTCTCCGCTTGCTTGTGTTTGCCTTTCTCTATCACAGATGTGGTCGTGGCTTGAGGCCAGTGATCTGCGTCAGCCATTGTTAATGCTGTGTGAATGGCTTTTCCAACCTGATATCTCCCCGCGTCAACACGGGTTCTGATAATTTCTCTTGGTAATTACAGTACCAACTGACCTAGTATACTTTCTCTCGAGTAATACAGGGGACAAGGCATTTTTTAGAGATATTTTTTCTAATATGAATTGAGCCGTAAACACGAATATCCAAAATCTTTCCTCTTGTAGGAAAGTTGCTTGTATACTAACTTATGTGAACCCTATGGCTCTCTCTATTAAATTATTCTATTGAGAGAATGGGAGGCCTGGCATTACTTACTTTCAGCTTTATGGATCAATTTTCTTTATTGTCTTAAAAAAAATAGTGATATAGTGCCTACGAACTAGAGGCTGGCAGATGTTGTCGGACGTTAATATCCCACCTGTACCAACAACTACTTAAAAACAAGCATTTGCAATGCAATCAGTCTCGCATTTACGCGAGTTCAAGCTATTGGCATTGTAAATGACAATGCCTTTTATTTATGTTTCAAAAAACAAAACATAACTAAAAGGCATTGTCATTTACAATGTCAATAGCTCAAACTCGCGTAAATGCGAGACCTATTGCATTGCAAATGCTTGTTCTGGCTTGCATTAGCACCCAAGGCACTCTGGCTACACCACTGTCTGGACACATGCGAGTTTTTATCGTCCTGTTTAAGTCACTACACTGGACAGTAGCCATGAGAATGACTCATCCCCACTACCAGCTTACACGTCTATGACCCCTGAGCCTGTGCTTCAAATGGGCCAGTACTGTCCAGTACTGAGTACCCGGCAATTTTTTTATTTTGAGAGGAGAGTAGATGCATTTCTCAAGAAAGACGTAATACCTTTGATTGGAGAGTACCAGCACTTCTGTGAAACAAACAGGCACTCTGGTACAGGGTACCTGCACTTTTATGTTTCCATTTCAAGAACTGCCCCGGGCCTCTACAAGGACTGATATCACACTGACCACTACTGTTGCGCTCGCGTCACACACAGAGAAACCCCCAGAAACATTAGGTGTTGGTGTCGCCCCTGTGAATGGCACTCAGTCTATCGATCTAGCAGGCGTGAATGTTGAATTACATAACTCCAGGCTGCACGTATGAATTACCTACAGATCTATTTCTACAGCAGGCTCTCACAAGGGCGTCCGCAGAAATTTTTCCAGGGCGGGGGCTAACCTGGCAAATGAAGGGGCGTGGCTAATGTTAATCAATAGGGGCGGGGCTAAAATGGCAGACAATCAGGATCGGGTAATGCTCAGGCCAAGCTGAGAAAAAAAAGTGGTGAATTCTGCATTTGAAACTGGACAACAATTAGAGCACACATGAACCCTAAAATTACCCCCCTGACCCTTAAAACTCATACATTCCCTGATCCCTAAAATTAGCCCCCTGGCACCCCAAAACCCATAACCCATACCCGCCCTGACCCCTAAAATTGTCCCCCTTGCACCCCAAAACCCATACCCACCCTGAACCCTAAAATAACCCCCTGGTACCCCAAAACCCATACCCACCATGAACCTTAAAATTATCCCCCTGGCACCCCAAAACCCATACCCACCCTGAACCCTAAAATTACCCCTACCCCCCAAAACTCATACCCTCCCTGAACCCTAAAATTATCCCCCTGGCACCCCAAAACCCATACCCACACTGAACCCTAAAATTACCCCCCTGGTGCCCCAAAACCTATACCCACCCTGAACCCTAAAATTATCCCCCTGGCACCCCAAAACCCATACCCACACTGAACCCTAAAATTACCCCCTGGCACACCAACACCCATACCCACCTGGAACCCTAAAATTACCCCCTGACACCCCAAAACCCATACCCACCCAGAACCCTAAAATTACCCCCTGGCACCCCAAAACCCGCTACCCACCATGATCCCTAAAATTATCCCCCTGGCACCCCAAAACCAATACCCACCCTGAACCCTAAAATTACCCCTGCCCCCCAAAACTCATACCCGCCCTGAACCCTAAAATTACCCCCTGGCCCCTTAAAACCCATACCCGCCCTCAACCCTAAAATTACCCCCCTGGTGCCCCAAAACCCATACCCACCCTGAACCCTAAAATTATCCCCTGGCACCCCAAAACCCATACCCACACTGAACCCTAAAATTACCCCTCGCACACCAACACCCATACCCACCTGGAACCCTAAAATTACCCCCTGGCACCCCAATCCCTAACCCACCCTGAACCCTAAAATTACTCCCTGGCACCCTAAAACCCACACCCAACCTGAACCCTAAAGTTACCCCCTGGCACCCCAAAAGCTGAACACTACAAGCTTACACTACATTTGCATATTCGGAGGGGACTGTCCTCCTTGACGTTTCCATGCATGTAAGTCTAGAGCACCGTTCACTTAGAGTAACCTAGATATGCAGCCAGTAGGTAATGCTGATGCTGTAGAATGCATTAAAGTTACTGGAACTTACTTAAAAACTGCTGCCTGCTCTTCTGATACTATTCAGTGGAGTCAGGCTGATCAGCAGCACTGTCGTCCTGGCATCCAGCCCCTCCCGAAGGTCTCACTGTGTAGATAGATGTGGGTCAAATGTCTCCTGGTTTCTCCTTGCCTGGGCCTCCTCTGCTTCTTCGTCGGTGCCCTTGGATGCAAAAAGAGACAGATCCATGGCCCTGTTCACCATTCATCTGGTGAGCAGCACCGTGGATGTGTATTCCATACAAGTGCACAGACAGCAGGGGAAAGGGATGGCTGTGCAGGCGACGCTTTTCCTTTGTAAAGTAATTCCTGCTGGCGTCATAGCCCAGGGTTTGCTGTCTGTGCACTTGTATGGAATACACATCTATACAAGTGCACAGAGAGCAAACCCTGGGCTGTGATGCCAGCAGAAATTCCTATACAAAAGAAAAGCGTCACCTGCACTGGCCATCCCTTTCCCCCTGCTGTGCACATCTTCCCACTCCCACCCCATGCTCACATTCACAACACATCAAGTGCTTAGGTGAAATCCCTGCCTTCAGGCAAAGATATCACCTCGGTGGCACCAGTCTAAAAGAAAACAAAGGGTGGGGGCAGGGAGGGTCGCTGAAACCGTTCCGAGGCGGGCTGGCTCGGGCTGGTTCTGGGCCTCTCAGAAGGGGTCATAAAAATCACATTCTCGGATGCTTAACATTCAACCATGGCTCGTTCTTAGCACCTGGTGGTGGCTCAGATCAAAGTAGGCGCTTTACAAGCGTAATATGCTACACGGAAAAATACAGAAACACAACATCTGGGAAATCGTTAACACTCTAAGGGAATGAAATATTAAGTAAAACGTCAAACACAAACAGGAACTAAATCGCTGACATGGATTGCCTTTTTACATTCATTATTTAGAAATCGATCAGTGTTTATGGCAGAATAAAGGGCATGACGTTAGAGTCCGATAAGGACCCGTTGCAACGTCCTCTGCGACCCGGCCCATTTAAAGCCCTGGCTGAGGGGTCACTTCAGAGAAATCCCTGTTCTGGAATGGGGGCTGAGCAGGACGTTTGTGGCGGGGAAGGAGGCTCATGGTTCCTGCGCGGCTTGTAGCGTGTCTTTTCCTTGCTAGTGGAGGTGCGTGCTTCAGTCATGCTTCTGGGCTTCAGTCCTGTCCAGATCTGCGCATCCGAGCGTTTCACATTGTAAGTACCATGGATGCATTGGTGAATGCTTTGCAGACACGTTCGGGTGAACTCTGTACTTTTGGTGACGTTATGTGTGAACGCAGCGCCCCGAAGTGAACTCACCAGTTAATGTAGGGTGACCAACTGGCATGGGTGCAAATTCAGGACGGTAAGTGTAAAAATTCAGGACAAAGGGTCAAAATTCACTACCACTACTGTTGCGCTCGCGTCACACACAGAGAAACCCCCAGAAACATTAGGTGTTGGTGTCGCCCCTGTGAATGGCACTCAGTCTATCGATCTAGCAGGCGTGAATGTTGAATTACATAACTCCAGGCTGTACGTATGAATTACCTACAGATCTATTTCTACAGCAGGCTCTCACAAGGGCGTCCGCAGAAATTTTTCCAGGGCGGGGCCTAACCTGGCAAATGAAGGGGCGTGGCTAATGTTAATCAATAGGGGCGGGGCTAAAATGGCAGACAATCAGGATCGGGTAATGCTCAGGCCAAGCTGAGAAAAAAAGTGGTGAATTCTGCATTTGAAACTGGACAACAATTAGAGCACACATGAACCCTAAAATTACCCCCTGACCCTTAAAACTCATACATTCCCTGATCCCTAAAATTAGCCCCCTGGCACCCCAAAACCCATAACCCATACCCGCCCTGACCCCTAAAATTGTCCCCCTTGCACCCCAAAACCCATACCCACCCTGAACCCTAAAATAACCCCCTGGTACCCCAAAACCCATACCCACCATGAACCTTAAAATTATCCCCCTGGCACCCCAAAACCCATACCCACCCTGAACCCTAAAATTACCCCTACCCCCCAAAACTCATAACCTCCCTGAACCCTAAAATTATCCCCCTGGCACCCCAAAACCCATACCCACACTGAACCCTAAAATTACCCCCCTGGTGCCCCAAAACCCATACCCACCCTGAACCCTAAAATTATCCCCCTGGCACCCCAAAACCCATACCCACACTGAACCCTAAAATTACCCCCTGGCACACCAACACCCATACCCACCTGGAACCCTAAAATTACCCCCTGGCACCCCAATCCCTAACCCACCCTGAACCCTAAAATTACTCCCTGGCACCCTAAAACCCACACCCAACCTGAACCCTAAAGTTACCCCCTGGCACCCCAAAAGCTGAACACTACAAGCTTACACTACATTTGCATATTCGGAGGGGACTGTCCTCCTTGACGTTTCCATGCATGTAAGTCTAGAGCACCGTTCACTTAGAGTAACCTAGATATGCAGCCAGTAGGTAATGCTGATGCTGTAGAATGCATTAAAGTTACTGGAACTTACTTAAAAACTGCTGCCTGCTCTTCTGATACTATTCAGTGGAGTCGGGCTGATCAGCACCACTGTCGTCCTGGCATCCAGCCCCTCCCGAAGGTCTCACTGTGTAGATAGATGTGGGTCAAATATCTCCTGGTTTCTCCTTGCCTGGGCCTCCTCTGCTTCTTCGTCGGTGCCCTTGGATGCAAAAAGAGACAGATCCATGGCCCTGTTCACCATTCATCTGGTGAGCAGCACCGTGGATGTGTATTGCATACAAGTGCACCGACAGCAGGGGGAAAGGGGTGGCAGTGCAGGTGACGCTTTTCCTTTGTAAAGTAATTCCTGCTGGCGTCATAGCCCAGGGTTTGCTGTCTGTGCACTTGTATGGAATACACATCTATACAAGTGCACAGAGAGCAAACCCTGGGCTGTGATGCCAGCAGAAATTCCTATACAAAAGAAAAGCGTCACCTGCACTGGCCATCCCTTTCCCCCTGCTGTGCACATCTTCCCACTCCCACCCCATGCTCACATTCACAACACATCTAGTGCTTAGGTGAAATCCCTGCCTTCAGGCAAAGATATCACCTCGGTGGCACCAGTCTAAAAGAAAACAAAGGGTGGGGGCAGGGAGGGTCGCTGAAATCGTTCCGAGGCGGGCTGGCTCGGGCTGGTTCTGGGCCTCTCAGAAGGGGTCATAAAAATCACATTCTCGGATGCTTAACATTCAACCATGGCTCGTTCTTAGCACCTGGTGGTGGCTCAGATCAAAGTAGGCGCTTTACAAGCGTAATATGCTACACGGAAAAAATACAGAAACACAACATCTGGGAAATCGTTAACACTCTAAGGGAATGAAATATTAAGTAAAACGTCAAACACAAACAGGAACTAAATCGCTGACATGGATTGCCTTTTTACATTCATTATTTAGAAATCGATCAGTGTTTATGACAGAATAAAGGGCATGACGTTAGAGTCCGATAAGGACCCGTTGCAACGTCCTCTGCGACCCGGGGGACCCGGCCCATTTAAAGCCCTGGCTGAGGGGTCACTTCAATGTGAGATGAAGATCGGCAACAAAAGGGCCCCCCACATGCAGAAGATTTCTTGAGAAATCCCTGTTCTGGAATGGGGGCTGAGCAGGACGTTTGTGGCGGGGAAGGAGGCTCATGGTTCCTGCGCGGCTTGTAGCGTGTCTTTTCCTTGCTAGTGGAGGTGCGTGCTTCAGTCATGCTTCTGGGCTTCAGTCCTGTCCAGATCTGCGCATCCGAGCGTTTCACATTGTAAGTACCATGGATGCATTGGTGAATGCTTTGCAGACACGTTCGGGTGAACTCTGTACTTTTGGTGACGTTATGTGTGAACGCAGCGCCCCGAAGTGAACTCACCAGTTAATGTAGGGTGACCAACTGGCATGGGTGCAAATTCAGGACGGTAAGTGTAAAAATTCAGGACAAAGGGTCAAAATTCAGGACGAAAATTCAGGACAGATCTTCGGAACAAAAGGTACGTTTTACAGACACATCAGAGGAAGTTGCGCAATAGTATAAACGTAAGTAAATAGACAAACACTTAAGTACAAGTCAAAATAAGTTTATATTAGGTTGAGACAATCGTGCACTTCACGGTTTTTGGGTATGCGCGCAGCTTTGAGCAACTGTGCAGGTCTTTTTGTGGTATTTCATATGATAATCTATTTATATGGTTACTGCACTGGGTTGTCCAGTCTGATATTTTGTTTACAACTCATGGTCCTGAGCAGGCATGTTTGGTGAGAGAAGTGGTCGGGAAGATCTGCTCGGATAGGCTTTGTTACGAGCATCTCATATCTGAGTGCCATTGTGAGATGTAACGCGGCAAACATAGGTGAACTAAAGGGAGGATTGCTGTGATGAACCCACTATAGGGAACGCATTATGGGTGTTTCAGCAAGTGGAACTTAAAATATGGAATCTGACTTTGCTTATGGGGCTTCGCAGAGAGTTGCACGAGCTGACGGAAGTCACGAAGGTGCTTTTCCCTGCAGCTTTCTTAAAGAAGGCACTGTCAGTACACTATTACATAGTTTAATTTGACGCCTTGCCTATTGTTACAAACACAATATACATCTCAAGCACAGCTTATGGCACTATGAGGCTCTCCCTAAAACCTTACACCTAAAACAAAGCATGCTACCATTTACAGTTACTAGTGTAACATTCAAGGAGCAGTTGGTGTCACTCAAAATGTTGTATGCATGATGTATGGATCCCACACATAAGCACACAGCAAATACAGAATAGTAACACATAGGCGAGGGAGTAGCCAGAAAATGTAAATACCTCCCACTTTGAACTAAAGCTCTTATGGCACCAAGAAAGCAAAGTAAGTCATCACAACCCTCCCCAGAAGAGCTCTCTTGTCCAAGGATCTAGCCATTCATCCTTCCATCAAACCCTGACATACACCATTTCAAATGTACTTCCTGTTATCTATTAATTTTTTCATCCACCATTCAGTCTTTCACCATTCATTCTGTCCTTCTATCTGTGTTCCCATCCATATCCAAACCTTTTGCAAACCTATCCAACGTCTATTCTTCCATCCATCATTTCACTCATCCATCCACCCTTTCACCCAATACATTCACCCTTTCACCGAATCCATCCTTTCACTCATCCATCCACTCTTCCACCAATCCATCCATTCACTCATCCATCCAACCATTTACCCTTTCACCCAAGCCATCCTTTCACTCATCCATCCACTCTTCCACCCATCCATCCATTAACCCTTTCACTTATTGATTCATCAATCCATCCATCATTTCTCTCATCCATCCACCCATTCACTCGCCCATCATCCACCCTTTCACTCATCAATCCATCCTTTTACTGATCTATCTTTCATAATTGGTGGTGTGAAGGGTGGGAACCCCCAGGACAGCGCACACATGCGCACACTACTGTTCTTTCACATCCCCTACTGCTCACCTTTACTGGCACGATCGAATCTTTTCTACTGCTGCCTGAAGTCAGTCTGGTATTTTTCTAAATGGCCCTTGTATTTTTATTGGAGCTGTTTGTGTTTATTCTTGTATACAGACAGACATGCACAAACATTTCTCTATCTCTCTCTTTCATTACAGACAATTAAAACAACAGATTGATTTACATTTCTGTAACAGTTTCATAGCGAGATATAGCGTTGTCCGTTCCTTTCACACTACAAAATGAAATGGCACCGGAGAGTAACAAGACTTCACAATGTATCCAACACAAGCAGGTACATTTGTTAGAAGATACGCGTCTTCTTATGAGAGAAGGGCGAGATTATGCTTTTAACTGCAGGATCCCCTACTTGCATTTTTTACAGGACCGAAACCCCCCAGGGTACCCCCACTGCCTTCACTGTGCGCCCCAACTGCACGAGGAGACTTCTTTTAACCCCGCAGCGCTCTTCTGCTTCTCCTACCGTTTGTGTCATATTTAAGCTTCAACTTTGAACTTTACCTTCCGCTGGGCTCCTCAGTGATTTTAAGCTAAGTAAGGCGCTTTACAGGTTCCAGGGTGGGAAGTATGCTTTAGCAGCTCAAACTGGCCATTGTCATTCTGTATGTGACAATCAGCCACAGACAGAATGACAATGGGCGGGAGGGGCTGCGAGGAGGAGTGCGAGGCGCCCCATCAGGGAGGGAACAGCTCTGCTCCCTGCAGGGCCCAGAATTACAGACAAAAGGCGTCTGTAAAAGCATGGGCGTCCGCAGGGGGGGCAAGGAGGGGCACTCCAGGGGGGGGCAAGCGCCCCTCCTTGCCCCCCCCTGCGGACGCCCATGGGCTCTCAGCACATTCAGCTGTGCCACTGAGAGATGGAGACACTGAGCTCAACCAGGTGCGGGCCCCTGTGAGACCACCAACATGGCGTGATGCCGTCCTAATCCAACATCCTCGCAGGGCCAATTTATACCCTTGTACTTCAGAGGCTGATGACACGAGTATTGCTTGTTTGTGTTATATTAATACCTGCTATTTAAAGAGCTGCAAAGATGCGAGACTGTGGCATTAATTGGATTTACAAATTCTCTTAGAATCTAACTCAGTGTGACCTTGGGAAACATAGTATTGAGTGATGGAACCATTAAGCCCCTCAAGGCGACAATAGTTTGAAACAATGGCCGCACAGGTTTTTTTTTGCATATTTATATAGCGCGAACTCCGAAGGTATTGGAGCGCTTTACACGAGCACCGTATTTACATTACACATTCAGGCACGGGGAGATTTAGTGATTTGCCCAGAATCACAGGATGTGGACGCGACCCCAAGGCTCGAACCCTGGTTTCCAGCACCAAAGTCGGCAATCTAGCCGACGGACCACATCCTCTCCCCTAAGTTAGCTTGGGAGGGGGAAGTGTGCAGAAGACGGACGAGATAGGAAAAGTAACATAAAACGAGTTTAATTAACGAGGCATCGGCAATGCAAATAGGACACGCTGGCTTTGTAAATGCTTTTTGCAGACGTTGCACAACAAAAGTTGTTCCCTTCTCAACCCGGACAGAAGAAAAACAAGCATTGGCATAGCCAATAGGTCTCGCCTTTGGAACCTTATAAGTGTTTAGCTAGAGCTATTGTCTTTGGCAATCGTTATAGAGCATAAATAGCGAAGTATCTGTTATTCTGTGGCAGTTTCCACATAATGATTGTTGCCACATATTCCATCATTTTCTGCATAAACTGCACTTTTTTACACTAAAAATAACGCAATGGTGTGCACGAGTCCCTACAGCTGCAGCGCAGCTGTGCCTTTTGCTATGAACTACTTCCTGCGCCTGCAGTGCACACAGTGCCCTAGCAATGAAGTGTGATGGCTTCACTAACAACTCTGCAAGCAGTTCTTGATCAGTCTGGCTTTTTCAACAGTGCTGGTAAGTATATTTATGAAAAAATATTGCAGCTCTTCCGATGTCCTCATAAAGCTTATGTGTGATTGCTGTATGTATCTAATTCTAAGCGATTGCCTGAAAACTGAAAATTCCCTTTACATTACAGGAAAAGTTTGATTACTTTGAAAGGGCAGACAAAAACATTTTTCGCCCAGAGGACATAAGTAACTAAAATATAAAAGTCAGCAATAACTTGAGTACTGGTAAAGACCAGACGGAGCTTGATTACGTTTGGAAGTTAGATTACTTTTTGCGGCCGAAGTAGCTCCGTCGGTTTCAAATGCCAGAAATAAAATGAATGTTTTTGAAGGCCAGTGGTAACTCGTTTCCTTCTGGGGGGCTCGGCGAGTTAAGCAATAGATTAGGGCATTTGGTGCGACCTGCAGGCCCGGGTCCAAGCTCTGCACGGCCATGTCGGCCTTTCATCCAGACGAGGGTGATAAATGACGTACCATTAAATTGGGTAATGGTAGGAACATCTCTTCGTTACAGCGGAAGAAACCACGGCAACAGGCTCGATGTGAAACGGGATACTGTTATGAAAGTGTTCATGTCGGTGCATTTTTCGTATATAAGAAATACCAAGAGTGAGAAAGATTTAAAACAAGCATTGGCATAGCCAATAGGTCTCGCCTTTGGGACCTTATAAGTGTTTAGTTATCCAGCACAATATCCTGGGTGCAACAACATCAACTGTTGCATGGCTAAACACTTATAAGGTCCCAAAGGCGAGACCTATTGGCTATGCCAATGCTTGTTGTTTCTTTACCTTGTTCCAATGTAATTACTTGATAGTGCCAATGCCTTCCAGTAGCGGTGTTTTACCATAGGGATGTTTATTTGCAATCTTTGCGAAGGTCTATAGAATACTTATTTACTTTTGTGTATGTTAGGATTTTCTTGCTTTGAGAAGCCAATGTTAAAAATATGTTGTTTAACGCTAGGAAAATGTTCTACAAAAGGCATACTTTCCAAAAACCGGTTAGACCCTCATTCCAGGAACTGTGCAGATTTCGCGCAGCAGTTGGACCTCGAATCAGTGTCAATTTAGGAGCCAATTCTGCATATCTTTGCCTTCGAGATTTTCTCTAGGTAAAATAAAGTGCAAATTGTGTGGGCACATTTTCAGACATCAAATTGAGGGATAGTAGCTCGATAACCCCCAGTCCGAAACTCAGAATGGTGCATTAATTGCTCACCCGGAAATAATCCACCCAGCAATATCGATAGTAAACTGGAGTACAGCTACTAACTGATATTGCACATGTCATAGAATGAGAGACTTACTATTCTCCTTAAGGCTTATTTAAGTAAACGGCTATACTGGTGTATAGCATTGTTTGCCTAAAATTTATAAAGTTTTATTTTTTTAAATTTCACATATTTAATAAACCTTATTTGCAAAATTGTGGTTAAAAAAACAAGTAAACAAACCCTTTAAAAATACATTTTGCAGGAGAAAAATACATCAGTGCCTACTTTTAGAGAGAGACTTTGCCCACTAAAAGATAAGGATTTTGCTTGAAGGTTAACCTTTCGTCCAGAAAAGAGTACAGGGAAGTTTGTCAAAATTCGCTATTCTGTGAAGAGTGAATGTTCATTCAGTATGCTGCCCCATTTCACTGGCAAAATTACAACTTCACAGACCCTTCTCATTTCTGTAAGTAATCAGAGCTTCAGTGAAGGCAGAAACTTCGGGTATGGAAGGAAAAGCCCACTATGGTTGCTGGGGACAGCGCTGTCAATGTTCATGGTAGCCTGGCCTATGCTCCCAGAGTTCTAGGGTTTTTTAGGCTGCCAAAGTCAGTGCTCTGGTATAGCCCCAGCTCTCCAAGCCCCATTAAGGCTCTGGCTGGGAATCTGTTAGAGACATAGTAAAGGACGCCGCGTGCATTACAGGATACCTGTAAAGTGGTGCGGTTGACTGTACGGCGCACACATGTAATTCGGTAGAGAACAATTGCTACCGGTAAATGCACTTCTGATATGGATGGGGTGGGAGGGGGGTTCAAAATTCCAAGTTACTACCAGGCTAGAAGGGGTAGATGGTGTGGAGAGAAATCAAATGGCCAGGTCGGTGCGAAATGCACATGGAGTAGAATAGAACGGGGGCGGGGGAGGTACGGATGAATAGTGATTTTTTTGTTGCATATTTATATAGCGCGAACTCGACCCGAAGGTATTGGAGCGCTTTACATGAGCATCGTATTTACATTACACATTCAGGCACGGGGACATTAAGTGATAAATGATGCACTGCGTGCACATGCGAGACCTAAAAAATGGCCAGGGCTGGCTCTGGCCCAGAATCAAAGATGGTGGGAGGCGGGGTATGCACCTTCCAGGGCTGGAGTAGACGAAGAGGAGGGGCGTCTAGGCGCTCCCTGCACCTCCTTGGCCTGGGGTGGAGGAGGGGCGGGGACATGTAGGGGGGCCCTACACCTCCGAGAGCTGGTCAGTCACACCTTGCCGAGCCAGTAGAGAGGGAGGGGACAGGCACTCGAGGAAGGGGGGGCTGCCTGCGCCTCACAGGGCAGGAGAAGAGGCAGCGTGCAGGCAGTGCTAGGCACCCACCTCAGGCCGGCGGAGAGTTAGAGCTGGCATGGTTCCAAAATGGCTCCATGCCATGTCTGGCAATTTCAGTCGGTCTTGGATTTGTTCCAGCAGCACTTTGCGTTCTGTTTTTGAGGCAACATTTACCATATTAAAAGCACATCTCCCACTCCCAAGATGCAATGTTAAGTTGCATAAAAAGCAATACTGATTGAAGGTGTCAGGCGTGGCATCGAGGCACTTGCCAGCTATGCAGTGTAGTGGAGGCTGGGTGTGCACTTCGGTCTTCGGAGGACTGATGGAAAGAGTGAGAGACAGGGAGAGAGTGGGGTGGGGGAGCCGAGACAGAATATGCACCTAGGGCTGTTGGCGAGGGGGGCTGAGGGCACGTGGCACGAGCCATGCAGCTCGCATGCATTGACTGAGGTGGGCCAAGTCCCAGAGTGTCGCGCAGCCATGGCGGGGCGGTGGCACCTCGGGGACTGGGCGCGAAGTGTAGAGGGCTGGAGAGACTGAGAGGTGGGGAGGGGGGCATGCCACGGAGCCAGGACCTCAGTCAGGGTGGGATCTCCTCTCCCACTCAACTCAGACTGTGGTGAGAGACATTCTTTTCCAATGAGAAAAAAATAAACATTGAGAGGTTGCGTGAAAAGGAGGGAGTGCCCCTATTTAGAAGGGAAGGGAGTGTTCGCCGGGTGCTCAGTCCGCTGCATGCGATCATTCCTCAGCTTAGAGACTCCGGATTCAAGCGATACATTACAATGACCGAAGAATACATTACAATTACCGACAACCACGAGTTTGCACTACAAAGCACGAACACCGACACACACAACCAGGGCTTTAAGTGGGCCGGGTCTCACCGGTGCTAAGCACCGGCAGTTTTTTAAAGGAGGCCTCGAAACGGGTCCCTGTCGGGCTCTGTTTTGTGCCCTGGCACACGCGGACTGCAGTGACAGCAGGCACGTGGATGTGCGCTGCTCACACTGCACACTTCTCACTGGTGGAGAAGTAACGGCATGACGTCATGCCAGGTGAGGTTGTAGGGGAAGGGAAATCCTTTAAAGAGAGTCCTTTTGTCTCTGGATTTCCTTCTCTTATTGAAACTCAGGAGCAGCAACATTGTCGTGGTGTCACCAGGGCTTTAACTGGAATCTTTTTCAATATTATATACAAGCCAGAGTTGCTGCTTAATTATCTTAAGCAACAAACAACCATTGACAAAGCTAGTAGTCCTGACTTGTAGGGATGTTACTTGCTGTATCATATATCTGGATGCAATGACAGAAACAGCAAAATATGTCGGGCGCACTATGCTAAGCACAGATTTTTAACTTATGTGTTTTTAAGCCACGCCCTTAATTGCATTGGCCACGCCCCTTTGAGAGCCTCCCCCCCCCCCAAGTTTCTTCATCTCACTTAAACCCCTGCTCACAACCATGGGGGTTGATAGATGCCGGCGGATGCAGGAGAGACCTGCTCTGGCAGAGGGGTGGGGCAGGCAGGGAGGGCGCCAGAGCGAGGCAGCCGAGGACGGAGGACGGCAGGCAGGAAGAGAAGAAAGCTGCCAGAGTCGGGAAGATCAGGCAGGGAGGACGCAGGAGAGGGACTGAGCTGAGGTTACCAGGGAGAGAGGGAGGGAATCTGAAGAGAGGGAGCAGTTTCAAAGTAGGGAGGCACTACTGTAGTGTAGACTCCTGCAAGGACTACAAACCGCATGCTCCTCCCTGCCCCCACAACACCGCATGTAGCTGTCTGCTCCACTAGTATCACCCTGACTCTACAAGTGTCAACTAGCATTTTGTCCACAGACGTCATGTGATCTACCACAGCATAAAGGGAAAGCGAATATCACTGGCAGTGCCCAGTGACAGAATATCCATCAGCTACCTCACCTCACCAAGACTTTCCAGGCAAAACATCTGCCAACAGCAGCACTGAGCATCAGGACTTTGGCCAAGCAAGATGCCCTGCAGAAGAAGGAAACAGCCTGGAACTAACCGCCACATGTTAAATAAATAAATCAACACCTGCAACAAAAAACTGACTTACGTCATCGCCAAAAACAAAGACCTCGCACATCAGCCCAGGAACACTGGCGGCTTTAATTACGGGTTGCGTAATGAGAGGTGTAGTGTAGACACACTAACATGCCTACAGACTTTGACACCAGCACAGAACTGTCTATGCTTCCTTTCTATGCCTTATGTACCGCTGCTAACTACTTAAGAGCAGGAGGAACCTGTAGAGAAACCAGTATGGAAACACAATTGTGTTCAGTGGAATGCTTACAAAAGACTCATCCTCTTGCAAACACTCCAGTCCATCGTTTTTCACCCACTCCAGACAGAGACCAGACATATGCAGATCAGCGAGAGCACTGCTCCAATGGGAACAATCAAACACGAAGATCCAAACGAGATCCCTCTGAATGGAACACCCTCTACCTCGGACCCGTGTCGGCCTACTTAGGACAGCAGCAAGAGCTCCATCGTCGCCTGCCACATTGGTGTGCAGTGCAGTTATGTGCTCGCGGTAGCCTAAAAACAAAGTAAACTAAAAAATGCGTGTGCTCAGTTTGCATTAATTAATTTAAAAAAGTACATCATAAAGCCCTTTGCTAAAAAAAACCATTTCCAACATCCGCGCTTTGGAAAATACATAATAAAGTGTCTCCAAAAAACACAAAAAAATGCGTTGCCATTGGAAACGAAAGAAAGCCTAGCGCTTTTGAAAACACATGATAACGTGTCTACCCAAAACACGAGAAATGATGGTCGGAAACGAAAGAAAGCCTAGCGCTTTAGAAAACACATTATAACGTGTCTACCAAAAACACGAGAAATGATGCTCGGAAACGAAAGAAAGCCTAGCGCTTTAGAAAACACATGATAACGTGTTTACCAAAAACACGAGAAATGCTTTGCCATCAGAGACGATAGAAAGCCTAAAAAAAAGTCCAACAACGCTACCGTATCTCTTCAGACCACGAAGTAATACGAGTAAAGGGGCCAGTAGCTGTAGGCGTAAACAATCTCCAAAAGGAGGGACTTTAAGACTGCTTGCACCAACCACAACTCGAACGGAACTCGGGCGGTTTAAGTGACACACCAACAAATGAATCAAAAGTCCGAGGAAAAAAGAGGCGGTTACCAACATCACATAGTGTAGACAGCATCTCTCGTCGAGACAGCGCATGCGCTGCCTAGGCGAAACCTAAAAAAGGAGGTGCCCAAAAGCTGCAGGGAGATGAACAGGCGATGATGGAGCGGGGGCATGTGACTGATCCTGGGGGCGAGGGGGGGGCGGCAGCTATCCTGGGGATGAGAAATCACATCGCTTCTGAAAGAGGATGATGTGAATCAGGAGTCAGACCTGGGCCCTGGAGTTGGAGGCCTTGCTCCTCTCTGTACCTCAAGAACAGAGGCAGGACTCACAGCTCATGCGGGCTTGGGTCCTGGCACTGCTCGAGGGGGGCTGCAGCCCAGGCCGGGACTCGGTGTATTGACAGAACTGTCTCGAACCCAATAATGGAACTACAAAGAGTGCTGCAGGTCGGGGTTCACGTGCACCGGCCTCTGCTAACAATTGTGAGTTTAGGGCCTTATTCAAAAACAAAATAAAGAATGATATCGGGAGACGGAGAGGGCGGAGCGAATGAGTGGCCGGGACGTGTGGGCGAGGAGAGAGAGGGAGATGAGGTAGGGAGCAGGAGGTGAGCCCGCGAGTGGTCCACGCGTGAGAGAGAGGGGGAGCAGGAGGTGAGCCCGCGAGTGGTCCACGCGTGAGAGAGAGGGGGAGCAGGAGGTGAGCCCGCGAGTGGTCCACGCGTGAGAGAGAGGGGGAGCAGGAGGTGAGCCCGCGAGTGGTGCGCGCGCGCTTGGGAGAGCAGTCTGCTCATTTTAAAGCACTGCACTCGTGGCGCGCCGCTGCTCACTCCCGCAAAGTGGATGCCGCCACAAGCACGAGTGTGTGCTTGAAAATGAGCAGAGCGACGGCTAAAGGTCCTCCTATGCAGCGCATGCGAGACCTGAAAAGGTGATACATTTGAGCCTAGTGGGACACCATAGCTGTGTTATTGCCGCAGAGAGTCGAAAGTGGAATGACTGAGTGGGTTTGGTTAATCATGATGTATTGCATCAATTTAATGACGTCTCTTGAAACAGGCTGCCTCATGTTTCATCATTAATCGGCAATGGTCAATGGTTTGAAAGAGGTTGATAAGTTTAAGAGATGCCCCAAAACCAGGCCAATCCCCAGCACTTCCAAGGTCACGGATTTCACATAGAGCCACCAGCTCTGTACCTTTGTTTAGTTCAAAGTTGGCCTGAAAATAATTGGGCAGAATATGTTTATCTGCAAAGCCCTGTTTCTCTACTACTTAGAATATTTTTAATAAATAGGGGAGGAGAGAAATGGGTCTGACTTTGTTTGCATCATTAGCACCCACATTAGTAGAGGTCTAACATTCTCAATTTTTTCCACTCTAGGCACTTCAACATTGGTTAAAGAATTTGAATTCAATCGGCTCATTTATGGGTTTTCAGAAACTTTATGCAAGCCAGCCAGTGAACTCTGCAGGAAAGACCATGTTTTAGCTTGAACCAACTCGGAGAGAGGCAGCTAGATTCAACTTGTCTGCATGTCGAAGGCCCCAAGCCAGTCTTGCCAGTTTTTCGTCCTGTAGGTATCAAGACCATATCAAAGTTGGCCCTGAGCGGTGTAGAGAGCTGTCCTGAAAATACCAACTCCATCGCCTTTTACAAAAAGGCTGTGTTCCCTAAGCGACCAGGAAACATTTTTCCTAAAAATCTTCATGACAGCGGATTTTTTGCTGATTCATTTCCTGTATTGCCATGATGCCAAAGAAGACAGGTGCTAAGAGAAAAATGTTCCAACAAGCTGGACAAATGAGACCCATCTTCTAGTACATCTTTCATTGACTATTTCTTTTCAGTATCACCATAGCATGACCAGTGGCACCCAATTACTACGGTCTGTATATGGCCTCGCGTAGCTAGAAACCAACAATACCTGGCTCCGGTGCACAGTCAGCTGGACTCGTTAAGTGTTCTCCTGGACACTTAACACACGGTGGGACTGCAGGCTCATGCTACTTACTATTGGACAACTAGCATCTGTCTCTGGCACTGCAGGCTTGTGCGGATCACTTTTAGAACACCAAGCGCTGCCGAGCACACATGCAAAAACACTTGAGCAGGTGAGTGTCTGCAGGTGTCAGTACATTCAAGTCAGACCCATTAGCTTCACCAATTCGGATTTCATTTTGGACGGGGCCATTAGGTTCAGTAAAGGCGAGCCTTAGCTAGAGGTCTACAAAGGGGTGTGTTGATCTCACGGAAAGGGGTGTGTTGATCTCACGGAAAGGGGTGTGTTGATCTCACAGGAAGAAGGGGTGTGTGGATCTCACAGGAAGGGACACGGGAAGGGGTGTGTGGATCTCACGGGAAGGGGTATGTTGATCTCACAGGAAGAAGGGGTGTGTTGATCTCACGGAAAGGGGTGTGTTGATCTCACGGAAAGGGGTGTGTTGATCTCACGGAAAGGGGTGTGTTGATCTCACAGGAAGAAGGGGTGTGTTGATCTCACAGGAAGAAGGGGTGTGTTGATCTCACAGGAAGAAGGGGTGTGTTGATCTCACGGGAAGGGGTGTGTTGATCTCACGGGAAGGGGTGTGTGGATCTCACGGGAAGGGGTGTGTTGATCTCACGGGAAGGGGTGTGTTGAGCTCACAGGTAGAAGGGGTGTGTTGATCTCACAGGAAGAAGGGGTGTGTGGATCTCACGGGAAGGGGTGTGTTGATCTCACGGGAAGGGGTGTGTGGATCTCACGGGAAGGGGTGTGTGGATCTCACAGGAAGGGACACGGGAAGGGGTGTGTGGATCTCACGGGAAGGGGTGTGTGGATCTCACAGGAAGGGACATGGGAAGGGGTGTGTGGATCTCACGGGAAGGGGTGTGTGGATCTCACGGGAAGGGATGTGTGGATCTCACGGGAAGGGGTGTGTGGATCTCACGGGAAGGGGTGTGTGGATCTCACAGGAAGGGGTGTGTGGATCTCACGGGAAGGGGTGTGTTGATCTCACGGGAAAGGGTGTTTTGATCTCACAGAAAGGGGTGTGTTGAGCTCACAGAAAAAAGTATTCAATTAAGGTGAATAGTGACTAATAGGGCCAGCTTATAACTTACAGAATCCTTTTCATCTACTGATTTTGCGCTCGAACATCAGGTGCTCATAGTACTGCTCGTCCGGGTAAGAGCCTTTGTGAAAATGTACTGAGACTCGGTACACTGAGTGACATCTGGCAGAAGGGATCCCGAATACACAGTATAGTTTATGGAATGTTATAAAAAATCATCCTAGTAAAACCTCTGAATCAGCCACGGGTAACAGAGAGAGAACGGCTACACCTTCTAAAAAGCACAGATGGAGCATTGCATTTTGTCTTTTTTTAAGAATGTAGCAGATGTGAATACATCTGTCAGTACCGTTATTAGCTTTAGAAAACTAATATTAAATGGTTTATTTTGAGTACTCATTTCAGTTCTGTGTTGGCAGACGCAGGAAGTAAACGCTCACTGCAGTTTACCGTGAGCTCACATTAGGTAACATATGATGGGCTGTGCTGTATTAAGAAGAAATGCAGAAGTTCAATTTTATCTCTGCGGCTAAAGATATACATCGTTGACGTCACTGTTTTACAAGTAACACATGAACGTTGATTTTCTTTCACTGACATTAAGCAATTGCAAAGGTCTTCAGATACCATGTGTCTCCTTATTATACACGCTAAATATTCTTAGCGCTATATGAAAGTCATTGTGTTGTCAGATGAAATACATTTTCATTGTAGTCACATACAAAATTAATTTTATAGGTCTCTTGAATAAGTTTGAATAGCTATTGATTTCTGATTAAAAAACTATATTGATTAATATTTCAATTGCTACAAAATGTTTAATGTTTGAACGACTGGCTTCTAATTACACAGGTGTAGCAGGAAAAGTGGGAGCATTTCTAGGGCTTCAGTGCAAAACAGAATGTAGCCAGCTGCAGTGAGACTTTCCATGCACTGGAAAAGCATCTGTCCTTCCTCGCAGTAATCTGGCACCAGCACTATGTGGCACCATGCGGTAAGAGACTGTCGATAGGTCTGGTCTTCCAGTAGAACAGTTGATACTGAGGTGTAATTGTAAATAGTGTTAGCTATTTTGAGCAGAGTAACAAATAGAACAAGCACTGGCAAAGCCAATTAGTCTTGCCTTGGCAGTACTTTTAGAACTTCAGCACAAGCCTCAGCAAAGCCAATATCGGTGGCCCGCCGTCCTGAATTGTTATTCTGCATACCTTCAACATGGCGGTCACATTGCATGTACATGCAGCGTGATAGTCATCTAGGAACAGTACAACATATTATATCATTCCATGATGGCTATCACCAGTAGCGCTTCGTAGTTATTTCGATTGGAGGGGCGTGACACCATGATTTTCCAACCATTGCACAATATATCCAATGATGATGCGTCCAGCAGTGGTGGAGGCGTAGGGGACTGTTATGCAGACACATCACAGGGGGCGGCGTAAGCAAGGGAAGACTGTGCCTAGGGATGACCATTTTTGTCAGTCTGTATATCAAGTTAAAGGCAAGTCATGTGCCATATGGATACATGTACAATTTGGGCCATATCTTGTGCATCAGGGAGGCCAGAAGTTGCATGTAGATGTTAAAAATGGTGACAAAATAGATGCCTGCAGGGACACCCCACATTAACCACCAAGGGCTTGATCTGCACATGAAACGCCTTCCGTAAGCGTGGTCCGAAAGAATGATTTAAGCCGTTCTAGTGCCAGTCATCTTAAGATAGGGCGGTCCAGCCAACTCCGAGGTCACAGCGAATGGTGTCAGAGGTTACTCAAGGATCCAATAAGACAAAACCAACATTGTCAACTTCCCTCTCAGGCCATCTAAGACAGACTGACCTTTAGATCAGTAGTAAGTATGCGGTGAATCCCTCCATAGAAACGTCAAGCAGCTGATTAGCCATAGCAAGCTTTTAGACCAGCCCCACGACGACACTACAAACGCGTTACCAAGTGTAGAAGCAGCAGTCGTAGGAAGAGGAGTCTGGAGTTTAACTCCGAGGTAGACAGGAATGCCTTTTTAAGAGATTTTTTTTACCTTTGCGACTTAACACTCCACGGGGATGCATTCCCCAGACTGTGAGTAATTTAATAAACAGTGCTGGAGCTCAGAGTTTGAAAACTCTAGATGGCCAAACTTCCCTGGGAGGTGGACATGGGTGAGCAGCTTCCATATAGTCAAAGAGAAATGAGTTAAAAAGTCACTCAAACTCTGAAAGAGTTTCCAGGACAGAGCAGTCTTCACTCCGACTGAGGTCCCGAGGTTTAGTGACAGTCTAGTGCAATGTCCTGCCATCATAATATCAGTACTTTGGGTATGAAAAAATTAGAACTCTTTGCAGATTTCTTCAAATGGTAGACAGGCTTGTTGAGTGGCCTGGGAGCGTTTTACCTCAGTAATGAGGTTACACTGTTATTTAGCAGTGTAGGATGTGCTACCGATCTGCCCTGAGAGTTTGCAGACCTAGTCTGAGCCTCATACCATTAGTTTAGAAGCACAGCCTTAGCAGGGGATAATATGCTTGTTCACACAACCGCTCAGATCGACACACTTCTAGTTTATTCTTAAAATACTGGGTAAGGAGTTCCTGTCCAACGTTAAGTGCTCTCGAAGGTGATAGTTACCCTACCTTTCACCATTACTGCAATATAAATAACAAAATTATAAGGTGGCACCTACCCAAATCCAGAATGCAAATTATGTTTTAGAAACGACTTTTATTCTCATTACTTTGCGTGTAGTTCACAATACATCTTTATACATTTATTGAGTATTTATACAAAATTTTATTGTTCGATATTTCAAAATTGGTAGCGCTTCTTTCATTGCCTATTATCATTTAATAAACGGAAGCAAGTGCAAAAAGACAATGAATTAAAAAATATTGAAGATGTACAACAGCCAACACATGTTTCGCAACACCTGTGGCTTTTTCAAGGGTGTGAGAGAAAAATAAATGCACACGTGCTGGCTGTACGATAGCTATAATATTTACTAACCCAACTATCCACACCTAATCCTTGAATTAGGGGAGGGGGATGACCCATCTCAAATACCATCCCTAGAGCTACAGCCCTGGCCATCATGTTCTTTCTAGATGTAAAATGGATGCCATCTTGAAGGTATACAAAATACTATTCCAAGATGGCTGCCCACTGCAGGGAGAGAGAGGTGGGGTGAGAGGAAGAGAGCGGAACACCGAACATCAGCAGTGCTCTGTGTCACAAGAGTAAGAGGGGGCAGAGGGATGGGCAGCGACAGGAAAAGAGCATAAGGAGGAATGACTAAGGATGTGTTATATCCTGACTTCTGTTATGCATGCCCTGCTTGTAGAATCTTAGTGATGTCATGTCTTGGAATGTTGTGACTCAAATGAGCCACAGTTGACTGGGCTGAGCTGCCTGCTGGCTGCTCCTGGTGGGGTCTTGTTATGGTCTTGATTGAGTCTTGATTGGATCTTCTTTGGATCTTGAATAAATCCACTTGAATCACACTAACCTGCGTGGACTCAATCACTACAATTTTATGGCGATGAGTTATCCTAAGAACCTGCGTGAGTTTCCTGTCAAGCCTCCTTATTCAAGTCTGGAGTATCTGAGAACCTACTCTCAAGTTGAAACAACTCCTCAATCTACAGCTGCATATATTCAACCAACTGACACACCTCAGCCCCACCAGTGACCTCTGCCATCGGTCGCCCACCACACAATCGTGCCAGTTCCTGCAAACATAGTTTCAACTGCAGCCCAAGCCTGTTCCTGCTGTCCCTACAGCTTCTGTTTGAACTCCAGATCAAGTCTGTCCCTGCTGTCCTTACAGCGTCTCCACAAGCTAAGTAATTCGACTGTTTTGACCAGTGCCACAAGGAAGCCGATCCCGTGTTTGAGAAACAGAAACACATGGACTTTTTGTTGGTAATCTACATGAGGCTGGAGGTGTTCTCTAGCAGTGTCTGGATGAATTTGAACGTGCCTCAAGAGGTATTTGGGGGCAAACAGCGGCGGTGCCAACCAGCATTGCCATCCGGATGTGTGTCAGTGTGTGGACAAGCACTGAGTTTTACACGGAGTACATGTTGCACTAAAGGAACTGTTAAGGACATTAAGTCTGCCTTTTCTGCCACTTTGTGAGAACACCATTGTGGGGTATTTTTCTTCCGCTGCGGTTGCAGTTTTAGTCGGCAACGCATGGGGGCCAAGTGAGGTAAGACACAATTTGTCTTTGTTTGTTGGGCTACGCTGAGACCTCAAGTCTCCAGCTTTACCCAACCGTCATTTTCGAAATTTAAAAAAAGGAGTAGCTCGAGACTACACGCGCTTACCTGTGGATGTTCCATGTCTCGTGTGAAGAGCTCTACGCAGCTGTTGTGACACAAGCATTCTTTTCAGCTCCGGTGAATCTCATTGTTGTTTTGGTGCACGCTGATGCTGGGAACCACCCGGCGCAGCGTGATACAGCGTGCCTCCATCTTAGGATTGTTTTGCCTCTACATTTAAAATCCGATGCCTGGTTCCTTTTTACTTTGCCAACCACGTTTTTTCCTGACATGCCAACCACGTTTTTTCCTGACATGCCAACCACGTTTTTTCCTGACATGCCAACCACGTTTTTCTACGTCAGCATGCAGCTTGTTCAATTTGGGTATGCTGTTTCCATGCCAACGCTAATGTCGTCAGAAAAGAACAAAGGATGCCGTTTAGTACACCGGCGGTGAATGAAAGTTCTTTTTAACAAATTGACTATCATCCGGTGACACAATCTTTTTGTTTTGTGGCCGTTTTCCATGTGGACATAATGAAGCAGTAACAGGAAGATTTTTCCTTTTGGCAGTACACGTTTTTGAAGCTTTTTCGAAGGATGGTGACATTTCAACATGAACTGTGTTTCTTTAGTTTAATGCTCTGCACAAGGTTACGTTGCCACCTAGTGTGCCCAGTTGGAATTTGTCTTTTATATTAGAGATGATCCATCAGTCCATGGGTTTCCTACTTTCACATAACCTATATCCAGCATAATCCGGGTGAGATATCGCTCACCGGCGTGGTTTTTATTCATTACGGGGCATATTAGCAAGACCCACGTTAAATTATCGCCGTTTAGCGGCAGGAAACTGCCGCTAAAACGGCGATAATGGGCTTGCTAATATGCGTTATAGAATTCCAATAGAAGCCCAGGTTAGATGTGCAGGACATCTAACCTGGGCTTCTATTGGAGTTCCATAACGCATATTAGCAAGCCCATTATCGCCGTTTTAGCGGCAGTTTCCTGCCGCTAAAACGGCGATAATTTTAACGTGGGTCTTGCTAATATGCCCCCACATTTCTTGTCACTTGCAATCACATGTTTTACATGTATTATTGTGTTGCTGGATTCTGTACTCTATGCTCCATTTTTAAAGCCAAAAAAGCGGAGATAAGGCCCTTGATGATATGCCCCTTAATTATTTCTCCAAAATCTGAATATTTTAGTGAGAAAATCAGCTCTGCAAAAGATTCCACATGGGACCTTTTCAAAACTCTAAGGGGCATATCATCAAGGGCCTTATCTCCGCTTTTTTGGCTTTAAAAGCCAGAAAAGCGGAGATAATGTTTTCGCACTATTAACAAGAGGGTGCTAACATGCATAATCGCATGTTAGCACCCTTTTTCCCTACGCCTCCCTTTGCATCTCTAATGAGATGCAAAGTGGGCGTTCCGTCCCAAAATAACTGGAGAAATGTCGCTAACCGACATTTCTCCAATTATCAATGGGCACGCTAACAAGCATAGCGATAAGAAAAGTAGCGCTAACCGCGGTTATCGCTACTTTCCTTACACCTGCTTTTAGTTTGACTTAGCCATGATATCCAATGGAAGGTGGATAGCAGGGTTAAGTATGCCCTGCCCTATCAACAACGTACCGCCAAACGTTGTGCGATTATCACTGGAATCCCAGCGATAATTGCACATTTGGCAGCTAACTCGGTTATTTTTATCGCTCTGGAGATAAGCGTCGCTGATAGCGCGCTATCTCCGCGATAAAAACAAGCGATAGCCGGCGATAATTATCCTAGCGCTAAGTGCTAAGTGAGGGGCATGTTGATGATATGCCCCTCAACTCCTTAGCTAATCTAAGAAACGCTAGCCCTTTCAGTATTTTTTCAGGCCAAAGTGAAGCCGATATTCCAGGCTTTCGCTGCATGTCAGGGCGCTCCGGTTCTGAGCCCTTTCAGGCCTGGCATTTTGTCTATAGGAAGTTAACACAGATAGGGGGCAAGAATTCTTTGGCCAGTAACATGTCCAAAGGTAGTAATGTTGTCTCCAGATGACGTTGTTGTTAAATACTCCTCCTAGGCTCATCCCTCAATGCCGGCTGGACCTCACCAGATGAGTGTGGTGTCACTGATGGCCCTGGAGTCCCAGTGTGAACACCCCTCCCCTCAAGGGTCCTGCCCAAACACTTGTGCGGGGGGGGGATACACAAGAGCCCGTTCCTCAAGACTGCTCATGTAAATGTTAAAAAGAGCGGAAGCAAGAATGCGCCCTTGAAGGATCCATGAATCCATTGGGATCCTGTTGGAATTCAGATCAGTAATTCAGATAGAAGTGGCGAGTATGTGACTTCGATCCCACAGGGTCCCAAGCACTAAACTTCTCTCAGATAAATACTCAACATTAACAACCGCTTTAGTAAAATCAATAGCGGTGTCTCCTTTCCTGCACCCAGGGCGGATATATAAGGCGTTTTCAGTGGCCACCATTCTATAATATGGTCACAGAAGCAAACACGCTTGGAGGACAGAGATCCTTTTCTTCAAGGCAAAAATACTCCAATTTCATTTGTCTCCAGTTAAATGCACAGACGTAGGGTGTGATGGGAGCTGTAATCCCAAATCTATTGAGCAGTAGGAGGGTGTTTGCCATCCTTAAATACCCCTCCATCTGAGATGTTCAATTTATGGGAGACAGAGTTCTGATTTCCAGAGTGGAAAGCTCTGTGGGTGACACAGGCACCTGCAGGAAACACCAGATGTTTGGTAAATACTTTTTTTTATTGAAGACTGATCTTAGGAAAGGACTAAATAAGGACTACACATTGCATAAAAATTAACTACAAACATGAGACAATAATATTCAACAAAATAGTAGAAAACACCAGCTTTAAAAACTCTAAAACAATACCTTTCAGGTACTGCATCCAAGGTCTGCAGCTGCAGCAACCACTATGTCATTTTTATGAAACCTTCACTAAAGAAGCTGTTGTTCCAGTGTCCTTTATAAATGGCCGCACATCACTGAAAACAACATATGACTAGTGGCTAAGTGCCCACGGGCACATATTAAATTGTTTGTTAAGATCCTTTTCTCCTTTTCTCTTTTTCCCTCCAGGTTTTCCCATACTCTGTATTGCTAACTATATTTAATAACCAGTTTTTTTATTTGATTTTGTAATCACAACTTCACTTTAGCTGTTGTAGTAATAATGAATTTATCAGGTTTGTGTCTTTTTAGGTTGAGCGTGAGCCAGCGCGCAAGCGCTGCTCTGCGAAGAGCTGTGGTAGTTCAGTACGGAGAAAAGTTCCGCCCACTCCCCCGCCCTTATTTTCCATTGGCTTGTGTGTTTGTCCTTTATAAATGCTGTCTTCTGATTCATTATGAGGCTTGTTAGTCCCTCCTTAGTACAACCATGTCGTCATTTGTATCCTCCCATGGCTACTGGCCCCTTTACTTGGTTGTTACACGGGGCATGTACTATTTCTTTTATTTAGTTTCTCCATTAGGTGGACGACGTGCTTAGCTTACATTTAGCAGCCACGCCGGCTTTCACTTTTGAAACAGCCTGGATTCCCGTTGTCGTGCCTTCTGCGGCTCTACTTCATTCCACCCACTACCCTGGCCACGTCTTACTTCTCGCAATATGACTCTCAGGTCTACGGCTACCTTACTTCCCAAATATGCAGCTCCATAATTCTGTAAAATGTGCATAATCTGCAAATTAATCGTTTTAAAACGTATACAACTTGCGGATTCATAGGTGTTGCCTGTCTCTCGTAGTGTCAGCCTGTTCCATTCAGTATCGCTCTATTTCTCTCACTTTAACCATCTCTAATTTAATTAGCTTCACTCTACCCCTTGTTTTCTCGTTATTCCATACGGTCTTTCTCTGTCGTTATCAATGTCGTCCCAGGCCCTAAGTCCGTTTCTCTCAGCGCATGCTGTTTGCATTTTGTCACTCGTCTCTTTTCTTACATGTTTTAATTTTCCATTATAAATGTTATTCTTTTATTTATTTTATCGACCTGAGAAGGTTGAAGGCAGAATGTTCTTTTTTTGTATCTTTTCCTCCCTTGATTTTTCTTCTGTCCAATTTTAGCTTCAGGTGTGACCTATTCCACTGATGTGTGATTGTTGTGCATTAAAACAGTAGAGGTGTGTGTACCTTTTATACCTGGGTATTTGAAACACCTGAAGGCATTGCTTTGTTGTTTACGGGGTGTTTTGGATTGTGACTGTTGCCCTACCGCACAACACATTGTATCAAAACAGTCTGTAAAAGCTCAGCAGGGTAATGCCCATGAAAAGACTGTCCGGGGTAATACTTGGCACTTGTTAAATACAGTGCTAGGTTACAGCAAAAGCAAAATAATGAAAGCAATAGGGCATAAAATGCAAATGATTGTTTCAGGGGGTTCAAAAAAACTGTTTTGTCCAGATCATTGCATATTTTTATGGCCTAATTATTAGTGCAATTCATTTATCATTGGGGACTCGATTCGGCTCGGTATCACTTTGTTTACAGTTTTTTAGGAGGGTATTCGCACATCCAAGGCCACCCACCCCTCTCCCACCAAGAAGCAGTGCGTGGTTGGTATTTAGGAGTAATGTGTATGTGACGTACTCTCCCCCCCCACTACTATTGTGATCATAGAATGAGACAGGGAGCTTAAGCGGGCTTCAGGTCTACTCCTTTGAAAGGGGCGCCCATAATGATGCAGATAGAAACAGAGACAAAGCATTTTCAAGACGCTCCCTCTCCTCAACTTTCGCAGACGCTGCACTATCTCCAGCTTTACCCTCGCTTCTTGCGCTGCATGATTACTACTGTACTTTCCCTCCCCCATCACTCGCCCCCCACCCAACCAAGAAATATGGAGTTTGGCGCAGCAGCCCAGACACCCATCTCTTCGCCCGCCTCCTTCTCTCTTCCCATTTTGATTTAGTGGGTCACCAGAGATGATAGGAATGGGCCCCGAATAACTTGATTTTTTGGGATTTTATTCTCCTTTTCCCCCTGGAGTATCGCAGCTTCAGGGTTCCTCCCTCCGGAACCTCAGCACTCAGAGATTTATATAAAGAATGATGAAAGGCAATAATTGAAAACGAATTTTGAAAAGTGAATGGCGCCGTCCATGCTACACGCAGTATGTGTTGCCAGATAGTCACTTTCTCTGAAGCAGAAGAGGCGCTCCAGTATACAGCAGGCTAGAGAGGTGCTTCAAGTGCTGGAGATAACAGCTGTTCATGTTGGTGCATAAGCGATAGTGTGCTGCATGGCTAATCACTTATAAGTTCCCAAAGGCGAGACCTATTGGCTATGCCAATGCTTTTTTTATTACATGTTTGTTTTGGCACCATTCTCATTCAAAGGGTATTTTTTTAATGAAACTACAATGTTTGTTGAAAACAGTCAATGAAAGTCTCAACTATAATGTGTGGTTGTCTACAGATAAAGAAAATAATCCACATATTCTGACTCCCTCGCGCTGTCAGCGACTGACATTGAGTTCAAAGAGAAAGAAGAGAAAACAATGGGAAGGTTGAAGGATCAGGGAGTACATTCTTAGGCCCTAGCCTTTTAACAGACCAAAATATTGGAGCCCTGAACAGACTCCTCTCCTGTCACAGCGAAGGAGTCAGGAGACAGGAAGTAATGTACCGATGCGCCAGCAGGATGCATGGAGTCCCTTTATACGAAACACCCTACTGACGACATTTTCAAATGAAGAAACCACCATAAATAAAACAGAATCACAAGTTTAACACAAAAGGGTTCCAAGTGTGTAGCTTCCATGGACTACACTTCCCAGAGGGCCACTGGCCTGGTCCATAGTCCTTTAGTGATTTAAAGGTAGAATTAGACTTGGTTTCTTCTTGAATTAAACTTCAGACTTCTTTAACTTTGACCGATCCACCTTCGTGTTGACGACTGGACATTGGAACAGTTCACGTAAACTCTGGTTCACCCTGCTGTCAACTACACACTTCCATCCCTTGCATTAATTAACTAGGGATTAGAAAAAAACAGAAAACAGAAGTTAGGAAGGGAATTCACAACAGTTATGAACATGCAAAATTGAGGGGTGGTGAATAAGCTTTAGAAAAATCTCTTTTTTGTGTGTGTAACTCTGGATAGGAATATACTATTACATAGTTGGTGATAGCAACTTTATTGCGTTGCTAATAAGTAAAGATGGGATTAGATGAATCTGTATAAAACTTTAAAAAATAATACAAAGTTCATCTGATTGGGTTCAGTATGGCCTGTTTTGTGCAGATATGTCCAGGTGGGTGGTGGGTGGTCGAGGAGGGTAGGGAGTTGAAAAAGAGCCCTTAGAAATCTTTGCTCTCCTCTACAGAAAAACTACTGAGCGAGAATACACCGAACTTGGCATGAAACTAGAACTTTACGCAGGTAAGAGCTTTTGCTTGATGTAGTGTAAATCCATTCCGTAGTTTGAGAAATTTGCATTGGAAAAGTGGTTTTGCCAACCTCAATTAAGTTCAAGGGCCATCTACAGACCCAAGAGTTCAAAAAACGAACAGATCCCTTTGGACAAGGATCTTCTTTCTTCTGTCATCCATTTAGAATCAGTCGCATCAATATGAATCCCGTGGACCTGAGCATTGACTGCTTGGTCGCGAGAGAACATTTTGTCTTGTGGCTCCATTACACAACACGTGGCACGATCCCTGCATCTTTAGAAAAGCTTTGAAGGGTCACATAAGGGGTCACTGTGACTACACCCTGACCCTCCAGGCCTAACTGAGTCCTGGTCTCCCTAGACACCAAAAAATGTTTAAAAATATCTGTCCGTGTTGCCCAGGCCACAGACTTACTTTGAGCACCATTTTGAATGCTATGTTGATGCCTTGAACTTAAAACACCCAAAATGGGGGCAATAATCAGTGACCTACTTTTTGAGGCTGTGGAGATATAAGTGCCATCTTGAAAATACCAAATCTGTGGCCATTGGTGCCACTCTGGGCATGTCAAGTCCACGTCCTCAAAATACAGGCCCATCCCACTGTAGCAGAGATCAGCCATAAAGGGTGGAGTGCAGGGCTTGATTGAATGTTAGGTACTGCAGCTGATCCTGCTGCTCACATCCAAACGCCATGCACAGAAGGGTTCAGACATCTGGGGAGGGTGGAGCTCATAGCCTGGTGGGAAGCTGAAGCTAGGCCATGTGACCGACCCCAGCTGTGCATGGCCAAAAGCCAAACACAGCGGGAATCAGCCCAGGCCCTGCGCTATATCCTCACTGCAGCTAAGGTCATTCATTGATGGTAGAGTGAAGGGCCTTTCCAGAGACCACACTGTGTGCCTATCCCTTCCTGCGTATGGAATTAATGATACACTACTTTATTCAATTTATAGGATTATTAGATCCTCTGCATAACTATCAATGGAGGTAGAAGAAATCCATGAGGTTTTGTATTGGAACCATGGAGTATCTGCTGAACCTATAAATTGTAAAACTGGGTTTTTTATTTTTTTTAAATACATTTATAAAGTAAAGGTGGCTCTGAGAAGAGCCTTTGTGCTCATGATGTGTTTTGTGCAGAACTATAGACAGAATTCGATTTATTTTTCAGGTTGCTGAAGATGATCCTATTTCTTTCTGCTCTGAAATGTATTCCATCCCTTCTGAAAATTCAAGGCATGTCGAACCAGATGTCATTGTAGCCAGATCCCCTGCCATGGTACTGGATGTATGCTGAAAGCACTTTGTTGAAAGGTTTCCGGGTTTGTTTATTTTTAGGCTAAACTGGTCGGACTATATCTAATTTTGGGATTATAGACGTCAGCCTATACAAACGCTGGACAGAGAGAAGAGATGCATTAACTTTCGGACGTTTGTTTCCTTTTGAAAAATAAAACAACACTGTGAACTGTGCCTAAAGCATTCCCTCCATAACGCAGAATCATTACATCTGGGTGTGCATATCGAGAAATTATGTCCACCAAAGCTAGAAGTTGACGCCATTTCTTTTCACAGATGCCAATCCATGTAAAGTTAACATTAGGCAATCCCATATCATTGTTACCACCACATGCTCTAGCAAAAAAGTGACCCTCTGTCCAGCACTAACTCTACAGCTGGAGGTCCTGTGAACCTCAAAGAATGAACTGCAGAATGAAAAGACTTCACCAAAAAGCAGTGATTTGAATAGAAAAACATGTTTTTTAATGTAATTGCATTGTGAAACAGGAAAAAAATGTTAGCTTACAAATACAGGTGCAGTGAGAGTTAGCCAATAGATTGAGTCTCTTGCTTCCTAAGAAATAGCTTCACCTTCTCAGCTGTGCAAGTGGACACCATGCAATGGATAGCATGGTCCTTGCAGTAGTTGGTTTAAACTCAGAAGGTGATACAAAGTCTAGCAATGATGAAGAAGAGGCTGTGCAAGGTGAACGTTTGTCCTAACTGGAACCTGGGAACATGCTCTGATATTGTAATATTGGAAACTAGTGTATAGAAGAAAGTGACTTTATATTATTACGTAAAGATATTAAGGGTATGTCTTGGGGTAGCATTACATGATAAAGCTGAGTTTAGTTCACATACTGGTGAGTGGTAGAATTTGCTTATTAAGACTTTCTACAAAGGTTTAGAGCAATGGCTCTCAACATGTGGTTCAGGAAACCCCTCTGAACTGCATGAAGCCTACTCAGAAAATTAAATAATACCAGCTGATTAATAAAGTGTTTATAAATGAACAAGCAAAATGGAAAAATGGAAAATTTAAAAGCATACATGTTAATGTGAAGAAATGTGAAATTGGAAGCTAAAAAGTGTGTTAGTGTCTAACGATTAATTTTGGGAGCAGTGCAAGCGCATCAAACAGAATAAAGTATCGGCGATGGCCTCCAATGAATTTAGGCAAGCTCCAAACTTCCCATTAAAATTAAAAATTATGATTTTTTTATATTTGTTTGTGAATTCAATAAAATATTTAATCATTTGTATATTTGATGAATACTTGTTTCTGTATTTTTGCGTATTGTTTTCCGGTCCAAATCAGCAAAATTACTTAGTCCAGTGTACAGGCATTCCAGTAATAACTCAGTCGTGATCCCCAAAATTTAAATAAAGAGTAAGTGGGGGTCCAGTGAAGTCAAAAGGTTTTGAACTACAGGTTGAGAGAATATGTAATTTGAGTGCTACTTAGGTTTTGTGCCAATGATTCATTTTCTTACATTACTAGCAGGGATGTATGATGTATTGTTAAGGTTAAAGATCTTTACTAGTCAAGTTAATAAGATAATAAACTTGGAGAATTAAAGGAAAACTAACTAATCTATTTTCGTAGCAGGTTTCCGAAAATATTCCATGTCAGCCTTTCTGACATGGAAAAGCTGTCGGAAAGCAACATAGCAGGGCCCCCTTCCCCTCTTACCTTCCACAATGGGGCCTGGGGGCACCTATGGTGCTCCCCTAAACATCCCTGAACAGTGTGGCAGGCTCTGCATGGTGCAGGGATGCAGGGATGTTTCAAAACCTCCATTTCTCAATGGAAGCTTGTGCTGTGGGCCTTTTCTGCCCGCCGCACAAGCTTCCATTGAGAAATGGAGGTTTGCGACCATACCATGGGCGGTTGCATCACAATACTGGTGTCTGAAACGCCAACTGAGGTCGGGTGGTTCCTTTTCGCAATGGTGTGGTCCCCCCAACATCATAATAAGCCCCTCTGTGTCGTGGGTACAAACAGACAACATACGTCTTAGTACACCAGTGTCTGGCGCCATTTCCATATTCTCTCACCGTAGTATCAGTAACACATAAGTTGGCCACCATCTATAACTGACTAGGTCTAACACTGTCGCTATCAAAAGCCAAAATGTGAACACTCAGGAAAAGCAATGCACAATTGTATGTGTGAGTCCAGAAGTAAGGCAAGCTGTATGCAACATTTCAGGGGCAATGAAAGGCTGTATATATGGTCGAGCGCGTGTGTGCATATAACAGACTGCATTTCCCAGGGACCCTATGTTTTATGATGCTCACTTCATGACCGTGCAAGACTTCCAAGTCTCAGTGGCCATCTTGGATACAAGGTCTTATAACCCACACCCTCGCGGCCGCTCCCTGCTAGGCAATCTTGATTCAACAGAAGACGGTCCTTCTCCCGAGCAGCCCGTGCTGATCCCCGATGCGCGAGGAGATTGCAACTTACCGCATATTACTGCGCTCCATTTTAGATTGCCGCACCTTCTCCCTCTGGCACGACCATCACAGCGGACTCCGCCTTTGCCTGCAAAACAAAAGAAACAGAAACAACAGTCAGCTAAGTGGCAATGGGGTGTATGTATGTACGCGTGTATGATAAGAAAACATAATTACTAATCACTACGCCACGTAGCGGATCTGTTCTCGAGTGAGCAGATCCTTTGTGATTTGGCATCCAGAATTTGAATCATGCAACCTCATGGTTGTGAGTACTAATTTTAGTCATGCAAAACGAACTCAAGCAAACTAAGGATAATGAATAATAAGACTACTAAAATCATGTAAACTAAGGATTGTGATTAAACTCATACTAATCATAGAGGATGACATAAGGATTTTGCGCTCGAGTGAGCGGTGAGAATCAGAACTTTGAACTTTAATGCTTAAGCGCACATTTACAGGTTTAGCACTCCAGTGAACTATAACTCAAAACTTAGGAACAAGAATGATGAAGAGTGCAATATGAAATTAAAGACAAGCGTCCGAGTCAAAGGGGTTTGAGAACCTATCATGAACCCCAGGAAAAAAGTGTGAAACTTTGGGCATCATTTGGAGTGAATCGAAAACTCCAGTATAACTCTGCGATCCAGTTAAACAACCATATAATACATGTGAGTGATTGGATATATGTGAGTGTGGAATATCAGTGACACGAATGACAGTGTGTGAGTGGCAGCAGGTACATCATTGTGTTGCTCATACCTTGTCCACTATTTTCTTACAGACAACCACAGGTACCGCTTGACTGACTCCATCCCTAAGACTGCCTAGAGACGTATCCAAGTGGCACATGGGAAGGAGATCCATTCAGGGTGCAGAGTACCAGTCGGCTGTCTTTTATTATTTTATCCTCACCCCCATTCCCTTGGATGTGCTTATAGTTGAAGAGTGTTTTCTGTTCCCCGTGTAGTACACTAAAGGGAGTGGTCAGACTGTCTTCACACCATTGTTCCCACTGGGCCAGGACATATCAGGTTAGTACTTGTTTGTGTATGCAGGCTTCTAACAGATTGACTAGCCCAGGTAGACACCCATGCTGAACAATGAATACCAACACAGTGCGAACCACGATTTTAGAAACCATTACAAACTTACAGATCGAGGTGCAAAGCACATAAGCAGAAAGCCTGGAACTGAAGAGAGAGCTAAGGTCCGTCTGAAGGGAAGTAGCAGGACTCACTCGTAAAGGTAAAGCAGACAGTAGTAACCATGGACATTATCACCTCCCCTAAGTACTTCCGGCACTTTGTACAACCACACCACTATACCTTCTCCCATGGGTGGGAGCACGCAGGGCTCAGGTTTCTATAGTGCTCCACAAGCCCCTAATGTTCCTCCTACAGTTCCTTCCTCCATTCAAGTGGTTAATGCCCCCCAGATACCCCTGACTCCCCCAGAACGTTTCTATGGAAACCTGAAGAAGTTTAGGGCCTCATTTATGAGAAACTGACGCATTGGCATGGATTTTATTTATTTATTTAGTTAGTGTTTTATAGAGCGCGAACGTGATCCATTAGGTTATCAGAGCGCTTTACAAGGCTAAGCAAGATGTTTACAAAAGTACAGAACAGACGAAATCATGTGACGGTTTTGCCGTGATAAACAGGATATTGCAATGAGAAGGAATAGGCAACATGGGTACAACTTAAGGGAGAAAAACAAACATTAGCGGGACAGAGACAGACGGCCCAGCACCAGTCTCTGCCCCATAAAGTGACAGTGAAGTACGAATGAAGCAAAAGGAAATAGCAACAACCATGCAACAAGACATTGCATAGTCTATATCAAGGAAATCCAGATTGGCATACACTGGTAGAGGTCAAGAAGAGAGCATATCGCTAGGCAGCTGAGCTGTATATGTGCTGAGAGTGTTAATGAACGAATTTGCCCATTCGGAAAGTCTTCGCTTCCTTTTTGAATCTAGACAAGCAAGGTATTCTTCTGACGTTGGGTGGCAGCGAGTTCCAGATTCTGGGTGTGGTCCCAGAGAAAGCTCTGTTGTATGTTTTCTTCTTCCGGAAGAGGAGAGGTTTCAGAACAAAAGCCCTGGCACACCGGGAGTGCCTATCTCCTCCGGAGACCCCAATTTTCTGGGCAAACTACGCTGGAGAGTTAGAGTGTAACGCTTTGTGTGTGACACAGGACAATTTGAGTTGTATTCTGGCTTCATACGGAAGACAGTTCTGCGCTGGTGCGGAGAGATGTGGTCGATTTCTTTTTAACCTGTTAAGCTTTTAGGGGAGCCATTGAGATCTTGGGTAGGCCGGAGAGGGTTGAGCATCCGTACTCGATCCTAGAAATAACTAGTGCCAGAACTGCCATTTTAAGGTCCGAAGTATCTAGGAATGGTTTCAATTTTCTCAGGAAGCTCAGGTGAAACCTTGAATTTTTGGCCAGTGTGTTGATGTGGGCTCTCATATTCAAGTTCTTGTCCAGTGTGATTCCTAGTGATTTGGCTGAGTCCACTATGGTTGGGGTGCAGTTCAGCGCAGTGATCGAGTTGGTCCATTCCAGTATGTCAGTTGAACTTTTAGGAGGGGAGATTAGCAAGAATTCCGTTTTTTGCGCATTCAGCTGGAGATGGTTGCTAGCACGCCATTGCACAGTTAGCTTTAGAGCCTCGTTCATTGTTTTGATCTCTTCTAGGGATGAGATTTTGATGTAGATCTGTGTGTCATCTGCATACATGTGGAAAGAGATGTTGGCGATACGCAGAATTTCGGCTAACAGTTCCAGATAGAGGTTAAAAAGCGTAGGGGAAAGAGTTGAACCTTGGGGAACTCCGATCGTGATTGGAGAAGGAGTGGATAGCTTTTGATTAACTAAGAATCTTTGGGAGCGGTTACGAAGGAAGGATTTAACCCATTCGAGGACGGTTCCCCCCAATCCCATCCTATTTTCAAGACGTTCTAGTATCTTCTCATGGTTAACTTTGTTGAACGCCGATGATAGGTCCAGAAGAATTAAGAGACACGTTTTGTCTTGGTCTAGGGCTAGAAGGGCGTCATCTACTATGTGGAGAATAGTAGTTTTGGTGCTGTGATCTGGCCTGAAGCCTGATTGGCATACGTCTAGCAGGTTGAATTTGGCGACGTGTTGGCTAAGTTTTTGTTGCACGCATTTCTCAAGAACTTTAGCTAGAAGAGGAATATTGGATATAGGTCTGAAATTGTCCACTTCAGCAGGATTCAGAGTGGGTATTTTTAAGATGGGGATGACTTGCCCAGCTTTTAGAGAGTCGGGTATGGACCCTTGAGTTAGAGACACATTAATTATTGTGGTCCAAATGGGTATGATAAATTGGTTGGTTGCGGACAAGCAGTTGGAGGGGAGCGGGTCATTGAAGTGGTTGTTCGGTTTAATATATGCTAGGATTTTTGAGATGATATGGTCATTGTATAGGTCGAAGGTAGACCAGTGAGCTTGGTTTTGGGTGCTGCCTGGCGGAGGTGAGTGGAGACGTTGGTTTGTGTCGCCGGAGGAAGAGAATGGGCGCTAGCGGCAGAATTCAGCTCATTTTCCAGGGAATTGATTTTGGTTGCAAAGAAGGAGGAGTTTATTAGGGATTTAGTTACTTCTTGAGCGCTTTTTGCCAGTTTGTTCGATTGTTGTTTTACCATTTCAAAGAGCTTGCAAGGTCTATTCTTAACGTTCTCCAGTTCCAGTCTAAAGAATTCTTTTTTTGATTTGGGAATGCTCTTGTTGTACGCATTTCTGGTCTTTCCGAGAAGTTTAAGCTGGGGGGAGGAGGGGTGTTGTCTCCATTTCCTTTCTGTTAGCTGGAGAATTCTCCTTTCCTTGTTTAGGGCCGCATTGAACCAGGGATTTTTGTCTTTAACCTGAATTCTTTTTAGTTTAGGCAGAGCGAGAGAGTCAATTATATCCAACATTGTTGAGTTGTAGTGCTCTGTAAGATCGCAAACATTAGATAGCTTGGGGGGAAGGGGGAGATCCTTCTCGCATCGAGCTGCCAGCTTCTCATAGTCTAGGTTTTTTGTGTCCCTGAGCCACATTTTCGGTATCACTGATTGCACTGATCTTTCCTTATGTACACCCTGTATTAGGAAGGTAATAGCATGGTGGTCTGACCAGTCGCAAGGAGCAATTGAGGTTAGCCTGACCGTCATTTCCTTTGAGATGATCCAGTCCATCGTGGAGCCTTTCGAGTGAGTTGGTAGAGTGCAGACTTGGGAGAGTGATTGGTCGGCTAAGAAGTCTTTAAGGATGTTGACCTGAATGTCATTGAGGTCATTCCAGTGAAGATTGAAGTCACAAAGGAATATATCATTGGAGTGGGGGGAGCCATTTGCTTTAATGATTTCCATGAGGTCGTCGATAAATAGTTAATTCTAACTCGGGGTGGTAGAAGGAGTGCAAAATGGATGAGTCAGTTTCTCTGCACCTTTGAGGAAAGTCCCTGCGTCACCATGGATGGGCGGTATTTACAATACGGTACTCATTGGCACAAGGATTAACAGATGCGTCAGAAATTCTGATGCATCTGTCAGTGCAAAAGTCACACATTGCTGGAGCAGCGTCATAAGATGCATGGGGAAGGCCTATACCTAATGTACTGCATTAATCCTTACGCCAGGCCTGAGCAGGCATAGGATTTTGATGCAGTGCAGTCGTAGAACTGATGCAGTGAAATCTCGTAAAGTTCACTGCATCAGTTCTACATGGCTTTCCTGAGTCGGAACGCCCACCCTGCACACATTATACCTGTTGCAGGTATAATGTCACGCAGGGCTCTACAAAGTGACGCATCTGCCTAGATGCGTCACTTTGTAAATATGGGGCAAATGAAGTGCCGCTGCTGCATCAAAAAAAAGTGACGCAACGGCGGCGCAAAGTGGCGCACGAGGCCCTCGGTGTTTTTCTCAATCAGTGTAGACCTTACTTTCTCTGTAAGCCAGCTACTTTCCCAGATGAGCAAACCAAGACAGCATACGCTCTTTCCCATTTGGGTGGCAATGCAGCTAGCTGATCAGCCCCATTGATTGAACAAAATGATCCATTACTCTATGATTTCTCAGCATTTTGTAGGGAAATGAGGAAACTATTCAATAGAAAGACCCAACTCCTCTCTTTGGACCGCAAATAAATTACACTAAATTAAGGCTCGCAAGATTTATTGACATATATCTCCACATTTAACCGCTTAACCGCGGCGGCAATTCCGCCGCGGTGCGGTGGTTTAGCGGAGTGGGCGGGGCCGCGTCGGCCAACGGACGTTCGCAGCACTACAGAGGTAGTGCTCGCGACGGCCGTTGGCCGAAGGACGCACGCAACGGGTTAATTGACTAATAGTCAAAACAGAATGGCCCATAGAGAAACAAACATCCTTGTTCTATCAAGGCTTACACAGTGAATTGAAAGATGTGCTGGCTCAGGTGGTAAACCTAACAAGTTCCTGTGAGGAGTTGATTGAACTAACAGTATAGCTAGACCACAGACGCCTAGAGAAATGAGGTGATAAAACTCCGGGATACTCAAAACTAATCGTGGTCTGTCCAAAAACCACAAGCAAAGAAGTGTCTAAGAACACGGCCGGGGTTGAACCCATGCAAGTAAATGGCATTCAAGTGTTTTTGTCTCCCAGAGAGCGTGAGAAACAAAGAAAACAGAAGCTCTGCATGTACTGTGACAAGAGTGGACATTTCATTAAATAGTGCCGAGCTTGAGCTAAATCTACTACGGATAAGCTGACACCTGACAAAAGCCAGGCAGTGGTCCACACAGGTTCCGAAGAGAATACGTAGTCGGAGAACTAGATACCCCGAAAAGAACCGAAGTACCTTGTTCAGTTGAAAAAGAAATGGAGATGTTATTAGTACTTGCTAACATGCTACAAGCTTTAGTTGTGCATATAAACCTGGACGTAAATCTGTGGTTGCCAGATGGGCATCAAATGATTATCCTGGCCTTGTTAGACTCAGGGTCCACTGGTTATTTAAGAAATAAACATACCTTGTATTAAAAAGAATCTCCAGAACTGATCAAGGAGTAGCCAGCACACTGTTAACCTCCGGCCCAGTGCCGTATCATACAGACACCCTAATAACTCACCTGGCCGTAGACTACTTTGAATCAGTGTGCTTTGACCTAATTGGCACACCTCAGTTCAAGTTAATTCTGGGTAGGCCATGGTGTACGCTACATGACCCCACGGTTCGCTGGGCTACCTGCTCTGCATTCATGGATTCCTCATTCTGTCATAAGCACTGCACTAAAGATCAAATGTACTCACATACAGCTTCCAATAACCCCACCAAAAACCTGACTTATAGCAGTTTAGAACCCCAGATATGTTGCACTGTAACCTTACCAGAAGACTATTAGCAGTACCAATCAGTCTTTTATAAGCAGAAGTCAAGGCAACTCCCTCCGCACAGAGAGTATGACTGCAAGATTGACTTGATCCCCAGAGCTGCCATTCCATGCAGTCGGATATATGCTCTGATGAAACCAGAGACACATCACTTGCAGGAATACATTGATAATAACCTGGGCTCAGGATTTATTTGTCCCTCGGAGTCCCCAGTGTCCTCCCCTCTTTTCTTTGTGCCTAAGAAGGGAGGAGAAATAAGACCTTGCATTGACTACAGAGCTGTTAAGCGAGTAACAGTCAAAAACAGACACCCATTACCTCTTATCCCAGTTCTACTGGACCAATTGAAAGGTGCAAAATTTTTCGTGAAACTGGGCCTCCGGAGGGCGTATCTCCTGCTTTGGGTAAGACAAGGTGAAGACTGGAATGCCACGTTCTGCCATTTTGGACAGACTAAAAGAACATTGTTTGTACACGAACCTAGAAGTATGCCTGTTTCATGTCAATGAGATTGAATTTCTTGGATACATGATCATTCCAGGAGGAATTAAGATGGGGGACAATAAGGTGTCAGCAATCACTCAATGGAAATCACCTATCTCTAACAAAACCTTACAGAGTTTTTTAGGGATTGCCAACTTTTACAGGTGTTTTATAAAAACCATTTCCACCACTATTGCAACCCATAAATCATCTGCTAAGAAAAGCAGTTCCCTTTGTGTGGACCACAGAAACTGAACAAGCTTTTCAAGAAGTGAAGCAGCAATTTATCCAAGCACCCATCTTATGACATCCAGTTGTACATCTCCCTTTTGTACTGGCAACTGACACCTCCCATTTCACTATGCAAGGAGTTCTATCACAAAGAAACCCCGAGACCGGAAGTTTCACCCAGTGGCCTACTACTCCCGAAAATTCACACCAGGTGAAGTGAATTACAGTATCACAGACGAAGATCTACTAGCAATAGCTTAATATGTGCATTTGAGAAATGGCGTCATTATCTGATAGGAGCTCACCATACAATAGAGATCTACTCAGATCACCAAAGCCTACATTTTTTAAAGTCCGTCAGAGCACTTACACCACAACAGTAAATGTTGGTCATTATTTTTCTGCAACTTCGATTTCCTAATTAAATATCGACCAGGTCACCAAAATGGAAAAGTGGAAGCTCTCTCCAGATGAGCACCACCAGGTGGTGACATCAAAAACACAGTAAATGAGCCCTCATTAATATTATCAGAGACCGAGTCCAAAGAATACTCCGCGGTTCTTGCGACACATTTGGACAATTTCCTCAAAACCCTTAAAACCCATCTACAAGCCATAGACACCAAAGCATGGGTGGGACAAGATCTCGAAAACAGAACTCAGGAGGGAGATTTGTTATATCAACACAAGGCCTTGTAGGAATACCTTACAACAACAGGTGTTGAAATGGGTTCATGACTCAACCTTGGGAGGGCACATGGGCGTAATCTGTGGTGGTTTATTTTGCATCAAGATGTGCAACAGTATGTGGAGATGTGAGCCTTCTGCACCCAAGAGAAGGCAGCGTACAGAATGCCAGTTGGCCTACTACGACCAATTCTGGTGCTCCCGAATCCCTGGCATACCGTCCCAATGGACTTCATCATAGAGATGGCCCCTAGTGAATGTAATACAGTTATGCTTGTGGTGGTAGATCACTTGACCAAGATGGGACACTTTATTGCCTTACCTAAACTACCAACTGCAGCAGAGAGAGCCAACGTGTTCCTACAACAAATAGTGAGATTACATGGCATTCCCATGATTCTTATAAACGATCGTGGATCACAATTCACATCACATTTTTGGCAAAGGCTATGTGAATCCATGCATATTGACGCAAGGTTGTTCTACTAGTTCCCACACTTAGACTGACAGGAAAACCGAGCGACTAAACCAAACACTAGAGCAATACCTTTGGTATTTAGCAACACAACAGGGCGAATACACTCCTATGGCTGACGGAATTTGCCTACAACAACACAGACTAACACCACACTAGGGAGCTCCCCCTTTAATTGCTGAAATGGGTTTCACCCAAACACATTGCCACTCGAGTGGACAGCCACAACCACTCATTGTTCCATACAAGAACACCACAAACACCTTCGTCACATTTTACAGAAGGCAAAAAGACACCTAGAAAAAGAACAGCACAACAGTAAACAGTTTGCTGACCGGAAGCACTCTCATGAGTCCTCATATCAAATTGGAAATATGGTGTGACTAGCCACAAGACACTTAGCCATAAAAGGAAACTTTAAATTGAAATCCAAATACATAGCCTCGTACAGCATAGTTAAAGTGATAAATTCTATAACGATGCGCCTAAATTTACCTGCCAAGTGGCACATACATTCAGTGTTCCATGTGTTTGTCTTTTACCCCGTCCTCCCAGTACCCAACTGAAATGCCCTCCCACACCCGTTGAAGTGGAAGGAGAATTAGAGTTTGAGGTAAAGCATATACTGAACTCTAAACTGATGAGGAGACAAGTATATTACCTGAGAGACTGGAAAGGGTTCAGACTTGAGGAGAGCTCTTGGGAACCAGCTCACAATCTTCACTCTCCCACACTCTTATGACGCTTCCAATAACGACACCCATCGAAACCAGGACAACCGCCGAGATGGCGGTCTTTAAGGGGTGGAAATGTCATGGGCACATACACACAACACACGCATAAGATCACCTGTGCCTGTGTCTGGCACCATTTCCATACTCTCTCACCATATTACCAGTAACACATAAGATGTCCATCACCTATGACTACCCAGGTCTAACAATGTTGCTATCAAAACGCAAAATATAAACACTCAGGGAAAGTAATGCACAATTGTATGTGTGAAGTAAGGCCAGCTGTATATAACATTTCTGGGCCAATGCAAGGCTGTATATATGGGAAAGCGCACATGTAACAGCCTCCATTTCCCAGGGAGCCTATGGGCCTCATTTATGAGAAATTGGCGTAGAGCAGCACAGCAAGACTTCTTGCAGTGCTGCCCTACGCCACTGTGAAAAGGCAGAAATGCACAGTATTTATGAAATTCCTGTCCTTTCCCCCTGTGCTGGCACACGATTTGCTGCCTAGCGCAACATGGACATCCTTGCACTATGGTGCAAGGGTGCCTTTGTTGCAGGCAGGATTGTTTTTGTGCAGGAAGGGGCACCTTTCTGCACAAAAACAATCCAGAGAGGCATTTTCCTCTTTCAATGTGTGCTGCAGAATGCAGCACACATGGACAGAGGAAACAATAAGGAGAAATAAAAATATTTCTACTCCTTACGTCTGCTCTGGGGAAGCGTAAAGTTTTGGCGCTGCTCCAGGTTTATGTGATGAATTAAATCAGGGGCAGCCTCAAAATCCATGGGTGTTGCGTGGGAAAACCCACCTCAATGCCCATGGAATACATTCTTGATGCAGAGTAAGGCAACGCATCAATTTGCGTTGCCTTGTCTTACTCCATATCCATGAAGCCATACAAAGCCACACAGAGTGGCTTTGCGTCGCCTCATATATGTAATCAAGAGGCATGCGCCACAGAAGAGTAAAGAAAGTGACGCTCCAGTGGTGCAAGCATCTCATAAATAAGCCCCTATGTTTTTTTAAACTTACAGCGAGATCGGGTGGAGATTTCCACTTCTCGGCGGCCATCTAGGACACAAGGGCTTATAAGCCACTCCTTCGCGAACCCACCCTGTTAGGCAATCTTGTCTCAAGTGAAGAAAAGTTCTTCTCCTGAGCAGCCCGTGCTGATTCCCAAAGGCGTGGAGATTGCAACTTACCTCGTATTCCTGAGCTTCTTTCTTGATTGCTGCATCTTTTTCGTCTGGCACAACCATCACGGCGGACCTCACCTGGACCTGCAAAACAAAAGAAACAGAAACAATGGTCAGCTAAGTGGCAACGCAGAGTATGAGTCCACATGCGTATGATAACAGGACTTGATTATTAATCACTAAACCGCGTAGGGGATCTGCGCTCAAGTGAGTGGATCCTTTGTGATTTGGCACCCAGAATTTTAATCATGCAACCTCAGGATTGTGATTACTAATTTTAATCATGCAAAACTAACTCATGGAAACTAAGGATGGTGAATACTAAGAGTACTAAAATCATGTAAACTAAGGATTGTGGTTATGCGCAAACTAATCATAGCGAATGACATAAAGACATTGCGATCGAGTGAGCGGTGAGAATCAGAATTTTGAACTTGAATGGTTAAGTGCGCATTCACAGGTTTAGCACTCCAGTGAACTATGACTCAAAACTTTGGACTAGGAATGATGAAGAGCGCAATGTGAATTTTAAGACAAACGTCCAAGTCAAAGGGGTCTGAGAGCCAATCACGAGCCCCAGGAAAAAGAGTGAGAAACATTGGGTGTAATTTGGAGTGAATCAAAAACTCCAGTTATAACTCTGCGATCCAGTTAAACAGCCATACAATACATGTGAGTGATTGGCTATATGTGAGTGTGGACTATCAGTGACGCGAATGACAGTGTGTGAGTGGAAGCAGGTACAGCATTGTGTTGCTCACACCTTGTGTGCTATTTTCTTACAGACAACCACAAGTGCTGCTTGACTGACTCCTTCCCGAAGATGCTTCTAGAGACGTATCCAAGTGGCACATCGGAAGGAGATCCATTCAGGGTGTAGAGTACCAGTCGGCTGTCTTTTATTATTTTATCCTCACCCCCATTCCCTTGGGTGCGCTCACAGGTGAACAGTGTCTTCTGTTCCCCGTGTAGAACACTAAATTGAGTGGTCAGACTGTCTTGACACCATCATTCTCGCTGGGCCAGGAAATATCAGGTTGGTGCTTGTTTGCGTGTGCAAGCTTCTAACACTTAGGACCTCAATTAGAGTTTGGCTGACAGGGTACTCCATTGTAAATGTGGAGTCCCCTGCCGGAAAATCCCTCAGTCCGCTCACCTCATGTAGAGATGGGCAGACCATACGTATTCTTCCTCCGAGAGAGCAACAAAGCATGTCTACCCTGTTTGGAGTGGACAGTGTAATACATTTTTTCCTATCTGCCACCATCAAAAAACATGGCGGTAGGAAACAGGAAAAAATCATCCCCCTCTGGTCCTGGGAAAAAACTTGCAGAGCACCAGGGAAGGATGCCAACTCCTACGCAGCATGCGGGCAGCCAACAGGTAATAAAGGGGCATGCGTGTCCCCCTCCCGCAGCTCCCAATGAAAAATGTATGCTGTGGGTGGGACCAGGGCACCCTCTATGAAGCACAAAAAGATGAAAAAAAGCAGTTTTTGCCCATGGCGGCTGCATTAAAGAACCGCATCGGATCAGCTGGGGCCTGGAGAGCCGAATAAGCCCTTGAGGGGCTAGTTCTAATTTGTATATTCTACTTGCGGTGCCCCAGTGAGGTCAGGGACACCACAAGTATATTCCTATTTGTTTGTGGGACTGACAAGAGTGTGGCAGTTCCCTAAGGACCACCTCAAAAGTTACAAACCTTGTAAAGTGAACTCCACAGTGACTAGTAAAGCTTCAAGCCTTCCTCCCCTGTTTCCCAAACTGTGGTCCGCGGACCCCCAGGGGTCCGTGGCACATTCCCAGGGGGTCCGCAGGCAGCAGTTTTAATAGCACTGCAAAGTTCCTTGTATAATTAGCCATTTTCGAGCGACAATAAAAGTGTCAAGAAAATGCCAGTGATTAATGTACCTGCTGGAGAGACATGAGTTTTGTCCAGTGACAGATTTAACTTATGTAGCACAGAGGGTTAATATGCCTACTGCAAAGAACGTGTACCATGCATTTTAAACAGTATTTTATCTGCATAGGTCATTGGGTTACTGCTTTTGTCACAGATTCTTTTGTTATTGTGCAATTCATAAGAGACAATCGTAATCTAGCACAGTGACCTATAAACTGTCATCAAAGAGCTGCTTGCAAACTGCATGGTACAAGTTAGTAACTTATGTTTTTTCCCAGTCTATCATTATCCTGATGCTGCTAAAAAGGTTTATTTGGGTGGAAATACATTTTGATTGTTAAAGTCAATGCTAACCACTGTGTTATGTTCTGAATCCTGAGTTTGTGCTTCTCCAGACCAAGCACTCTTTAAAAATGCCTACCAGTATGAATGAAGTGAATCCTACACCTTGTAGTCCCCTTTGCCTTATGTAACATTTTCTATATACTGATTTACACGTATGATTCATTGTCTCTATATGTGTGTGATGTAAAGTGCTCTGACATCCTACAATGGTATGAGAGAAGCTATAAAACAAATGAAATACATGTGTCAGAGGGGCTATGGAGAGATGAGAGGCACTGTTGGAGGGTGATAATAAGGGAATCATTGAAGAACCCCAACAAGGATTTTCGTATCCTGGTGCATAGTAAGGTCTTCACTTACTATTCTTTAAAAACCAATATAATTAATTATATAATGATAAATGTGTTGTAGACTGCACAATTGTTTCCTAAATTTTTTTGGGGGGAGAGCCTCCCAAAGCCTCCTTTGTAGTGGTCAGGCTCACGCACTGCACTTGCTGTGCACCATATAGGTCCTGGTCTGAAAACATTTGCCAGGGCTGCTTTGGGTTTCCAGTCTGGCCCTGGCAGGAGCAGGAGCCTTGTACTGCGTAATAAAACCAACCATTCAAAGGTTAGTCACGGAGATGCAGCACCAACCTTCCCATTAAAAGTTTGTTTTTTTGCAAATTCTTTCAATATAAAATACTAAAGGGGATATTTACAACAGAATTGGCGGAGTGTGTAGTTAGCCTCCTAGGCTTAACGACACGCTCCGCCACTTCAGAAACACAGGGCTGCACCATATTTACAAGAATATGGTGCAGCCCTGCGTTTCCCCCTGCGCTGGTGCTACACTTAGCAGTGTAGTGCCAACGCAGGCATCCTTGCACCATAGTGCAAGGGTGCCTGCATGCAGGGGAAGATTGTTTATGTGCAGGAAGTTCCCCCTGCCTGCACATGAACAATTTTGAAATGCCGTTTTGTCACTTTTGTGTGCTTCCTAATGCAGCACACATGAAAGTTACAAAATGTCTTTTTTTAAAAGATTGTTTATGTGCAGGAAGGGTCACCTTCCTGAACAAAAACAATCCAAGGCGTTTTGCTATTTCCATTGGAAAAAGCAAAAACATGGAGTAATAAAGCATTTCTCCTCGTTTCGCCACTTAAGACCAGGTTTTCCCTGGTCTTAATTTTGGCGCTGCCTCCTATTTACGCTGCCCTTGTAAATAGAGGGGTGCGTCAAAATCAATGGGTGTTGCGGTGGAACGCCCACCTCAACTCCCACTGCCCACCCCTTTCACGATAAGCATTGCATGAAAGTGGGTCTTATTTACAAGGCAGTGTTAAGCCACTTGGCTTAAGCTGCCTTGTAAATAAGGCGAAGCTCTATTGCCACGGGAACATCGCAAAAAGTGACATTCCCACGGCGATAGGGGCTTGTAAATATGCCCCTAAAATCCTGAGTAATTCGAGTATTTGTTTTGTGTGCACACGTGTTTATTTTTTTCGAGTTACTGTTTTAATGTTTGAAATTTAAATCCTACAAATATCTTGGGGGTCCCCGGCTTCCAGTGGTGACTCAATGGGGGTCCTCAGGAGTCAAAAGTTTGGGAACCTGCCCTAGGTGGTTTGATGGCAGGTGCTCCAAGGCCAATAGAGATTTAGAGACGGCTTTAAGGTTGCATCCCTAGGACAGAAGCCAGGTTGCAGCCTGCTGACAAGCCTATTAAAGGGCCGTCAAGGAGAGGAAAAGAACCCAGAAAGAGGAGATGTGGTACCAACTCCTTTCAGCCTGTACATTCTCCCAGAGTACTCTCTTCTGGGAAATCGTTAATCATCTTTTGTTTGCGCAAGATGCCGGCCACACTGAATGCTTTAACATCTTGTCTAATGTGTGGGTTAAGCATTTTAAAGGGGCTTATAGCGGTGGTTGTACTCCTGCCTCCGAGCTGGTCCCAGGATTATCGGACGAGGACTCACATATTGTTTTCTCACTTGAGGAAGTTTCTGATGCCCTTGTTTGTCTAGTGAAGTACAAAGCACCCGGCACGGATGGACTTGGTTTGGGCCCCTTTGCTCACTCAGGTTCTTAACAAGGCAGCTAGAAATGACCTCCCAAGCTCCTAGTCTCAGTCTATCCTGATTCCTATTTAAAAAACAAAACATAAATAAAAGGCATTGTCATTTACAATGCCAATAGCTCAAACTCGCGTAAATGCGAGACCTATTGCATTGCAAATGCTTGTTATAAATGGTTAGGTTTTCTGGCCGATGACAGAGCTGTGCCAAAGTACTTACGCATTCCATTGGTTAGTACTTTTGCTCTTTTTCCAGTAAATATACAATGTAGTAAGTACACTGCTGGTTGCCATAACAACCTGTTATTGCATGTTCAGGCTGCGTGCGTTTTCGTACCGATTTCGGTCTTAATGTGTACTGTTGTAATGCAAGGTAGTTTAGCAAAAAAACAGAATAATTATACCGCCGTCTTTCAATAACTTTAGATCCGCGTGGTATCATTTGAATTACAAAAAGTTTGCTGCCTCGGATCACGAGAATAAAATGGACACACTTTTAAAGGAGGTGCACTTTCAGGCTACACTCGTCTAACATGGCAGCAAAGGTTTACTGTTGTGAAAAGTAGAAAATAAAGTTGTGAATCACTTCTCATCAGCATCACACAAGCTGAGTGACACAGTATGTGAATACCAACGTAGCCAAAAAAGTAAGTATTCCCTTCTCGCAGCAGAGAGCCATCGACAACACTGTTCTCAAAACTCTTCTACAGACCTGGCTGGTGCCCAGCAGACAATCCTGCATGATCATGCACAAGAAGGGGGGAGGAGGTGGGGCAATCCCTTCCTTAAACATACCAACTCCTCCCCCTCTTCAAAGGTGCCAATGCCGACAAACAAAGAACACAATTGCCTGAACACAGCAGTGATTTCTTTTTTTTTAAGTTTGAGTTTATTGAGCAAAAAAGTCAAAGGAGTAAAACAGCATATACAACAAGTATAATATATCTCATTACAAATAAATATTATAAAAAGAAAAATTAAAAAAAACAAAGTACAAAGGCTATCATGAAACATGCTGTGTGAAGTAAAGGAGCGAAATTAAAGAAGAAAAGAAAAATAAAAGGAGAAGGAGAAGGAAAGGGAAAGGGGGAGGAAGGAGAGAGAAAAAGGGGATGAAAAATGTATTATAACTTTATAACAGTAGAAGTAAAACAGCATATGGAGATAATCACTGTAAGCATAAAAAACGTTTAGGAATAAATAACATACTATGATATAAAATACATATGTAAGAGATAATAATGACTTATTATTTTAAGAAAAAGACAAAATGGTGCATTTATGGTGGTTTCCGGACTTCATCCGAGGCATTTACAGGTTGAATAGTAGACGAAGCGGACCAGGTTAAGTCGGTAGTCAAAGGGAGCCATAAAAGATCTCTTTTAATAGATAAAGATATGGGGGTGACATAATTAGTATCAAGCCTGTGATGGAAACATACAGCATTCCACCAGGCTCTAAAGGTGACTTTGTCTGCTTGTTTCCAATTTGAGGTTATTAAATGTAAGGCTACTGCTAGTAATAGATCTATCAATCTTAAGTTAGAAGGTGCCTGGGGCCACTGAGGTGACAAGGAGCCTAAGAAAATGTTAGATAGAGAGAAGGATATATTAGTTTTAAAGATTTTGTTAATTTGGGTCCAAACTAGTTGCCAAAATTGAAAAATAGTAGGACAATCAAATAGCATATGCTTTAAATCAGCATTAGAGCAGGGACAGGACCAACAGGTAGATGGAGTGTTCGAAGAGAAGGATGCTAATGTTGCAGGAGTAAATAAGAGACGCTGATAGACAAAGTAAAGGGTTTGAGAAGTATTAGCAGCTCTAGACGTTTTGTGAATCTTAAACCACAATTTATCCCAGATGGAGGATGACCAGCACTGTGATAAATCCTTTTCCCACGCCAGTTCAGCCTTTGATTTATTTCTGTCAGAAGTTAGGAATATGTGCTTATAAATAGAAGATGCAGAAGGAGAAGAAGTTAGTATGGGAAAAAGAGTAGAACATGTCATAGGAGTCTTAGGTGCAGATGATAGTGAGAGGAGATATTGGTTAAGAGAAGGAAGTAAAAGATTATATTGTGATTTGAAAGAAGTCGGCAATGAAAATTTGGTTTGAAGATCAGTGAATGATAGAGGAGAGTCATTGGCTAATAGTTGCGAAATCCAAAACAACCCCCTGGATCTCCAGGATTTCCAGTAAATGGTGCGATTTTTTATACGCAATAAATTATTGTGCCATATGGGCTGTTGATCAAGAGAAGCAGGAGAAGGATAAGAAGATGGTAGAAGAGGGATGAGAATTTTACGAGTGTGGGAAATAACGGGAGGACGAAAAGAGGATATGTTATTAGTGAAGGCAAGAGTTTCCTTAAAATCAAAGGGGAAAACAAAAGATTTCTCTATAGAGATCCATATAGGGGGATGTGTACAAGGTTCAAGGGAAAGCCAACAGGAAGATTGCTTTAAAGAGAAAGCATAATGATAAGATTTGAAATCAGGGAATTTAAGGCCACCATTAGACTTATCTTTCTTTAAGGAGGATAAAGCTATCCGAGGAGGTTTACCTTTCCAGAGAAATTTTGTTAAAAGGGAATCAATTTTTTAAAAATAAATTCCGGGAATGTGTACAGGGATCATTGAGAGAATGTATAGAATCAGAGGAGTAAGCATCATCTTGATCGAGTCCATTCGTCCCCACCAAGAGAGAAAAAGAGGGTGCCAACGTGCAATAGTATCGTTTAATGTTTTGGTGATATGGTCAAAGTTTAGTTTTAATGTTTCTAAAATATTTGAGGAGAACCAAAGGCCCAATTATTTTATTTTAGAAGGTTGCCAGGAAAAACCAGTATGGATAAAATAATGTTTAAAGCATAACACATTGAGAGGTAAGACCTCGCACTTATCTGGATTGAGGCGGTAGCCTGAAAGTTGAGAAAAAATATCAACCTGATGTATAAAGGAGGGGAGAGATGTTGCAGGATTAGAACAATATAAAAGAATATCATCTGCATATACAGACATTTTAACTTGATATGAGTCGAGTTGAAAACCAGTGATCTGAGTATCTAGTCTGATCTTATTTAAGAAGGGCTCTAATGCTACTACAAATAATAAAGGTGATAAAGGACATCCTTGCCTTACTCCCCTGAAGAGAGGAAAATAATCCGAGGTTTTACCATTAACGAAAATAGATGCTCTGGGACCTGAATATAATAAGGAAATTAAGGAGATCAATTTTGGAGGAAAACCTATCAATTTTAAAGCCTGGAACCTAAAATCCCAACCAATCCTGTCAAAAGCTTTTTCAGCATCTAAAGCTATAGCAGCAATAGGGTAATCTAGGGAAGAAGCTTTGCTGAGAATGTTGAAAAAGACTCTTGAATTGACAGATGATAGTCGATCCTTTACAAAACCGGGGCCAATAAGTTCAGGTAGATAGGATCAATGCGGAGGGCGAGAATGTTTGCAAAAATCTTATAATCTGTATTAACTAAAAGAAATGGGGAGATAGTTTTTGCAAAGGGAAAGGTCTTTATTATCTTTAGGGATTAAACATATCATGGCTTCCTGAAAAGTTCCGCGAGAAGAGCCAGTTGTAATAAAGGAATTAAATAAAAGTAAAAGATTTGGAAGGAGAAGGCTAGCAAAGTGCTCATAGAACTCAATAGTAAACCCATCGGGTCCAGGGCCTTCCCTCTTCTTAGCACCAAAACTGCATGAGTAACTTCTGTTAAAGTAATATCAGATTCCAAAGAATCAAAATCAATATGATGAGAAGGAGGGGGATCAATAGATTGAAAATAAGAAGAAAGATCTAATTGATTTGGTTGCTTCTCAGGGGTATATAATTTTTTATAAAAGGAAACAAACTCATTTAAGATATCGTTGTCTTTAAATAATGAAGTACCGGCAGCATTTCGTAGAGATTCTATTTTAGTTCTTTCTCTTCTTATCTTCAAATAGTTAGCCAATAATTTCCCCATTTTATTTTGGCCTCAATAGTATCGAGAACTGCTTTTTAAAAGATAGGAGGAAGCGGCCTCCGTGGATATTCTGTTAAAAGTGAGTTTCGCATCAATAAGATTTTTTAAAGAAGATTCAGTATTAGAATGATAATAAGTATCTTCCAATTGTTTAATCTTAGTAAGTAATTGAGTGGTTTGAGCTTCAAAAGGTTTTTTCTTTGCGAAACAAAGTTCATTATAAAGCCTCGAGCTGCGGCCTTAAAAGATTCCCAAACCATTACAGGGGAAGAGTCTGGAGTTGAGTTAAGAGAGAAAAATTCAGAGATAAAGGAGCTGAATTGGCTAGAGAAGCTAGGATCGGTTAATAATGAATTATTAAAGCGCCATCTACCAGCATGTGGGGTAAAAGGAATCAAATCAAAATCAACATAAAACGGGGCATGGTCTGATATTAAAATAGATCCTATTTCGGAATGGAGAACATGTTGAGATAGGGATTTACTTAAAAAGAGGTAGTCAATTTGGGATTGTGATTGGTGTGGAGGGGAGTAAAAACGACATTCTCGGAGATCTGGATTACAAAGCCTCCAAATATCAACTAGAGATTTGCGACGTATAGTGGAGGTAAATTGTGAGTGCATTTTAGTGTTGACAAATTTAACTGATGAATGTCTGTCCAGTATGGGATCAAGAATTTGATTGCAGTCGCCACCAAAAACAATATAATCATCATCAAATAAAAGGAGTTTATCAGAGATCTGAGTCCAAAAAACGTTGTCAACATTAACTGGACCATAAACATTAAAAAGAACTAAAGGTATCTGATCAATAAGAAGTTTAACAATAACCCAGCGGCCCTCAGAGTCTGATTCTTGATGAACAACTTAAACATGAAATTTTTTGTGGCAAAGAATCAAAACACCATTTTTCTTACCTAGGGCCGGAGAAGAAAATACATTGCCTACCCAACATCTTTTCAGTTTAGATGCCTCAGCTTCTGATAATTGTGATTCTTGAAGTAATGCAATGTCCGTTTTTAATTTAGCTAAATGGGTTGATACCCGTTGTCTTTTAATGGGATTCCTTACTCCCTTAACATTCCATGTAGTGACTCTGAATGTAACCAAAAAGTTTTAACATGATCAATTAATAAACGAACAGTGCGACCATTGAATTCAAAATTGATAGAAAGAAAAAAGATAAAAGTATGGAAATAGAAACGCTGTTTCAGGAGGAAAAAAGGGAGAGCGGATGTGATAGAATAGATACTAAAAAGGGTAAGAGGAAAGAAAATTACAAAGTAAAGAGGTAGGAAGAAGGGAGGAACATAACAAAACACAAAAAGACAATTCAAATCAAACAACTGGTAGTGATGAAAGAAAACAAAAAGACATGCCACAAACATACAATGAATGCGGAGTTGGTGGAGCCACATAAGGAAGCCAGCACGCCAAGCGGGAGACTCCAGGACAAAGACGGCAAGGGGGAACATCATCCAGGCGGATTAAGGGAACATAGAGCGGGGTACCACAAAACCACACCTGATAGAGAAGAAAAAGAATTCATTAGCAAAATACATAACAATACAACAATAAAGTACATCAAGAATAGGGAGAAATACAAGCAACATTAATGGAACAATCAAATCATCGATGACCGAGGGACTTCCATAGTTTCTTCATTGCAGGTGTCCAGGAAATGTTGAAGAAGTGCTGGATCCTCATAATTTGTTGTTTTGTTATTGTAAGTCACCTTAAAAAGGCAAGGATGGAACAAACCATATCTAGCATTCAAACTTCGAAGGGCAGGTCTCATGTCCAAGAACTTTTTCGGCGATCCGCTGTCACTTTGGCATAGTCTTGCGCGAAGAAAAGATTAGAACCATTCCAGGAAATTTTTCCTTTCTGCTTGGCGGCATGTAGGACCTTAAGCAAATCGGTGTATTCCAGGAAATACAAAATAACGCCTCTAGGTTTAGTTGAGGAAGATGATGAGCGAGGACCTTGTCCCAAGCAATGCGCTCGTTGAATATTCAATGATGGGGACTCAGGAAAACCAAGAAGAGTCGGAAGAAAGGATTGGAAAAAGGATCTGAACCTTCAAGTCCTTCCGCAAGGCCATAAATGCGTAAGTTATTACGCCTGTTGCGGTTTTCCAGGTTTTCCACCTGCTGCTTAAGATGTGAAATCTCTTTGTGCATAGAAGGGACTTGATTGGTGACAGCTTGAACAGACTCAACTCGTCTCTCTAAGTAGTCAACTTTTTGCTCCGTATGTGACCATTTGTTTTCAAGACTCTGGAGACGGATATTGGTTTCTTCCATGTAGGGCTTAAGAGCACGAATTTCCTCGAGAAGTAACTCAATAGAAATTGAGGAAGAAGGAGTAGTAGGAGAAGGTGGGTCCTTCTTGACTCGTTTGCCTGACATAGAGCTTGAGGCAGAAGGTATTTTGGAAACTGGTTTAGAGTTCGAGTGAGGTGTATTGGGTGTCGAGCCACCTGTAGCAGAAGAGCCAGAATCTACATCATCCATATTTTCCTGTAAAATACTGAATGGATTACACTCTTCTAATGAGGTATAGTTAGAAGGTTGAGCACCACTGCGGGTCGAGCACGGTTTTGCCATGTCATATTTAAGAATAGAAGCCTCCTCGATAATAGCGTAGGATACACTGCTTAAACAAGAAAAAACCAAGCTTCAAAGGAGATTTTCAAATGCGCAGTACAGGACTTTTGAGGAGAAAAATAAATAAATAATTTATGCCATGAAACTTAATTTGTCCATAGTTAGCAGTCAATAGAAGAAATGCATGTTGAAGATGGGAGAAAAACGCTGGAGAAATACTGGAGGAGCTTATTATTGTGAGGCAAGAGATGTATGAGGCAGCCGAGCGGTAAATATGCAGAGCGGCAGAGATATAAAATGGCGGCCACATACACGCATCAAGCCGCGGCCGAAATGAGGAGGCAATAAAGCATTCCTCAGCGCGCACCCCGGTCACTCATTAAGGTCGCAGATGATGGAGCAGGAGTTTGCATCCATGTGTGGGCGGTTTGGAGCCCGGACTGCAGGAATTATTGCCTGGAGGACACCCGTCGCCTCACCCCGCCACGGAGCTCCTCAGAACAGCGGCCATCTTCGTTGGCTTTGTAGCCACGCCCCCTCCACAGCAGTGATTTCTGATCAACACGTTTTGCAGACACAACAGACGCCGGCTCCAAAGGCCAGCCTTTTGTTCAGTGAAGCTCTGTGCACCCCCTCCCACCTCCAACGGCCCTACGGTGGGATCCATCTTGGCGTAAAGGATGAGGTGTTTGTTAAAACTCTCCAGAGCACACGGAGTTGCAGCAGCACTCAGATGTTTCCAGGGAGCAAATGTACTCTTGACATGCACACGCCATTCTGGCTTTCTACAGCTCGTTGGCGTGCTTTAACATCTAACTCTTCCACGTTTCGTCATATAGAAGGGGAAATAAAATCGGGTGCAAAAAAAAAACGCCTGGTGCTTTCAGACAGGTAACATTTTCGGGGCGTTAACAAACACAATTGTGCTGGCATCTTATATGAGGATGTTCAAACAGGAAAACATGTTTCCACAACCAGAGATACTGCTCAAACGTACCGCATTTAAAAGGCAGTAATGTAAAAGTACCGGAAGCGGGGCCAATGAAGAACAGGTACAAAGAATTGCAGGCAATGAAAAACGAGCACAAATAAAGTGTGCACACGAGTCCTAGTTAAAAAGAACCAAAGCAATCATTCCCAAATCACAGGCTGGCTAGAATTTGCCCAGTCTATTGTGTGCATGTTGTGAATGCTGGCAGGGGGGGCTCTGGAAGAGAGACTCAGGATCTGAGGCTCTTTAAATTTAAAGTGAAAGCGCTTGTTGTACACGTCTGAGTAATGAAGGGAGCACACTTCCCATGCGCTCCTGGGGGAGCTCAGGGAAGCAAAAGGGAGGAAGGGGTTAAGGGTGGGTGCATTAAGGGTGGGTGCATTATGGGAGGGTGACTTGGTGAGGGAAACCAAGATAAACCCCCGAAAAAAGCGTATTGTCTTTAACCGAGGAGGTGGCTTTGGAGCTGGAGCTGGAGAACAGGGTTCGAGCCTCGATGTGGGCAGTAATTATTATCTCCTGCCCGGATCTCTTTATTGAAAATAAATATACAGCATCTCGGAGAAATGCAAGCAGCCATCAGTGCTGTAGATGCTTCTCAGAGAAAGAGATACAACTGGGAGCAGTCACCAGTGCTGAAGCTAGCATCGGTGTACAGTGCGGTGTACAATAATAAAGTAAATATTTCTCGGGACTGCGAATGAAAGCTCCCGACTCAGGAAACCAGTAAAAGGGCGAGTCCTCAACGGAGGTAACAACAGAAGACAGGGTGGTACTCAGGAGAGACTAACAAGCCTAATAACGAATGGGAAGCCATCCTTTACCAAGGACAATGATGCAAGCCAATTAAAAATATGGGCGGAGAGTGGGTGGGGTTTCAAGTCCATAGTCCAATACTGCAAGCCTTGCTGCAGCGCATGCGCTGCCCAGGCTCAAAGGAGGACAGGGTGATCCTCGATGTTACAGACCCATATCACTCATAGACTCAGTTGTCAAAGTGATTGCCCGTGTAGTCCTAGCCAGGCTTTCGCCCTGGGCAGATGACAATAGATTGTATCAGACCTGCCGTATGGCTTAAGACCTGGCTGAAGCACTGTCGATCAACGTCTGAACCTCCATTTACCCATCAATAAATATGTAGGGGCTTATTTACAAGTCACTTGCGCCGTCGGTGTGTCACTTTTTGTGATTGTTGATGTGCAGGAATGTGTCCCTTCCTGCACATAAACAACAGCATTAAGCAGCACACATAAAAGTTTCAAAACGCCATTTCAGATTGCTTACTTGCAGGAAGGGACACCTTCCTGCACATAAACAATCATTCCCCTCAGCGCAGGCACCCTTGCACTGTGGTGCATGGGTGCTTGCGTCAGCACATGATAGCTAATTGTGCGCCGGCGTAGGGGAGAGCAAAGGGATCCGTCATATCGTTGTAGATGTGACGCATCCCTGTGCTTCGGAATTAACGCAGCGCGGCGCAGCCAAATGGCTTGCACCACCGTGCTGCATTAATTCCTTGTAAATAAGGCCTGTAGTGACTAAGCAAGGAAGTTTGCAGATGGCTGTCATGGATCTTACATCCGCATTTGATCGTGTAAATAGGGACAAACTTTGGGACTTGCTGATCTCGATAGGGGTGGATGTGGACATTGTCCTTTTTAGGTCGAGACTGGGCAGTGCATGCGCTGCTCTGCCGGCATTCTGTACTGGAGTATGGAATTGAAGCTCCGTCCATATTTGTCATTGGCTTGTGTGACAGTCCTTCATAAATGCTGGCTTCTGATTGGTAAATAGGCTTGTTAGTCCCTCCTTAGTACCGCCTCATCTTCATTTGTGACCTCCCATGAGAACTGGCCCTTTTACTTCGATTGTTACACGGTATGTCTTATTTTGTCTGTAAGCACTATTTTCTTTAATGAGTTTCTCTTACTGCAGGCACGACATGCGTTCCTGCAACATTCAGCGCGCCATGCACACTTTCATGGGGCGCATTTTTTGAAAAAAGCATTTGTTTCTCAACTTGACAAACAAATGCGGCGACGTACCTGACATGGCTCATCTAAAGAAAGGGGTGTGGCCTCTATTAACGTGAAAGCGCAGCATGGGGCGCTTGTAAACAACAAGCATTTGCAATGCAATAGGTCTCGCATTTTTAGAAACTTTAACCTATTGGTATTGTAAATGACAATGCCTTTTATTATTCCAGGTTTTTTAAACACATAAATAAAAGGCATTGTCATTTACAATGCCAATAGCTCAAAATCTCATAATTGCAAGACCTATGGCTTTGCAAAGGCTTGTTTTAAGAGATCTGCATGAGGACATGTCCTCCAGTGTAAGATATGGCTTGATTGGTCAATGCACTGCCAGCTTCAGGGGTGGAGAGAGGGGTTAGACAAGGGTGCATCTTGCCCCCGTTCTGTTCAAGTATTATCTCACCTGCCTTGAGACGCTCTTATTCCGAAACGCTACAGGTTTGCCCCGAACAGGCACTAGTGGCCCATTCTGGCACTGTTATACGCCAATGATACGGTCCTGTTTGCTCGTCCATCTCTTGGTTTAAACATTTATTGCTTTCCTTTGAAGAATTCATGACCTCTTTGGATCTCTCTATAACTTCAAGTAAATCCCATATTATGATAGTGAGCCCCAAATCTACCAAATGTTGACGGCAGCACATCTCTGGCAGTGAAGTCACAAGGGTACCAGAATTCCCATACTTGGGGGTTCAGTTCAATCAAAAACTATCCTGGTCTAACACCGTATATAATAAAAGGCTACCATTGATTAAAGCCATCACTGCATCTCAGACTTTGCATCGAGGCCGGGCTCTACACAACTCACGACTCTGCTCAATATTTACCAAGACAAATGTATCTCAGCCACTGTGTATGGTAGAGACAAACCGTGGGCTAATCAGATACTCACACTTTGCAAACAGTGGTGAACTCTTTCTTCAGGTGCCTTCTCGCTCTTCCTCTGAGTACCGCAAGCTTTTTAGTTCACCAGGAATTGAGAATGGGTTACATTTCAGAGCTCCTGTTTAACTTGAAATTATGGACTTGACCTTAACATGATTTTCAGGTTTTGCACTGGTCTGTTATGATCTCCTTCTGCTTTTATGAATGTGGCGACACCCTGACAAAGCCAGTACTCCTGCCATTTCATAACTAAACCCTCCTTATATTGTCTCTGTGAGAAGTTGGCCTGGTATATGCTGTCCACTAATTATAGTGGGCACCTTGCACCAGTCCAAACAACCCCTTATTGGAGATAGGTTAAAGATAACCTTTATTGAAAGCTATCCTAGTGGTAGCTATGGAGAGCAGCCTTCAGGCTAAGTCTTGAAGGAGTGTAAAGCAGCTTGTTTTACCAGTCTATAATCTCTTGAGTGACCAAATGAAAGGAAAACCACACAAGATATATATAAAATATATGTATTTATTCTAAACACTCCCTACTAATCTCTTTATCAGATTAGAGGACAAAGCACACAATTAACAATCACTAGATCAACAGTAAATAGCACAATACACGATAGGCCCCAGAGGGGGACCGAACCATATATTAAGAAAATGCTATAACAACCCCGACTTGACTAGACACAGTGCCTAGAGCACGTAGAATCACTGGGACCCCAAGGAACCACCCAAGGTAGTGACACAGGGGACCCACAGGGGACGCGTGCAGTGTGAGAACACAGGCGCGAGCCCCGTACAATCCTATGCGAAAGTCGCGGTTGGAAGATTAAGGACACTTAGGAGAGGACTCTAAGCAAACCCTTTGGAACTAAGACAGTTCTAAGGCCAGCACCCTTGAGAGTACCGAAGTACCCGTGTTACCTATCCCAGAGGAGCCAGGTGCATAGGGGTCAAGTGGTGTCGGAAACGCTCGTTGATTTCAATGGCGTGTTGCGAAGAAGTGCTGCTGCCGGGAAGAGAAGAAGTGTCCGGTGTGATCCAAGCCTGGATCGGAGACGTGAAGAACCTGAAAGCAGAGGGGACAGAGTCTGGGTCACTTCACAGTGGCCAGGGGCACGGTAGACGAATGCCCACCGATGTCGGGTGCTTCAGGTGCGAAGAGGTGAAGCTTGACTCTGCAGCCACGGGGACCAGGAGATGTTGATGATGACCAGGATCCGGATACGAGCTGTCCCACGAAGGATGTCGAGTGCTGGGGGTACAGTGCTCGGATTGAACACCAACAAGCCTTGGCCACTGCAACCCACGCGGTCAGAGCAAAGATGCTTCGGTGAGGACCAGCAAGGTCCTGGGGACTCCCCAAGCAATGGAGAGTCACGGCACATCTGGAGCAACCAGGGAAGCCCACTGAAAGTTAAAGTTGCCTTCTCAGGGACCCACAGGTCAACGGACCAGGGATCGCGAAGGGACCTCGAGAGAAAACACAAAGGGCCAGCTCACGGAACACTCGTGGAGTGTAGGCCGTCAATCTTCAGTGGAATTGCTGCTTGGGGTCAGGGCTACAAGTAACCCAAAGCTCAGCCTCAGAGGTCGCCTCAAAGCTGATGCTTCTGCAAATCGTCGCGGTGTCCAGGGGTTCAGGTAGCACGGTCTCCACGAGGGAGACGGGCCTCAGACTTGCTGTGGGCACTGATCGACCTCAGAGACCTTGGGAACCCACCTCCTGTGTTGCAAAGTTCTTCGGAGTCCTCAGGAGCTTCGGAGATGCAAACCGTTCTGATGCGTCTTTGGTGCCTGCCAAGCAGGGGAGTAACTCCTTTACTCCAAGGGAGATTCTTCAGTCATCTAGCGCAATGTAGATCGTCGAAGTACTGGTTTCTGTAGCAGAGTTTTGTCCAGGTAATATCTAAAGTTCTGTAGTCAGGGGTTCCTACTTTATACCCAAGGAAGGGGTGGGACAAACTCTGGGGACCCACCTATGGGAGGGTCAGGACAGAGGGGTGGCTACACCCATGTCCTTTGTCCAGTTTCGCGCCAGAGCAGGGGCTGGTAGCCCCTGCAACCGGTTTGAACTGGACTATGCACAGGGACACCAAATGTGCCTCCAGTGCAGACTTCAAAGCACTCTTGGAGTGCACCCACCCAGCCCCAATACACTAAAGCCTGTCTGGGAGGTGGTCACACCTCCCTGTGACAGGAAACCTATTGTCAAGCCTTCCCCTGCCGGAGTTTCGTCCAGCAGCAGGAGGGCAGACTTGTGTCTGTGGCTGGCAGCATCCATTTTGTGATGCCCGGGTTCTGTGAAGCTGGTAAAGGGTGTACCGGTGTTGTCATGTTTCTCCCTCTAGTAGGGTGGAATCATACCTCCCACGCCAGTTACTGGCGGGGAGGTATGATTCCAAAGTGTTTGACACCAAACACAACATGTTTCTGCAGCCATTTTAAAGTTAGCATTTACCGCGAGGTTATAATGCACTTAAGAGTATATGGTATGGCTGCATCACGGACAACCCCGGAGAATAGGTTCCGAAGGCTGCAGAGGGGCTCTGCTCATGCATGGGCACTGTGAGAAGTTGGCCTGGTATATGCTGTTCACTAATTAAAGTGGACACCTTGCACCAGAACAATTCGACTCTTATGGTAGATAGGTTTAAGACAACCTTTATAGAAAGCTATCCTAGTGGTAGCTGTGGAGAGCAGCCTTCAGGCTAAGTCTTGAAGGAATGTAAAGCAGCTTGTTTTACCACACAATCTCTTGAATCACCAAATGAAAAGACACCACACAGGTATATATATCAAATATATATGTATTTATTAATAAACACTCTCTACTAATCTCTTTATGAGATTAGAGGTCAGATACATATGTACAAGTCAAATATTATCAGAATAAGTTTAGCACAATTGAATATTACAATCTTAGTTTGCTAGACCTAGGTCTAGGGCATCTAGAATCGAGGGACCCCCAAGAACCACCCCAGGTAGTTGTAGGAGACCCACAGGGGACGGACGCGGTGACCTGGCACCGATGCGAATCCTGTACGAGTCTATGCACTCAGACGCGATTGAGATATCAATGTTCAAGGTCCCTTGCGTGTTCGAGGCGAACACACCGATCGGACTCAATACGAGTCGAAGGATACGGTTTACAGATAGGATTTGCAAGGGAGTTGGACGCGGTGTGTCTAACACAGACGCGAACCCTGTACGAGTCAGTGCGAGAATCGCACGGGGAAAGTAAGAGTTTTAGGATACTTCTGGTGAACCTACAAGCAAGTCACTTACAGGGTAAGTAGTTCGAGGGCCCACACCTACAGGAGCACCGTAGTGCTGGAGTTACCTCACCCAGGGAAGCCGGGTGCACAGGTGTCCTTTGGTGTCGGGTCGCGGCGTCGATTTCAATGGCGAACAAAGAAGACTTGCTGCATGTGATGGTTTGAAGAAGTGTCCGGTGGAATCCAAGCCTGGATTCGGTGGAAGGATGACCTGAAAGCAGAGGGGACAGTGTTCAAAGTCACTTGGCAGTGACTCGGGGCAAGGAAGATGAATGCCCACCGTCGTCGCAGGATTCAGGTCGTTCACGGTTGCCTTGACTCTTCAGCCACGAGATTCAGGAGGCGTCGACGATGACCAGGAGCTGGATTTGGCGTGTCCCATGATGTCTGCGGCTTACTACGGTGTCGGCACTCGATCGGAGCCAACAAGCCTTGGTAACAGCAAGTCTCGGGGAAAGTGTGAAGAGGCAATGGCGCAGACCAGCAAGGTCTGTGGAACTCACCCAGTGAGGGTAAGTCAGGGCAGGCCTGTAGCAACCAGGGGAGCCCTTTGGTTTCTTTGGAAAGTCTTCTGGGGACCCACAAGCCGGCTGGCAAGGGATCGCGAAGACGCCTGGGGAGGATTCGCTCACAGGGCCCCACGGTCACTCAGGACGTGGTAGGCCGCTGATCTTAGGAGGGATTCCTGCTGGAGGCTGGGACCACACGTGGTCCAAAGCACAAGTTCGTGGAACGTTGTGAAGGGGTTGCACTTGACAATAGTGCACGGTACCCAGGGGTCGTGGTTCCTCGTTACTCTTGGGGTCCACTGGCCTCAGCTTCGCTGGGGACTCACGATGGCCTTTGAGAAGTCAGGAAATCCACTTCTTGGGCTGCAGGGACTTCGGACTCCGGCAGGAGCGGCGTAGTTTGCGACCGTTGTTTGTAGTTTTTGGTGCCTGCCAAGCAGGGAGTCACTCCTTGACTCCAAGGGAGATTCTTCAGTCTTCCAAAGGTAGTGGAACGTCGAAGGTCCGGGATTCTTCTTGTAGAGCGTCGTCCAGGAAATCTAGGGTGCAATGCACAGGTTCCCCCTCTTATACTAAAAGAAGGGGAGGGACTAGCTCTATGACCCTACCTATGGGAGGGTCAGGGGAGTGGGTGGCTACACCCACTTCCCTTTGTCCAGTTTCGCGCCAGAGCAGGGACAGGTAGCCCCTGAGCCGGTTTGAACTGGCATATGCACAGAGGAGCCTTCTGCTCCCCAGTGCAGGACTTCAAAGCACTCTAAGAGTGCACCCACCCAGCCCCAATACACTAAACCCTGTCTGGAAGGTGGTCACACCCCTTGGGACAGGATATCTATTGTTGGGCTTCCTCCACTGCGAGTGTTGGTCATCAGCAGGAGGGCAGCCCAGTGTCTGTGACTGGTGGCATCCATTTTGTGATGCCAGGGCTCTGCAGGATTCTACCGCGTTTCCACAGTAGGTACATGTCTATCCCTCAAGAAGGGTGGAATGCTACCCCCGCCGCCAGGACTGGCGGGGGGTAGTATTCCAAGGTGTTTGACACCAAACACGACATGTTTCGATGCAGCCATTCCAAAGTTAGCATTTTACCGTGAGGATATAATGCACTTAACAGTATATGGTTTAACCGCATCCACAAACAGCACCAGAGAATGGACTCTGAGAGCTGCAGAGGGGCCCTGCTCAGGCAGAGGCACCCCCTCACATAGAAGCCAAGCACCCTGCCCTCAGGATTGATAGGGCCTGCCTTAGGGGTGACTGATTGGTTTATATGTGTGTGTAGGAGAGATATAGGGGACCTATATCTCAGTGAGGGGTGCTAGCACTTCCTCACCCAGGCTGCAGTAGCAGGCCTGTGGTGTCAGATTTAGTCTGCTTCCCAGGGGTGGCATAATACATGCTGCATCCCCTGGTAGGCCTGTGGAGTACCTATGCCCTTGGTACCTAGGGTACCATATACTAGGGACTCATAAGGTACCACAGTATCCAATCACTAGTGCACCTAGAGTGCACTCCAAATCGTTTAGAGAGAACAGAGAGGCTGGGGCCCTGATTAGCAGGGTCCCAGCCTGACTATAGCCAGAAACCAGTGTAAACATCAGAAAAAAAGTGGGGGCAACATAAGAGGCAGATCCTACTCTCCTACAGGCACCCTCTCACATAAAACCAAGCACCCTGCCTTCAGGATTGTTAAGGCCTGCCATAGGGGTGACTGATAGGTTTATATGTGTAGTGATCAGAAGAGATATATATATGTAAGTCCGTTTTTATATAGCGCAGCTACTCACCCTTCCGGGTCTCAAGGCGCTGGGGGCCGGAGTGGAAATTAAGTGAGCTATTGCCCAGAGTCACATGGTGCTGAGCTGAGCTGCCGCCGGAGCCGGGGATCGAACCGTGAACCCTGTGCTCCGAAGTCAGCTGCCCTGCCCTGGCCGCTGCACCACACCTCTCCACGGTAACCTATATCTCAGTAAGGGGTGCATGCACCACCTTACCCAGGCTGCAGTAGCAGACCTGTGGTGTCATTTTGGATGGCTTTCCAGGGGTGGCATAATACATGCTGCAGCCCCTGGTAGGCCTCTGGGGCACCTATGCCCTGGGTACATAGTATACCATATACTAGGGACTCATAAGGGTACCCCAGAATCTAATCTGGAGTGTACCTAAAGTACATGGAATCAATTTAGAAGAGAAAGCAGATAGGCTGGGGTCCTGAATAGCAGGATCCCAGCCAAACTAAGTCGAAAACCAACAAAACACCAGGAAAAAAGTGGGGGCAACCATGCAGTCAGAATCCACCTTCCTACAGTGTCTAGTATATGTGGGGGGTATCGTGGTCTTGGGGTTCAGGGCTCCCTAGGGGTGTGGACTATTAGAAGCGTGCCACCATAGGTATTTCCACTTTTCCTCTTGTAAATATTTTAAAGTTAATATGTGTGCACATAATAAAGTGCTTTTCCTTTTATATTATATAAGTAAAGACTGTGATTTATCGGGTGTTGTTTGTTGCGTTCCTACGGACAGTGATTTGCCTATAACTCTTGACCACATGGACAGATTTGTATGAAACTTGGCAATCTACTAACTCAGTCAGCTAAGATTCGCATGAGAAATTACTTGAAGATCCGTGGACTGGTAAAAAAAAATAAGGCTGGGGCGAAAATACAATTTTTTTCCCATTTTAACTTTCAGAAGAAATTTTGCTTTCATCTACAGTGCAAACGGCCTACAAAAAAACTTCTAATGAAAGTAGTACTTTAGTGAGAAAGTGTGCTTTTTAGTTTGATGACTATCGGCTCAGTATTTTTTAAGATATAATTTTGTTAAAACAAAGTTTGCAAACAGGCCTGAATGGGTTAACACTTTGTATAGAGACAGGAGCGAGTAAGTCGACAGCAGCGTGCTGCACCGTTTTAAATGCAAAAACTAGAGATAACATTTTAAATGTTCTTATCGTAATTAATGCGCGATTTGCACATCAGGCACTATTGTAAAACGGAATAACTGAGCTTAAACTGCTTGTTACTGTTTATGCAGGATTTGCACAGCAGGCACTATTTAGCTTGTAACTAGAGTGTGTGAAGGCGTGCTGGAGACCAGAGATCCCTGGTCGCGTTCAGTGCCAGTACGCCCCCTCACCGCATGAGAATGGACGTCATATTGGTTGGCAGTCCAGCTCTTTTTGCTCATCCGGTAAAGGCCTATATAATGAGGCCCAATGATTACTGCGCCGCTGACACGCTGAAGGCGCACCAAAGGCAAACCCATCTGCACTCGTCCGCGGCTGGCTGTGGCCAGGGGCTCGAAGAGTTGGTCTACCGCCTGGGAAGCGGATACATTATATTAAAGCTCCTCTTGCAGCCATCGAAGAAAGAGCGCCTGCATGTGATGACCCCAGAGTCTTTACTCAGGACATGTCCAAACTGTAACTATTCGCTTGCATGAGGCATTGACAAAATGTTTCCAGCTTCACATTATATAGAGAACCGTCAAGCTCCAACAGCCCCCAAACAATTGGTAATCGACTGGCAAATGTATTTAGTAAACTGCAGATCGCTTCCCAAACACAAAATGGAAATATTTGCACTGTTAGAAGGAATGAGACCTGAAGCCCTTTTTAGGTCGAGCCTAGAGTCAACGCGCAATCGTTGCTCTAGGGAAGATCTGTGGTAGTTCAGTATGAGGGAAGCCCCGCCCACTCCTCCGCCCATATTTTTCATTGGCTTGTGTCTTTGTCCTTCGTAAATGCTGCCTTGGTATTGGCTTATAGGCTTGTTAGTCCCTCCTTAGTACGGCCATGTCGTCATTTGTACCCTCCCATGGCTACTGGCCCCTTTACTTCGAGTTTTGCACGGTACGTGTTATTTAGACTGTGAGCACTATTTTCTTTAATGAGGTTCTCCTACTGCCTTCTCTACTCCCCCTTCGTGCTGTTGTCCGTGCCTTCCCACCCCCTCCCACCCGCCCGCACTCCCGTTGTCTGTGCCTTCTCGCCCCCTTCTCCTCCCTCCCCCGCCCGCACTCCTGTTGTCCGTGCCATCTCCCCCCGCCCTCCCGTTGTCCGTGATGACTGTCGTTTGCAATGCAATAGCTCTTGCGTAAATGCGAGTCCTATTGCATTGCAAAAGAGGCTGCCCGCGGCCCACGCAGGGGGCCCCCATAGGAGGGCAGTCACCTTAGTGCCACATTGGGCACAAACCCAACGGGTCTAGTGTTTGGACCCCCCGGGGTCCGGCGCTACCTGTCATCATTTCCGGCGCACAGGTGGGTGGGGTCCAGGTATATCTACCTCCCCCGCCCATCTGGCGATCCTTTTGGTGCCAAGGTATCATGCCGTCTAGACGTGTCGCTGGAAGGGTATGAGCTGCTGACAGACAGTGAGTCCATAACCCCCCCTAATCCCTCAACTTCACGGCACCGCCCGGCCATTGCCCGGCTGGTGTCCGACAGAGAGGGTGTGGGTTATGCAGCTCCCCCGGTCCAGTGTTCGGCTTCCCCCGGTCGGCTTAGCGCTAATATCCCTGCCTGGCTGGGGTCAGCAGCCTACCGGGAGGAACATGTCCTCCCACTCCTCCCCTTTGTTTTATTTCGGTCCGTGAGGGTGGGGGGCGCTAGTGCTGGGAGCGACTGCGAGGGCGCGGGGAGGGGCCCACGTGTGTAGAGTCATGTGTGGTCCTGCTGGGTCGGGTCTTAGCTGCGGTCTACATCGGGTAAGTTCGGCCCCATATGGCCAATCTCCCCAGCCCCCTCTACCCCCCCATCCCCCAATCCAGGTATCCCATTCTTGAGGCCGGCCTGCATCTCTCCGGGGCTCTAATTATGGCCCCTCTCACTCGGACTGGCCTCCGGCCCGACCTTTATTACTGCCCATGGTTCCTGGGGGCATTGGTAGCCTGGGCTGGAGTGGGTCAGTGGTCGGCCTCCATCCTAGCGACGCGACCACTTGTGGCGTAGGGAGTTTGCGGTCGGCCCTCCAGGATCAGTGCTGGAGGCCCTGGGGAACTTTCTTCACGGTGGTGAAGGGGTGTGGGAGCCCGCAGGCTGCCCCAGCATGCATGCATGCCGCATTCCGCCCGAGCCAGCACGGCTGGGGCAGCACACCGAGGGATGTCGTGCGAGTGCAGTGCACGGGGTCGGAGTTGGCCCGGAGTCACGCAGTAATTTGGGGGGAGTTGTCTTCCCCAAACTGCCACCACTGCCCTCTCCTCTCACAGGCCACACACGCGGCTGCTGCAAGAGGTTTGGGGTAGGGGCACTGGGGGTATGGCACCCTCTGTCGGGCTCGTGACCCCCTCCCGCCCTCGGTCCGGGCTCTCCCAGTGCGGGGGTGTGCTCGTGCACGGCCCCCGTTGGCTCGGTGGACACCCGGGGCAGGTCACTCATTCCAGACCCAGGTGGCCTTCCGAGGTCCCGGTCTGGCATGGCTCCCCCTCGGGTCCAGAGTAGGGGCACCGAGGTGTAGTATCGTGACACTGGAACAGACGACACTGACACGAGGTATGAAACACTGTGGGAGCTTTATTTTATATACGTCTGCCTGCTTCCTTTCCCTGCTCCTTACTGCCCGTCCTGGCTCCTCCTGTTCCGCCTCCCTGCTCTCCTCCCACCTTTACCCTTACTGCGCCGGTCCTAGTGCCCTGCACATCCTGCAACATTACATCTCCCCCCCTTCTTAAACAACTTGAGTCACCTGAGATGTGTCTTTTCATATCAGGATATACAACAAAAGAGAAACAACATAGTTACAGTTCTTCAATGAGACGGAGGGGTCTTCGATGGAGACGCTGCGGCCGGTGGGCTACCTCCTGAGTCGACTGCTCCCCTTCGCCAGGAGAGGTGGAGGGCCGGTGTTCACTTCCCATCACAGATGCGTCCCCTTTCAATGCACTGTCAGGCACAGCCAACGCTTCTCTGACAGTGGCTGTGCATTTCTGGAAGTGCGCCACATTCCTTGTGATTCTCTTGTCCTCTGATGCAGCTGTGACCATAGTCCCCTTTTGTTTTGTCACCAACAGTGGGCAAGCATGATATCGACTGTCTGCTTTTCTTTGTTGTTCTTGCCGTACCAGCACCCAGTCTCCTTCCTGAATGGATGACTGTGTAGCTTTCCGCCGACTGTCCGCGTATTCTTTCATCTTCTCCTTTTTCAGTCTGTCTCTTGCTGCTAATTCTTCGTGATCAGAGTCTTAATGAGTACCACTAGTTATGTCTTCCCAGACCGGTATTCTTGTGCGCACCGTGCGACCCAACATCAAGGTTGCGGGACATCTGTCTGTAGTACTATGTGGTGTGGTTCGATATGCTCGTAACACCTCATTTAATGCCACTTGAACATCACACTTTGAAAGTTCTGCTTGTTGAATGGTTTTTTTCAGAGTGGCCATGAATCTTTCTACCATCCCATTGGCCTGTGGCCACATGGGAGTGATCTTCCTATGTCTGAAATTGAGGTGATTGGCAAATGCAGCAAAGTCTTGCCCATTGAATGGCGGGCCATTGTCTGTTTTCACCACCTTCGGTATACTCCCACGCTGCAAAGACTTCATCCAACACGGGTATGGTGGTGGCAGCTTTGGTTGATGATATGAGGTGCGCAATTGGAAAACGTGAGTATTCATCCATTACGACCAGAATGTATTTGCCAGATTGTAACGGGCCAAAGAAGTCTACTGCGACATGTTGCCAGACGCCTTCCGGCAAATCTGACATTTGTAGGGGTGCAGGTGGCTCCTCTCGACTTACTAGCTGACACTGCGGTCAGTCTTTCTGTGTGAGTTCAACCATCTGATCAAGGGTGGGGAACCAGACCCGCTCACGCAGCGCTCTCTTCGTGGCTACGATACCTCTGTGCCCTTCATGCGCTAGGTTGATAACTCCTTGGCGCAGCTGTTTCGGAATGATGATTCGTTTGTCTCGTAGCAAAAGACCATCTGAGGTAATGGACAATTCATCCTTCACAGGTCTAAAAGAGGTCAGTTCATGACTGTCAATTTGTTTACTCTGTCCGGACTCTTCCAGATGTCTCCAGCTGTTTGTCTGGATGCGGTGTTTCACATTTTGTAAGGTGACATCCTCATTGGTGGCTTTAAGGATGGTCTCCAGAGGGACTGCTGGTGGTTTGGCTTGAGCCACTACAAAGTGGATGTATTCCTCCGCTAATGACGGATTTGATTTGGAAGTTGACTTAGGATGTCTCGACATATAGTCAGCTGGATTTGCAGCTTTTCCAGGTTTGTGGATGATAGTATAGGTATACTCTTGAAGACGGATGCCCCAACGTTCTATTCTGGGTGGCATTTTGGCTCGGGGATTTCCAAAAATAATTAGCAGGGCCTGATGGTCCATGATGAGCGTAAAGTGTTTTCCATAGATGAAAATGTGGAAATGTTCACAGGCCCAGACTGCCGCCAAGCTTTCCTTTTCGGGCTGGGAGTATGCTCTCTCTGTGTCTGTTAGGCTCCGGCTGGCATAGGCTACGATGTATCGTTGATCACCTTCTCTGTCATACTGAGCCAATATAGCTCCAAGGCCCACGGGACTTGCATCCACAGTGATTTCAGTTTTCCGCCGAGTGTTGAAATAAGCGAGGTTATTGGCAGACTCAACAGAAGCTTTAATCGAGTGGAAGGCTTGATCACATCTCGTGGTCCATTGGAATGGGTGGCCTTGTTTGGTCAATTTTCACAGAGGGTAGCTGAGAGTGGCGTAATCCTTGATATAACGTGCACAGTAGCTTGCCATGCCTAGAAACGAGCGCACATCCCCAGCGTCTCGAGGCCTAGGGTATCGTTCAATGCTGCGATCTTTTCAGGATCAGGTCTCATGTCTGCGCCTGAGAAAATGTGTCCAAAGAACTTTAATGTGGATTTGTGAAATTCGCATTTGTCTTTATTTAATGTTAGGTTGGCGTCCGAAAGAGCATGACATACCCGGTCCAGCTCCTAGTCATGTTCTTGTATCGTCGCTCCATACACGAGAATGTCATCACTGTAGTTTAGAGTGTTGGGAATGTGGTGAATTACTCTTCTGATTGCCTCTTGAAAGATCTCAGCTGCCGACGAGACCCCAAAGCTGAGCCGTTTGTATCTGAACAGGCCTTGGTGAGTCGAGAATGTGGTGATATATCTCGATTTTTCGTGGAGTTCAAGCTGGTGATAGCCCTTATTGAGGTCTAGTTTGGAGAAGATTTGCGCCCCATTGAGTGACGCAATCATGTCACTGATATGGGGTCCCGGGTGTCTCTCTCTTTCAATGGCGGTATTGGGTGCTCTCATATCAACACAGAGACGCACTTTGCCAGGTGAGCCCTTTTTCGGTGCTACGACCACTGGAGAGACCCAAGGAGTGGGTCCTGATGTTGTCTCAATGATGTCAGCCCGGAGAAGATCCTCCAGTTCCTCCTCTACTGACTGTTGAAGATGAAATGGAATTTTCCTGTGGTGTTGTGCTATGGGTGTCACACGTTCATTTATGTGCAATCGAACTTGACAATGAGCCATCTTCCCGAGCCCGGTGAATAGTTTTGGAAACTTGTGGACTATGTCAGGTTCGTCATCAACTCGATACAATATTTCTACTAATTGAAGTCGTTCCGCGTGGGCAAGCTAAGAAGACAATCTGCTTCAGGACCGTCAATGACATGAATGCGGCTGGAATGGTCCTGTCTTTGTATGTGAGATCAGTCTGAAATTGTCCTAGACAAGGGAGAGGTTCCTTTGACATCCATGTATATACTCGCACGGCAGCTTTGTGCAGGTGCGGTTGTGGATTCATTTTATTGTATTCTGCAACTGAAATGTAATTGAGGGATGCCCCACTGTCCAGTACAAACTTGGCCATGTGTGTGCCCATTTGAAGATGGAGTTGCGGGTATTTCTTCAGCCTGTCAGGATCCGCGACCATGCAGACATATTCATCACTGTCTTGCGATACTGGTGAAGGCGACCTCGACTCTCGAGATTGTGATCGTCGCGATTTGTATGTGACGTGAGAGCGCAGGCTGGACCGTGATGAGCCGGTGGAAGGATCTCTGCGGTCCCACACTGCCTTGGCATGATGGCGAGTGTTGGGTTGTCTTGATTGTCTGTGAGTGTCTTTGCGAGGTGCTCTGCAAACGTTCTCAAAGTGATTGTCCCTGCCACATTTCCTACATCTTTGGCCTAATGCAGGGCATGTCTCAGTGTGAGGGAAATCATATCCACAGCGATAACATTTAAGTTGGCGCTCCTGTCTTTTGTCAGTCCGACTGAGACTGCGACGATGACTTGTACGGTGAGAATGAACTTTGGCTCTCGAGGATCGTTGCTTTGCAGGGGAAGACCTGTCTGTGTTACGAGATTGGAGCCAGAATGCTTGTTCTCGTTTTTCACCTCTTCCAACTTCCATTCGTTTTGCATGTTCTTCAGCCTGATCATTGACTCGCGTCATTTCTTCAATCTCATCAAGGGAGTAGCTTTTCTTTAAAAGGCGTCTTCGTAACGACTCAGACTGACATCCTTCGATGATTTGCAAGCGAAGAGCGTCTTCCGTCGTGAACGAGTCAAACTCACAGTAACGGGCCAAGCGTTTGAGGCGCGTGATGAATGTTCCCATAGACTCATCTTTTTCTTGTGATGCCAGATTGAAAGTGTACTGTTCATAATCAATGTTTCTTTTGTGAAGAAATTTTCTGTTTAGTGCGTCATGCACATCTGTGTAGGACGACGCAGCATCAGCCGGAAGTTCCTTTATAATCTGTCCAACATCTTTCCCAATTAGATTGCGTAGCGCAATAAGTTGCTGATCCTCATTAGTCACATGTGAACCTTTCATATAGTCCTCAAAATCTTCTAGCCATTCCTGCCAGCGAAGGCCCATTCCTCCCCCATATATGAGAACTAGGGTTTCCGGCGGGTGTAGAAAAGGGACTCCCAACATGGCAAGTCTGTGGCCTCCTGTCTGGGACGTTGATGTAGGGGACTCCGGCCTGGTGCTGGCACCAGGAGAGGCATGACGCTGTCTCGACGTTGGGGACCCAGACATGGTGTGGGGTTATGCAAATGATTGGCAGGGAGGTGTCCGAGCACAGGAAGCCTCACAGCGCCTGTCACCTGGCGCAGATGCAGTAAAGTGGATGATACCAGCACTTGTAGCAGGGTGCAGGGTCAGCAACGAGGGACCCAGGAGTGCAGCGGGCGCAACAGCTAGCATACGGATGCCCAAACACTACTAGCAGTAACAGTCTTCGTGAACCTGTGGCGGGAAAACGTGTGTTCCACTCTCACTTTAGCAATAATGTCATTTAGTTAGGTCCTTTTGCAGGTTGAATGCATTTCCAGGCGATTGCCTGACTTCAAAATGGCCGCCGTGAAATTCTGGCAGGGTATTGGATGAGGCGCCTGACCTCAAGATGGCCGCCGGGTGAATCTCGCTCCTTGCGAGAGTACAGGTCAGAAGCAGGGATTGCCGGCAGCATGGGAGCTGCCCAGCGAGCAGGTACAGTTAGCAAAGCAGGCACTGGGGATCTACTTGCAAGTAGAGGAAATCACCGGGGCAAGAACAGGCACCAAACACGCCTCCAATTGACGCTCACGGGCCAAACAGCAAAGCGGGCACAGCACAACCAGGATCCTGCGCGATCGGGGTGGGCTCCCGGGTCGCGTGATGTATACGCGACAGGCACAGCAGGAGGCACACGCGACCGGGGTGGGCTTCCTAGGTCGCGTCCGAAGATGAAGATACAGTACGGCAGACACAGCAGGAGGAACACGTGACCGGGGTGGGCTCCCGGGTCGCAGCACAGCAGCTCCAAGGCAGCGGAGCGCTCGACGGGACACCACTGCAACCGGCAATATGCAGCCAGGGTCCACGACCACCTTCGTCGCCAGCTGTAGTGTCGTGACACTGGAACAGACGACACTGACACGAGGTATGAAACACTGTGGGAGCTTTAATTTATATACGTCTGCCTTCTTCCTTTCCCTGCTCCTTACTGCCCGTCCTGGCTCCTCCTGTTCCGCCTCCCTGCTCTCCTCCCACTTTTACCCTTACTGTGCCGGTCCTAGTGCCCTGCACATTCTGCAACATTACACGAGGGTTGGTACCCTTAACTCGGGACTCCTTCCGCTCTCTGCCTGGCTCGCCCCTCAATGCGGGGGTGGCCGTGCGGGCCCGCCGTCGCTCCTGGGTGATAATCAGTACTGTTAAACCTGTGAATTTGTTGTAACTTGTCTCATGCGAAACCAGTAATGACTTTGTAACTTTTAAAATATCACTGCTATTGAGCATGTACAATAAGTATATTTGTGTTGACCTGATAATTTTAGATTTCAGTATCTGCCTCTGCCTCCAGGCGAACTTTGCGCGGCATAGAGAGGATGCGGCGTTGTAGCCTCAGCTAGTCCCATCACGGCTCCGCAACCTCGGAACATCAGATGGGTTAGCAGTGCTTTAAATGGGCCTGTATTCACCGGTACTAAGTACCGGCACTTCTACATTTTCTGCCCTTGAGTACCGGAACTTCTCTGTGTCCAAAGTGAGTACCGGTACTCATGGGGTAGCATGACAAGCTCAGTAAAATTTGGCATTTACAAAAAGAAGCGCGACAGACCTGACTAGTCAGTCCGTTTTCGTGAAGCACTCTGATAATCGAGTGCTAATCTGCCCTCAGTTTGCTAACTGCGGGGCGGGCCGTATGCGTTTATTTAGAGCTGGCAGGAAGATTGGGAGGGGCCCGAGTCACAATGTGATATTTGACACTCAGGCTCTGTGGCGTCAATAGCACTGTAGGTGTGCGAGCAGGGCCTTCTAGGCATATTGTCACTGTGGGAAATCTAAGAAAGGATTCCTGCTGGCATAGCAGAGTAGGGCTGCACTTGTTTGAAGTCAGATTGAGGAGGAGTAGGAAGGTGCTGATAGTGAAACTGTAGTACAGCCGATGGGAATCAAGGTTACTAATGTGGGCAGCAGCCACGGATGGATTGGCAAAGCGCATGGGCCCTGCCTGAGTGTCACCTGTGGGCTGGTTTAATGGAGGACAACCACCCACAATATCCTACTGGCCACCCAGCCCCCACTATGGCCACCTGACTAGGCACTTCCCCGCCACATGGAAAAAATCACTGGTCAGACCGATACTAAAAAAGCCAGCCTTAGACCTTACTGAGGTCAGCAGTTACCGGCCTATTTCATGTTTGCCATTTCCTTCCAAAATTCTGGAAAAAGCCCTCAATCAATCAATCAATCAATCAATCATGTCACTTATAAAGCGCACTACATACCCGCGAGGGTCTCAAGGCGCTGGGGGAAGAGGGGGGTGGTGCTGCTACTGATCGGAGAGCCAGGTCTTGAGGAGTCTTCTGAAGGCCAGTAGGTCTTGGGTCTGTCGGAGGTTGGTGGGGAGGGTGTTCCAGGTCTTGGCGGCGAGGTGGGAGAAGGATCTGCCGCCGGCGGTCGTTTTCCGGATGCGGGGGACTGTGGCGAGGGCGAGGCTGGTCGAGCGGAGCTGGTGGGTGGGGGTGTAGAAGCTGAGTCGTCTGTTGAGGTAGGCTGGTCCGGAGTTGTGGAGTGCTTTGTGTGCGTGGGTGAGGAGCTTGAAGGTTATCCTCTTGTTGACAGGGAGCCAGTGCAGGTCTCTCAGGTGGGGTGTGATGTGGCTGCGTCGGGGGATGTCGAGGATAAGACGTGCAGAGGCATTCTGGATGCGTTGCAGCCGTCTCAGGAGCTTAGCCGTCGTTCCTGCGTAGAGGGCGTTTCCGTAGTCCAGCCTGCTGGTGACGAGGGCCTGGGTGACTGTTTTTCTTGTTTCGGTGGGGATCCACTTGAAGATCCTGCGGAGCATTCGGAGGATGTTGAAGCAGGATGAGGAAACGGCGTTGACCTGCTTAGTCATGGAGAGGGTGGGGTCGAGGATGACCCCTAGGTTGCGTACGTGGTCGGTGGGTGGCGGGGCTGTTCCCAGTGATGTTGGCCACCAGGGAAATGTTATCCTTCATAGAGACCAATGATAAACTTGACTCGGCGCAACACGGTTTCCGTCCACGTCATAGCACAGAATCAGCATTGATTGCTGCTACTGAGGATATACGTATTCAACTTGACGGAGGGGGGAAGGCCATACTGATCTTACTCGACTTATCGGCCGCATTTGATACGGTTGATCATCATATTCTCATTCAGCGCCTGGCGGATATAGGAATCGTCAACAAAGCGTCTGATACTCTCCGGACATATCTAACTGGTAGAGAGCAATCCATCACGATGGAAGAACATAAATCGTATCCCTACACATTGCCGTGTGGAGTTCCCCAGGGATCTTCACTCTCCCCCACCTTGTTTAACGTTTACGTAACCCCACTAGCCAGACTCATACGGTCCCATGGTTTTAAAGTGGTATACTACGCTGACGACACACAAATAGTTGTCTCTCTAACATCCAAACCTGAAGAAGTGGCAATTAATTTTAGCAATTGCATGAGACACGTCATTTCTTGGATGTTGGACAACTGTTTAAAACTAAACACTGGGAAAACTGAAGTGGTCACGTTTGGAAGAGATACTTCCATCTGGAACTCTACCTGGTGGCCGGAAGTAGCAGGACCTTGCCCTCAGCCCGTTAAACAAGTAAAAAACCTCAGGATTAAGATAGATGACCAGCTCTCTCTATCTAACCGGCTAACAATGTTACCTCCTCCTGCTTTTTTACTTTAAAAGTCCTCAGAAAGATTCTACCTTTTATCCCTATGGCCCTCAAAAAGACGGTTATCGCGGCCTTGATACTGTCTAAAATTGATTATTGTAACGCTCTTTATTTGGGAGCAAAGAAGAGCGTGATACGCAAATTACAGACGCTACAAAATGCAGCGGCGCGTCTACTTCTTAAAATTCCAAAGTTTAGCCCAGTAAGCCACGCCATTCGGGACTTGCACTGGCTACCAGTCCAGGCAAGAATCCATTTCAAATCTATGTGCATTCTGCATAAGACCCTGCACGGGGCTGGCTCAGCTTACCTTAACTCACATATCAAGCGCCACATACCTCAACGAGAGCTCAGATCGGCAACCGCCTCCTTATTCGTGGTTCCAAGGATAAAAACAGTAAAATGGGGTGGCAGAAGTTTTCTACATCTGGCCCCAAAACTGTGGAATACGATGCCCATTGATCTAAGGAAACAAACCAACCTGTTAATGTTCAGAAAGGCATTGAAAACATGGTTGTTCGCTCACAAAGTCTAGTCAACGAGCCCAACTCCTTCACAGTAACTGGACAGCTAGCGCTAAGACGCCACGGTAAGCACGGTAAACACGCGCTTTATAAAAAACCCACATTTCATTTCACTAGGCCACAATGGAATGTGAAGGCGGGTCGCAGCACAAAACGCTGTGCTTAGAGGGGGGAGCCGAGACGAGTGAGAGGCCAGTTTTGTGGCTGTAGTTTTGGGCCGTCTTCACCTTAGCCCAGACCCAACAAGCAGTGCTATTCCACATTCCTTCCTGCCATTCCGTCACACTGTGCCTTAATAGATGTGGTCGGGCGGGGCAGGTGTTCCTCTGGTCATTAGGCCATTCACAACTCGGCCCCTGCGGGACGGGGCTCAGTAGGTGGAACAGCTAAACACAAAAGCAGTGTCTTTGCAGTACTCCTCTGCCAAGCACTCCTCGCACTGAGGCCATGACATGCGGGGGAGAAGAGAGTGTGAGGAGGCTGAGAAGCCACACAGGGAGGCCAGGCGTTGTGGCCCGAGGGCCACTCGGCAGCCTAAAGGTTGTGTTTTTCCCGTGCTCCCTCCCAGGCAGGAGCTTCACATTGATGCCCTGGTAGGCGGGGAGTGCAGGTACTATTCAGAGGCCTTTCTGAGAGGCCAGGTTTGGCTCTACCTTTTGGGCTGTTCCCACGTCAGCCCTAAGGGGCTAGCCCAGTGCAGAAGCAATTTGTTTCAGCTGACCTCTGCCAGGCCATCGCATTCAGGCCATGGTCGGTGTGGGAGTGTGCAAAGGCTCAAAGGCCTCGCTGGGAGGCCAGGTGAGGTGTTGGCGCCATTGAGACATTTTAAGCTCGACCCCAATTTCAATAATTAGGTTACCTGCACATGTTCCGTTTTTCAAACGCCAACAAAAGTACTTGCCGAAAAGATCTGTGCTTTTTCTGATAAGTGTTTTGACTCATCATAAGTTAGCACAGAGGGTTCATGTGCTTGCTGCAAAACACAACATGCTGATCCCAGATTTGTATGTTATGTACAGAGGCATGTGGGTCACTAGTTTTGCACACCAATTAAATCTCAATCAAATTAAATGTGTGCCCCTGGCCGGGTCCCTTAGCACTCCCCGTAGCCCCGCACCCAGAGCCCCCCCCCTCCGCCCAAGCCCCACCCCCTAATCCACATCTTAATATGGTGAGTACCTGCACTTATTTCTTTCCATTTAAAGCACTGTGGGTTGGTTAGCCTGGCATAACACAACCGCTGCGCATGAATGCGCTTGTAATTCTGAGTAAGGGCTGCACCGCACGTCCTTCAGTCTACGTGGGGCTGGTGAACCCTGTGCACTCTGGGGGGCTGCTAAGCTGTAAGCAGCATTTTATTTTATTTAATTGGGAGGGGCCTGCCTGTATTGCTGAGGGAGCCATGGGCCCGGCACGGGGGGGGGGGGTGCCAAACCGGGCAGTGCCTTGAGGGGGCCGCGCGCTTGGGGCCTGTTCTGGTAAAGTTGTATTATGTAAAAGGATTCTGGTTTACTAGCTGGTCATGGAATACAGTACTTACCATATTGTGAGGCCTAAAAGAGGTAGGGTGCTTCGGTTTCATAATCGCCATTTAGCATAATGATATTAAATCACATCAGATGACCTTTAGTGACTTCACAGGAAACGTCGTCACATGCCTCTAGGAAAGATAAGTGGCGTGGTATTAATGAGTGCCCTTTAAACACAGAGATAACCCTCAACCTGGACCAGATTCTCTCACAAGAGACGCAGCGCTTGCAAGAAGTATGTAAAGATACTGCTCAACTCTTAGAGGATTGCGGGTAATGCTCATCCTGCAGAGTGACCTTTGACCTCTGATGTTCTACCAGTAGCTTCTTCGAAGCAGAAGTTTAAGAGTTTGAGTCTTCTCATTGCCGGCCATTTGCCCTGCGGGAGGAGGGCCCTTGAAGCACGGCACTGTGTGTTGGAATGGTCGCCACATTTCACTGGTCATCTCCTTGCCCTTTTCCCGGCAGCTTGTGGTGGCCCAGAGGGAGACTGGCCTCCCAGGTATTGATAGTAGGTGGCTGCACAGCCACTCACTGCAACCCATTGCCCACCTCGCTGTTCCCCCGCTGTCGTGTGGGTGGTGCCCTGAGCTGGGAGGCAGCATCAGGCGAAGGGTACTGATCCGGAGCTGCTATTATACATTTTAAAGTGTGTTTTATGGTGTGGCTTGACAGCGCAGCCATCGCAGACAATTAGGGGTCGATTCCGATTCCGGTCGGAAAACGTACCGACCGACTCGGAGCCGGTAAAAATTCCGACCGACACGTACCTGTGGTGCCCGACACGCCAAGTACGATGCAAAGAGTGTAGAATCCGAACGACACGTACGGAAGCCAAGCCGACCGACCGAGCCGGCCGGAAAACAGCAATCCGGCCGGAAAAACACGCGAGGAGAACCGACCGACACGCACCCGGTACAAATCCGACCGAAACGGACCCGCGAACTCCAAAACGCCAAGTACGATGCAAGGCGCGAAAACAACGACCGAGGCGGACGGAGGACAAGCCGTACGACCGACACGCATACAAAACCCAGCCCAAGCAACACAAAACACCGCGACCGACGCGTACGCAGCACAGGAAACTGCACAAACACAGCGTGAACGAAACGGAGAACACCGTACGAGACAAATGCAGGGTCCGACTCGGACACAAAAACATCTCCAACATGCACAGACATTACAAAGGAAAAATCACACAAAAAAAAGGCCAAACAAGCAATTACAAAGCCAATAAATACTGGGGGGGGTGGGGACAAAGAACAAGGACACACCCACAACTCCACCCATATAAAGGACACAAATCACAACCATGATCCTTTGCAAATGCCATTCCACTGCCAGCACTCAAGAGACTGCAACCACACACCCACAGCTCATCCCTCACACAAGCCACACACCATCAGCACACCAACAATTACCTACCTCACATACACCCAGCAAAACACACACACACACACCCTCACCTGCACACCAACACACACATCACTCACCATCACCACCCATCACCATGCCCCCCAAGAAGAATCAGAAGTTCCTAGATTGTGAATTGGAAGTCATGGTAGACGAGATCCTCAGGGTAGAGCCACAGCTCTTTGGCACACTGTTCCAACAGACTCCCATCGCACAGAAAACCAAGATGTGGGAGAGGATCATCAACAGGGTGAATGCACAATCACCATGTCTGCGCACAAGGAGCGACATCCAGAACAGGTGGTATGACGTGCGTAGGAGGGTCAAGAAGCTGCTGGAGAAGGACCATCAGCTCAGCAAGCACACTGGCAGCGGCCCTCCTGCCAAGCCAGTATACCTCAGGCCCTGGGAGGAGAAGGTGCGGGCCATCCTTCCGCCAGTGAGCGTCTATGGACTAGAGGACATCCCAGAGCCTGGTGAGTACACAACAAATGTACACAATACTCTGCCACAAAACACACACACATCACTGTCAAGGGGAGAGTCAAACCATGCACTCATACCAATTACACAGCAACCAGAACAGAAGCATCCCAAAATGCGTATGTCAGTCAGATAAACACAATACATGCCATTAAAAAAAGTTACATCCAACCGTGCCATCATATGTACAAACACAACTACAAATACAGCTAGGCAGTGGCACAAATAGAACTAACAAACACATCCAGACATGTAGCCACCACAACAACACCAACACACAGTGAAGTCCACTCAAAGGAAGGAATTCCGTGTATGCTGGCCAAGTCAGTGTAGCCCATAGCATCATGGGAGTTGCAGTCACACAGATTGGCCCCCACACAACTAGCCCATCAACACCACCCTGAACCATGCTCACATCACAGGGAGTGGAGAAGGACTCACAAGATGGCTGACACTGGACACTGCTGTGGGGAGCACAAGGCCCTGCTGGCTACTGTGCAACAACAAACAGCAGCACACCACTGACTGACATCCTGAGAGACAACTTCCACTCCCTGCAATGCAAGCACCTTCCATGGTGGGATAACTGGCTGGCTGGGTGGGAAGGAGGACTAGCAACACTGACCATAGTCACAAGCACCTCCCCTCACACACCCCCTCAACACAAACTCCACACAACCCACCTGGTACAATGCAACGCCTCCCATCCCAACTCAAGATCCCACAAAGAACCACCACCCTGGGTTATGTTGTGTCAAGCACAGGGACAGTCTTGGGACTTTTAGCCAAACAACTGCCAGGACAACACTCCCAGCCATCTTGTCAGCACAGACACCCAACCCCACAGGGAAGCAGAGTCAAAAGGAAGGAAGCATGGGCATGCTGGGAAGGGGGTGGAGCCAATAGCATGATGGGAGAAGTAGGCACAGATATTGCTCAGCCTCACAACTGGCCCATCAACACCACCCTGAACCATGCTCACATCACAGGGAGTGGAGAAGGACTCACAAGATGGCTGACACTGGACACTGCTGTGGGGAGCACAAGGCCCTGCTGGCTACTGTGCAACAACAAACAGCAGCACACCACTGACTGACATCCTGAGAGACAACTTCCACTCCCTGCAATGCAAGCACCTTCCATGGTGGGATAACTGGCTGGCTGGGTGGGAAGGAGGACTAGCAACACTGACCATAGTCACAAGCACCTCCCCTCACACACCCCCTCAACACAAACTCCACACAACCCACCTGGTACAATGCAACGCCTCCCATCCCAACTCAAGATCCCACAAAGAACCACCACCCTGGGTTATGTTGTGTCAAGCACAGGGACAGTCTTGGGACTTTTAGCCAAACAACTGCCAGGACAACACTCCCAGCCATCTTGTCAGCACAGACACCCAACCCCACAGGGAAGCAGAGTCAAAAGGAAGGAAGCATGGGCATGCTGGGAAGGGGGTGGAGCCAATAGCATGATGGGAGAAGTAGGCACAGATATTGCTCAGCCTCACAACTGGCCCATCAACACCACCCTGAACCATGCTCACATCACAGGGAGTGGAGAAGGACTCACAAGATGGCTGACACTGGACACTGCTGTGGGGAGCACAAGGCCCTGCTGGCTACTGTGCACAAACAAACAGCAGCACACCACTGACTGACATCCTGAGAGACAACTTCCACTCCCTGCAATGCAAGCACCTTCCATGGTGGGATAACTGGCTGGCTGGGTGGGAAGGAGGACTAGCAACACTGACCATAGTCACAAGCACCTCCCCTCACACACCCCCTCAACACAAACTCCACACAACCCACCTGGTACAATGCAACGCCTCCCATCCCAACTCAAGATCCCACAAAGAACCACCACCCTGGGTTATGTTGTGTCAAGCACAGGGACAGTCTTGGGACTTTTAGCCAAACAACTGCCAGGACAACACTCCCAGCCATCTTGTCAGCACAGACACCCAACCCCACAGGGAAGCAGAGTCAAAAGGAAGGAAGCATGGGCATGCTGGGAAGGGGGGTGGAGCCAATAGCATGATGGGAGAAGTAGGCACAGATATTGCTAAGCCTCACAACTGGCCCATCAACACCACCCTGAACCATGCTCACATCACAGGGAGTGGAGAAGGACTCACAAGATGGCTGACACTGGACACTGCTGTGGGGAGCACAAGGCCCTGCTGGCTACTGTGCACAAACAAACAGCAGCACACCACTGACTGACATCCTGAGAGACAACTTCCACTCCCTGCAATGCAAGCACCTTCCATGGTGGGAAATCTGGCTGGGTGGGTGGGTGGGAAGGAGGGCTGGCTGTCAACCAAACACAACCAATGCAGACCATGTTCACACACCAATAAATACATCGAAATGCCCAAATAATGCAGGACAATGTGTCACACCAATCCCAACCCCTGACTGGGACGACTTAGGACAATGCAATGTACAGGCCCGCACCCAGAGGCACAGTCACAACTGTCAGGTGTGTCAACCATTGATGCCTGCATCAACATAACATACATTCTGTGTGTCTCCCAAAAACAGGTGATGATGGGGACACAGCAGCAGATGCTGAGGAGTCCCAGTCTCAGGCTCAAGAGGATGTGGAGCTCACTGGTGTCGCACAGCCTCTACCCTCCTCGGACGAAGAACAACCTGGCACATCTGGTGCAAGTCATCATGCAGCACCAGCAGGACCACCTGCTGCAGCACCAGCAGGACCACCAGCTGCAGCACCAGCTGCACCCCCTGCACCCACCCCTACTGCGACTGTCAACACAAATACCATCCCTGCCGACATGGACAGAACAAGGAGCAACACCAGCACAGGGACCCTGGACCAACCTGGGGCCATGGACACCACCACCACCACCAACCTCCAAGGTCGACCAGGGTCATCTGTGCGTGCCACTGCACATGTCAGCAGGGGTGGTGGGAGGGGTGGGAGACAGAGGTCGCTGCTTGCAGAGGTTGCTGGTCTGCATGATGACCCACAACTGGTACGCATAGCTGATGCGTACCAGTCCAGCACCGGAGACCTCAGCCAGGTAGTGGGGCTCCTCACAGACATGAAACAGCAGCAGGCTGCCCATCATGCCCGCTTGGACTCCCACATGTCCCACGTGGAGGCACACATGTCCCGCGTGGAGTCCAAGTGGGATGCACTGCATGAGATGACGGCGGTGCACAGGGACATTTTACTATGCCTCCGCCAGATGAACAGCAACCAGTCCACACCTCCCTGTGTGCCAACAACATCTGGTGCTGCCCAAACTGCAACTGCCACAGGGAGGGAGGATGACTCTGGCGGAGAGTCCCCTGCACCGCAGCAGCCTGTACGTGAGGGGCCCCCCCCAAGAAGAGGGGTCGTCCGAGGAGGGGAAAGTGAGAGGCCGATGGCCAAGCGCAACTCCCAGCAAGCCTGAACCTGTTCTGGATGTTCACCCTTGTGCTCAGACTGTTCACCCTGTTGACGGCAACACTACTCCCACACATTGCACGGGGAGTCCAAGTTGGACCAATGTCACAGACAACTGTAGCCCCGATACTGGGGATTCTGTCTACCAGGACTTTCAATTCACCTAGGAACTTTTGATTTCAAATTTATGTACAGCACTACCCATCCTATGCACTATTCACACAAATGTATCACAATAAACACACTAGTACACCATACTTGCCTCTGTTGTGATTCCAACGTGGATGGGGATGATGAACTGCAAAATTACACTGTGTATGCGAACTGCAACACCAAGTACAACACAGGCATGTGAGTAAAGGCAACGTGACACATATGAGGGAGACACACCACCAGGGCTACACAACACATACACACCTAGGCCATCTGACTCATTGCCTACACTGATGTTGCCAGGGAAGACGGTGCAAAGCACAGACACCACACCCATTCCCAGTTGTAGTCAAGTAGCCCACAGGTGCAGTAAGCAAATGCCAGTCAAATGTGTGACCACAGACAACGCACATCACAAAGTGAAGCACAGGTTTATTACACAGTTGCAACATGTCGTAACCACTACAGATGCAAGGTAATCCCACCTGGCAGCGGGCACACAGTCAACAACTGTAGAAGGAAGGAAGTCCATGGGTGTGGCGCACATCACCTGTAGGGACACAGCAGCTACCATCCTGGAAGTGCAATCACGTCGTCGGTGGACACAGTTGACCAAACGAATCTGAAAGTACCCTGTGAAGGACAGAAATGACACACAGTCAAAAGCAATGGAGTACAGGACAGAACAGCAAAACTCATGCACAATACATGTTACAAGATACACACCCAGAACCAAGTTAGCATGTCAACACTGTTGGGGAGTACAGCCCACCTGTAAGCATACATCGCAACACACATCCAGTCAAGTAGCCCATGGACACACTCCAACAGCACCAGAGCACCACCCACACATCATGCCAACTCACATCATTGACACGACACCTCAGGATACTCACATTCAGCTAAAGAAGTTGGTGATGAGCTGTGTGCGGACATCACCATCACCATCATCATCATCATCGTCACTGGTATCGTGGTCCAGGCCAGGATCCTCCACAGGTGGCGGATGTTGGTCATCGTCATCCTGGATGAGAGGCAACCTCTTCCGCACTGCCATGTTGTGGAGCATGCAGCAGACGATGATAATCTTGCACACTTTAGCAGGGGCATATGGGAGGGACCCTCCGGTCTTGTCCAGGCAGCGGAAGCGGCTCTTCAGGAGTCCAAATGTCCGCTCTATAACTCTCCTGGTCCGACCATGTGCCTCGTTGTAGCGCATCTGGGCTGGTGTCACAGGGTTCCTGAGGGGTGTCAGCAACCATGGCATGTTGGGGTATCCCGAGTCACCTACGGACAGACAAGTGCACATTAGCTAACTTGGAAAAGTGGGCGGAATACTACAGATCAGATCACACACAATGGCACAAAGTCAGTACACACCGACAAGCCAGGCACGCTGGTTCTGCATCTGTGCCATCATCCTGGGGATGCGACTACTCCTCATCACATAGGCATCGTGTGCTGAACCAGGGAAACGGGCACACACATGTGTGATAGTCATGTCTGCAAGACACACCACCAGTGCATTGACCGAGTGGTAGTGCTTGCGGTTCCTGTAGGCCTGCTCCTGGGCCTGTGGTGGTACCAAAGCCACATGTGTCCCATCAATGGAGCCAATGACATGCGGCATCCTACCCAGGGCATAAAAGTCACTCTTCACGTCAGTGAGTCGTTGCAGTCTTGGGAAATAGATGTACCGGTTCAGGAATAGTAACATCGCCTCCAAAACATCGCGTAGCACACGGCTGAACATAGTCTGTGACATACCACCAGTAGATGCCACTGTGTGTTGGAAGGTGCCGGTGGCAAAGAAGTGTAGGGTTGCCATCACCTTCACCTTGGGGGTCAGCGCTGTAGGATACGGCCGGCCAGGCTGTAAATGTGGGGACAACTGCACTGCCAAATCCTCAATCAGCTGCCTGGTGAAGCGGTACCGTCGGATGCTGTCCCGTTCCACCATCGTTGCCAGGTCTGGGAATGGTCGATGGACAGCAGGAGCCCTGCAGTGCAGAGGAGAAGTAAGCAAGATTGTCAGTCACCCCACATATGTGGCATTGAACACACCCAATAACCCAACATACGTCATTATGAGGCACAACTACATGAAGTGTGCAGTTCCGTAAGGACATGTATGGTACATACATGGCCAACATCTGTCAACACGGTCCACCAAGTGGCATCAATTACTCCCAGGTTGGCCCTTTGGATATCATGAGGCCGTGTCACAGTTCCCATCTCCTGCTGCCGTGTCAAAATCACCCCCCACAGTGACATGTGAGGACAGATGTGCCCCAGGCACCACAGCTCAACTACAGGTACATTCCCAGGGTGCATGTATTGCCACATGGACACTGGCATTACATGGAGTATCATGTATACACCACAGCAAAACAACCATGACCCCCACAGGTAGTGGTCCCACTTGCCACGGCACAACAGACATGGACGTCTGTGACACACACACGCACAACATCAAAGTCCATGCACACACAACGTGGATGTGGAGACTGTCTCCCATTGTGCACATGAAATCAGAGACATTGTCAACACTACATGCACACAGACTGTGGAGGGCCATCACTATTGTGCCTCTGGGACACCCTAGGTTCAAACATACCGTCCCACATGGGACTCACGGGGTATGTGACATGACATACACATACACCACCGTGAAATGTGACCATGGCACATGCACAGATATGAACAGTTGCACATCACAGTGGTCATGTACACGTAACACCCAGGATCCTGTCCCCATGAACACGTGCACAGCCTGGGGGTGGCTGCCCCCAGGTGACACCCACAGGACAACATGTACACCAACATACACACAATAGGAAATGCAGCCTTACATGCCTCATGACACAGTTTGGACAGGCTGTGGTGTTGTAGGTGTGCCCCTCACTCCCTGGGAGCAATCTGTGGCTGGCATATGTTCATCTGAGACAGGTATGGTAGACATATGCCAGTCACTTTGAAAAGGGATGCGTTGGACAGCAATGGACCGATCGGTGCCCCCGGCCGGCCCATTGCATTCAATGTGTGCGGGTACGCCTTGTACCCCTGCACGCCTTGTACCGCAATGGACCGATCGGTGCCCCCGGCCGGCCCATTGCATTCAATGTGTGCGGGTACGCCTTGTACCCCTGCACGCCTTGTACCGCAATGGACCGATCGGTGCACCCGGCCGGCCCATTGCATTCAATGTGTGCGGGTACGCCTTGTACCCCTGCACGCCTTGTACCGCAATGGACCGATCGGTGCCCCCGGCCGGCCCATTGCATTCAATGTGTGCGGGTACGCCTTGTACCCCTGCACGCCTTGTACCGCAATGGACCGATCGGTGCCCCCGGCCGGCCCATTGCATTCAATGTGTGCGGGTACACCTTGTACCCCTGCACGCCTTGTACCGCAATGGACCGATCGGTGCCCCCGGCCGGCCCATTGCATTCAATGTGTGCGGGTACGCCTTGTACCCCTGCACGCCTTGTACCGCAATGGACCGATCGGTGCACCCGGCCGGCCCATTGCATTCAATGTGTGCGGGTACGCCTTGTACCCCTGCACGCCTTGCACCCCTGCACGCCTTGCACCCCTGCACGCCTTGTACCGCAATGGACCGATCGGTGCCCCCGGCCGGCCCATTGCATTCAATGTGTGCGGGTACGCCTTGTACCCCTGCACGCCTTGTACCGCAATGGACCGATCGATGCACCCGGCCGGCCCATTGCATTCAATGTGTGCGGGTACGCCTTGTACCCCTGCACGCCTTGTACCGCAATGGACCGATCGGTGCGCACCCATTGACAATGGCCTTGCCTGGCAACGGACGCGTTATTCGAAATTCAAACCAGTCTGTTGCTGGAAATTCAGTTGGTCACCCACAACAATGTTGCAAACTCATGTATGTTATGTATTTGGAGATTTGAAGGATGCTGTGGGCGTGTATTGGTGCTGCTATTTCATGGGTTGGCCAGATTCAGAAGATGCAGACGACTTGGACCTATCACTTTGGACACAAGGGACAGTATCTGCCTCTCCAGCACATAAATATTGCTGGCTGTTCCCCTGAGAGCTCACTTGCCTGCACTACCTGCTCCAGGACGACATCTGCCACTGCACTGCTGCTGTCTCTGCCCCTCTGGACCCTGCAATGGCACGTACTGTGGAGAGAGCCCCAGCCTTCAGCCTTGAAGAGAACCAGGCCCTGCTGGACAGCCTACTTCCACAGTACAGCAAGCTGTATGGGACACCAGGGGAGCAGGTGAGTGTTATGTGCTCTGCCTTTCTGAATGTGCATATTGTCTAACTGGCAAGGCTGAAAGTCTGCACGCCACTGGCTAGCAGGCTCTCTGAGTAGTAGTCACCCCCCATAGTGTGTAGTGACATGCACTGTACAGGTATGGTGCAGTGACAGTGCTTCTGAACAGGGTTTTACTCCCCATGCAATGATACCATGTAGTGACTTCTGGAAAACTGTCCATGGGCAGCCGTGCACTGCCTGTGTACACCATGTGCCCCTGTGATTGCGACATGTATATACAATTGTGTCATGCACGGATATGTTGCATGTGTAGTAATGGCCTTATCACTTTGTCATCCTGACAGGCTACTGCCCATCGGAAGCAGGAGATCTGGAAGGACATCGTCCGGGCTGTCCGGTCCGTGGGGGTCTACAAGCGCCGGATCCGCAACTGCCAAAAGAGGTGGCAGGACCTTCGGGGCTGGACCCGGAGGATTGCACGGGTCCAGCTGAAGCTGTCGCCTCCTCGCAGGAGGGGCGGAACACGGACCCTGACCCCCCACATGCTCCAGATCCTGGCGGTGGTCTTTCCAGACCTGGATGGGCAGCTGAAGGCCAGAGAGCAGCAAGGAGGGGGTGAGTCAAAGACTGCACTGTGAACTCTGTCTAACATGCTATGTGCCCTCCTCTGGCCTGGTTAAACTGCCACAGTACAGCAGTCATGTTGTCCAGGAGCCATGTCCCTCTATTGTGCACTGCCCACTCCTCATCTGATACACAGGTGTGGCCCTTACATGCAGGGAATTCTGTCACTTAGGACTGTGTCCTTGCAGTTTGCTTGACTCAAGGTGGGAGACAGCATCTGTTTCCCTGACTCTGTGGTGGGCATCATGGGTGGGTCCATTGCTTACACAATGCCTGTATTCTGACATGTATTCAGCGTGTTACTGTGATATGTGGTCCAATTGCTGAGCTGATCCACCACATGTGCCTGGGGTATCTGGCACACACCCATGCTGCGGGTGGGAACAATGTTTGGGCCCCAGGAGTATGTATATAACGTGTGTCACACATACTTAGCCAGCTGCCTACTGTCCAGGGCTCATCCCTCATTCATGTGGGGCAGGACAGTCATGCCTACTCCAGGCCATACAATACACTCTGTACTCCCACTCCCGTGTATCAGCTGACACATTGTGCGCAGTGATTTGACCCCTCAGGTGTCTGCCTCTGTGTCAGTGTGCTGTGGATTAGTCGCCAGGACTGCTGGGGAGTTTCTTGGTGGGGCTCAGCATGCCACTGGAGATGTGACCATATGAGACGATACTTGTGTGTCACATAGGTGTCTGATCAGCTGCCCATGCAGACTGGGGCATGTGAATGTGAAGTACAGGCAGCTGTTCCCCATTCACAGCAGAGTGTGAGGGGCTCAAGTTCAGAGGGTAGTGTCACAGGTCTCCCATATGTCCAATAGGTATGACCTGGACAGATGAGGGTTAAGAGGATGTGTTGTGGGGGGGATGTACATGTGCACTTGTGCAGCTCCAGGACTTGCATTCCCCATGACCTACTATTGTGACACAGTGCAGAGTGTTGTTGTCTGGCTGCCAAGTCATACATCACTGAGACAGTGATGTATGACTTAGCAGTCATGCCTCCGCCATGGCATGTGTCTACTCATTGGTGAGCCTGCAGGGGAGTGAAATGTGCTACATGCACACCATTGTGGCCATGGCTATCAGGACATGGGTGCCTCATGGTGTCTGTCGCTGGTATGCATCACATGCATTTTCTATTTGACTCTGGGCATCCCTTACATCTGGAAACCTGTACTGACTCAGTGGCAAGAGCTGTGATGTGTGCATGTCCACATGCTACACCGTGTCCTCTGCACTGTCCAACTGCTGTGTAGTTGGTGCATGTGTCCACACTGGGTTGTTGCAATCCAACAGACACCAGACATATGGGTGCAAGGCCAAGTGGGATGTGAGTGCCATGGCTGGCATCAGACTGACAATTGGCTGCTCCTGTTCAGTTAGGGCACTTTTAGCAATGTACAACTAATGATGCCAGGGCTTGCTCTGTAATGTGCTGTGCTCACAGTGGTGTGTGCGTTTGGTGCAGGTGACTGATGTCTGTCTGTATCCCCATTGTTTGCAGATACATCCACAGCCACGGAAGGGGACAGCTCCACGGACCAGGAGGAGCCGGAGAGCCAGACTGGGTCAGCAGCCGAGGAGTGGTCGGAGGGACCCAGTGGCACGGAGGGCGAGGGGAGCCACACCGAGGAGTCCTCAGCAGCATCCACCTCAGCTGAGGACCTGAGCAACTCGGAGGATGACTCCCTTCTGGAGGCGGGTGTCAGCAGCCACCACACCCCAGCTAGTGTTGCTGTCCCCGCCACCACCAGCACCACCACCGCCCTCCCATCGGCTCCCATTCCCCAGGTCCGTGGAGGCTCCCATGTCCGGGAGCGTGTCTCCTTTGGGCCAGGCACCGAAGCCCCTGCCCCTGTGTCCCCTGCTGCCCTGAGTGAGGAGTCTGTGTACCTCCTTCGCCAGCTCCATGTAGGGCAGACAGCCATGCTGAGTGTCCTCCATGCGCACACCGCGCTGTTGACTCAGCTGGTGTCGTTCATGGAGGGCATCTCATCGGGCATGTCTGACCTACAGAGGGGCAATAGGAACATGGACTCCTCCCTGACGGCAGCAGTGTCCCTCCTCAAACAGTCCCTCACCCCTCCTGCCTCTGCTCCATCCACACTCCCCAGCACCTTACCCGTCCCAAGCACACACACACCGGCACAGGCACACACCAGCACACACACATCCAGCACACAGACACACAGGCCACAAACAAAACGCACACGCACGCACATTCAGGGGACTGAAGCCAGACTCACAGGGGATGGGGCCCTGGAACACACACACGCATCCACATGCACTGCGCAGTCCTCAGTTCCCTCTCCCTCCAAAGCACCCTCCCTTGCCTCACCTGCAACCCCAAAGTCACAGCGGCTCTTCCTCTGTGACCTCGGCCTCTTCCCCACCGATGAGGCTGCTCCAGCATCCCCGGGGAAGAGGAAGCCCACCCACACGGAGCAGAGTGCCCCTCGTCCCCGGACACCCTCCCCCAGGCGCAGACGGACTGAGGCCCCCACCCGCAAGTCCCCCCGGAGTCATAAGAGCAAGACCCCGCCACCGCCCTGCAGCTCAGGCACCAGGTCTCCTTCCTCCATCCCTCAGGCCCCCACTCCACAGGTGCCCCCACCACACCCTGCCCCAGTTTCCCCACCCACAGATATACCATCCCCAGGAGGATCCGGCCTTCTCCCCCTGGCACTTGCTCTCCCGGCACCACACCCCCCGCTGCGCTTGTCTGTGCCACTGATGTGGTGAGGGTGTCCTCCCCCTCTGTCTAGCCCACCTTGCCTGTTCCCCATTCTCCTCCCCTTGTGGTAGGCACTGCAGTGGAGTCCACTACCACCCTGTCTGACTTGGGCACTGCAGTGGCGGACCTGTCCACTCCATCTGCAGGGTCCACTGCAGTCGTGCCGGCACCCACAACATCTGAGTCATGCCCCCCAGTTGTGCCGGCACACACCATGTCAGACACCTCCACTGCAGTTGTCAGTGGCTCTCCAGCACCCACCACCCCTTCCCTGACTCCCCTGGTGAGCCCTGATCCTGTCCCTGCGGTGCCTGGCCTGCCCCCGGTTGCCCCTCCAAGTGGATTGTCCCTGGTTTTGTGCAGGCATGCGTAGGGTGACATCTGCCAGTGTCACCCTGTTTGAACTTTGACAATGGACTGGCCATTGGCCTTTGCTCTTTTTTTCTGGACTTCGTTTTGATTCCACAGATATGCTGAATAAAGCAACTTTCTTTTCTCTAGTGCTCATGCTTCAGATGTACATGTTGTTGGTGCTGCTAACCATGCCCTTGCTGCAGTGATGGTGATATCTGGTCTCATGTTAATGAAGTGTTACTGTGCAGGAACCCATGTGGACCAGGGGGAATGTGTCCTATCCTGTGGTGTATCCATGTCATCCATTGCAGCATCTGAGGGTGTCATGTGTTCAGTATTTGGCAATGGGGTTTCCTACTTAGATTAGCAATTTCATATCTGAGGCTTCCACCCCTGCACATCTGTTGTGCCTGCCATTGTTCGATTAGTCTACTTCCCTGGCCGTGTTGCCATCTCCACTGGACATGCATGTTTGGGCATCAATGGGGAAGGACTCATCCGTGTAGTCAGTGCAACATTGCTATACAAGTGTGTTGGATCTGTGCTGAAGATTCCGTTGGCACATCCATGACCAGGTTGATGTGACGGGAGCCCTCATTTGGTGCTAATTGTTTATTGTGTGACCAAGTGCTCAGCTGACATGATGGGGCCCTACTGAGGCAACATATGGCACAGCTTTCCACACACAGGAGTGGAGTCCCCTCATGGCAGTGTGTACACGTGTGACATTGCCTGCGCCCAAGGTGTGTGTTGTATGTGCATGTCTGTGTGTTCACTTCCATTTAGCTGCGCATGCTGTGATCCCTAGTGTTGTACCTGTTTGTGATGGTTGCTGAGTTGAGCTATGTTCCCCCAAAGCCTTCTCCCTGTGTTCTCTGTGATGTGGGTGCATGGCACATTACTGGTCGTCAGGGTGTCACCCATAGGTGTGTTTGCTGTCAGGGCTGAGTTTGTGTGCAGACGCAGATGGGTCACAGTCAGGTTTCCCCTTGGCACTTGTTGTTTGCCCCTGTCATGTGATTTTCAGTTCGTGTTATCTTTAAGTGATTGTGACACGTTGTGTGTGTGACTGCTGGCACTCCTCAGGGTCCGGGCTGCAATGTTGGTTGTTGTCTATGTGTGTTTTTTGTGGGTGACCTTGGCTTCTTCATTGGTGTGTGACTGTGGCTGGGATCCCATTGGTTGGTGTGGTGTCGCCGTCATGTCCATGTACAGCGTAGTGTGCAGTGTGTCAGACATTCAGGTGTCTTGTTGAGTGGCCATGTGTGATGTGTTTCTGCACCTTGGTTCCCACCCACCACCCTGGAATGGCCATGGGTGCATGTGCCATGTCACCAGTGCATGTGTACTTCACTGCTGCACATTGTTGGAGGTCGAGGGGTGTGGTGTTGAGTGTGTGCAGATGGGAGTTGTTGCCCAGCTATACCCCTGCCTCCATGTTGGCCTTGGCTTACTGGCCATGCTGATTGATTTGTGCTTGTGTAGGTGTGATGGTAGTTTGTTGCTCAGGACACATGACTGTGGTTCACAGTGTGAACCACATTCAGCTTTGTCATCAGAGTGGTATTTTTATGCAGCCAAGGGTCACCACATTGTGGGGGCCCTGGGGGTGGTGCTGTGGTGTGTCTGTGTCTTGCTGTGTCAGTTGCTGTTCATACATGCCTGTGTGACATGTGTGTTTTGTGCTCCCTCTCATCTGGCAATGCCTGCTTGCCCACATAGGGGATTTGGATCCATGAGTTACCTTTGTGTGGCACTGTATGCACATCTGTATGATTGGTATTCAGGTTTCCTCATGTGTTGTGTGGTTGCCTGGGGACACTGGCACCCCCCCCCCTCACCTGTTGTGTATGATGACAGTGTGGGTCTGCCTGTTTGTGTTTGTACATCTGCACCACTGCATTGGCATATCTTGGGTGTGCCATTGGCTGTATGTAGTTTGGTGTGTTTCCCCTACTGTCCCTGGGACTCCTAGGTCATCGGTCAGCGCAATGATCATGGTTTGTGTGTCCCATTGCTGCCATGGTATGGTATCTGTTCACCTCACATCTGCTTTCTCCACAGGGTATCTGCATTTGTGTGCCCATTGGTGCAAATATGTGGGTCTGCATTCTGATGGTCACTTCTGTCATTGTGTCATTGATGAATGTTGACGGTGTCAGCCCCCATGGGTGTTGTTTGTCTGCACATGGCCCAAGGTATGTCTCTTTTGCACTGCAGTATTTGGCTCACCCTATTTGTGTTGCAATGGGACACATACACTACTTTGCCACTGATGAGTTTTTTGTTCTGTGACCATGAATCATCCATGCAGTTTGGCAGTTGCAGCTCTTTCTTTGTCAACACTTACCTTTTGGTCACTGTGATGATGGGGGTTTAGACCCCATTGCCACAATGGTCAAAATGTGCTTCAGCTATGGACCCCACACTTACCTTTTGGTCACTGTGATGATGGGGGTTTAGACCCCATTGCCACAATGGTCAAGATGTGCTTCAGCTATGGACCCCACACTTACCTTTTGGTCACTGTGATGATGGGGGTTTAGACCCCATTGCCACAATGGTCAAGATGTGCTTCAGCTATGGACCCCACACTTACCTTTTGGTCACTGTGATGATGGGGGTTTAGACCCCATTGCCACAATGGTCAAAATGTGCTTCAGCTATGGACCCCACACTTACCTTTTGGTCACTGTGATGATGGGGGTTTAGACCCCATTGCCACAATGGTCAAAATGTGCTTCAGCTATGGACCCCACACTTACCTTTTGTTCACTGTGATGATGGGGGTTTAGACCCCATTGCCACAATGGTCAAAATGTGCTTCAGCTATGGACCCCACACTTACCTTTTGTTCACTGTGATGATGGGGGTTTAGACCCCATTGCCACAATGGTCAAAATGTGCTTCAGCTATGGACCCCACACTTACCTTTTGGTCACTGTGATGATGGGGGTTTAGACCCCATTGCCACAATGGTCAAAATGTGCTTCAGCTATGGACCCCACATTTACCTTTTGTTCACTGTGATGATGGGGGTTTAGACCCCATTGCCACAATGGTCAAAATGTGCTTCAGCTATGGACCCCACACTTACCTTTTGGTCACTGTGATGATGGGGGTTTAGACCCCATTGCCACAATGGTCAAAATGTGTTTCAGCTATGGACCCCACACTTACCTTTTGGTCACTGTGATGATGGGGGTTTAGACCCCATTGCCACAATGGTCAAAATGTGCTTCAGCTATGGACCCCACATTTACCTTTTGTTCACTGTGATGATGGGGGTTTAGACCCCATTGCCACAATGGTCAAAATGTGCTTCAGCTATGGACCCCACACTTACCTTTTGGTCACTGTGATGATGGGGGTTTAGACCCCATTGCCACAATGGTCAAAATGTGCTTCAGCTATGGACCCCACACTTACCTTTTGGTCACTGTGATGATGGGGGTTTAGACCCCATTGCCACAATGGTCAAAATGTGCTTCAGCTATGGACCCCACACTTACCTTTTGTTCACTGTGATGATGGGGGTTTAGACCCCATTGCCACAATGGTCAAAATGTGCTTCAGCTATGGACCCCACACTTACCTTTTGTTCACTGTGATGATGGGGGTTTAGACCCCATTGCCACAATGGTCAAAATGTGCTTCAGCTATGGACCCCACACTTACCTTTTGGTCACTGTGATGATGGGGGTTTAGACCCCATTGCCACAATGGTCAAAATGTGCTTCAGCTATGGACCCCACATTTACCTTTTGTTCACTGTGATGATGGGGGTTTAGACCCCATTGCCACAATGGTCATGGCCTGCTTGCATTGTGGGTGCCACACACATATATGTGTAGCACATGTGCTAGGGGTCACATTGTATGTTCAAAGTCATGTTCGGTGTTGTAGGCATTTGACACAGCCTACACACGCTTGTCATGGTGGTGGGGGGATGTATTTATCTTGCATTACCTAGGTTGTGGTGTGCTGGTTGTGTCATGCATTGTCCATCCTATGAGTGGGGGTGGTAGTAGTGGTAGGCATCCAGCCCCCCCTGGCTGAGGGTGGTAGTAGTGGTAGGCATCCAGCCCCCTGGCTGAGGGTGGTAGTAGTGGTAGGCATCCAGCCCCCCTGGCTAAGGGTGGTAGTAGTGGTAGGCATCCAGCCCCCTGGGTGAGGGTGGTAGTAGTGGTAGGCATCCAGCCCCCTGGCTGAGGGTGGTAGTAGTGGTAGGCATCCAGCCCCCTGGCTGAGGGTGGTAGTAGTGGTAGGCATCCAGCCCCCCTGGCTGAGGGTGGTAGTAGTGGTAGGCATCCAGCCCCCTGGCCGAGGGTGGTAGTAGTGGTAGGCATCCAGCCCCCCTGGCTAAGGGTGGTAGTAGTGGTAGGCATCCAGCCCCCTGGCTGAGGGTGTTGGTAGGCATCCAGCCCCCTGGCTAAGGGTGGTAGTAGTGGTAGGCATCCAGCCCCCCTGGCTGAGGGTGGTAGTAGTGGTAGGCATCCAGCCCCCCTGGCTAAGGGTGGTAGTAGTGGTAGGCATCCAGCCCCCTGGGTGAGGGTGGTAGTAGTGGTGGGCATGCAGCCCCCCTGGCTGAGGGTGGTAGTAGTGGTGGGCATGCAGCCCCCTGGCTGAGGGTGGTAGTAGTGGTAGGCATCCAGCCCCCTGGGTGAGGGTGGTAGTAGTGGTAGGCATCCAGCCCCCTGGCTGAGGGTGGTAGTAGTGGTAGGCATCCAGCCCCCTGGCTGAGGGTGGTAGTAGTGGTAGGCATCCAGCCCCCTGGCTAAGGGTGGTAGTAGTGGTAGGCATCCAGCCCCCTGGCTAAGGGTGGTAGTAGTGGTAGTCATCCAGCCCCCCCTGGGTGAGGGTGGTAGTAGTGGTGGGCATGCAGCCCCCCCTGGCTGAGGGTGGTAGTAGTGGTGGTCATGCAGCCCCCCCTGGCTGAGGGTGGTAGTAGTGGTAGGCATCCAGCACCCCCTGGCTAAGGGTGGTAGTAGTGGTAGGCATCCAGCCCCCCCTGGCTCAGGGTGGTAGTAGTGGTAGGCATGCAGCCCCCCCTGGCTAAGGGTGGTAGTAGTGGTAGGCATCCAGCCCCCCCTGGGTAGGGGTGGTGGTGCGCATTCAGGCCCCTGTGTGCATATGTGGCATTGGTGATGGGCATCCCGCCCCTATGGTGCTGTTGTTGCTGGTGTAAGTATGTTCTGCATCCCTGTGTGTGTGTGTGATGTGTCGTGTACGTGTTGTATGTGTTTTGTGGTTGGTGTCTGACTTACCTTCTGCGCCGTACGTGTCCGTGCCTGTTCAGGTAGTAAATGTAGAATATTGGTATGATCGGGACGAAGGGATTCATGGTTGGTTCGTGTCGTTCGTCCTTCTAGTTGCTTCGCGTCGTCCTCGTCGCTTCGCCTCGTCCTCTTCGCTGGCGTGTTCGCCTCGTAGCCGTGAGTTGTGTTGTGGCGCGAATGGGAGCTTATGTGCGCCTTTCCCGGATGCTTTGACGTGCCGGACGTAGCGACGTGTTCGGCGCGTACGGGAAGCGCATCGTACTTGTTCGGCCGGAAGGGGCTGCATTTTCCCTTCCTTGCGACTCGATTCTGCGTTTCCGGATTCGCCTCGGTCGGAGAACAGGACCTGGTTTGGGTGAGTACGACTGGGCCGGATTTTATGCTGTTTTGCGCATCGTACTTGGTCGTTGGGAATAATGTGCGGATCGGTCGGGAAACAGGCATTCACATGGCTTTTTTCCAGACCGAATGGTGTTGGGTGCGCCTCCGACCGAGATCGGAATCGGCCCCTAAGTGGGAATCACTCCAGAGGGGCTTTGGTTCCGCCCACATGTTGGGAGTCAGGATTACATGCATTGGTTGGGCAGAAATTGCGTGCTTCCACACGCACTCCAATTTAGGAAAGAGTTGGAAGCTCACCACTTTTATGAATACCACAACACAATGTATTAACCATCCCCAACCCAGTTTCCGCACCACTTACTAGTTGGCTTTATGGTTGTCTTTCAGCATGTACAGCACTCCACTGCTTCTCTCTTCGCTGTATAGAAATAACATATACATACATGTATACCAGGGCACGAGTCGGGGGACCACGCGGGTGGACAGCGTCCCCCCACAATCACAGCTGCTGGCCTATAATTCATGAAAGACAGCACGGAGAGTCACTTAAAAGTGGGACAATTTTCTGTATTTATCCACTTTTAAAAATAAATGCAGACAGAAAACACATTGTTTTCTGTCTGTATTTATCTGTAAAAAATCTGTGAAAACGGGGAGCCTTACACATCAGCATCCTGAAAACTTGGCATGCCATGTTTTAGTATGCCTCGCTTACAGCACTTAATGGCTTGACTAATGTAGTTGTACGCCAAACTTTATCCACATTTGGGCTCTTAATTCCTCCATACAGGGACCTTAAGTCACAGGCTTAAGTACCGAGCAGCTTCAATTGTTAAATCTTGCAATCCGTGCAAATGATAGATCTGCTGCACATGTGATGTCACTTCCGGCCGTGATGTCACATCCTGTTGTGATGCCACTTCCTGTGACACCACCTAACTTGGAGAGTCCCCCCACTTCTTTTTTTAGGACTTGTGCCCTGGTGCCACAGCCTCACCCCTCTCCCCCGGCGCCGTTATGCCTTCCGCCCACCTCTGCATAAAACAATAAGAAATATGGCCGACTGTGCAAACAACCCACCCAGAAGCGAAGCAGCAAAGGGGCGGAAACTCACGCAAGTTTAAAATTGGGCCGTCGGAGCGGGAGGGGTTACTTTAAATCTCGGCGCCGGGCTTTATAAGCAATCGTTCCTCATCGGCAGGCTAGGGGGGAAGGCGAGGAACTGGACGTTTAACTTTCTCATTCTAAGCGTCCTTCGCCCCCTCTGGGTGTTGCGAACCCCACTTCCTCTCAACCAGGAGCGGACGTCTCAGGGGGGGCCCATTGTAATTACAAATCATTAATAAAAATACATCTAGAAAAAGAGGGCCTTTAGACTGACCCTCTTCATCCATTGGCCTGATCAGCGATCATTCATATGTTGATTCTACCCAACACGACACACAGCGTGGGCAGTCAGCTCCCTTCAGATATTGACTCTGTTGCATCTTTCATATTCACCTAAAAGGAAACGGACTTCAGTGCCAGAACTCGTGGTCTAATGCTTTACTTCTTTCCATTTCTTAATCATTTTTTTGTCGTAAATGTGTGTTTGAACTATGTTTCCCTGTCATATGCATTCAGACTAACAAGGGTTTCTATGCCTGTTGTAAGTACACCTCTCTCCGAGGACGCATACACAATGTTCTATTAAAAGGACATGCAATGGTTCATTCTTTTTAATAATTTTGTTTTGCAAGGATAGCGCCACCATGTTTCGGCAGTGGTAGGTTTTCTTTTATTTTAGTGGCATAAGCTTGCAACAATAATAAAAATAAAAAAATAAAACATTGCACCAGCTTGCGAAGCCCAGATTGATTGGCACTGGCAATGCTATTGCTTCAGAGTGGCAGCGCATTTAAACAAGTGCGCGTAGTAGTTTTTAGGTCGAGCCTAGCGGCATGCTGTAGTAGAGTATGCGCTGGAAGTCCCGCCCACTCTCTGCCCATATTTTTAATTGGCTTGTGCCATTGTCCTTCCTAAACGCTGGCTTCTGATTCATTATGAGGCTTGTTAGTCCCTCCTTGGTGCCGCCTTGTCTGCATTCGTTACCGCCCATAACGACTGGACCTTTTACTTGGCTCGTTACACGGTCTGCTTTATCTAGTGGGTGAGCACTATTTTTGTTATTCATACTGATGGGGACAATGGTGGCCGCTTGTTTGTATGTGCAGCGTGCCAGGCGCGCTTTCACAGAGGCAAGTACTGTGGGGGCGGCAGCTTTTCTTTTAAGTGAAAGCGTGCATGGCGGGCTGCAAATACAAACAAGCAGCCGTCAAAACAACAAGGGCGCAAAGCAATGGAACACCGACTTCGGTAATGGCGGGTACTTGTTTGTATTTGCAGCGCTTTCACTTAAAAGAATAACTGCCGTCTCTCACAGCACTCGCCTCAAAGTGAAAGCGGACATGGCGTGCTGCAAATACAAACAAGCGGCCGCCAATGCCGTGTTCAACAGACTGGGAGAAGAAAAGAAAAAAACATTGCAATGCAATAGGTCTCGCATTTACGTGAGTTTAAGCTATTGGCATTGTAAATGACAATGCCTTTTAGTTATGTTTTAAAAACGAAAACAAAAATAAAAGGCATTGTCATTTACAATGCCAATAGCTCAAACTCGCGTAAATGCGAGACCTATTGCATTGCAAATGCTTGTTCTGACAGAAACCTGGCTGCACGAGAATAGTGGCCAGATATTGCAATCGCCCTTTCTCCCGGATATGCAATAGCTGGAAATGATCGCCCTGGAAAGAAAGGCGGGGGAGTCGCTATTATCTTTAAAAACATCTCGCGTGCAGGTCTTCTTCCATTCGGATTGCAGATTGTGAAAACCTTGTTTTTTTAGTTAAACTCTCAGATACATTCAGCTTTTCGGGTCTGCTTCTATACCGCCCACCGCGATTGGCAACAAAATAAGTCCAGGCTATACCTGAAATAATAGCGGATTACTGTATGTCACCCGTCAATTTTACACTATTAGGGAATCTAAATATACTTTTTGACGCTGATATGTGCATGCAGGCAAATTAATTTAAGAATTATCTATTGGCAGTACAGACGACACAACTGGTAGAGCAGCCTACCCACTTAAAGGGCCATCTATTGGACCCTATTTTCTCAAATATTCTGACCTTTAAAGTATATGCAAACACAAGGAGATGATGAACGGAGCGCCCAGGATGCTTGTTTCCGGTCCAGGGAAGACCTGGCTTGACAGTTCGGGCTGGACTGGATTCAACCCAGATCTGTGACTGGGGATGAGTATCTGAAAAGTTTCAGCGCTCCGTCCATCATCTCCTTGTGTTTGCTTTGTTCGCCCTAAGTGCGCCGGGTATGCCCAGACGTGGGTCCCTTGCTCACTTTGCCACTGGATTCAAGCTAGCCTGGCTGCTGAGAGGTGTTACCCCGAAACCGGTCCTAGGATGCTTGATTCCGGTCCAGGGAAGACATGGCTTGGCAGTTCGGGCTGGACTGTTCCCATGAGGCACAGGGTTAAGACTGATTTGCATATAGCTGGGTCTGAACTGGGGTGGCGAAGTGAGCTAAAGAACGATGATGGATTCAACCCAGATCTGTGACTGGGGGTGAGTGTCTGAAAAGTTTCAGCGCTCCGTCCATCATCTCCTTGTGTTTGCATTAAAGTATATGCCCCAATGCCAATTCTGTGATCTGATCATTTGTTAAATCAGTTCACTATCCTCAAAGATGGGCCATCTAAACCCAGTAGAGCCCCTGCTCATCAATCTAGGCAGTGGCCAAAACTGGACATTCCAGGCTGCCAAACAATTTGAGCAAGTCCGTCCCCATAATGGATGGAGAGGTGAGCGCCTCCTGTCTAGCATTTGGGGAATGGATAGACTCGACACTCGAAAACATGTTACCCAGAAGCATCAGTCGATCTTCGAGAGCCAGAGTAAATGTATGTTGGTTTTCACCTGAGCTAAAAGAGTTAAAAAAAGATAGTAAGAGACAGGAAAGAAATTGGAGATGTCAATATGATGAGGAAAGTAAACAAGCCTATAAACTAACCATAGAAAATACCAATATGCAATCCGCAGGGCCAAATTGTATGACTTTGAGGAAAAGATCAAGAAGACAGTACGTCCCGAGAGAAATATACAGCGTTGATAACTCATTCCCAAACCCTAATGTGGCAGGATCAGGTCCCCCTCCCTCGAGAGAACAATGTCAGCAGTTCGCTCACTTCTTTCTTGACAAAGTAGAAAAGATTTACGACTCCATAGCAGTACTGCCAGATTCCTTGGTCACCCCAAAAGCCATAGTCATGAATAGCCAGAACTTAGCAGAATTTTCATCTTTTCCAAGAATGAGTACAAATGAAGTTTTAGGAGAAGCAAGCACAATAAAATCAGGATCACTGTTAGATCCAGCCCCAGTCAACAGCCTGATGAATGGAGGAGAAGTTATACTATCCGCCCTAACGCCATATACAACTCCTCGTTGGAGGAAGGCTGTGTCCCAGAATAGTGGAAGCATGCGATCATTAGGCCACTGATAAAAAAGCCATCTTTGGACCCGGACAAACCAGAAACCTATAGACGTATTTCATTGTTGCCGGAATCAGCAAAATTCTAGAGAAGTGGCTGAATGGCTCCCTCTCGAAGTATTTGGACACCAGTAACCTGTTGCATCAAACGAAAGGGGTCTCCGTTCCGGCTGTAGTGCAGAGACAGCTCTTTTGCTGGCTACAGAAGACATGAGAATGACCCTAGATCAAGGAGGGTGGCTGCGGTCATCCTTTTGGATGTGAGCGCAGCATTCGATATTGTATCCCACTCAGTCCTGAGAGAGGATACAGGCATTAGGGATCACTGGATCAGCATTAAAGTGGGTAACGTTTTCAGTGAATAGAAGCTTTCAAGTCAGCAAAGGCCCTTTCATGTCAGAAACCTACAAATGGGTATGTGGAGTGCCACAGGGCTCCCCTCTGAGCCCTACGCTCTTTAACATTTATGTTATACCGCTTTCATACATTATCTGTGCTCATGGTTTTACCATGGTATCCAACAAACGACGACACTCAAATTGTCGTCTCTACGTCACTAGACACCAATTCTACCTCCAAGAGACTTAATACATGTCTAGAACAGGAGACCAGTTGGATGGCAGCAAGCTGTCTCAAGCTGAACGGAGACAAATCGGAGGTGACGATGGTAGGTAATAACCCATCACTCTGGAAACAACTTACATGCCCCCCCATGTCTGGGGGAGTCCCCCACTCCGAACGCTGAGGTGAAGATCCTTGGTGTCATCTTAGACAAGGATCTAACTATGAACTCCCAAGCCAAGAAGATAGCGGGCACTTGCTTTGCCCTGCGCAGATCCCCAAGGAAGACGCTTAGATGGCTCACAACTGAGTGTCGTAGGATGGTGGTACAAGGTTTGATGTGTTCACACCTCGACTACGGCAACTCCCTATACTTGGGAAGCCCTGCGTATGTCATAAAGAACCTGCAGGTCATACAAAATACTACAGCACGAACATTTATGGGTTCATCTAAGATGAACTCTGCACGCCAGGCTCTCTTGCAACTGCAGTGGCTACCCATCAAGAGACGCATAGACTTTAAGGCCCTATGCAACACCGACAAGCTAAAATACTCATCAGGACCTCATGTACTACAAGATCTTATTGCCTCACATACAACCGCAAGAGCACTGACACCGAACGATCTTTCCCTCCTAACAGTTCCCAGATTAAAGAGAGCGAGGGGAGGAGGTCGATCATTTGTCTTCCTTACTGCTAAGCTATGGAACTCTCTTCCCTTACAGCTTAGGTCTAATAACAATCTGTCAGGTTTTAGGAAACAATTAAAGCACACCTTTTAGATAAATGTTCAGGCCATTTCTTAAACACTCTGTCAGCTACCCTCCTGTTAGCACCGGGAAGCCCGATTTGGGCAGCTATTTGCTCTTTACAAAACCCACTAACATATAGCTCTGCCGTTTAGAGCTTCTGTCAATCACAATTGGTGTTTTCCTCAAGTGTAATTGGCAGGACAATCATAGAAGAAAAAGTCTCCATTTTGGGAAGAGTCTTGATTCAGACATGACTGGTTATTTTACACTCAGTCCACCAGAGGTCCAAGTCTGCACACACCACCACTCCCTCAGATACACACTCACAGCTACACTAGGTTAGGTACACTACGATGGAAGCAAAGATACATTGAGGCAGTGTGAGTGCAATGCTGGCATAATTTTACGCACACCGCCAAAGACTCTGGTACTTAAACAAAACTACACTCGGGCATATGAATGCTCTAATGGAGGCAAAGGTACAGTGAGGCAGTAGGAGTCCAATGCAAGCCCAAGTTATGCACACTACCACTCACTCAGACGCTCACTTACTTACTCAAACTCAGAGATAGTAAAGCTCCAATGGTGACAATGGTGCATTGAGCTGGTGAGTTTGTAATGCAGGCCAAGGAACAGTGAGACAGTGGGTGTTAAACATCGGGTCCAGGTTTACTGACATCAGCACTTACTCAGATGCATTGAGGGCTATACTCAGGGATATGAACACAGCCATGGAGGCAAGCGTACAGTGGAGATGTGAGGGTCCAACACCAGTCGAGGTTTAAGCACTTCATCGCTCACTCACGTACACCCAGAACCCACGCCAGGAACCTTGGAATAATCATCAACAGCAAACTAGCCATGATCGCTGTTAGACTTGACCCTTTCTACAGGGTTATCCCAAACCTTTTGCTTCTTCCTCCTATTTTTTCCTGACCCGCTGTTGTTAGCTTTAGGACTCTGGGCACTTTACCACTGCTGATCAGTGCTAAAGTGCATATGCTCTCTGTGTAAATTGTTATTATGATTGGTTCTCCCGGATTGGCACATTTGATTTACTAGTAGGTCCCTAGTAAAGTGCACTGAGTGTGCCAGGGCTGGTAAACCAAATGCTACTAGTGGGCCTGCAGCACTGATTGTGCCACCCACATGAGTAGCCCTGGAAGGATGTCTCAGGCCTGCCACTGCAGTGCCTGCGTGCCGTTTGTTATCTGCCATGTCGACCTGGCAAGTGCACCCACTTGCCATGCCCTAACCTTCTCTTTTCTTACATGTTAGTCACCCCTAAGGTAGGCCCAATGTACCCTTGTGGGCAGAGTGCAGTGTATGTGAAAGGTGGGACATGCCCTGGTGTGTGTGGCATGTCCTAATAGTGAATTCCAGCCAATTTTGTTTTTCACTATTGCAAGGCTACCTATTCCCCATAGGACAGAATGGGAAGTTGGTTTATAACATCTTATAAACCTAACTCGCCCGGGGAATTAAGAAGGAAAATAAAGGTAGTATGCCTGAACTCAGAATCTAAAGATGCATCTTTTAGTGAAGGTGATTTTTACATTCTGTGTGCCTCTGCCTGTTTGTGTATTGACTGTCTGGCTTTGGAGTGATAGGGGCTGGGTAGGCGCATTCTCTCAGACAGCCACTAGGGAGAGGGGAGGAGGGTTGATGTGTGTCCTGCCTTTCCTGAATGAGTCAGGGCTGGGCTGAATAGACCTGGGCTGCATTCAGAGTAGGGGGAGGAGTTCTCACTAGCACCTGAATAGGCCTGGTCTGCATTTAGAGTGGTGGGAGGAGATTTCCCTTGCACCTGAATAGGGCCTGTCTGCCTTACACAATGCTGTCTCCACCTCCTGCCGGGCAGCTGCACCAGAGAGGACAGAACTGGTTTGGACTGGGCTCAGAGACCCTTGCACAAAGAAAACAAAGACAATTTGGGGTATAAGTATTAGACCTAAAACCTCTGAACTTTAGATTATCCCTGGAATTCAAGAGGGTCCTTTGCCAAAGAGAAGAGCTGGACAGACTGAGGAGAAGTACTGCCCCTTTGCTGTGTGCTGTGTGCAGTTGGCCTGCAGTTGCTGTTTTTGCCAAGGAAAGGAGAAGGACTTTGCTGTGTGCTGTGTCCCCTGCTTGAAGGAGATCTCAAAGGGCCTATGTGTGCTGGCCACCTGTTCTGAAGTCTCAGGGACACAAAGACTTCACCCCCAGCTCCCCTGAACTCTGCTGCTGTGAGTTCTGGCCTGCCAGGAGGTGCCTGTGCCTGTATTGGACCTCTGGAGGTTGTTGCTGATGTTTGGGAGCTGGAAGAGAAAAGGTACTTGAAGAACTACAAAAACGATGCATCACTCTTCTTGCGGCTGCTTTCCTGACGCTTCTCTACGGCGTGAGAAAACTTTCCACGCATCGCAGTGCCGCTGCGAAAACCGACGCAGCGCCTATCGCCGCTTCAAGAATCGACGCATCGAGGGATCGTGGCTGAAGAAAACCGATGCAGCGCCACTCGCCGCCGCATCGATTACCGACGCATCCCGGATTTCCACGCATCTCACCTGTGCGACAAGTTTTCCCGACGTATCACCTGCGGACCGGAACTGTCACGAAGAATCGCCGCATCATTTCCCCCTACAGACCGGAATCGACGCATCACTTCTCCTGTGTGCAGCAGAACTGTCGCATCGCCTCCCCAAGGTCTCAGGAACTGACACATCTCTTTGTTTTTGACGCTTCTTCACTCTGCGGCTGTTTGGCCTTGTGAATTTTGACACAACTACAGGTACTTTGTGTAAAAGTCACACATCCATAGTTTTCTATGGTACAAGTTCTTGAAACCTTTTGAAAGTCATATTTTTAACTGTGTATGTTGGATTTTTGTCGTTTTGGTCTTGTTAAGTTTAGATAAAGATATATTATTTTTCTAAACTGGTGTAGTGTCCATTTGTGGTGTTTTCACTGTGTTACTCTGAGTGCCGGTACAAATACTTTACACATTGCCTTTGGGATAAGCCTGTCTGCTCATGCCAAGCTACCAAGGGGGTGAGCAGGGGTTATCTAAAGTGTGTATCCCCCTTCCCCCAACTAGAAGCAAGGGTCCCTATTTGGACAAAGGTACCTACCTCTGCCAACTAGAGACCCCCATTTCTAACAATCGCACAGGTCAACGCCATCACTGCATCCTGCTTTTACACCCTGAAGATGCTGAGGAAGATTTTCAAATGGCTCCCAAGCAACACTAGAAAGACTGTCACTCACATGACTCTCTTCACCAGCAAGTTGGACCACAAGAACTCCCTCTATGCCGGGATCACCAAGCAACTCACTAGAAACCTACAAACCATCCATAACTCTGTAGCCAGATTCATCCTCAACCTCCTACACAGAACTCACATCACACCACACATCAGGGAGCTCCGCTGGCTCCTGATACACAAACGTGCTCATTTCAAACTCCTCACACACATATTCAAGACACTGCACAACTCAGGGCGCACCTGCCTTGACAGTTCAAACTTCTTCCACCAACCACCCTGGCACCTCTGCTCCACAGGACTTCTACTAGCACACATGCCAGCCATACATAGAACCAGATCAGGAGGATGGGAGTTCTCTTACATCGCTGCTAAAGAGTGGAAAGGCCTCCGACTCTACATCAGAGCCTGCTCCTCTCTTTTTTTGCAAGAATCTGCAGACATGGCTTTTCAATTAACCAACCTGCCGTAGGAAGGGCTCGGCACACACACCTGCTCGGCACCAGGCTACCCTTGCAGGTGATAATGCGCTTTTCAAATAAACCTACCATACACACTAAGGGCTACACTCAGGGATGTTAATGCTCTGGTGGAGTCAAAGGTCTAACACAGGTCCAGGGTTACACGTACCGCTACTCACTCAGATACACAGATACTCGACTCCTTATGAGAAAACGCGGACAGAGGCATTCACCAGGCCCTGGTGCTGCTTGACCTCGCGGTCGCATTTGACACGGTCGACCATAACATACTAGCGGACCGTGTCAGCGAGGCAGGTTTCCAGGGTCCAGCCCTTAGCTGTATTAACTCCTTCTTAGTAAACCGCACCCAGGCAGTCCGCATCGGCCAATTCACTGCCCCCAAACTAAAAATAACTTGCGGGGTCCCACAGGGCTCCTCGCTCTCACCACACCTCTTCAACCTCTACCTTCTCCCATTGATAAGATCTCTGAAAGAAAGAAGAGTGACCACCTTCAACTATGCAGACGACCTCCAACTTATGTTCTCAATCGATAACTCCCCCCAATCAATATCTGACTTTCAATCTACCATGACATTCATCCAGCAATGGATGAACCATAACCATTTACAACTCAACCCAAGCAAAACAGAACTAATTCTGACGGGCGTAGGCATCAATCAGTGGGGCCCACAATACTGGCCTAGTGATTTGGGTCCCCCCCCCGCCCCCTCCACCTCAGTAAAAAGTCTAGGGGTCACCATAGGTAACGACCTGTCCCTAACAGGACCCTTTAGTTATGAATGACATCACACATGACATTATAAGTGACAACATTCATTACATCATATATAACATCTATAACATCAATATAATCACTGCTTGAACCATAATTGACGCCACCACCACCACCAATGCCTTGTTAAAAATGCAAACAAATGGTGCATTTGTGTAAGTAGAGCTCCCTAAAACTTGGCTAAAAAGCTATAGATCTTGCAACCTGTTCAGATAATTCAGGCTTGAAACTTGACATTGCTTCCGATCAGTGCTTAATCTGTCAATAAATTAGTACCAGGGCCCTCATCAAGAGGCCACTGCAGTTTGCACAACCTGTTGTCCCTTTTCGCACTGCAAATGTCAGTACCAACACAACCACTAACCATCACACTCGTACAAGTGTGACAATTAAGACTATTCCAGATTCTCAAAACTTTAAGAATGGCTTATGTGGCAGGTATTAGTCACAATTGATGTATATTTTATCAATAGACAACTGTTGTTGTGCTCATCTCAAAAGTAAAAAAACAGTACCACCATGTGGCAGACTGTTATAAATGCCGGTGTTGGCATTTAAGTTCAGGTGCCGAGCACCGGAGACCAATGGCTCAAATTAAGTACTGCTTCCGTAGATTTTAAAAGCTGTGTGTAACATATTTTTCACTTCTACATTTCATCTCCTTTCATGTTTCCATCAGTTCCTTCCAATTATTTCCAATAGATTTTCACACATATATTGTGACTAGGAATCTACTTGAAGTGGACTTGGAGGAAAGCTAAAAAATTACACAGATTTCATAACCTCAGTCCAGTTTATAGTTGAATCATGCCTCAGTTCATGAAAATCTTGAAAGCAGAGGAAGCATCTCGAAGGCATCAGTCCCCAGTGACAAGCTCAGGGTCCTCTGTTGTTAGTATTGATAATGCCTGATGTTGGAAATGCCCCTTACTGCAGGGTTACCACAAACGTATAGCCTTCCTCCTTCTCTTTTTCTGGCCTTGTTTTTGTTGGCCTCAAGACTCTGAGCACCTTACCACTGCTAACCAGTGCTAAAGTACATGTGCTTTTTCCCTAAACATGTTTGTGATAGGTGTATACCTGATGGGTACATTTAATTTACTTGTAAGTCCCTTGTAAAGTGGTATACCATATACCAAGAGCCTGTAAGTTAAATGCTACTAGTGGGTCTGCAGCACTGATTGTGCCACCCAAAGCAGTAGCCTTTCAAACCTGTCTCAGGTCTGCCATTGCAGGACCTGTGTGAGCAGTTTACTGCCACTTTGACTTGGCATTTGATTCCTACTTGCAAAATTTCTTATCTTAAACTTCCCTTTTATTACATATGTCACCCCTAAGGTAGGCCCTGGGTAGCCCAAAGGACATGGTGCTATGTAAGTAAAAGGTAGGACATGCACCTTTATCTTTTGCATGTCCTGGTAGTGACAAACAGCCTATTTTGTTTTTTACTACTGTTAGGCCTACCCCTCTCATAGGGTAGCATTGGGAATTCCTTAATAATCTTTTACGATGTAATTCCTGATTATAGAGGAGTGGCTTTTTAATGTTTCCTATGTTTGGAATGGTATTGATAAATATTACTTACTGGTGAGGTTGGATTTAACTTTACTATTTTAGAAATGCCACTTTTAGAAAGTGGACATTTCTCTGCACTTACTGCTCTGTGGGCCCGAGAGCCTGTCTCAAATACATGTCTGGGCTGGGTGACAGCTACATTTGTGCATTCTCTCTACACAGCCACAATACAGGACACTAAACAGCATCAGCATTCATCTGCATACTGGTCATTCTGGGCAGGAGGGAGGAGAGGAGGTAACACTTCACTTGAATATGTAATGCCCTGTCTCCCTACAAAGTGCTGATTTACCCCCCATAGCTAGGCTAGCAGACAGGACTGGCCTGAAATGGGACCTGTGCACTTCAGAGAGTTCTTTTGAAGTCACCCCCTACATCAAAGTTGCTTTTGAGTATAAATACTGGGTCTCTGACACCCATCTAATCAGACATTTTTAGACCTGTATCCAAACATCGCTGTCTCTACATAGACACATTGCCAGAAGGACTGCTGTGCTGCCAGGAAGGGATGCCACTCTGCTAACTGCTCTGCTGTGTTTCCCTGCTGCTTGCTGAGCTGGAGGAGGGACTGCCACTTTGCGGCCTGTCTCACTGTGCTGACCTGCTGCCTGCTACCTTTTTGTTGTGCTACCTTCCAAAGTGCTCTCCAAGGGCTTGTTGGCTTGCCCCCTGTTCCCCGAAGTCTGAGGGCCATCAAAGACTTCAAATTCCTGCTGTGGGACTCTGCTCTACAAGGAGTCCGGCATTAATCCTGCATCAACAACTCTCCTGAGCCACTTCGTCAGATTGCGCGGCTCTATTCCAAGTGTTTCGCTTGGATCGAGCATCGACAACTCCGCTCCGACCCAGCGCAACTGAAAGATTGAGTGCATTGCCGCAGTAAGGCTTCTAACGTCTGTTACGCTTGATGCCGCAGGGCCAAGAGAAGCCTTTGCTGAGTGGCCCTGCCGGGTTGCCTGGCAGTAGCGGCTGGATGGACAAGGGGGGAGCAGGGATGGGAACAAAAAAAAGAAAAAAAAGGTACTTACCTTACTACAAGTGGCCACGTCTCTCATCCGTACTCTTCTTCCTGCCTCCGGTCAGCAGCAGGAAGTAGCAGAAACTCCCAGGCTCCCCTGAGCCAATCACAATGCTGCAATGCAGCGTTGTGATTGGTCTGAGCGCCGTGGCTCAGCACTCAGATGGGGACTGGGAGGCTTTGCATGCTCCTCACCAGGCTGTGTAATGCAGCCTGGTGGGGAACATGCAAAGTCTGCATGACTGTTTGGCTGGCCCAAGAGGGCTGGCCAAGCAGTTGTGCACACTCAAGGAGTGCAAAGCACTCCTCTCCCTGCTATGCCCAGCCCCACCCGCTCCGAAAGCCACTGACTCTGATAGGAAAAATAAATGATAATAACGATACATTATTATCATTTTAGTTTCCCTATTGAGCAGTGGGGCGACACTCAGGAGCCATCACTGTTACCTGGATTATAACAGTCAGCGTGCCAACACCGCCCACCCTTATGAGGAGCTCCGACATTGTGTGCAGACATCAACCAAAGCAACGTGAGCCCCGGCAGCTCTAGAAAGTTACTGGGATTCCGACCTCGAGTGTGAGGTCCGTGCAACTGCCTGCAGTCTTGCAGGCCACTTGCTTTCCTGCATGCACCAGTCTCGTTGGACCTATGCAGAAACATCGACGAGTGCTGCTTGGGCACACCAGGTGCCCGTGTGCACCAAGCGATCCCCGGTTGGGATTGAGAACGCTTTGGAGCCCGCATTTGCACTACCGTAGAGAAAGTAATAGTAGCAACTGCATATTTTTGCACTGTGATGGGCACTAGCGCTGGGAGGCCTTTGGGTAGCTATGCACTTTATAAGAACTACAGAATCGAATAGAATTTGATTCCCTTGAGCATTGAATGTAATAACTTGGGAAGTATTCATTGGATTTATCATTTGGTTCTCATTTTGTTGATAATCCAATGGCTAATTTTACATACCTGTTTTTAGTCATTTTGTGGTGTATGCATTATGTTATTGTATGTGTGTGTGTGTGTGTATGTGTCTGTTGCATAAATACTTTACACATTGCCTCTTTAGATGAGCCTACCTGTTCTGTGCCATGCTACCAAAGGGTGAGCATAGGTTATCTAAGTTGTGTATTTAGCTTACCCTGACTAGAGTGGTGGGATCTGTCTGGCTTGGGTGTCTACCTTAGCTAACCAGAAACCCCATTTCTAACACCTGGCCACTATCAATTTCACCTCCATCCTATTGATCACTCTTCTCTTGAGCCCCTGAACCCCTCCGTCAGGGCCTGGAGACTTGAAGACCTGTGGTGTGGCAGCCGTGGTGAGCCAGTGGTGAGTCCAGTCTGATGGAGGATACAAGGCCCGTGTGTTCCCAGCCCCATGGATATTCGTTACCCTGCAGATCTGTCCTTCCAAGTACTGCTCTGGGGACACCACTGGTTGCGCTAGGATGGTCGGCTGGCACAGGTGTCTGACAGTGCAGTCACCTCTGCTTGTTACCTCCTTCAATCAGCCTCCAGAAATTACCTTCATAACCATCAGCTTACCCCCACGGTCCCTTCTCAAATAAGGACCACAACGGCGTGTACCACCCTTCTCTCCTGGAGATCTTCTACCCCGAGCTCCACACGAGGTCCCAGCAGAGTGGCTTTCTTGGGACACGATGAGCCTCTTCTCTTGTGCGAGGCGCTGCTTGAGCTAAATCCACTCCCAGACCGCTGTAAGATTCCAGATTCATACCGTGGGGCTCTGAGTTCCTACTACAGCGTTGATCCTGTGCCATGTCAGGTAGAGTTTCATTGAGAAAAGCTGGGCTCGCACCAGTCGCAATGGCCTTAAAGTTAGGCCTTAACATCAGGCAACTATTCCATAAAATTTGCAAACTAATTTAGCAAAAAGAAAAAGATCTCATTGATTAAAACAACCAAAATTAGATCATGGAATCAGAATATAAGGATTTTCGTAGAAGATGACAGTGTATGAACTGTATGTTGAAGAGCTTCTCGAGACTCATAGGCTGGAGGATCTCGTCTCATCAGGACCATTGGAGCCGTCAGCTCTGATCCGGAGGCTCTGGTGGCCTCAAAGGCTTGTGCTTGATGCAGCTCTGAGGAGGCCAATGAGGTCAGAGATGGTGCAGAAAATGTTGATGGTGTAAGTTGTTTAGGACTTCCCTTTGGGTGGTGTCCCACTTTGTCATAGATGATGCTGGTACGTCTTCAGGGTGGTCGGCTGCTGCGCACAATGTAAGTACTGACGATAACAATTTTTAGGACTCTCAAGATAGGGCTCTCCTGAGCAGCCAGAGCCAGAAACACAGCCAGGGACGCAGCGATCCAGGTCCCAAGTCACTGTTTCTAGTTCTTCGTCATCCAGAGGACTCAGCCCGAGCCTGTGTTAATGCCAGAATCTCTCTCTGGCTGCAACACACCAGAGTCACCTCGTCAGCCTCAGGACTGAGATTCTCTGCCAAGGGCCTCATTGCAGGTCCAGCAATCAAGTGTGAGGTCTCAGTCGCTACAGAGGGCGCCTTGAAGTGTGAGGACTCAGATGCTACAGAGGGCACCTTGAAGAGTGAGGTCTCAGTCTCTACAGAGGGCGCCTTGAAGAGTGAGGACTCAGATGCTACAGAGGGCACCTTGAAGAGTGAGGTCTCAGTCTCTACAGAGGGCGCCTTGAAGAGTGAGGACTCAGATGCTACAGAGGGCACCTTGATCAGTGAGGTCTCAGACGACACAGAGGGCGCCTTGAAGAGTCAGATCTCAGACGCTCCAGAGGGTGCCTTGAAGAGTGAAGGTATCAGACGCCACAGAGGGCGCCATGAAGAGTGAGGTCTCAGACGCCACAGAGGGCACCATGAAGAGTGAGGTCTCAGACGCTACAGAGGGCACCATGAAGAGTGAGGTCTCAGACGCTACAGAGGGCGCCATGAAGAGTGAGGACTCAGATGCTACAGAAGGCACCTTGAAGAGTGAGGTCTCAGTCTCTACAGAGGGCGCCTTGAAGAGTGAGGACTCAGATGCTACAGAGGGCACCTTGATGAGTGAGGTCTCAGACGACACAGAGGGCGCCTTGAAGAGTCAGATCTCAGACGCTACAGAGGGTGCCTTGAAGAGTGAGGTCTCAGACGCTACAGAGGGCGCCTTGAAGAGTGAGGTCTCAGATGCTACAGAGTGTGCCTTGAAGAGTGAGGTCTCAGACGCTACAGAGGGCGCCTTGAAGAGTGAGGTCTCAGACGCTACAGAGGGTACCTTGAAGAGTGAGGACTCAGTCACTACATTTTCTGCAATGACCACATTTGTCCTACACTGAAAGCTCCCTTTGGCCACGCCCTGTTGAAGCACTATGAGCCTGCAAGAAGCAAAGATAAAGGCTAGACACAGTTCCTAAGGTGAGTAACGTGTTCTGGTTCATATCTGCCAGTCAACATAGACAACAGTTAATACTTCATTTGAGGGAAATGCCAAGATTTCTTTAAATATGGCTAGTACAGCTGCAAACCCTTCCACGTGTCCTGAAGCCCCCAACAAAATCAACACAAATATTTGTTTTCCATTTAATGTGTCTCTTGAGTGAGTCACAATTTTGGTTGCTGGACGTCTGGTAGTTCTGTGTGGGGGAGAGATGTTGCCGGCTCAGGGTAAGGAGACATTCGCATCATACCAGAGAGGCCAAGGAAGAATTGACTACCAAGCTCTGGGCAGGAGTTTAACCAATGCACCAATGCTTTCCCCCAAACTGGAGTTTTTACCTCCGATTCCTCTGTCAGATGGACGTTCATGCACAGGGCTCTGCCGGTCCACAGCAGCATCAGCAGAAAACTGAGCAGCAAGGCGGCCACGACTAGCTGCACAGCGTTGAGCACAGTGTGGTCTCTCTCCAGCGGCTCCAAGTTCAAAACTAAGGGAAAAGAAATTAAGGAAATTCAGATTCATTTTGAAAAATAATATATAACAGTGTATAGGTGAATCGTTCAGCTCAAGACGTGTTTATTGTTGTGTTTGTAACATTGGAAAAATGAGTTTAAATGTGGCTTTTACATTTTTAAAACAAAATTGTTTTATTGAAATACACAAGGATACAGTCATCATTACCAGTTAACATAATATGTCACAGTTGTCCGTTGTAACACTTCTTTTCTTTATCGACAGTAAAACTTTCTACTGACATCCTATTAGGCATCAAAAGGACAAAGCAACGGCGGACAACGAAAGCCGCACTTCACTGCTATGTTCCTTCTGTAACAGTTTGTTAGAGAGTCTATAGATGTGTGCACATGCAACTCCTGCACCTGCCGTTGTTGGGTGCAAACTGCGAAGCAGATCAGGAAGTGAGTGATTGTGGAGAGGTGCACCACTATGCACTGCTATGTTCCTTCTGTAACAGTTTGTTAGAGAGTCTATAGATGTGTGCACATGCAACTCCTGCACCTGCCGTTGTTGGGTGCAAACTGCGAAGCAGATCAGGAAGTGAGTGATTGTGGAGAGGTGCACCACTATGCACTGCTATGTTCCTTCTGTAACAGTTTGTTAGAGAGTCTATAGATGTGTGCACATGCAACTCCTGCACCTGCCGCTGTTGGGTGCAAACTGCGAAGCAGATCAGGAAGTGAGTGATTGTGGAGAGGTGCACCACTATGCACTGCTATGTTCCTTCTGTAACAGTTTGTTAGAGAGTCTATAGATGTGTGCACATGCAACTCCTGCACCTGCCGTTGTTGGGTGCAAACTGCAAAGCAGATGAGGAAGTGAGTGATTGTGGAGAGGTGCACCACTATGCACTGCTATGTTCCTTCTGTAACAGTTTGTTAGAGAGTCTATAGATGTGTGCACATGCAACTCCTGCACCTGCCGTTGTTGGGTGCAAACTGCGAAGCAGATCAGGAAGTGAGTGATTGTGGAGAGGTGCACCACTAGGTTGTCTTTTCCAAATGATATAGACGAACAAAAATGTCTTTGTATTTAATTTCCTTTATTTCAACAATATCATAAAACAGGCTCCAGCCAACGTGTTTCGTCCAATAAGAATTGAACTTCATCAGGGCTTAAAAATAATACAGATGGTAGATGGTCCGATAATGGGGTGTTGGAAATAGTGGGTAAGTACAAGTACCCTGAAGAACCCCTGTGTTCCATGTGCGGGAACGGTATCAATTATATTAAGAACTGAAGAAGCATCATGATGGGGCTCCCAAGTATGGGCCCGGCATCAGTACCTGTGTCGCGTGCGTAAGGCGTCCTCTCTCCGGACCGGTTCCAGAAACCGAAATTCAGATTTATTTTGAAAAATAATATAGATCAGTGTATAGGTGAATCGTTCAGCTCAAGACGTGTTTATTGTTGTGTTTGTAACATTGGAAAAATGAGTTTAAATGTGGCTTTTACATTTTTAAAACAAAATTGTTTTATTGAAATACACAAGGATACAGTCATCATTACCAGTTAACATAATATGTCACAGTTGTCCGTTGTAACACTTCTTTTCTTTATCGACAGTAAAACTTTCTACTCACATCCTATTAGGCATCAAAAGGACAAACCAACGGCGGACTACGAAAGCCGCACTTCACTGCTATGTTCCTTCTGTAACAGTTTGTTAGAGAGTCTATAGATGTGTGCACATGCAACTCCTGCACCTGCCGTTGTTGGGTGCAAACTGCGAAGCAGATCAGGAAGTGAGTGATTGTGGAGAGGTGCACCACTATGCACTGCTATGTTCCTTCTGTAACAGTTTGTTAGAGAGTCTATAGATGTGTGCACATGCAACTCCTGCACCTGCCGTTGTTGGGTGCAAACTGCGAAGCAGATCAGGAAGTGAGTGATTGTGGAGAGGTGCACCCTAGGTTGTCTTTTCCAAATGATATAGACGAACAAAAATGTCTTTGTATTTAATTTCCTTTATTTCAACAATATCATAAAACAGGCTCCAGCCAACGTGTTTCGTTCAATAAGAATTGAACTTCATCAGGGCTTAAAAATAATGTAGATGGTCCGATAATGGGGTGTCGGAAATAGTGGGTGAGTACAAGTACCCTGAAGAACCCCTGTGTTCCATGTGCGGGAACGGTATCAATTATATTAAGAACTGAAGAAGCATCATGATGGGGCTCCCAACTATGGGCCCGGCATCAGTACCTGTGACGCGTGCGTAAGGCGTCCTCTCTCCGGACCGGTTCCAGAAACCGAAATTCAGATTTATTTTGAAAAATAATATAGATCAGTGTATAGGTGAATCGTTCAGCTCAAGACGTGTTTATTGTTGTGTTTGTAACATTGGAAAAATTAGTTTAAATGTGGCTTTACATATTTTTTTTTATTGAAATACACAAGGATACAGTCATCATTACCAGTTAACATAATATGTCACAGTTGTCTGTTGTAACACTTCTTTTCTTCATCGACAGTAAAACTTTCTACTCACATCCTATTAGGCATGACAAATTACATCATTTTCATTATTCTTTTCTCCATACTCATACCACATTCTACATTTTGGGTTACATATACCGTTGTGTGTTCCTTAGCATAATTACTGCAACCTTATGTGCAGGGAGGCTCTCCCCTCCTCTTGCAAGCGTTCACTGCTCATTATTACCATCTCAATCTATTCTGCTTGGTCTGCTACACCATTCTCTACTCCACTTTCTTTACTTATCAGGTACGTTTGGTATGGGCCCCAATAGTTCCTAGGTCTACTTTTCGGAGGCAATAGCTCATTGAATACTCCCGACTGTGTGCTGCAGTACAGTAGGTCCGTGTGCCAGTCATCTGTCTTAGGGATTGGACCCTTACCCCATTGCAAAGCTACCCGTCTCTTTGCTACTAGCACCCCAATAGCCACTAGAGGTCTAATGGGTTTATCGATCCCCAAGTCGTATCCCAAAAGTGCCCCTTTTGGGTCCGGCTCTATAGTTGTTCCTGTGATAGTGCTTAGTTCCTGAAATATTTTATGCCAATACTCATTTATCTCTGGGCATAACCAGGCCAAGTGTAAGAATCCCACTTTGTCTTCCCGGCACCGCCCACACCGTGCATCTTCACGCAACCCAAATCTGTGCTGCTTCTCTGGGGTGTAATAGACTCGGTGTAGATATTTAAAGTGTATAAGCCTATGCCGCCCATTTAGTGAGATCGATTTAGTCTTGGCACAACAGTATTGCCAATCTTTATCACTTATAGGCTCCCCTCGATCACGCTGCCAGTCTATCCGCACCGTCAACATCAATGGCTTGCGTGCCTCTTGCGCGCTTGTGTAAAATGTTGTGATTAACTTACACAGCGTTTCTGACTATCATTGTGGAGAGTACCCCCATCTCTTGCGGCTCCTGTAGTTCTTCCCCCAGTAGTTCCTGCCATGTGTGCCTAGCTCTGTGATAATGGTATTTAGCTAGCAGTGCCATATTGGGGTGTCTTTCCTGTACTCCCTCCAGATTGTCAAGCTCCCCTTTGGTGAAGAAGACTCCCATCTTGTTGATCCCTACAGTGCGTAATGCCTTTCTTGCCCCTCCATCCTGTCCCAGGGGGAACCATAGGCACCAGTATAGCGGGATGTGCAGAGAGTACAGTGGTGCCCCACTCTGTCTGTTCAGGAGTGTATGCCATGCTTGTGTCGTGGTCGTCAAGGAGTCAAATACTCCACGCTGCCGTGACCGGTTTCGGAACAATATCTGCTGCAACATGGTTGGGTTTGCTGCCTCTCTTTGAAGGTATAAATGGGGTGTGTCATGAGGTCCATGTATCCAGTAGTGGCCAAAGATGCTCTGGGCTGCCCTATCGTACATCTCCAAATCAGGGGCGTTGAGGCCTCCCGATTCATACGGTAGAGTGAGTGATTCCCACTTGACTCTCGGTTGCTTTCCTGCCCAGGCTAACCGCACTAACAAATTGTGCAATCATTTAAACACAGGCTGCGTGAGAGATATTGGTATGTTTTGAAAAAGAAATAAAAGTCTGGGCAACACCACCATTTTCATTACTGCCTAACAACGATAGTGGGAGCCTGATCCATCTTTCCACATCTTCACTCAGTTTTTGTATTGCTGCCCCATAGTTTTCTAATAGTACCACCTCCGGGTCAGTATGCACACGGATCCCCAGGTAGCGCCCCGCTTCTGTAGTCCACATTAGCGGATACGCCACGGTTGGGGCCTCTGTGACAGGGGTAAGCAGGAAGATGATTGACTTATCCCAATTTATTTTTAGACCGGATAACGCTCCAAACTGAACTATCTCATTAAGTACTGGGGTAAGGTTACTATTTGGGTTATTCACGTATAAAAGAGTATCATCAGCGTAGGCCAATATAATTAGTCTATAGCCCGGGAAACAGAAACCTCTGTGACTGTGATACTCTCGCAGTGCACAGGCGAGTGGTTCAGCAACTACCACATACAGCAGTGGGGATAGGAGGTAGCCCTATCTAGTGCCTCTAGAAATTCCAAAGGAGTCTGAGACCATCTGCCCGACGCGCACTCGGTGCTGTGTATAGTGTTGCAATCAGTCTCTTTAATATTTCCCCTACTCCTATCTTATGGAGCACTGCGTACATGAATTTCCACTCCACTGAGTCGAAAGTCTTCTCAGCATCTAAGAATACCGCAGCAGCCTTGACCTCTGGGTTCAGACGCTGCATGACTCCGAATAACGTACGCAGGTTTGCGGATAGATTCCGGCTTGGGACAAAACCTGCCTGCTCCGGGCCTACAATACCTGGTAGTAGTAGCGCCAGTCTGTTTGCCAGGATTTTTGCATAGATTTTAGCATCTACATTAAGCAGGGATAATGGTCTGTAGGACGAACTGTGTCATAGGTTTACCCGGCTTAAGTACTGTGACTATTACAGCTTCCCTCATGGAAGGAGGCATTACCCCGTCCTCGGCCATCTCCTCAAATAACGTTTTAAGGTGCGGAGCTAGTAGTTCCTGGTATGACTTGTAGAATGCTACTGTCAGCCCATCAGAGCCAGGTGCCTTTTCAGTTGGCATGCTCTTCAGTGCCGCATAAATTTCATCCAGCGTTAGGGGCGCTATGAGTTGCTCCCTGTGCTCAGTGGCTAACCATGGCATCTTAAGATATGTTAGGTAGTCAGCCACGGTGTCCTCGTCATATTGTATTTGGGAGCTATATAGCTTTTTATAGTACTTACGAAACTGCTGTACTATCTCCTCAGGGGTATTTAGGGTATCTCCTTCTTCGTCCGCAATCCTCTGTTATGAGGTCTGCCATCCTTGGGGGTCTTATTATTTTAGCTAGTGTTGCTCCTGCTCTGTCTCTCTCTCCATAGGCCCTCGCCGTTAGCCAGTTCCTGAAATTCTGCTAACTTATGTTTAATGTCAGCTCTCTTTTGCGTGCCTCCGTCTGCTTGCAGCTCTCCCTCCATGGCGGCTATCGCCCTCTCCAGTTTTTGTAGCCTATTTCTAGTATCACGCAATACCCCTGCATGTTTAGTAATTACTATTCCCCTTACATAGACTTTAAATGCCTCCCATGCTGTAGCAAATTTGTCGACTAATAGGGAGTATGGTGGAAACCTCCATGTAAAAGCTGGTATTCTAGGTGCCGCATATGTAAGAGTAGGTCGTACTGGGGAATGGTCTGAGTATGTTCTGGGGAGGTGCTCACAATCCAAGACTCTCACTTTCAATTTGTTGGATATTAGCCAGTAGTCAATACGAGTATGCGTGTCATACGCGGCTGAATAATGCGTGTACCCTGCCCTGTCTGCAGACCTTTGTCTCCAGATATCTGTAAGCGTCTCCCTCTGCATCATGTCTAGTATTACCTTAGCTGCTGCTGAGGGTTGCCTAGGGCGGCCCTTGGAATGGTCCACACTGGGGTCGAGTATACAGTTGAAATCTCCTCCCCATATCTGTGGTACTCCCACCCATTGATGTACTCTGGTTTCCACTGTTTGATCAAATTTGGGATCATCGTAATTCGGGCCATATATTCCAATTAGCAGGAACTTCAGATCTTCTTTCCTGCATTGCGCTATTACATATGTATCTACCCCCTGGGTCCTTATATAGTCCCGACAGTATCACCTCAGAGTGGCGTCCCACCCAAATCAGTACTCCTCTAGCGCGTGAGGTATAGCTTACTGCGAAGCTCTGCCCTTGTAACTTATTAAGTATACGCGCTTCCCTGTTGGAGTGTAGGTGTGTTTCCTGCAGAATCGCTATGTCTACATTATGTCTCTTGAGGTATGCCACCACCTTCGTAATCTTTCTATTGTCATTTAACCCTCTAATGTTCCACGTGAATAATCGTAGTTGCCGGCCTCGTCTATCGCCCGCTACGCTCGTGTTTACATCTGTGATCTTTTAACATTTAGAGCTGCAATATTATGCCAACTGGTCACTGGACTCGCCTTTTTCTTTTCTATCTTTTTTAACACTGCAACAGTTACATCCCCAACATTCCCACCCACGCTATGCAGGACCCCAACAGACATAGCTTTCTGCGTTTCCCCCCAACATTCCCTTATCATAAAACAACAAAAATGATATTTTTAGTGATGAACACTGGGGGGCAGATGTTCCCGGTTTTTTCGTATAACCACCTCATCCCTTCACCCACAGCGACTAAGGTTTTGCATCCCACACCCCGCCATATCCTTCTCAGTTTCTGTGTCGTATAGTTTCTGGCACTGTCCAAGTTCCAGCAGGTTTACACGCTTCTCCCAAATAAATGATCTGTCTTACCAGGGCGCCGGAGAGTGTCAATGTTCCCAATCTCCTTACCCCCCTGGTTGTGAAGGTTGGTGTCAGTTGCATCTGTGGATCAGCAATCCGTGCCTTATTGTGCACTTTGGCGTTAGGACTCACTGTTCTTCCAGAGCTTGTGTGCTATTTTCCTCTTCCGATGTAGCTCTTGTGGAGCGTTGTCTGCCATTATCCCGCTCCAACTGCTTTGCGTACTTTAGTGCCTTCTGAGGGTCTGTGAAGTAATGGGATCTACCTTCCGATTGTATCCGCAGTTTCGCCGGGTATTGCATACTGTATATGATGTTAAGTTCTCGCAACTTCTTTTTTGCTGGGAGAAACTGGTGTCTCGCCTCTTGAACTTGCGAGCGTGAAGTCGGGGAACAGCAAGATCTCCATCCCTTCCATACGAAGCGCTCCCAGCTCTCTCGATTTCCGCAAGGTCATATCTCGGTCCCTATAATTTAGGAGCCTCGCTATGATTGGTCTCGGGTTTCTCCTGGTGCTTGTCGCGGCGCTTGCGAGCGGTGAGCACGCTCCACTACAAACAGATCAGAGAAAGTGTTCCAGCCCAGGAGGTCCACCAGTAAACGCTCCACATATTGAACCATTTGCTAATACTTGTCGACTCTGCTATTCCTAGGATTCTGATGTTATTCCTCCGTGACCTGGCTTCTAAGTCATCTACCATGGTTAAGGAGCTTGTCCATTGTTTTATGTACCTCCACTTCAGTGTGCATTGTATCTTCAACATTCGACACTCTTTGCTCTACTGCGTCCAATCTATCACCATGCTTATCTATACGCTCCAACATTCTGTCCATCCTGTTCGTGATGGCGTCTATTTTGTTATCTATTTTCGTAAGGCTCTGTTGCATGGCGCGCAATATTTGTTTGATATTAGGCTCCACCAGTGCGTCCGTTTCCTCCCCATCTGGCAGACCCCCCAATTCCGGGGTGGAGGCATCCCTCGAGCGCGGTGTCTTACGCAGTTCGAATTGCAGTTTAGACTGCAGCTTGTCCGTCTTGCCCATCTTGGCGTATTTTGCAGACTCTGGCGACTTTGAGTCTCGATATTCCCAACGTTCCGGTTCTTTACAAAAAATCGTCCTCAGAGAGTATCGTAAGCGTCAGCGGCCCTTTTCAACAGTGATTACTTGTCTGGCACGCGGTCAGGCTTCAGGGCGATCGCCCACTAGGTTTCTGTATTCCTCGCTAAAGCAGGTTGCTCACTGATTACTGCTTGCACCCTTACACTATGCCTTGTCGCGATCACTCTCCTCACTACCGCTCACGCCAGATACCTCTTTAGAAGTCCGAGTGGTTGTCCGCTGCTAAGCCTCTCTCTATATGAGGCGGTTATTGCTTCGTTGCGGCTCGCTTCGGCCCACCTGATGCGCTTCTGCACTGTTCGGGTAACTGCATGTGCCGAGGGCCCTTCCGGTCTTGTGCAGCTTTCTCCGGCGCCAGTCATGCGGGGTGCTCCGCTTCCAACTCCCCTGCACAACGTGGCACGACTGTGTCTTCACACACAATGCGGTTTCCGGCGTGCTTACAGGATATCACTGCCGACCGCGCTCCAGGCGTCGGCGGTCGCTTCCGTACTCGGCGCCACGGCTTTTACGTGCGCGTCCGTAGATAGGCCGCACTTTCAATTCCGGCCTTGGCAGTTCGTCTCCGTTTGTGCTTTCACGGGGTATCTCGTAGCCGCTACCTTATTGGGCTTGTGCACTACGCTTTCTCTGTACGAGGTGGGCATAGGGCGCTAGGATTATGCAGGATTGTCTCGTGGGTTACGGGAGCTCTTCTAACCAGCCGCCATCTACGTGCTCAGCAAGCTCCGCCCCCGTGGCTTTTACATTTAAATGTGTTTAAATAATGTTGAGCAGCCTCTAGATGATAACAAACCATGTGTGAAGAAGATGGAGAAAGATATGGATAAAGTATTCAGCCAAACTATATGTTTAAATACCTCATATCGAGTGCGGGGTCCGAATTTTGCAGACCTTCTTGGAAACTTTGGAGGACAATACTGGAAAACCCTACTGGTACTTACTGGTAGATTTAAAAACAACCACTCAAGGAGACTACAGGTTACATATTGGGACCTTTTCTGTAGATCTTCCCATTGACTACAGTATAAAAAACTATTCAAAATCCCATAAGAAGGAATGCTCAAGGTGACCTTCACGGTTTATATCCAGGCTCTTCTGCTAAAATGCCACCATGTTCACACATCTGCATGAACCCTGACCCCTCTGACGAGTGACGGTGCCCGCTCCCCACTGAGGGACGCTCTTCGAGACTCTGAGACGAATGATCTATCGCCGAGTGTCATGTTCCGAACAGGCAGACCTAGCATGGGATGATTTTATATAGGATGTGATCACCCTACCAGTGGTCTGGTCAGATCACTTAACACTTTTATTCTCATTGTGTTATGAGATAAGTGGTCACAAATCTATCTTCTCTCATCAGCTTTGTATCACTAACTGTAACTTGGGTAACATCTCATCCTCAAATGTGGGCCCTCCTCTGGAGAACCTTCCTGGAGCTCTACATGACAAGGGTCAGGAGAACAGGGCGACGTTTAATGCATAGATTGTTTCTGCCCTGGAACCAGTCGCTCCGGGGGTGATGGTGACTTCACACATTTGGATCCTTGGTAAACACATGACCTAGCCACTGTGAACCGCGCCTGTAAATAAAAATTATGCACCGGAAGATTGGGCCACATGTAAGGAAGGGCTTGGGATCCACAGAGCACAACTCATAGACACACACTCTAAATATTACTCAGATCACATTTCGTCCAGTTGTTGTCATGTGGTTTGTGGACTCATGGTCTGCATTGCTAAGTTAGCTTAGGCCTGGCTGCCATGATGCCTTTTTGCACACCTTACTTTGTGCCTTTGTTTTTCCAGCCTCTGCTTGTGCCCGGCTATTTTAGAACTGTCTGCATTTCTGCCTTTCACCTTTCCTCCTATTCCCTTTGGGTTTCGTCTGCACATCATGTACAAGGTCGAAAAACAATGTCCCTTGTTCTTGCTGATCTGGTCAGCCCCTCGCACTTAGACATAACACTGAATGCAGCTGCACTGGAGAAATTTGTGTGCTTTTAATATTGTGATTTCACTGTTAGAGGCACTTGGAGAAAACCTTTCCAGAGAGAAGAGCTGTGCTTGTCTGATGATGTAAACCTTGCATCTAGATATTGAGGTATGGGGGTTCGCTCGATCAAGCCCAGAGGTCTTCTATTTTTATAATAAACTAGCTACTAGCACGGGGAGGGTGGTAAGGTCATTAAGCCCTATATCCACTGCTTTAAGAAATGCTTTCCCCGTTTGTATCCTATGTAGTTGTAACTATGCTGCTTATTTTATTCTTATGCATTATGCTGATAGTGCTGGCACGTGTACTGTATCTTAGAGCACGTTAGTTGAAATAAACATTTTAAACTATACTGTGTCTCTCATTACGCACGTTGTGGACAAGTATGAGTGAGTTATGAAAGAGTGTTCTTGCTCCCGCGAGTCCTGAGAGAGACCGTGTTCTGGGTTGTCTAATCATTGGTAGCATCGTTGCTAATGAGACGCTAAAGCTAGTCGGGTTGGGATTGTGGGTATTAAGGTGTATTGTTGGCTCACCACTATACTCTGAGGTCCTATTATCCTGTGCATAGCTCTGTGTATGTGCAGAATCCCTACAACATAGTAACCCCCTCAATTTTGTTTTAAATTGTTAAAGATTCTTCAAACCAAAGCAGTGCTCAATCTTGAGCTCCCTTATTGAATGGAAAAATTCAAACAATTTATACATTTCAATTTACTAAATTCACCAATCTGGCAACCAGGGTGTCAAGTTGCTCTGTAGCTTCAGCTCCTGTTCAGACTGACCATTGCACCATTTCTAGCACGTCACCTCTTACAACAAGTATTTCCGAATCCCCTCTTGGCTCCTTCTCACTTTTAATTGAATTTAATTTAATTTAAATTGAATTTTAAATTACAGCTGACATGTCATTGAAAATTATACATACCAATGAGTCTGGTTCTCCTGATGCTTTTTAGTTTAATAACGCTTTCTTACGCCTTGTCCACTGCCGGCTTACTGGAAACAGCCATGCGTTGTCACTTTGTTAAAAAAAAAAACAGTCGATATGTTCATTGGTTCCTAGCAACTATCTGATGCGTTTTCTGGATTTCTTTCTAGAGCACGGCCCGTAAATGGGATTTCCAGCCCCTCTAGCATTAGGGACTTGAGAGCATATTTATCAAATTTTCATCCAACTCAACAAGCCACCTTGCTGTGCTGTGTGTAAGGGAGAGGGACGAAATGCACTGTATTTAACATTATACGGCGCATTCATGCTCTCTGCCTGCACTGGTGCGCAATGTGCTGCCTAGCGCCAATGCAGGCACCCTTGCACCATGCTGCAAGGGTGCCTGAACTGTAGGCACCATTGTTTTTGTGCAGGAAGGGACACCTTTCTGCAGAAAAACAATCATCAGAGACATTTAGCTCTTTCTATATGTGCTGCAGAAAACAGCACATGTAGAAAGAGGAAAAAATCAGGAGGAATATATGTTTATTTATTTATTTTATTTTATTTGAAGAGTTTTATATAGCGCTGGCTAGACCCGGAGGTATCAGAGCGCTTTACATAAGGAACAGCGAGTTGCAAATTACAAATTAAACATTAATTACACAATGGTTACGTCGTAATAGCAAATAAGGACACAATAATAAAAACAAAATAACACAGTAGTATACATTACTAGAGCGTGGCGTAACAGAGAACAAAACATCATAAGGGGTAAAGAAGGTAAGGGGGGAAAGTAAAAAGGGGTAAGGAAAGCAGATTGGGACAGGTAAGTGGAAGAAAAACAAACCGGAATTAGGACCAGCAATCTCAACAACCCATGAATCGGAGCCTGTATTAGGTGAGAGGCGTGGAGGGGACCTAAGGGGGAGTTAGAGTTAAAGCAGTCCAGCAAAAAAGAGAAACTTCGAAGGTCGCCAAGATGGAGTCCAGCGGGAAAAAGGAACGGACAAAGGTCAACAAGATGGAGGGTCCAGGTCGTGGGCATCAACGGAACCATCCTAAAATGGCGGGACACACACAAATCAAAGTCCAAAAAAACCAAGAGAGCTGAATTCCACAGAGTAGAGACGGAGGGGGGACGCAGACCACAGAACCAAAGGAGGGCGGAGGGCTGGAGAATGTCGAACACCAACGGGCCGTCGGCGTGCACAGGCTCTGGGAAGCGGGGTCATCAGTGTTGTCAATCCGCACGCCGTAGGTCAGAGGAAGTCTGCCTGGGTGCTAGGGCAGCGGTCCCAGAGAAAGGGAGGCAGAAGCGTAGTCCAGGGGGGTGCGCCACCCAGGCTCAGAAGGAAAAGAAAAGCCGGGGGGCATCGCACCGCAGTGCCGTGAAACTCACCACCACTGCACTCCCGTACCTGGGAACAAGACTCACGGGTCCCAGACGTCCCACGGGAGGCGAAGCTGGAGGGCAGGCAGTAGGGCAAGTAGCAGCAGTCGAACCCGGAAGGCCGGGGGACGAACAGGAGGGGTGAACCTCATCCCAACTCCTCAACAGCCCTTCGGAGAACTCCACCAGGAATCAGCACCGCTGGGACTGGCTCCGTCGACAGCCGACCATCAACGATTCGTCGGAAGGCGGGGGAGGGAGGAGACAGCAGCGGAGAGACGGCAAGACCTATGTCCGATGTCCGGCTGGGTAGGTGACGGCCATGGCGGTGTGCCGGAGCAAATCTCCCCTATAGCTGTCGATGCAACTCCACCGGGCATCGGCCATGTTGCTCGGGCTCCACCGATCCATCCTGATTTCATCCGAAGATCCCGAGTCCAGGAACGTGAGAAAGGAGAGACAAGGACCGCAGTCTAAGAACGACCACCAGGTGAGTAAAAGGGTCCAGGAGGGGGTGGAAATTAAGGGATTTGAGCCAAAACGGCAATACCTGGCCAGGAGCTCCCGGCCGGAGCTCCTCACCTGTCAGCCATTTTAGGTCCCAGAGTGTATGCCTCCTCGTTACGCCTCCCCTGGGGAGGTGTAGCATTTTGACACATTCCTAGGTCTACCACTCGTAGTAAATCTGGAAATGCGCCACAATCCATGGGTGGATGCGTGGGAACACCCACGCTCCTCCCATGGAACGCCTCCCTGACAAGACAGCGACTTGCGCTGCCTTTCGTTAATACTGATATAGCAAGGCACGCAGGGTCACACAAGGTGGCCTTGTGTGGCTTGATAAATCGCATTACAGGTTTTCTGTCAACCTTGCGCCCCCTTGCGCGTTACAGGGGCGACACAAAACCATGATAAATATGTGCCGTAGTCACCATGCCAACCTGAGACAGAACAATCTGCTGGACAGGCAGTTGGGAGCATTCTAGGTAACAATCTGTCCTGTGAGATTTCAAAGGTATATTTAGTGGAACCTAAGACCCTCGTTCACTATGTTTAGGAACATTCAAGAACACTCGGAAATCAGGAACATATTTCAACCACCACCAATATTACCTACTGGCGGTCGCCAGTACGTAGTTAGAGTTAGGATGTATTTTTCGTAGAAAGAGCATTTATTCATTTGTCAATAACATTGGCGTCGTTTGACTAATTCTCCCAAAACTTTCAATACTAATGGCTCAGTCACTACAGGTGCTGTCTTGAAAATTTTGAGGCGATCCGTCAAGCGGGGGCGAGAAAAAGGGGGGGGTCCCAAAACGCTTTTTCTCCATGTTAATAGCCAGTCCACAACCGCTTACCTTAGCTGCACAGCAGGTAACCGTATCTTAAAGGGGGACGCTAGCAGTTAGCACTCAGTTCATTTCCACAGATTTACTATGAGTGTGACTCAGTTAGTGAGCGACACTAACAGTAAAAGTCCAAAACCACGTAGTTGAAAATCAAAATATCCATGGGGGTTAAATGGGCGGAACTTATTTGCTACAAGATGGAAACCTGCACTTTTGCTCTACTACCAACAGAGGTCCTCACAGAAGAGTGCAGTGAAGATGGAAAACTGGTTATACTGAACCACAAAATGGGTCCTCACAGAAGATTACAATGGAGCTGGGGATGAAAAGCTGCAGTTGTGTTAGACTAACTGATGGGGATGAAAAGCTGCAGTTGTGTTAGACTAACTGATGGGGATGAAAAGCTGCAGTTGTGTTAGACTAACTGATGGGGATGAAAAGCTGCAGTTGTGTTAGACTAACTGATGGGGATGAAAAGCTGCAGTTGTGTTAGACTAACTGATGGGGATGAAAAGCTGCAGTTGTGTTAGACTAACTGATGGGGATGAAAAGCTGCAGTTGTGTTAGACTAACTGACAGGTCCTCACAGAAAAGTGCAATGGAGAGGGGAAGCTCGTTGCACAAATCTATCAACAGCGGTCCTCACAGAAGTGCACAAAGGCGTCACAGCCATTCCTGGGTCTATACTTACAGTTTGGAAGAGTGAGTTATGCAGACACCACTCTGACATCTTGAGAAAATACATTTTAACTTCTGCAAGGTCACCTTTGCCATGGACTGACGTCCACCGTTAAAATGTTACTATCTTTTTAGGAATTGAGATAAGCACCCCAAGTGTCCAACTATTCCGGGATGACTAACATCCTGGAGGTTTTGCTGACAATTATTATATGTAATGGAAACACCTATCTATTAGAACGAAGCGCAAGGCCTGTAAAGCTGGTGTAGTTCCTCAAGTTGTTACTAGAGGTCCCTCTGAAGTCAGATAAAATTGCTTGAAATGTCAGTCAGAAAGCTGAGAGGGTGTGGCCTCAACTAGCAGATCTCCATGTAGGCTCTGCTATTCTAATGCCTGGCACTTCCAAATCCCAAAGGCTACAAAAGCACCTAAGCCGGTTGATAGGGATGAGTCAACACTGCAGCTCACACTAACTGTCTTGAGTGTTATGGAAATAGATGATAGCACCCTACGAACTGCAGCTGTCTTTAAAAGTGCCCCTTGTATTCAGGGCCAGCTGTTGGCAAGGGTGAGCTGGGCACAGGCCCGGGCACCAATCATCAGAGGGGTAAAAAGAAGTGTCTGCCTTAAGGTCCTGCAAACAGCAACGCCCTCTACCTTGGCTCCAGTGATGCCCTTTGAAGTGCTTTTAAGTGTTTTTAGAGAGTAGCAGTCACAGTTTTAGCACCTTATGAGCCCTCTACCTTACCCCCATCTACCTCTCACCCCCTGCCGCCACTCATCAACACTCCCCCCCACCCCCCCCAAACAAACAGCTTAGACCAGGGCCAGACTGGGAACAGCAGCCAGCCCTGGCAGATTGCTGCTCACCCAGTCCCGAGAACGGGGGTCCCCTGTGATAAAAACCAGCCCCCACGGGCACAAATCCGGCCCCCACCCCTCCGGCCCATCGGGGAAATGCCCAGTGCCCGCTACGGCCAGTCCGGCCCTGCTTAGAACCAGGGCTTTAAGTGGGCCGGGTCTCGCCGGTGCTGAGCACCTGCAGTTTTTTAAAGGGGGCCTCGAAATGGGTCTCTATCGGGCTCTGTTTTGTGCCCTGGCACAGGCGGACTGCAGTGACAGCAGGCACTAGTGTGCCTGCTCACACTGCTCACTTCTCACTAGTGTGCGCTGCTCACACTGCTTACTTCTCACTAGTGTGCGCTGCTCACACTGCTTACTTCTCACTAGTGTGCGCTGCACACACTGCTCACTTCTCACTAGTGGAGAAGTTACGGCATGACGTCATGCCAGGTGAGCGTGGTAGGGGAAGGGAAATCCTAAAGAGAGTCATTTTCTCTCTGGATTTCCCTTCTCTTTTTGAAACTCAGGAGCAGCAACATCGTCGTGATGTCATCAGGGCTTTAAGTGGAAGCTGTTTCAATAATATATACAAGCCATGGTTGCTGCTTATTTATCTTATGCAACTAACAACCATTGACAAAGCCAATAGTCCTGACTTGTTGTAGGTATGATGTTACTTGTTGTATCATATATCTGGATGCAATGACAGAAACAACAAAATACAAGTCAGGCAGCACACTATGCTAAGCACCGATTTTTAATTTAGGTGATTTTAAGCCACGCCCTTAATTACATTGGTCACGCCCCTTTAAGAGACCCCCCCAGTTTTTTCATCCCCCTTAAAGCCCTGCTTAGAACCAGTCTGAGGGCGCTAACTTGTGGGTGATTAACGTGATCTGGGGAAGGAGCAGACGTGGACGTTGAGACGCAGCCTCTGCTTCCGTGCAGGCAGCCAGGGACTGCTGGCTTGTGAAAGGGGCTAGTGCATCGTTGTGTTCACCAGCAGTAGTGAGGGGCCATACTTCTTTCTGCCCAGGGCGCTATTGAGCAAGGCGCGGCCCTGCTTGTGTTAGGGCGGCAGCAAACGAAGGCCCTGGGCCTCTGTGCATACTGCTATAGGGAGCCCTCAGGGGCGTGGCTTCAGGTGGGGGTGCTACACAACCCCCACTTTGGGGGTGGGTACAGGTACAGTTGGGTACAGGTGCTTTGAGTCTTTTATTGTGAGATGCCAGTCGGATTTCACCAGTACTTTTACATATACACAGAAAAAACACAGGCGCTCTCTCCCTCTCTGTTTTGAAATCCGACTGGCATCTCACAATACACGACTCAAAGCCCCTCTCATGTACTCTGCTTGTCGCGTCATTTATTTAAACATCATATGCCAGACAGATGGTCGGAAAATCTGACTCAAACACCCCCAGCCCCTCAATCTTACTGACCATGCTCCGACCCTGCTAGCCCGGATAGTTTACTAAATGCACCTCACGGGCCCGGCTCTACCCGAAGATAGCGCCTACATCCTGCTGCTTCACACCTCTTAGAGGCGCGTTCAATCCTGATGCAAACTGTTTCCGCCCGCAGAGTTTGGGGGGATCTGGCAGGAGGGGGGCGGGGGTACAATGTCGGCTCAAACAATAGCTGTTCACACCTTTCACAAAGCTCACAACGCTGTAGGAAATTGTACAAACGGATACAATGACCTGAATGTAAACAGGATATAGCTGGTCCCACCAATCACCAAATTGTCAGATAACAGCCACAACTTAAGCAGCGTCACTCACTGTGGTGTGTGCTCTCGGGGTGTTTCTGGGTATTGAAGCAGTGCCACTCACTGTGGCGTGTGCTCTCGGGGTGCTTCGGGGTATTGAAGCAGTGTCACTCACTGTGACGTGTGCTCTCGGGGTGCTTCGGGGTATTGAAGCAGTATCACTCACTGTGGCGTGTGCTCTCGGGGTGCTTCGGGGTATTGAAGCAGTGTCACTCACTGTGGCGTGTGCTCTCTGGGTGCTTCGGGGTATTGAAGCAGTGTCACTCACTGTGGTGTGTGCTCTCGGGGTGTTTCTGGGTATTGAAGCAGTGTCACTCACTGTGGTGTGTGCTCTCGGGGTGTTTCGGGGTATTGAAGCAGTGTCACTCACTGTGGTGTGTGCTCTCGGGGTGTTTCTGGGTATTGAAGCAGTGTCACTCACTGTGGTGTGTGCTCTCGGGGTGCTTCAAGGTATTGAAGCAGTGTCACTCACTGTGGTGTGTGCTCTCGGGGTGCTTCGGGGTATTGAAGCAGTGCCACTCACTGTGGTGTGTGCTCTCGAGGTGCTTCGGGGTATTGAAGCAGTGCCACTCACTGTGGCGTGTGCTCTCGGGGTGCTTCGGGGTATTGAAGCAGTGTCACTCACTGTGGCGTGTGCTCTCGGGGTGCTTCGGGTATTGAAGCAGTATCACTCACTGTGGCGTGTGCTCTCGGGGTGCTTCGGGGTATTGAAGCAGTGTCACTCACTGTGGCGTGGGCTCTCGGGGTGCTTCGGGTATTGAAGCAGTGTCACTCACTGTGGCGTGTGCTCTCGGGGTGTTTCTGGGTATTGAAGCAGGGCCACTCACTATGGTGTGTGCTCTCGGGGTGCTTCGGAGTATTGAAGCAGTGCCACTGACTGTGGTGTGTGCTCTTGGGGTGTTTCTGGGTATTGAAGCAGTGTCACTCACTGTGGTGTGTGCTCTCGGGGTGCTTCGTGGTATTGAAGCAGTGTCACTCACTGTGGTGTGTGCTCTCGGGGTGTTTTTGAAGCAGTGTCACTCACTGTGGTGTGTGCTCTCGGGGTGTTTCTGGGTATTGAAGCAGTGTCACTCACTGTGGTGTGTGTTCTTGGGGTGCTTCTGGGTATTGAAGCAGTGTCACTCACTGTGGTGTGTGCTCTCGGGGTGCTTCGGGGTATTGAAGCAGTGCCACTCACTGTGGTGTGTGCTCTTGGGGTGTTTTGGGGTATTGAAGCAGTGTCACTCACTGTGGTGTGTGCTCTCGGGTGCGTCGGAGTATTGAAGCAGTGTCACTCACTGTGGTGTGTGCTCTCGGGGTATTGAAGCAGTGCCACTCACTGTGGTGTGTGCTCTCGGGGTGTTTTTGAAGCACTGTCACTCACTGTGGTGTGTGCTCACAGGGTGTTTCTGGGTATTGAAGCAGTGTCACTCACTGTGGTGTGTGCTATCGGGGTGTTTCTGGGTATTGAAGCAGTGCCACTCACTGTGGTGTGTGCTCTCGGGGTGCTTCGGGGTATTGAAGCAGTGTCACTCACTGTGGTGTGTGCTCTTGGGGTGCTTCGTGGTATTGAAGCAGTGTCACTCACTGTGGTGTGTGCTCTCGGGGTGCTTCGGGGTATTGAAGCAGTGCCACTCACTGTGGTGTGTGCTCTCGGGGTGTTTTTGAAGCAGTGTCACTCACTGTGGTGTGTGCTCTCGGGGGGTTTTTGAAGCAGTGTCACTCACTGTGGTGTGTGCTCTCGGGGTGCTTTGGGGTATTGAAGCAGTGTCACTCACTGTGGTGTGTGCTCTCCGGGTGCTTCGGGGTATTGAAGCAGTGTCACTCACTGTGGCGTGTGCTCTCGGGGTGCGTCGGGTTATTGAAGCAGTGCCACTCACTGTGGCGTGTGCTCTCGGGGTGTTTCTGGGTATTGAAGCAGTGCCACTCACTCTGGCGTGTGCTCTCGGGGTATTGAAGCAGTGTCACTCACTGTGGTGTGTGCTCTCAGGGTGTTTTTGAAGCAGTGTCACTCACTGTGGTGTGTGCTCTCGGGTGTTTCTGGGTATTGAAGCAGTGTCACTCACTGTGGTGTGTGCTCTCGGGGTGTTTCGGGGTATTGAAGCAGTGTCACTCACTGTGGTGTGTGCTCTCGGGGTGTTTCTGGGTATTGAAGCAGTGTCACTCACTGTGGTGTGTGCTCGGGGTGCTTCAAGGTATTGAAGCAGTGTCACTCACTGTGGTGTGTGCTCTCGGGTGCTTCGGGGTATTGAAGCAGTGCCACTCACTGTGGTGTGTGCTCTCGAGGTGCTTCGGGGTATTGAAGCAGTGCCACTCACTGTGGCGTGTGCTCTCGGGTGCTTCGGGTATTGAAGCAGTGTCACTCACTGTGGCGTGTGCTCTCGGGGTGCTTCGGGGTATTGAAGCAGTATCACTCACTGTGGCGTGTGCTCTCGGGGTGCTTCGGGGTATTGAAGCAGTGTCACTCACTGTGGCGTGGGCTCTCGGGGTGCTTCGGGGTATTGAAGCAGTGTCACTCACTGTGGCGTGTGCTCTCGGGGTGTTTCTGGGTATTGAAGCAGGGCCACTCACTATGGTGTGTGCTCTCGGGGTGCTTCGGAGTATTGAAGCAGTGCCACTGACTGTGGTGTGTGCTCTTGGGGTGTTTCTGGGTATTGAAGCAGTGTCACTCACTGTGGTGTGTGCTCTCGGGGTGCTTCGTGGTATTGAAGCAGTGTCACTCACTGTGGTGTGTGCTCTCGGGGTGTTTTGAAGCAGTGTCACTCACTGTGGTGTGTGCTCGGGGTGTTTCTGGGTATTGAAGCAGTGTCACTCACTGTGGTGTGTGTTCTTGGGGTGCTTCTGGGTATTGAAGCAGTGTCACTCACTGTGGTGTGTGCTCTCGGGGTGCTTCGGGGTATTGAAGCAGTGCCACTCACTGTGGTGTGTGCTCTTGGGGTGTTTTGGGGTATTGAAGCAGTGTCACTCACTGTGGTGTGTGCTCTCGGGTGCGTCGGAGTATTGAAGCAGTGTCACTCACTGTGGTGTGTGCTCTTGGGGTATTGAAGCAGTGCCACTCACTGTGGTGTGTGCTCTCGGGGTGTTTTTGAAGCACTGTCACTCACTGTGGTGTGTGCTCACGGGGTGTTTCTGGGTATTGAAGCAGTGTCACTCACTGTGGTGTGTGCTATCGGGGTGTTTCTGGGTATTGAAGCAGTGCCACTCACTGTGGTGTGTGCTCTCGGGGTGCTTCGGGGTATTGAAGCAGTGTCACTCACTGTGGTGTGTGCTCTCAGGATGTTTTTGAAGCAGTGTCACTCACTGTGGTGTGTGCTCTCGGGGTGCTTCGGGGTATTGAAGCAGTGTCACACACTGTGGTGTGTGCTCTCAGAGTGTTTCTGGGTATTGAAGCAGTGTCACTCACTGTGGTGTGTGCTCTCGGGGTGCTTCGTGGTATTGAAGCAGTGTCACTCACTGTGGTGTGTGCTCTCGGGGTGCTTCGGGGTATTGAAGCAGTGCCACTCACTGTGGTGTGTGCTCTCGGGGTGTTTTTGAAGCAGTGTCACTCACTGTGGTGTGTGCTCTCGGGGTGCTTCGGGGTATTGAAGCAGTGTCACACACTTTGGTGTGTGCTCTCGGGGTGTTTCTGGGTATTGAAGCAGTGTCACTCACTGTGGTGTGTGCTCTCGGGGTGCTTCGGGGTATTGAAGGAGTGTCACTCACTGTGGCGTGTGCTCTCGGGGTGTTTCTGGGTATTGAAGCAGTGTCACTCACTGTGGTGTGTGCTCTTGGGGTGCTTCGGGTATTGAAGCAGTGTCACTCACTGTGGTGTGTGCTCTCGGGTGCTTCTGGGTATTGAAGCAGTGTCACTCACTGTGGTGTGTGCTCTCCGGGTGCTTCGGGTATTGAAGCAGTGTCACTCACTGTGGCGTGTGCTCTCAGGGTGCGTCGGGGTATTGAAGCAGTGCCACTCACTGTGGCGTGTGCTCTCGGGGTGTTTCTGGGTATTGAAGCAGTGTCACTCACTGTGGTGTGTGCTCTCGGGGTGTTTTTGAAGCAGTGTCACTCACTGTGGTGTGTGCTCTCGGGGTGTTTTTGAAGCAGTGTCACTCACTGTGGTGTGTGCTCTCGGGGTGCTTCGGGGTATTGAAGCAGTGCCACTCACTGTGGTGTGTGCTCTCGGGGTGTTTTTGAAGCAGTGTCACTCACTGTGGTGTGTGCTCTCGGGGTGCTTTGGGGTATTGAAGCAGTGTCACACACAGTGGTGTGTGCTCTCGGGCTGTTTCTGGGTATTGAAGCAGTGTCACTCACTGTGGTGTGTGCTCTCGGGGTGCTTCGGGGTATTGAAGCAGTGTCACTAACTGTGGTGTGTGCTCTTGGGGTGCTTCGTGGTATTGAAGCAGTGTCACTCACTGTGGTGTGTGCTCTCGGGGTGCTTCGGGGTATTGAAGCAGTGCCACTCACTGTGGTGTGTGCTCTCGGGGTGTTTTTGAAGCAGTGTCACTCACTGTGGTGTGTGCTCTCGGGGTGCTTCGGGGTATTGAAGCAGTGTCACTCACTGTGGCGTGTGCTCTCGGGGTGTTTCTGGGTATTGAAGCAGTGTCACTCACTGTGGTGTGTGCTCTTGGGTTGCTTCGGGGTATTGAAGCAGTGTCACTCACTGTGGTGTGTGCTCTCGGGGTGCTTTGGGGTATTGAAGCAGTGTCACTCACTGTGGTGTGTGCTCTCCGGGTGCTTCGGGGTATTGAAGCAGTGTCACTCACTGTGGCGTGTGCTCTCGGGGTGCGTCGGGGTATTGAAGCAGTGCCACTCACTGTGGCGTGTGCTCTCGGGGTGTTTCTGGGTATTGAAGCAGTGCCACTCACTCTGGCGTGTGCTCTCGGGGTATTGAAGCAGTGTCACTCACTGTGGTGTGTGCTCTCAGGGTGTTTTTGAAGCAGTGTCACTCACTGTGGTGTGTGCTCTCGGGGTGTTTCTGGGTATTGAAGCAGTGTCACTCACTGTGGTGTGTGCTCTCGGGGTGTTTTGGGGTATTGAAGCAGTGTCACTCACTGTGGTGTGTGCTCTCGGGGTGTTTCTGGGTATTGAAGCAGTGTCACTCACTGTGGTGTGTGCTCTCGGAGTGCTTCAAGGTATTGAAGCAGTGTCACTCACTGTGGTGTGTGCTCTCGGGGTGCTTCGGGGTATTGAAGCAGTGCCACTCACTGTGGTGTGTGCTCTCGGGGTGCTTCGGGGTATTGAAGCAGTGCCACTCACTGTGGCGTGTGCTCTCGGGGTGCTTCGGGGTATTGAAGCAGTGTCACTCACTGTGGCGTGTGCTCTCGGGGTGCTTCGGGGTATTGAAGCAGTATCACTCACTGTGGCGTGTGCTCTCGGGGTGCTTCGGGGTATTGAAGCAGTGTCACTCACTGTGGCGTGTGCTCTCGGGGTGCTTCGGGGTATTGAAGCAGTGTCACTCACTGTGGCGTGTGCTCTCGGGGTGTTTCTGGGTATTGAAGCAGTGCCACTCACTGTGGCGTGTGCTCTCGGGGTGCTTCGGAGTATTGAAGCAGTGCCACTCACTGTGGTGTGTGCTCTCGGGGTGTTTCTGGGTATTGAAGCAGTGTCACTCACTGTGGTGTGTGCTCTCGGGGTGCTTCGTGGTATTGAAGCAGTGTCACTCACTGTGGTGTGTGCTCTCTGGGTGCTTTGGGGTATTGAAGCAGTGCCACTCACTGTGGTGTGTGCTCTCGGGGTGTTTTTAAAGCAGTGTCACTCACTGTGGTGTGTGCTCTCGGGTGCTTCGGGGTATTGAAGCAGTGTCACTCACTGTGGTGTGTGCTCTCGGGGTGCTTCGGGGTATTGAAGCAGTGCCACTCACTCTGGCTTGTGCTCTCGGGGTGCTTCGGGGTATTGAAGCAGTGTCACTCACTCTGGCGTGTGCTCTCGGGGTGCTTCGGGGTATTGAAGCAGTGTCACTCACTCTGGCGTGTGCTCTCGGGGTGCTTCGGGGTATTGAAGCAGTGTCACTCACTCTGGCGTGTGCTCTCAGGGTGCTTCGGGGTATTGAAGCAGTGTCACTCACTCTGGCGTGTGCTCTCGGGGTGCTTCGGGGTATTGAAGCAGTGCCACTCACTCCGGCGTGTGCTCTCGGGGTGTTTCGGGATATTGAAGCAGTGCCACTCACTGTGGCGTGTGCTCTCGGGGTGCTTCGGGGTATTGAAGCAGTGCCACTCACTGTGGCGTGTGTTCTCGGGGTGCTTCGGGGTATTGAAGCAGTGTCACTCACTGTGGCGTGTGCTCTCGGGTGCTTCGGGGTATTGAAGCAGTGCCACTCACTGTGGTGTGTGCTCTCGGGTGCTTCGGGGTATTGAAGCAGTGCCACTCACTGTGGTGTGTGCTGTCTGGGTGCTATGGGGTATTGAAGCAGTGCCACTCACTGTGGTGTGTGCTGTGGTGTGTGCTCTCGGGGTATTGAAGCAGTGCCACTCACTGTGGTGTGTGCTCTCGGGGTGCTTCGGGGTATTGAAGCAGTGTCACTCACTGTGGCGTGTGCTCTCGGGGTGCTTCGGGGTGTTGAAGCAGTGCCACTCACTGTGGCGTGTGCTCTCGGGGTGCTTCGGGGTATTGAAGCAGTGCCACTCACTCTGGCGTGTGCTCTCGGGGTGCTTTGGGGTATTGAAGCAGTGCCACTCACTGTGGCGTGTGCTCTCGGGGTGCTTCAGGGTATTGAAGCAGTGTCACTCACTGTGGCGTGTGCTCTCGGGGTGCTTCGGGGTATTGAAGCAGTGCCACTCACTGGGGTGTGTGCTCTCAGGGTGCTTCGGGGTATTGAAGCAGTGTCACTCACTGTGGTGTGTGCTCTGGGGGTGTTTCTGGTTATTGAAGCAGTGCCACTCACTGTGGTGTGTGCTCTCGGGGTGCTGTGGTATGTGCTCTCGGGGTGCTTCGGGGTATTGAAGCAGTGCCACTCACTGTGGTGTGTGCTCTCGGGGTGCTTCGGGGTATTGAAGCAGTGTCACTCACTGTGGTGTGTGCTCTCGGAGTGTTTCTGGTTATTGAAGCAGTACCACTCACTGTGGTGTGTGCTCTCGGGGTGCTGTGGTGTGTGCTCTCAGGGTGCTTCGGGGTATTGAAGCAGTGCCACTCACTGTGGTGTGTGCTCTCGGGGTGCTTCGGGGTATTGAAGCAGTGTCACTCACTGTGGCGTGTGATCTCGGGGTGCTTCAGGGTATTGAAGCAGTGTTACTCACTGTGGTGTGTGCTCTCAGGGTGCTTCGGGGTATTGAAGCAGTGTCACTCACTGTGGTGTGTGCTCTGGGGGTGTTTCTGGTTATTGAAGCAGTGCCACTCACTGTGGTGTGTGCTCTCGGGGTGCTTCGGGGTATTGAAGCAGTGCCACTCACTGTGGTGTGTGCTCTCGGGGTGCTTCGGGGTATTGAAGCAGTGTCACTCACTGTGGTGTGTGCTCTCGGGGTGTTTCTGGTTATTGAAGCAGTGCCACTCACTGTGGTGTGTGCTCTCGGGGTGCTGTGGTGTGTGCTCTCAGGGTGCTTCGGGGTATTGAAGCAGTGCCACTCACTGTGGTGTGTGCTCTCGGGGTGCTTCGGGGTATTGAAGCAGTGTCACTCACTGTGGCGTGTGCTCTCGGGGTGCTTCAGGGTATTGAAGCAGTGTCACTCACTGTGGCATGTGCTCTCGGGGTGCTTCGGGGTATTGAAAGAGTGAGTGGAAGCGTTCCTGCAGACTTAGGCATCTGTGGGGCAGATTTACTGACAAGTCACGCAACGCAAAACAACATGCACTGAGGGCTGCCTGTGTTGCACACAGTATTGTTTTTGTGCTTGCTCTGTTTGTATCTGTGCTGCCGAATGCAGCACACTTAGGAAGAGGAAAAAACAGGGGAAACAAAGATATATTTTCTCCTTGTTACGCCTTCCCTGGGAAGCTGTAGCATTTTAACGCATTCCCAGGTTTATCTGTCTTACTAAATCTGGGAACCCCTCGGAAACCACGGAACACCCACACTCCACCCACGGAACACCCACGCTCCACCCACGGAACACCCACGCTCATCCACAGAACATCTTCCCAGGGCAGAGTAACGCACGCAGTGACATTTTCTGACTCTGCTAGTGGAACCCAGAATAGCCGTCCTCTGGTTCCTTCTTTTAGTTACTGCCCATCTTACTCCAGCCGCAGGTACTCCTAACCGCTCGGCCGATGAGCTGATCCACGTGCCTAATCTCCTGTCCTCCTTACTGGAGATTTTCACTGTTTCTTGTTTGGATCTAAAGATACCCGTATTGATTTTATTGTTTGTAACAAAGCTTCGGATATTTCTACTCCTGTGTGCCACCAACTCGTCGTTATAATTGAAACCTTTTACCTCCAATTAAGGCCCATGAATGTCAGATTTGTAACAGACCTACGGGCCCTTGTAACCCACACTCCTTCTTATAGATCCTGTGCAGTCCTCGACTCTACAGTGGTGCAGGGATGGCTTATAGGACAAACTCACAACTTCACTATCATTCAGAACTTATGGTCTTCACTTGACAGATAGAGGGGAAATATTTTATCTCCTCATATTTTCCTCTTTCCATGTCTGCTGCATTCTGCAAGTCACCACCACGGGCCATGGTTGAGACCTTCTCCAAGACTCATGCACATGACCTTGTAAGGCCTCCCTATGAGTGGCTGATCTCACCACCACGGGCCCTGATTGAGACCTTCTCCAACACTCATGCACATGACCTTGTAGGGCCTCCCTATGAGTGGCTGATCTCACCACCACGGGCCATGGTTGAGACCTTCTCCAAGACTCATGCACATGACCTTGTAAGGCCTCCCTATGAGTGGCTGATCTCACCACCACGGGCCCTGGTTGAGACCTTCTCCAAGACTCATTGACACAACCTTCCAAGGCCTCAACAAAAGGTAACAAAGTCTAAGGACTGGTTTTCAGGAAGAATCTTTGTGAAGAGCAGGGACTTGGCCTGGACTATAAGGAAAGGAATAGCCAAGGGTTCTGCAGCTTCCGTCGTGACTGACGCAAGGTCCTTCTGAAGATGGAAATCCTCCTCTGGAGAAGTGGCTGAATCTATAGCATTCTGCAAGTCATTGATAACGTTGGACGTAGTGTATTGTAGAGAGAGTAAATTATATCCATGACTGTCATCTTCCTCAGGCTGAGAACTCAACAGCATCACAGTCTGAACTCAAACTGGAATTTTAGGAAGATGTTTGCATCAGAGGAAATGATGTCTCATGCAGATATAAGTTAGTCTTTGTTGTGATGGTGTAGGAGGCTGACTTGGTATATGGTGAACACTTATTCAAGTGTAGCACACGGCACCAACCCAGACAACCCTTATGGTGGTTTTAGTGGATTAGACAACCTTAGAAAGCTCTCTAAGTGGTAGCTGTGGAGAGCAGCCTTCAGGCTTAGTCTAGGAGGAGTGTAAAGCAGCTCGTTTTACCAGTACCTAATCTTATAGTATAGATTAAGTGAAAAAAACACACAGTGTAGTTCTAAAAATAGTAATTTATTACAGACACTCACTAACTCACTGCAATATCTCCTACCCGGAGTTATAATTACAATACACACAATACTTTGATAGTATGACAGGTAAGTAGCACGAAAATACAGTGGGATCCCGGGGGAGACCAAACCATATACAAAAGTTGTGGAATGTTACTATCGACAGTAGTCAGGAGTGGACCCAGAGGACTTAGAAGCACTGGTGGACCAAGGAAGCACCCAAGGTAAGGACCCAGGAACCCCGCGGAGGCTGTGTGCTAAATGAATACACGACCGCGTGCTCAAGGTAAGTCAATGGGGAAGTCGCGGTTATAGTTCTTAAGAAAAAGGACCCTTCCCAGAGGACTTGGAAGACACCACATGGAAGATGGACAGTTCGACAGTCACCCCGCCTGTGGATACCCAGGAGACCAGGTTACCTGACCCAGGGAAGCCAGGTGCATAGGTACGAAGTGACGGCGTGAACTGCCGTCGACCCCAATGGAGGACTTCAAGTAGATGCTGCTGGCGAAGAAGCTAGTGAAGAATACCTGTAAGGAGAAGGGACAGAGTTCATGTCACTCAGGGGTGACCCTCTGTCTAAGTCCACTCTCTCCCCGCAGCTCCGCTGTGCCGTCTCTTGCCTCCAGACCCCGACCTCCTCCTTGGGAGGTTCGAGGCTGCTGCCCGCTCCTGCGCCTGCTGCCCGCTCCAACTGGGACCAGACTGCCTGCATCCACCGTAACCTTTCTCAGCCGTTTTTTTCTTCTTAATTTTTCCCTATTGTGCCACTGTTATTGTGCCCATCTGTGTCTTGCTCTAATTCCACCACTTTTTTTATTTTCTCATGCCTGCCTGTTCCTTTCGCCTTTCGCCGCTGCTGCCCCTGCGGCCCCCGGAATTCCTCCCTGGAATTCCCCCGCTCCCGCCTCCCAGCCTCTCCTCCCTCCCACCTCCCACCTCCCCTACTTAATGGCGGCCGTTGCGCGGTCGCGCAGCGCACGCGCATAGCAGGCGCGCCGAAGACGCGCTAAAGGCAAGCCCATCTGCGCTCGTCCGTGACCCGACCGCGGCCAGCGCCAGGAACTCTGGACCTCCCACTACCCATCGCTACGACACCACCACCCTCCTCACACTCAACCCTGGAAGACTTAGAGAATGCCAACAGGCCTCGCCGAACACGACCCACGGCCAGTTCTCCTGCCTCCACTGCCGCCAGACCCTCACCGCCACCGGCCTCCAACACCGCCGACGCCAGCACCGGAGACACCCTAAAATGCATCCTCCTCAACGTACGCTCCGTACACAAACACGTCATGGAAATCTGGAACCTACTCGACTCTCTCTCGCCCGACATCGCCTTCTTCACAGAGACCTGGACCAACGCATCCTCCGCCCCCGACATCAGCACCGCCATCCCAGACGGATACAAGATCCAGAGGAAAGACCGCCCCAACCACCCAGGAGGGCGCCTCGCCCACAAGAGCACCCTCCGCCTCACCACCTCCAGCGAAACCTTCCCCTCCCCCGAACACCTGCACTTCCAGATCCAGACCACCCCCAAAGCCACACTTCGAGGAACCCTCGTCTACAGACCCCCGGCCCCCAAACACCCTTCGCCTCCACCATCACTGACTTCATCGCACCCCACGCCATCGCCTCAACAAACTACATACTCATTGGACCTGAACTTCCACCTCGACAACACCAGCGACCCCAACTCCACTATCCTTCGTGACAACTTCGCCAGCATCGGACTTAAACAACTCGTCAACACACCAACCCACAGAGCAGGACACACCCTCGACCCCATCGTCACGGCAGGAAACAGCGTCCAATTCAGCCACACAATGCAGCCGCCATGGACCGACCACTGCTGCGTACACTTCGCCATCAACAAACCCAAGGCACCCAAACCAGCCCCACGCCCACCACGAAGGAACTGGAGCAAGGTTACCGACGAGCAACTTAACTTCACCCTCACCCGAGACAACCACACCTGGGCACCCGATGCAAATGACGCAGCCAGAGAACTCCACACCTGGATCTCCAACTGCGCAGACGAGCTCGCCCCGCTACGCAACCCCGATAGACAACGCCCCAGGAAAGCCGCCTGGTTCACCACCGCTCTCCAAGAAGCCAGACGCACCTGCAGATGCCTGGAGAAGAACTGGAGAAACACCAAGACAACTGAAAACCACACCACCTACAAGGACGCCATGACGGACTACCACAACCAGATCAGAGCCACCAAGAGGAACTTCATCCACAACAAAATCCTGGCCAACTTCACCAACTCCAAGGAACTTTTCAGTGTCATTCAAGAATTCACCAACCCACGCAGCGAAGCCACAGACATCACCCCATCCCAAGACCTCTGCGACAAGCTTGGAACCTATTTCCACCTCAAGATCAAAAACCTCCACGGCAACTTTATCGACCATCCACCAGGCGCCACAGATGGCCCCCCGACCCCCAGAAACACCAGCTAGCCCACCATCTCCAACTGGACACCGATCACGGCCAGAGACACTGCCTCGACCATGAAGAGCATCCACTCGGGGCCCCCACGACCCCTGCCCCCCTCACATCTACCACAGAGCTGCGGCCGCCACCGCACCCGAACTACAATGCCCCATCAACACCACCTTCAAAACAGACACCTTCCCAGACGACTGGAAGCGCGCAGAAGTCAGACCCCTGCTTAAGAAGCCCACAGCTGACCCCACCGACCTCAAGAAATATCGGCCCATCTCGCTCCTCCCCTTCGCAGCCAAAGTTGCAGAGAAAACAGTCAACAGGAAACTGACACGATTGATTGAAGAGAACGCCGTCCTCGACCCGTCCCAATCCGGATTCCGAAGCAACCACAGCACAGAGACCGCCCTACTCGCCGCCACAGACGACATCCGCACCCTCCTCGACCAAGGCCACTCGGCAACCCTCATCCTACTCGACCTATCAGCGGCCTTCGACACCGTCTCCCACCGCACACTAGTCGCCAGACTACACGACGCAGGCATACAAGGAACAGCCCTGGACTGGATCCGATCATTCCTCACCGGAAGAAGCCCAAGGATCAGACACCCAACCTTCCTCTCCGACCCCACGAAAATCACCTGCGGAGTCCCACATGGTTCATCACTGAGTCCCACCCTCTTCAACATCTACATGGCCCCCCTCGCAGCCATCGTCCGACAACACGGCCTCAACATCGTATCCTACACCGACGACACCCAGCTCATCCTCTCCCTCACCAAATACCCCACCACTGCCAAACTCAACTTCCAGAAAGGAATGCAAGACGTTGCAGTCTGGATGACCAACAGCTGCCTGAAGCTCAACGCCGAGAAGACAGAAGTCCTCGTCCTCGGTACCACCCCTTCTGCATGGGACAGCACCTGGCGGCCGACTGCCCTCGGAAGCCCACCTACCCCCTCAGACCACACCAAGAACCTCGGCATCGTACTCGACTCATCACTCACCATGAACTGACAGGTCAACGCCATCACCTCCATCTGCTTCAACACCCTCCGCATCTTCCGCAAGACCTTCAAGTGGATCCCCCCTGAGTCAAGGAAGACAGTCACCCATGCACTCATCACCAGCAGACTGGAGTATGGAAACGCACTCTTCGCCGGCATCAACAAGTCCCTACTCCGCTAACTCCAAACAATACAGAACACCGCCGCCAGACTCGTCCTCGGCATCCCCCGACACGAACTCATTAGCCAACACCTACGATGTCTCCACTGACTCCCTGTGGAGAAAAGAGTCACTTTCAAAATCCTCACTCACGCCTACAAATTCCTACACAACAACGGACCCAAATACCTCAACGACAGAATCAACTTCCACGTACCCAAAAGAAACCTCTGATCTTCCAACCTCGCACTGGCTGAAACCCCGCGCATCCACAGAGCCAGAGCAGGCGGAAGATCCTTCCCTCACATTGCAGTCAAGACCTGGAACGAGCTACCGGCAGACATCAGACGCACCCCCTCCTTGAACACCTTCAGGAAGACCCTCAAGACCTGGCACTTCGGCTAAACAGATCTGCGGACCCCCTCTCCCCCCTCAGCGCCTTGAGACCCTCACGGGTGAGTATCGTGCTTACAATTCCCTGATTGATTGATTGATTGACCAGGAGGTACGGGAGTCAAGTGCCCACCAATGTCGGCTGTTACAGGAGAGTTGACGGTGTCCTTGTCTGTGCAGCTACATGGACCAGGTGCCGCTGAGGACGAACAGGAACGGTGTACGAGCTGTCCCACGTTGGATGTTGATATCCAGGGGGTCGGTGTCAGGCGAGAGCACCAACAGGCCTTGGCAACGGCAACACGTGGAAGTAAACAAAAAGGTACGGTGTCGGGACCAGCAAGGTCCGAGAGACTCACCACGTTCAAGTAAGTCAAGGTAGGCCCCAAGCAAGCGGGGGAGCCTATTGGAATCAAAAGCAGACCCTCTACAGGGTCCGTAGAGCACTGGAGATGAGAGTCTCCCAGCCTTAGCAACGGCCAGCCGACACGATGCACAGAGACTCGGTTCCGGCAGTGAAGACAGTGCAGGCCACGAAGACGATGTAGAACTGTCTCGTATGTTACTGAACCTGTTGGAGTCCGTAGGAGCCCAGAATCAGCGATTTGGTCAGCTGTGTTGCGGTGCCTGCAGCTGCAGGGGAGTGACTCCTTCACTCCAAGGGAGATTCGTTCAGATGTCTTTGGATGTCCACAGGCCCAGGATGGAACCTGTATGGAGCATGGACACTGATGGTGCAGCAACTTGCAGAACAAAGAGGTCCGGAGCAGATAGAGTATTCCTGGCTACAGTTTCGGTTCCTGAAGTGAAGTACGATGCGGTCAGTCTGACTCGGTCAGCACGATATCTGGACTGTTTGAAGAGGACACGGAGTTAGATCTGAAATCAAATCCCACGACGAATCTAGGGACCCACCCACAGGTAAGTCCTTAGGTACCCTAAGGTGAGGGTAGGGACGATTTAGGGGTCCCTTCCAGGGGAGGGTCTGGACAGTGGGGAGGATACTCCCATGTCCTTTGTCCAGATACGCGCCCGAGCGGGAGCCAACCGCTCCCTGAGCTGGTTTGAACTGGAGTATGCAAGGAGGGCACCAAATGTACCCTTCCAGCAGACTATGTGGCGCTGGCAAGTGCCCCACCCCGGCCCAATACACTAAGTCCTATCTGTGAGGTGTTCAGACCTCCCTGTGACAGGAAACCTATTGTCCTACCTTCCCCTGCTCAGGCTTGGCTCAGTAGCAGGAGGGCAGAATCGTGTCTGTGGTCGGCAGCAGCCCTAGGTTGCTGTCAGGCTCTGTAAGATCGGTCCCGGGAGCATGGAGAGCTTCCCGGAGGAGCCATGGATGGAATCATACCACCGACACCGGATATGGTGTTGGGGTATAATTCCAACATGTTTGATACCAAACACGCACAGGTTCGTTCCAGCCAGTTTAGAGATGGTCATCGCATAATGACTCATGGCCTCTCTATATCGTAATGGCTGATTCACTTACTGCCTGGAGAATAGACTCCGGGGTTTGTAGGGGTGGTCTGCTCATGTTCCTCTTTCCATATCTGCTGCATTCTGCAAGTCACTACCACGGTCACTGGTTGAGACCTTCTCCAAGACTCATTGACACAACCTTCAAGGCCTCAACAAAAGGTAACAAAGTCTAAGGACTGGTTTCAGGAAGAATCTTCGTGAAGAGCAAGGACTTGGCTTGGACTATAAGGAACGGAACGGCCAAGGGTTCTGCAGCTTCCTTTGTGACTGACGCAAGGTCCTTCTGAAGATGGAAATCCTCCTCTGGAGAAGTGGCTGAATCTATAGCATTCTGCAAGTCATTGATAACGTTGGACGTTGGACGTAGTGTACTGTAGAGGGAGTACATTTTGTCCATGTCTCTAATTGTCGTCAGGCTGAGAACTCAACAGCATCACAGTCTGAACCCAAACACTCAGACAATACTGGAATTTGAGGAAGATGTTCGCATCGGAGGAAATGACGTCTCATGCAGATATAAGTTAGTCTTTGTTTTAATGGTCTCTAAAACAGCTTAGTTTTTACATAAAATGTGTTGGGCGGAAAAGGAATTGGCACCTGTAATAACTCCAAAGGCTACAACTTTGGTGCCACAAACAAGTCTAAGGGACTTTGCCGGCTTTGAAAATGGCGTAATAATTGGCTATAAAGAGACAGAGTAAGAAGCCGAAGCCAGGACTAAAGTCACCAGCAGGGATATGGGGTTTGAGAAAGGAAACTGGAGTTGGAGGTAACTCTGTAAAAACACAGACAAGCAAAAACCATCAAAGGGCAACAAATAACTGAAATACTTGGATTGGGCAAGATCCAGCGCTGGTGAAAGCTATGGTCCTTCAGGCTAACATAACTTCCGGTTCCCTTGCGACCCTGCGTCAATCACCGGCTACTGGAGGACATTTTACTGCTCCAACCAGTTTCTAATGGGGTTTGCTGTTTGCCATCTTGATGGTAGAGACAATCTGGCAAGAACAACTGGCAGGTTTGTTGAGCAAGTGAGAATCTTTGTGCTTTTTTGTGCTTACATGTTTCAATCTGAGGTCAGCTTTTTTTGTAAAGTGTTTACAAGGCTGCAGAGGTGAAATCATTAATGTTATTTCTCGTTTTAAGACAGTTGGCGTCAAGTGCAGATGACGAGTTGACTCCCATCTCAGAAGAACTGTGGAGTTTTATACTCCTTCATTGTATGAGTTTACCCCCAAGTGACCTACCACTGAAACCGTTGGTAAGTATGAGTTGTGACTTGTAGGGATTGACATGAGTGGCAGGAGAATGGCAGACTGGCTTCTTATAATGCATGTGCCTCATTCATCAGTTCGCCCGTCAGACATAATTAGTCACCGATGTATGCGGCTGCAGCCTTTACTGATACCAACAGTGGCTTTGACAAACATAGACCTTCAGCATTAATTATGAAGTTTACCGGCATTCACATTGCCTGGATCTCTTGAAGATTACATCCTGGCTCTCGGAATCTGGTCCCGTCTTCTTCGTGCTGGCGCCTACATATTGCAATAACATCAGCATGGGCTGAGTAAAAGAATCTAACCGGACAGTGGATTCACTATTTGCCTTTAAGTTCAACAAGTGGAAATCAACGCCACTACAACGGGCTGTCCACACCTCTTTCCTGAAGAAGACCGCTGTGACGTTGGTTTAGTAACGCACGTTCCTGGGTCGAAACGTCAACGCCTCTTAACAATCCATACCCTACGTTCTCCATGCCCTAAAATTGAAAAAGGACTCAGATTAGGGTTGTTTGAGATTGTCCTGTATAGGGACGGATGCAAATTGATTCACATATTTTATACATTGTGTTTTTAAACGCTCGCACTGTATATATTGTATTCACTTTACGACTTTGTCACTTTATGATCACTTATTCACCAATAAGTCTTGTATTTGTCTTTTTAATTATGAACATGTCGATGTGACAGCCTTGCATATACAAGAAGATAAAAAGTATAATATACTATTCATGAAAATCAGATAATAATTCTCTTGGTGCGTTTCTTGTTACATATTTATTATGGAATGCTAAGAAATTGGTTACCTGACAGAACCATCTGTAGTACATTTTGGAAACGCCCACGTTCTGAGGGACACGGAGTTACCCCATTACAGTTCATGTGTCGTCATTCATCAGTGGGGCATTTGAAGTGGGCAGTCGTCAGGATATCGGTTTGGACATTGGTGGTTGAAACTAAGAGGAAAAGGTTCCGTTTCCTGGTTAGAAGGATGACTGCCTGGTGGATTACAGCTAAGAGGGTGAGTACCAACCTATGGGAAGGAATCTCTATCCAAGTGTTAGAGAGTGATGGCGACCTCACACCTGTATGCGTTAGACTTCGCTGGTGCGTATGTACTGGAATTCTTTGGGACTTTGGGAGACAGCAAGTAAAAAATGGTTAGAAAAAGCAAGGATGACAGCAGCGTAAACTATTTCAGGGTCTGCCAGGTGGAAGGAGAGAGGGCACGGTCGAGGATCCCGGAGTCAATAACTATTAGACAGGTACAGACGAATGTGTGGTGCTGGATGCAAACGATAAAGGGGAGAAAGGTTAGGTTTACTTTGGGGTAAGATCTCAGAATTAAGTGGGGCTCCTAATACGTATGACAACATATCAGTCCAGCAGCATTGTGGAGGCAACACTGCCTAAGCGGGTCGTGGGACATGGCAGTACAGCTCATACCCTGGTTGGACCGTTGCAGCTTCTGAGGCGAATGAACCACAAATGTCCAAATGGAATCATGAGTTGTTGTCATCTTACGTACCACAAACACAAAGGCATCTTACCCTCCAGCACCAGCAGCCGTGTCCCATTTCCGCGTCCTGTAACATTCGTGGCCATGAAGAGCTCCACCTCGCAGATGTATGTTCCTGTGTCGTCATGTCGCACCTTGTGGATTTCAATGTTGGCTTCCTGCTGGGATGTGAAGGTGGAATCTTCTGACTTGAAGACCCTCCCGCTGAACTGTTGACTGGTGTTGGATACCTCCAGCTCTCTTAAAGAAGAGGGTGAGGTGGTGGTGTTGGTGAAAAACCATTTGTAGCTGACCTTGGTAGAATTCTCGCTGTAGTAGAAGCACTGTAACACCACTGTGTCGCCGACTGTCACATTTGTGTAGCTTGGCTGAAAAACCTGTAATGAAAGCTCTGCAAAAATCATGAAAATTCATCATGCATGTTTTTAATGAGAGTTTTGTTGACAGGTTTGAAAAAATGGAACATTTTCATCCCACGGAATTCAGCTGTGGGCAGGAAAGCCAGTGATAGGGCAGATCTTCTATCCTCAGCTAGTTTTGGGGGGATCTTGGCAACATCACTGACGTCTACCCTAGAGGCTGGCACTTGTACATGGCAGTTTTCTAGACCTGAAATTGGCGGGATCAAGAATTCATGCACCTCATTTACAAGTGGATGTGCAGCGCCCACCTGGAACTCAACCGCACCAAGCAGAATTCTTGTAGTTCACCAGGAAAAACAGGAACAACCAGCCTAAACCTGGGTCAATGACATGAACCTGGACGATCCGAAACACAACTTTCACCCAATGCCAAGTCACTTGGATTTGCACTTTGCCAAGGAATTCAAGCAGACCTGCCACCAGCTCTCTCTACTAAAGAAAGGAAACCATTCTTTCCAGAGAACAACTTCAGAACTCAGGTTTAAGCCCTTGTCTTCTCATATTTAAATGTTGGACACACCCTGCTCCAGGGCCTCCCAGACTTCATATTGGCCCCTGCCTTAAGGACATCCTACACACCACAGCAAAAGCCATCACATTACCTGCCCCACCTTTCCCCTTGCTGGCCTGCTCCATCTTCAAAACCACCTGCATCTTCTACAAAGTCATCATGGCCCGCACCTCACCTATTTGACTGATAAGCAAATCACGTTGGGTGGCCTGGGGCACACCCACAGCCAGGACACCATCAGAAAACAGGACTAATGATTTGACTAGACTATATATCTCCTTTAACCTATGATGAAGTAGATTTATGAGTCTGATCACTCATGTTGGATGTTGTTCCAGTTCAATGAAATGCCTTGCAACAAGTTTTAACTATTGCTTGAAACTGAGGTTCATAAATCAAGGTAATATTAGAAAATCATGAAATCACTCAGATATATACGGAGATATTCCATAATATTTAATTATGACAAGTTCCGGAAGGTTAAACCTGCTGAAATATATCAGGTGAAAAGGCCCATAAAAAAGGCGAAACACGTGGATTTCGGTGTGTTAAATACAGATTCCACAGGTTATGCCTCATTTTAAAGTGCACAGTTTGTAATAGGCGATAATTATTGCACCTTTTGAATTCCGATCCCTATGGTATCAGATTTTAAAAGATGCGATAATAATCTCCTTCCAAGGCGGGCACTGGTGAAAGTTCTAATGTTTTATTTTTTATTTAAAATTCTTTTGATTAACTTATGCTCAATTGACCATAAATGCCAGCAGTTACAGTAATTTGTACACGGTTGACGTCTCAACATCACAACATTTGTCTCCCAGGGAGGTATGAGGACACTGGTGCTGCCCAGTTCAGAAGACCCAAACACATGACAGGCCCTACATACAATTGGCAACTAAGACATTTCAATAAATCAAAGCTCTGCTCTCTCCTGATCATGCATATCTGATTGTTATTCCTCCACCCCCAGCCCTGCTCCATACTTACGTCATGGTGACCATATTTTCTCCCACTTTTTGACACACCCCCTGCTTTTATATACCGTTTCTTCGGCCCGTTGGCACCAATTAAGGTCGCGTGTCCACTCTCTCAAAGAAGGCGGCAAAGGTGCTCCCCACCTCCTTGCAATGTTCCTTTTGGCAATTACCGCTGCAAGAGCAAGCCAAATTCCCGTATACCTGAGCCAGTCCGAGTCGCCCTTGATCATCAGGAGAAGCCATTTGGCGTCCATAGGGACTGTTACTCCTGAAACCCTTGACATTACGTCTGTGACCCCACTGCCAATATCTAGCTATCACCGGACATTCCCACAGAATGTGAATAAAGGTACCCGCCTGCTGACACCCCCTAACGCAGAGTGCTGTGTGTGCCTTACCCCAAGTATATAAGAGCGTGCGCGGGTAGTAAGTACGGTGTAATATCTTAAGTTGCACCAACCTAAATCGTGTCCTAACTCCAATCTCTCTTGGGCTCTGTATTGCCTCCTGCAAGTCTGTGTCATCCATGTTCCCAAGATCATCTGTCCAAGCAGATCTCAGGGCCACCAGGGTGTCTGGTATATTATTCATAAGCTTACGATATATTGTGGAGGTTGGTTTTTCCGGGATGGGGTCTAAGAGTAATCTCTCTTCCAGAGGTGAGTAATCTGGAACGGGGGTCCCATGTTGGATGTGTCGCCACAGGGCATGCGTCAGCCTGAGATAGTGATATCTTTGCGTGTGGTGTAAAGTGTATTCTTGCTGCAAGTCTTCCCTATCAGTTTCCACTTTCCGAAGCCTGCTAATGCAGCTACCTCCCTCAGGAGATCCCCCTCCCATAGTGGAGTCCAGCTGGTCAACTTCCCGGTCCAACCCAACAGTCTATTCGCTTCTCTCCAGCACTCCACAACTACTCCTGTGTGTGGTGGGCACTCCAAACGCCTCCTTCGGGTGTATAAGAGTTGTGCACAATGGTCCCCGGGCATAGCAGCTCTGTCCACTCTGTATGCAGGTTCATTCGGATCTGCATATACCCAATCGTTTATAACTAGCAGCTGGGAGGCCCAGTAGTACAGCTTGATGTCCGGGACCGCTAATCCCCCATCATATACCCCACGCTGTAACTTGTGAAGCGCTATCCTAGGAGAGCCCCCCTGCCACAAAAGCAGTCTAACTTCCTGAGATATTCTTTTAAAAATAGTTGGGGGAACTCAATAAGGGGTATTCTGGAGAGCGTAGAGAAAGTGCGGCAAGGCCATCATTTTCTTTTTTGTGTTTCAATTTTTTATTGAAATTTATATATATAAAAAAATTATACACATATTATAATAACTGTATGCATTATCATACAATAAATATATAAGAGAATTATTAAATATAAGCATATAGTAAAACTTTCTGAATAATTAATCATATTATATAATTTAATAAATATATAAACATATAAATGCAAAGACAAATATTTGGATTTATATTGAGGCCATAAAAGATGGAATTAAGGGAAGGGGGAAGAGAGAGGTAAGGAAAGAAGGGATCACAAAAGAAAGCGATAAGTGAAAAGTTTACAAATATGAAGCATAATGCAATATGAGTATGTTCCAAGGGAAAAGACACTCTAGGAAAGCAATGCGAATAGATAAAAGATGAATATAAGGGTTAAGTAATTTCATTTGATGTACCTAAATATAAATGTATGAGAGGACATTCTAAGTGATAGATAACATAAGGTAAGATAAGATACGACAAATACTTACCATAACATAAAGTAATTATGCTGGTTCAAAGAAAGAGAAAAAGTAATATTCTTTGATATAGACAAAATTAAATAAATTACATTATGCTACAAATATATTAATGTTACGGAGCCAAGGGAGATGAAGTAGGAAAAGGAATTATGAGATAAGAATAGAAAAGGATAATGACATGGATAATATAGAGAAATGTGCAAACAATGAATGAAAACAATAGGTATATTGTGCAGAATGAAAGCGTAAGCAGAGAAACACACATGTATAAATATATATATTAAAAGATACAGAATTACATGTAAATGCTCTGGTGAGTAGCTATTAAAAAACGACAACCAGTAGTGGATAAATACAATATGTGTTAAGATTTATAACCACCAATAATGAATAATGAGTGAGAAGAAGAGGAAATAGAAATTAAATTACTGCGTAGAAGGGTCATTAACGTTATCATCGGTATTTGAAGCTAGAAAAGGTGACCATACTCGAAGAAAGAGATCAGATTGATCCTGTATGTTGTATATAATACGTTCGTAGGAAGCTGTTTGGATCATGGCCACCATCCATGTTTCTTGTGATGGTGGTTGAGGCGATTTCCATTGTCGTAATATGCAAATTTTGGCTGTAGCTAAGGCTGTGTGTAAAAGTCGGGCTTGTGGTTTAGAAAGTGGTTGTGATTGACGTGTATCATGCAGAAGAATGGTAGCATGCGAAAGTGGAATTTGTAGAGGCATCGTGGAACGTAAGGTTTTACCTATATAATTCCAAAAGGGTTGGATCACTGGACATCCACAGATGATATGAGAAATGTTACAAGACGTACTATCACATCTCCAGCAGTTAGAATGGGGAAGCAAGCCAGCTTTATGCAGTTTTGTTGGTGACCAGTGCCAATCATGTAAAATCTTGAATAAACAAAATTTCAATCGTGCTTCACGTGCACCCTTATTGAGATTGCTAAGAATGTCAGACCATTCATCATCGGTATAAGAGACCGATAATGAGGTTTGCCATTTAATACGCAAGGTTTGCGATAAGGGTTGAGAAAAAGATGCGAAGTGAGAGTTTGGTAGAAGCCAGATGTAGCTCCTTTCATCTTACCCCAAGCGTGTAGATATGTCACAATTGGTGAGTCGGGCAAGAGCCATGGTGGAGGTCCTAGACTTCTCCGTAAGGATTGTCGTAACTGGTTGTATTTTGAAAGTTGTATAGCAGGCAAATGAAATTCTTCCTGCAGTTGGACAAATGATTTAATATCACCGTTTGAAAAAAGTTGGTCTAGGGTGGAAACACCTGCTGTTTCCCAAATGGGCCAAAATATAGATTTTCTATTAATACGAATTGCAGAATTGTTCCATAATGGTGCTTTCCTATGGAGACGAGGATGTGCGCCCAGTAAGCAGTGTGCCCTTTGCCAAGCAGCGCGCATAGCCGACAAAATAGGATTAGTGGAGTCTCGGGGACGAGATTCAGAGCCGTATAAAACAGAAAGACCTGCTTTTGTAAATGAAAGGTAGTGTTCAAGATGTACCCACTGTGGCGCATCCAATGAATGTGAAAGCATATATGACATTTGAGAAAGCTGTAATGCCAAAGCATAATGTTCCACTGAGGGTAGACCTATTCCTCCATAGGAGCGATGAGCCTTTAGTTTTGAAGCTGAGAGACGGGGTTTGGCAGAGTTCCATATAAAAGATTTTATCTTAGAATCAATTGAACGTAACGTGGTTAAAGGAACCTGAATAGGGAGCATGCCGAGGACATAAAGAAAACGAGAGAGAGTAACCATTTTCACAGCTTGAACCCTGCCCCACATTGAGAGACCCAGTGCCTTCCATTTTTCAAAATCCCTTCGCATTTGAGCAATGAGGGGATTGAGATTATCTGTAACCATGCCCTCTAGACCTTTGTTCACTAGTATGCCCAAATATTTGAGATGAGAAGATTTCCATTGAAAGGGAAAACCTTGAATGGCCGCTATTGTGGTCCCGTTCGAGATGGGCAGCGCTTCGCTTTTGTTCCAATTAATTTTGTACCCAGAAAGGGAGGAGAAGTCATCTATTATTTTTAATACAGATGGTAAAGAGGTGGAGAGATCTGTGATTGTGAGAAGAATATCATCTGCGTAGAGATAAATTTTGGATTCACCTGTCGGAAGAGAAATGCCCTTAATATAAGTAGATTGTCTTAAGGAGGCAGCTAACGGTTCCATGGCTAGAAGAAAGAGTAACGGGGAGAGGGGGCAACCCTGACGAGTACCTCGATTGATAGAGAATGGATCTGAGATAAAGCCCCCACAATTTACCTGTGCCGAGGGATTTTTGTACAACAAGCGTATTTTGTTTATGAATTGATCTCCCAGGCCGAATTTTTGTAACACCCTAAAAAGATAATCCCATTCAATCCGATCAAACGCCTTTTCCGCATCAAGCGATAAGGCCAAAGCGTCATCAGGAAGATTCTTGGCATACCATAATGTGTGGGCAAGAGTGCGAAGATGGTTCCTAGAGGAACGCCCCGGAACAAAACCAACTTGGGTACAGTGTATGAGAGATGGGATAGCCTTACGCAAGCGAGAGGCCAGAATGCTAGCTAGGATTTTGATGTCGCAATTCAATAAAGATATGGGACGATAGCTGCTACATAATAAAGGATCTTTACCAGGTTTAGGTAACACAGCAATAATAGCTTTATTAGATATAAGGCCCAAGGAGGCCTCACGCTCTGCCTCTTGGAATGCGAGTAAAGAGAGTCAATCACATCCACTCCTGCCCAACGATAAAACTCTGCAGGAAAGCCATCTTCTCCTGGGGCCTTATGATATGGCAAGCCAGCAATTGCTTGCGATATTTCTTCCCTGGTAATTTCACCTTCCAATAAGATTCTACCTTCCTCTGACAAACAGGGTAAGTTTACATTTGTAAGGAAAGAATCCAATTTGTCAGTGTCAAGTTGAGTTTCAGCAGTGTAAAGAGACTGATAATACTGGGCAAATTCGTTAACAATATCTTGGGGTTTAGTTAGAGTAACACCATTCATTGACTTAATGGCCGGTATAGCCATAGATGCTTGCTGCTGACGTAGCTGGGCTGCTAATAATCTTCCCGCTTTTTCCCCCTGCTCATAATGTCTCCCTTTCATTCTATGTAGGGCGTATTCTGCCTTAGAAGTAAAAAGGTTATTTAAAGCCATGCGAGCTTTTTCCAATGACTTACGATGTGGTATCGTTGGATTAAGTGTATACAATCTAGTGTAAGACACAATATCTTGCTCCAATTCTTTTTGCCTTTTAGCATTTTGTTTATTAAACTGAGCTGCATCTCTCATAAGCTGCCCACGGATAGTGGCTTTTGCCGCCGCCCAGAGAGTTCTGTTGGAGTCAACGGACCCTTGATTGACTAACATAAAGTCTTGAAAATGGGATTGTAATAAAATTTTGTTTTTGGGTGTCCTATAACGTTGAATGTTTAGACGCCAGGGTTTGCGACCTGGTTTAGATAAACCAGTTTGTAAGGAAAGTAGAACTGGAGAATGATCAGAGATTGCTGCCTCCAGAATCTGAGAGTCCTGTGTTATTTGAACTACATTTTGGGAGATTAAAAAGTAGTCCAAACGAGAGAGCGTGCCGTGCGTAGGGGAAGTGAAGGTGTAATCCTTATCCATCGGGTGAGAAAGTCGCCAATGGTCTACCAAACCATTATCTGCCACCACATCGTCCATTAGAGCCCTATCTGCCGCATTTGCCTTATCTAGAGGGCCTGTTTTATCTAGGACTGGATCACGCACTAGGTTCCAATCTCCACCGATAAGAAACTGGGAAGCACCTATTTCAGTTAAAAGGCGGTTTAGTTGAAGGAGAAATGATCGTTTTGCTCCTGTGGGAGCGTAAATGGAGCCAACGCATATGTGTGTTTCACCGATGCGAAGTTTGGCAAAGACATATCGTCCATCCGGATCTATCCAGGATTTCAAGACTGTCACTGGTAAGGATTTACGGATAAGAATCGCTACTCCACATTTGCGGGTTGGTGTCGCATCTGGGTCTGATCTCTTCTGTATGCTGCTGTGTATAACCCGTCCCACCCAGTCTCTACGCAATTTTTCGGACTCTTTAGCGTCAAGGTGGGTTTCTTGAAGGAGAGCTATATCCACATGCTTGGACTGTAAATAAGAGAGTGTCTTTTTTCTTTTAATATAATGTGTCAATCCATGAACATTCCAGGTTATTACTCGAAGATCGTGTGAAGTGGCCATGTCAGATAAGAATAGGAAAGGAAAAAAAAAAAAAAAGGTAGGACTAGCGATAGAAATTTAATAAGGAAGCCAGAACGTGATGTAGTAAATTAAAAAATTGATATAATGTTGCTGTATATGTGAAAGAAGAGAAATAAGATACGAGAAAGAAGGAGGGAGAGGAAGAGAGAAGAGGGGAAAGAAAAAAGAGAAAAAGAAAAGAAAGGAGAAGTAAGAGGATAAAAGAGGACCTTGGACCGTAACAGAGATCAGGTAAATAATGAATTAATCAAATGGGTAATGCTATTTGATGATGGAAGAATATATGTGTAGAGATAGCTAGAGGTGTGTTCAACAGAAGGAATAGTATGTAGTGTAAATGACAAAGGGAAAGGTAGGGAGGAAAGAGTGCCAAATATAAAATGGCACAAGGGATCTCAGGACTTTTAACCACGGGTCTAAACACTAATGGACCGCCGCCACGAGGAGGGGCCCCATCAGGAGAGTGAAACAGTGGTTGACAATATAAATCCAAAGATGTCTTTAAAATGTATATAATAGCAGGTATTCTTACTATTAATAAGAAATATAACAATATATTGTAATACTGTAACATTAAAACCTATGGATGATCTCTTGAATTAAAGAGGATTAATATGCTTCTAAATAAATAAATTATACATAGAGGTTAATAAAAACATTTTACAATAAGAGTAACTATTTGATTGAGAAATGGAATATTAACAATCTTAAAATGCATTAATTGATACAGAGAATATTGACCATATGTATGAGAAAGGGTAAAGCAGTAAATTTGGTAATAAAAAACAGTATTACTAACAATACGTAGTCAATAAAAGAAAGAAAAGAAAAAAAACAACAAAAAACAGTATAGACCTATCATTAATTATAAGGCTCATGTATCGAATGATAGATGTAGAAGCAGGAGAATTATTATAATTCATATGAAGACGTAACATAGTAATATTAAAGAGCATAACATTATAGTATAATTGCAAAACATATTGTTAAACCATTAGAGTATTGAATCGAAAATAAAGAAAGATAAAATAAGGAGAGAGGGAATTGTAACCCTGTAGATAATTAGGCAATATGTGAAAAATTAAAAGATTGGAATTATCAGCATGAAGAGCTGTAATAACCACAATCTTAGAGGGAATAAATAAGTACCAAGAATATCAATCAGATATGCGTAAAACAGTGAGAGGGATAGACCCAGTGTTTAAAGACAATATAATTAATATAATAGATGTGATGAAACAAAAAAAAGAAAAAGAGAGAGAAAAGAGGAAGAACAATAAAGAACAGTACAATAACTGTATTACTCAACAAACTGATGACGATATACCTTCTTTTCCCCATTTATATCATGAGTTCATTAGGTTTGATCTAACACCTAAAAGAAAATGGGTATGAAGACAAAGCTAAATCTGAACAAAAATATATTTAAACATTAAATCATCCACATTCTGCGTCTAAAGTAGATTTTAATACTCATCTGTCCGCAGGCGAGATATCTTCTTCATTTCTTGTATGTTATGAGTTCATTAAGGATGGTTAGTCATTTAAAAGGATACAAGTGGGAGCATAGGTTAATTTTGGTCAAAATTGTAGAGAGGTTCTGAATCAACCACATTCTGCATCCGAAGTAGATTTTAATGGCGATCGGGATTTATCCCTATGCTGTTCCTTAGTGAAGGTGGATACAGTTTGAAGAGCAGCATTCTTGTCCTCATGACTACGAATAGACCTTTCAAAATCCCTGCCTCTCTGTCGAGGACTGCTGACATTACGTCGTGGATTGCTCGATGCCCGAGGAAAAGAACTGTGATGTGATAGTTCTGGAGTGGATTTCTGAGTTTCCATTTGTTGCGGCTTCCAATTGTCTAAAAATATACGGAGGTCCTCAGGGTCATAGAAGTCTTTAGATACTCCATCCTTAGAAATTCGGAGACGAGCAGGATCAAATAGACCATATTTAATGTCTAGCTGACGTAATTGAGGTCTAAATGAAAGGAAGGCCTTGCGTCTCTCGTTAGTGTCTCTGGAAAAATCAGCTGCAATACGAATTTCATACCCATTGTATGAGAATGGACCATGAGTACGTGCTGATATTAATATTTGCCTCGTCTGTTCATGCCTTAAAAAACAAGCGATGAGGGGACGTGAGTTTGTTGCAGATTCCTTGCGTAATGGACCAATTCGATGTGCGCGCTGTATCTCCAGTGGAGGGTCAAAAGCAATGTCCATAGTTTTTGGAAGGATATTTTGTAGAAATGTTCTAGCGTTTGAACCTTCGATCTTTTCTGGAAAACCGAAAAGCGGACATTATCCCTCCTGCTTCGATCTTCCAAATCTATCATCTTACTTCGTAGAAATAAAAGCTCTTGATCTCTGTTTTGTATTGAGTCTAGACGAGTTTCTACATTTATTAGCCTGTGATCAAGCTCCTCTGTCTTGGCGTGAAATCCTGCAATGTCTGCTCGTATTGTTTTAGTTTCTGCTGTTAATGAGGAAATATTTGAATCCATGCCTTCAAGTCTGCGACTGACCGCTGATATTTCTTGTAGGATGCGATCCATGGTTTGCCCTTGCATGGTGAGGTTAGTTTGTATAGAATTGTCTATTGTAGAGGAAGAGCTATTGGCATCTGTATTTTGTGACTGCTTAAGTATATCCGAGAAAAGAGGCTGTTTAGAGGATTTATTTCCATGTTTGGCAGTAGACATTTTGATTTCTGCTAAGTCTCTCAGAATCTCTCAGAAGTATCGCTTCGCAGTAGTTTAAAAAAACTAAGCAGGATATCAGGGCTAGCAGAAAACAAAGCACTCATCTGCTACAAAGCTGCCATGCTTTTGAATTCAGACCACACCGGGTCAAGAAAACAAATCTCACGTGCCAATAACGAAAATTGAGTGACGCGCAGGCGCAAATGCGTCAAAAAACAGATTTTCTCTGAAACAGCGCTTCGCATTAGCCAGAGCGAGATAGCAGGGTGCTCAAGTTAATATCAAACAAAGCACTCACCCACGGTAAAGCTGTTGTTTTTCAAAATTTCAGATTAAAGTGTGTCCTCAAAGCACCTCACAGCTGTCCACAAATAAGCGTGTGTGGTGAGCAGACCGAGGTGCATGAGGAAAAGCCAGGAAGCTCAGGTGTGACCAATGGAACGTTACGGGCGGGAAGCTGTGGAACTCCAGGCTCAAGTTTGTAGGCAGGCTGACAGGACCAGAGTTTCTCAGCACATAAGTTAAAAATCAAGGCTTATTATATAAAGTTGCGTACTGCACATTTATCCACAAGATTATCTCAAAGACAGTCTGGGCATTTATTCAGTTAAACTGTGTGGTGAACAACACTACAGCTTAATTTCATAGGGCAGACTTCCCAGCAACACATAAACTTCACCAAACCTTATTGTAATGTAGTTAAGGCTTAAGAGGGTACTTTTCCAAAACAGCGCATAAACTTCTCCAAAGACACATATTTCAGCTGGGATTGTTCATTTTGATGACAGACGCCACCGTCTCTCTCACCAAGGAGCTCCTGTCCACATACCAGGCTCTTCACAGCACAGAAGGGCAAGGCCTTGTATACAATGTTAGACTGTGTGCAGATTACTCAAATTTTCCTCACAAAAGGGTAAAGCCTTTGCTGAGTTTAAATACGTATTTCAGCACCACAAAACAGCCACATGTAACTCCTCAGAAGAATGCAGACTTCACATGAGTGACTACAGCTGGAGCCCCTCCCGCGCTTCTTGAGGTGATTATTTTAGAGAGCAAGCATATGAACTCCAAATGAACTTTACAGACCTTAACTGAAGTCAGCTGGAGCCGTGAGTCATAATGAAAGGCTCCCGGTGCTTCTCTCTCAGACTCTGTATTTCAAGAGGCACGAATCCAGTCAGCTTATCTTCCTTCAGAATCACATTTCACATTCCACAGGGCACGGGCAGGGACAGCTGGCTTCTGTCAGAGGCTGAAGTATTGGCGCCAAAAGTAAAAACAGCCACATATCCTCTGAAGGGATTAATGTAGTGTCCTGTAAATCTCACCTCAGAGAGCGCAGTTATTTAGACTGTGTTGTCGGCAGAAATAAGCTTCAAAATATGAATAGAGAGGCTGCCAGTGTCTCCGGGGCTCCTCTCAGCACAGGGCTCCGGTGTCAAGAATGAGCAGTTTCCATTCCTCAGGAACCGAGTCACCCACGCTGAAGAAAACTGGCACATCTGCTCCTCATTAACTTTCTGACCTCCGTAATGCTGAAATTATGTCGAAGGTCTTGCATTTAATGGGCGCCAACTCCTTTTGAAGCCCCACTCGTAGCGGAGCTCACAGGTTAGGCGGCCATCTTCAGCTGTGGCCAGACCACGCCCAAGGCCATCATTTTCAACAGGGCCGCCCTACCCATTAACGATAACGCGAGGGTACGCCAATGACGTACATCGGCCCTGAGGCGCTCCATCTGGGGCTCAATGTTTCTCTGCACAAACGCCTTGTGATCCCTCACAATATATATGCGTAAGTATTTAAACCCCTCACTCACTACCGGGGCCGCACATCCAGCCGGTATCCTGGGCGAGGGGCCAGACAGTGGAAATATTGCCGATTTAGACCAATTAATGGTGTAGCCGGAGCAGCTACCAAATAGCTCAAAAATTTGAAGCACTCTCGCCATCGAGTAATATGGTCGTGCCAGATATAGGAGAATATCATCCGCGTATAGCGAAATTCGTTCCTCCCACCCTCCCGGAGCCCCTATCCCCCAAATCATCGGATCTCTTCGGACCCAGTGTGCCAGTGGCTCTAATGCAAGGGGGACAGGGGGCAGCCCTGCCTGGTACCTCTCCCCAGCTGGAAGGATCTGGACATTACCCCATTGACTCGCACTTGGGCCCTAGGACTCTCATACAATAACCTTACCCATCCACAGAAGTTGGGGCCAAAACCCATTTTGTGAAGTACAATAAATAGGTAGGGCCATTCTATACTGTCAAACGCCATTGATGCGTCTAACGACATCACTACCGTCGGTTGAGCCTCGGGGTCTTCCGTTAAGTGGAGCACTCCATACAGTCTCCGTAGGTTATGACGGGTGCTTCTATTAGGCATGAAGCCCGATTGATCTAGGTGTATCACCACTGAGATAATGGGTACCAATCTATTTGCTAACGTTTTGGCCAGTACTTTTGCCTCCACATTAATCAAGGAGATTGGGCGATAGGAAGCACACTGGTCTGGCGGTTTCCCAGTCTTATGCACTACCGCTATTGTGGCCCCACATTGGTCAGGCGGGAGCTGCCCCTGCTCTCGGGCCTCTACTAACATATCTAACATTGGTGGAATTATTATGGAAGCCTGACTTTTATAGATCTCCACAGGGAGTCCATTGGGACCTGCCGCCTTCCCGGAGTTGAGGTGTCCCAGGGCCCCTCCCAACTCTTCCTCCATGAGATCCGCTTCGAGTGTGGCACGCGCCTCGTCCGATAGCGTGGGGAGGGAGAAGTCTCTTAAAAATTCCTCGCAATCGCCCTCTGTTCTAGTACTGATAGGTGTGTATACCCCCTCAAAGTGCACTGCAAAGACTTCTGCTATATCTGTACTTGTCCTCTGAGGTACCCCTGCCTTGTCTTTCACACCTGTCACCCAGGAGCGCTCTCTATCCTGTTTCTCCAGCCACGCTAGGAGTCTTGACGCTTTGTCTCCTACATCGTATAACCTGTGTTGAGTTGTGAGGGCATACGCTCTCACTTCACTGTCTGCCAGTGCTCGCAAGTCGCGTTGTTTTAGTGCTAGCCTATGCCTCAATTCACTAGAGGTGTCATCCACTGCTACCTTTTCCAACCCGGCTATCTCAAGCTCCAAAGATCTGCGGCGTACCCCAGGGCTCATCCCTCAGCCCAACGCTGCTCAACATCTACATGGCACCTCTTGCCCACGTCGCCCGACAGCACGACCTCAACATCATCTCCTACGCCGATGACACCCAGCTGATCATCTCCCTCACCAAAGACCCTCACACCGCCAAAACCAACCTCCACGAAGGAATGAAGACCGTCGCCGAATGGATGAGGAACAGCCGACTGAAGCTGAACTCGGACAAGACAGAGGTCCTCATCCTCGGCTCCACCCCTTCGGCCTGGGACGACTCCTGGTGGCCGACCACACTGGGAACAGCTCCAACACCCACCGACCACGCACGCAACCTAGGGGTCATCCTCGACTCCACCCTCTCCATGACTAAGCAGGTCAACGCCATCTCCTCCTCCTGCTTCAACACCCTCCGCATGCTCCGCAGGATCGACAAGTGGATCCCCACCGAAACGAGAAGAACGGTCACCCAGGCCCTCGTCAGCAGCAGGTTGGACTATGGAAACGCCCTCTACGCAGGAACTTCGGCCAAACTCCTGAGACGGCTGCAATGCATCCAGAACGCCTCTGCACGTCTGATCCTCGACATCCCCCGCCGCAGCCACATCACACCCCACCTGAGAGACCTGCACTGGCTCCCCGTCAACAAGAGGATAACCTTCAAGCTCCTCACCCACGCACACAAAGCACTCCACAACACCGGACCAGCATATCTCAATGGACGACTCAGCTTCTACACCCCCACCCGCCAGCTCCGCTCCACCGGCCTCGCCCTCGCCGCAGTCCCCCGCATCCAAAGAACGACTGCCGGCGGCAGATCTTTCTCCCACCTCGCCGCCAAGACCTGGAACACCCTCCCCACCCACCTACGCCAGACCCAAGACCTACTGACCTTCAGAAGACTCCTCAAGACCTGGCTCTTCGAGCAGTAGCAGCACCCCCCAACCCCCAGCGCCTTGAGACGTAATTGTAATGTAATGCTCTGTAAAGTCATGGACGTCCACCTGGGGAGTCAGGTAATTGTGACTGAGGGCCGATAAGTCAATGAGGTTTACGTTCTGTAGATTTGTTTTCCAATGTATTTTTTTTTTATTTGAGCTTTTTTTGAGATCTCACCTGCATTGATGATGAAGGTAATACGGTAGAGGTCTGTCCAATTGCAAGGCAGAATAGACTCCAGAGTAGTGTTGCCCCATTTTGCAATGATTAGGTCTAGGGTCTCTCCTTGTTTGTGAGTAGAGTGATCACAAATTTGGGTCAGATCGAGGTCTGATAGGAAGGCTTTAAAGGTGTTTATTACCTGGTCATTCAAGTCATTCCAGTGAAGGCTTAAGTCCCCAAGGAAGATCTGGGTAGCTTGTTGATCAGTGTTGGTTGAGATTACTTCCATGACATGTTCGATGAAAGCTAGGTTGTCTCCAGGAGGGTGGTAGATTAGATGAAGTTTGCAAACGAGTCTATTGTCGCTGACGATATTGATGCAAAGGTATTCTCCACCAGGAAGGGCATCAGTAGCTGTCTGAGTTACCACTAGGGTATTACGGTAAATGCATGCAACTCCCCCACCAGGTCTGTGAGTTCTGTCCAGTCTAATGATGTTGTGACTAGGGGGGGACTAGTAGGTCTGAAATAGTCAGTTTTTGCCAGGATAACGAGGTCGAGCTCATGTGTGGTGGTGAGGTCATAAATATAAGACACATGACTAACAGCGGATCTGCACTTAATGAGCATCCAATGTAGGTGAGTATTGGAGTGGGCTGTGACAGAACGATTGGGTTGATTCGCTTGAGAACGGCTTTATTAACCGTTCTAGGGTTGTGGCTCAGTTCTCTGTAGGAATTATATATATTTTAAAAATCTCTTTTCTCCATTGTTTAAGAATATTGTACCTATTGGAAGATGATAGACCACTGCCTCACTGACCACTGCAGCAACCACCAGCTACTCGATGCCATGCAGTCCGGACTCAGGCCCAATCACAGTACATAAACAGCACTCATCACCACCACCGATGACATCCGCATGATCCTTGACAGAGGAGACACGGCAGCCCTCGTTCTCCTGGACCTCTCTGCAGCCTTTGACATGGTCTCACACCCCATCCTCATCACCACCACCGATGACATCCGCATGATCCTTGACAGAGGAGACACGGCAGCCCTCGTTCTCCTGGACCTCTCTGCAGCCTTTGACATGGTCTCACACCCCATCCTCATCACCACCACCGATGACATCCGCATGATCCTTGACAGAGGAGACACGGCAGCCCTCGTTCTCCTGGACCTCTCTGTAGCCTTTGACATGGTCTTACACCCCATCTTCATCAGGCGCCTGCATGAGATTGGCATCCAAGGTCCTGCTCTCCGCTGGATCTGCTCTTTCTTAACTGATAGAACACAAACTGTCAGCCTGGCACCTTACTCCTCGGAAGCCCACAAACACTCCTGTGGAATGCCACAAGGTTCATCGCTCAGCCTCACTTTCTTCAATACATATGATTCCTCTGGCCAATGTCATCCGCACACCTAACATCAACATCTTCTCGTATGCTGATGACACACAAGTTATACTCTCCTTCTCAGATAAGACCTCCATCACAAGAAACAGGTTCACCGCCTGCATGACCAAAGTCATTAACTGTATGAAAGACAACAGCCTCAAGCTCAACACCGACAAGACAGAAGTAGTGACTTCGGTCACCATGGGACTCTAACTGGTGGCCAGCTGAACTAGGACACACACCCACGCCAGGAACCTCAGAATAATCATCGACAGCAAACTGGACATGACCACACAGGTCAACGTTGTCACTGCATCCTGCTTCCACACCCTGAAGATGCTGAGGAAAAAGTTCAAATGGCTCCCAAGGGACACCAGAAAAAATGTCACTCATTCTCTCATTACTAGCAAGTTGGACTACAGGAATACCCTCTACTCCGGGATCAGCAAGCAACACACTAGCTGACTACAAACCCTCTAGAACTCGGCAGCCAGACTCTTCCTCAACCTCCCACACAGAACTCACATCCCACCCCAGCTCAGGGAGCTCCACTGGCTCGCACTACACAAACAGAATCAGTTCAAACTCCTCACCCACACATAAATTCAAGGTACTGCACAATGTAAGACTCAGCCACCTGAACAGTTGCATTTCCTTCCACCAACCACACAGACATCTCCACCATGCAGGACTACAACTCGCACATGTCCGACTCATACACTGAACCAGATCAGGTGGATGGGCGTGCGCCTTACTCCTAAGGCGTGGAACAGCCTCCCATTCCACATCAGAGCCTCCTCTTCTCTTCTTGAATCCTGCAATTAACCAACCTACTCTAGGCAGGGCTAGGCACACACGCCTGCTCAGTGCCAGGATAGCTGTGTGGGTGATGGTGCACTTTACAAATACACATAACATAACATGATACCATCCCTTCAAATTCTTCTGTCTCCTCTTCTAGATGTGACTAACAAGGTCAACCATAGGCTCAGGGTGTTTACTTGTAATTTTAACAAATGCCTCTATTTTGGATTATTGACCCCCATTCTATCACCCCACCCCAGGTAATCTTTAAGTTGCTTCACTCTATTGTCATCCATCTTTCTGCTGCCCAATGATATCTCAATTGCACAGATTAACCTCTACGTGCTGTCCGCTAGGGTTGTGCATGTTTGCATTCACACTCCCATCATGCTTCCTAAGACTGAGCTGCAGAAACCTCATCATTTATCCTTTGGAAATTTTTTCTAGCAAGTTTTCTAGCCCTCATCATACTTCCTATTAGAACCCCCACTAGCAATGTGCTGTTAGCCCTGTTTTTGCCTACAACGTTCAGTGCTACTGGTCTGATGTCTAGCCAAAATTCTGTTTCCTATTTTCAAAAGCCGCCAAGCCCATGAAAGCTGCTTCTAGCTCCCCTAAAAACCAATGACTCCTACTTCGCATACTCCTGTACCTGACCCTGAAGACCCTGTACCTTCACCTGTGATCTATACTTACCATCCGGCTGGGCATTCATATTCGGCAATCTGGGAATCCATCGACGCTGGCGCTTCGCAGCAATGGGGTCTTGCTTGCCTTGACTTCGGTTAGCAACCTCCAGAGCACGTGCATCTTAAACGAGACAAAGCATCACCAACTTAGTCTTACAGCTGTGGTTCAGGGTCTTTAACAGTTCCTGGATGTGAGGGCAGTGGGTGCTCTGCATGTTCAGCTCTTGCACAAACGACCAAATGTCTGACAGGCAAATAAGGTTCCTGTCAGCTAACATCCCCCCCCACACTTCCACAGACGCCGCAATGTGATACAGCCCCAGGAAGCACTGGACAGATTGCACGCTTGAATAGCGGGTACTAGAATATCGTGGCACACTAATATCGAGGGACACAATATCAACAGGTAAGTGCACACAGGGAAGTGTAGGTTCACTATTCTTAACTCCGCATCTATGTACCTTGCTATATAAAGCTTCAAGGTACGTAGATGTGGAGTAAGGCATAGAAAATCTACGCACACCTACATTTCCATCTTTTTGTCTCTCAATATTTTGTCCAGGATGTTAGTGTCCCACAATATCCTGGCCTCGATATTCAAGAGCCGCTCCCACTGAACACGATGCTCCCCACAGTGTTTGTATCCAGTATCTCTGTGATTCCCGATTCATGGAAGGGTTCAATTCTCTGCCCTTTATATAAGAAGGACAATCCACCATTATCTGGCAGCTATCCGATGATCCTTCTTTGATGTTGAATCGAAGTATGATGCTTCTCTGCTTTTAAACATTTTACAGGAATGGTCAGATGGAAATAAATCATTTGATTTCTCCTTTTCAGATTGTTTTTTGCCCTTCATGTGAGACTTTGGACAACATTGCAGCCTACATGATGTTGGGTCATTAGCACACACATAGTAAGTACTCATCACTTTATGCCTGCTTTGTTGATTGCATGAGCTCTTTGGATAGTATATGGAGAAATCACTTATGCCTAAATTATCAGAGATTCCACCCACAATTACAAGACGCAAATAAAAAGTCCTTAACTCTCAGATTCAAAGCCAGCTCCAACAACTGCAAAGAACTCTTCACCATCATAAAGGAGTTCTCCAATCCCACAGCTGCCAACAACATCACAACCCAAGCACTCTGCAATGAACTCTCAAACTTCTTCGAACAGTAATTGCCAAGATCTACAACACATTCGACCCACAGCATACTGATACGAAATCCTCCGACCAGCCAGACACCTCCTTAATCGCCAAACAACAGCTAAGCAACTGGAAGCCTCTCTCCAACGAAAAAAACACTGCCTTGATGAATACCATCCACTTAGGAGCCCCCTCAGACCCATGCCCCCACTTCAAGAGAGGGTGTGGCATAACGGCCAGAGCTGGCAACTTTGGAGCTGGGGATCCAGGTTCGACTGTCAGCATCGGCTCAACATCTTGTGATTCTGGGCAAATCACTTAATCTCCCCGTGCTTAAGAGCATTGCCTGAAGACCCTTACGAGTGATTAGTCGCACTCTACAAAACTGAGTATTATTATTATTATTTCAAATACTGCCTTGGAAAAACCATCATCTCCCCCATGCTCACCTCCATCACCACCGCCACCTTCCCATCTTACTGGAAAAATGCAGAATTCAACACCCTATGGAAGAAACCAAAAACAGACCCCAACACCCTCAGCAGCAACAGACCCATCTCGCGCCTGCCCTTTCCAGCTACAGTCATGGAGAAAGCCATTGGTACCCAACTCGCAGACCACCTAGAACTCCATCAACTCCTAGACGCCACTCAATCAGGCTTTCGCACCCTTCACAGTATAGAGACAGCCCTCATTGCAGCCACCGATGACAGCAGAAGCATTCTCGGCCGAGGAGAAATGACCGCACTCATCCTCCTCGACCTCTCCGCAGCTTTCAATACGGTCTCCCACAAGCCACTCATCAGAAAGCTTCAGCACTTGGGTACTTGCGGACCTGCCTTCAAGTGGATATCCTCCTTCCTCATGGACAGAACTCAACGAGTTGTACTCCCCCCCTACAAAGCCCAAGAAACTCATCTGTGGAGTCCCTCAAGGAACGTTGCTCATCCCAACACTCTTCAACGTCTACATGTTGCCCCTCACGGACATCATCAGACACCACGGCATCAACATAGTATCCTACGCCAACAACAAACAGCTCATCCTCTCCCTTACTGACTCAACCGGCACCGCCAAAGCAAACATCGCCAACTGCATAAGAAACATTGCTGCCTGGATGAAAAACAACTGCCTCCAGCTCAACACAGACAAAATCGAAGTCCTAATCTTCGACAACAATCACTCCCCCGGGACGACTCTTAGTGGTCTTCTGAACTTGGGCCCCTCCCTCCCCTGCAGACCATGCCAAGAACCTCGGGATCATCCTGGACACTAACCTCTCCATGAACATAGAGATCAACACCGTCTCCTCATCATGCTTCCACACCCTGCAAATGCTATGCAAGATTTTCAAGTGGATCCCACTGAACAACAGACGAACGATCACACAGGCTCTTATCACAAGAAGACTTGATCATAGAAATGCCCTCTACATTGGAATCCCGGCTCATGTCCTACGCTGACTCCAGACCACCCAGAACTCTGCCACAAGACTCATCCAGAACATAACACAAAATAACCATGTCTCTCCACACCTCAACAATCTCCACAGGCTTCATGTCCAGGAAACATGTAAGCTTGAGCTATTCACCCACGCCTACAAAGCTCTCCAGGACACTGGTCCAGCTCACTTCAATCACCACCTCAATGTCTACCAACCCACCTGACACCTTCGATCTGCATCCCAGGTAAGAGCACCCCTCCCTCGCATCAAAAAGATCAGAAACAGATGGCACTCCTCATACCTCTCAGCCAAGACCTGGAACGGCCTCCCGAAAAACCTCAGAACTTCCCCCTCCCTCATGGACTTCTGAAGCAACCCCAAGACATGGTTCTTCCAGATTAAACAGGCATGTTCACCTCCCCCGTGGAGGGCCCAAGCCTGCTGTAATCAGCGCCTGGATGCCTTCACAGGTGATTAGCCGCGCTCTACAAATTCACATAACATAACAACAGCTATTCTATTCAGAGCCATTATGTCTTTATAGGAAAATATGTGGGTAGAGATTAAATTGGGAATGGATAATGTTTTCTCCTCAAAGATATTTACCAACCATCTTGAAAAGCAAAAGTGCATGCCTAGCCCTGCTACATAATTATGCATCCCATTTTACCAATTTGTGGAACATTCTGTGCTATTTGACCTCATGCCCATTAGCCAACATAGAGAAATGAATTCACTAAATTGTTCTAACAGGGACAACAAAGTAGAAGTTAATGCAGTAAAACAAAGGTAACATTTGCTGGTCAACGAGTTGTCAAAAGATACACCTGGGGCTATATTATGAATTGGGCATGCTATCCCTATTTGCACCATCTATAATAAGGCGTGGGCACAGAGATAAAGTGATTGCCTCATTTCCATGGGGCCAAAACCCCATGTATATGAGGGAATGTCTTCTCAAGATTGCCCTGGTGCTACATGTGCGCAGCAGCTATCGGTATTACATAAGTGGCCATACTATCGTCTGCTGTCTCTTCTGTAATACAATAGTGCATCGGTGGCTCCTGAAGCAGTCGCACCCGACAGTTTTACCCCCGGGACACTGTCCAGAATACGCTCCTGGTATTTATCTGATACGGTTACACTGTTAAGGCAGCATCAAGGGCCAGATTTAGAGTTTAGTGGAGAGGCTACTCTGTTTCAGCGGTGACGGAGCATCGTCTCGCCCAAACTTAAGACTCACCCATTCTAGAGGACATTAAGAATTTTGAGTACAGAGCCTACTCTGGCTGTGTCACCAACATACTCTTCCTAAGGACCGGGAGAATATGGGCCATCAGAGGTTAGCCATCCGACCACCCTCCCAATTTAGAGTGGGTGATGGGATGGCTTTTTTGCTGCCTGTCACTCATGCTTTATTTAAAAACTTGTAAAAGTTTGATGGACAGCCATTTGTTTGATGGAGCCATCTGTCAAAAATGTACAACATTGATAGGAACCACAGTGACAACGGTTCCTGCCAATGTTAAGAGTTGTCTATAAAAGGCCCAAAGACATCTTTAGCTATGGGGGATGGGATGTCCTTCAGTGCGAAGGAGTAAAATATTCTGTTGCCTTGACACACATAAATCCATCTGTCAAACATAGCCTTAAAGAAAGCGGTATACTAGGCTGTGCATTAGCTTAAATAAAATACTGTCTCGCTAACAGATGCCAAATGGTGTACCTTGCTCCCTTTAGGTCTGAATTCACCAGAAGATCAGCTCTGAGCACAGCAGTTTTTAATGTTTACATTACAAGTTCATGAGTTACACTAACAATACCCATACTATGCTTTCCTTGGATAACAATGATGTAGAAAATCTCAAAAACCGTCTATTTCCCTTAATTATCTGTGCGGGACAGAATTATCTCAAACTGAACAGAGAAAACCATAATTTCTGATTATTCTGTGTGTCAATGCACCCATCCCACCTCTGTCCTGTCTCTGGCTCCTGACCAGTCTTGATGCAGCTTTTTGAATGTTCTGTAGTTTCCTGAGAATTTTCTGAGTGATGCCGGCGCAGAGTGCTTTGCTGTAGTCGAGCCTGTTGGTGATGAGTGCGTGGGTGACCATCTTTCTTGCTTCGGTGGGGCTCCATCTGAAGGTTTTCTGAAGCAGGCGAAGCGTGTGGAAGTATGATGAGGATACAGCGTGGATCTGGCGGTTAATTGTGAGCGAGGAGTCCAGTATGAAGCCGAAGTTGCGTGTATGGTCCGTGGGGGGGAGGTTTCCAATGCGGCAGGCCACCTGGAGTCATCCCAGGCAGAGAGGGTGGGTCGTAGGATGAGTACTTCCATCTTGTCCGAGTTAAGTTTGAGGTAGCTGACCTTCGTCCAGGAGGCAACGGCCTTCTTCCTGCTGTGAAAGTTGATTCTGGTGGCTGAGGGTTCGTTGGTGAAGGAGAGGATCAGCTGGGTGTTCTCGACGTAGATGACAATGTTAAGTTCGTGATTTCTTACAATGGCGGCGAGGGGGGCCATGTAGACGTTGAAGAGGGTGGGGCCCAGGAAGGAACCCTGGGGCATTCCGCAGCTGATTTTTGAGGTTCAGAGCGGAACAGAGTTAGTCTGACTCGTTGAGTTCGGCCGGAGAGGAAGGAGTGGATCCAGTCAAGGGCCTTACCGCAAATGCCGGCGTCGTGGAGTCTCGTGATTAGGGAACTTTGTGAGACTGTATCAAAGGCAGCTGAGAGGTCTAGCAGGATCTGGGCTGCCATTTGGCCCCGGTCTAGAAGGGTGCGAATGTCGGCGGTGGCGGCGAGGAGTGCAGTCTCGGTGCTGTGATTGCTTCAGAAGCTGGATTGGGAGATGTCCAGTATGTGATTCATTTTGATGAATTTGGAGAGTTGGGCATTGATGGCCTTCTCTGTAACCTTTGCTGGGAAGGGGAGCAGAGAGATGGGACAGAGGTTTTTGAGGTTGGTCGGGTCGATGGATGGCTTTTTCAGCAGGGGCTTGATCTCGGCTTGTTTCCAGTCGTCGAGGAAGGTTGTGGTCTTAATGGAGTAGTTGATGGTGCGCTGGAGTTTGGGGGCTGTGGAGCTGGCTGATCTGTGAAATATGTGGTGCGGGCAGGGGTCTCCGGTGTGGATGCTCTTCATGGTTTTGAGTGTCTCATCCGTGGTGAGCGGGGTACAGTTGAGCAGGGTATGTTCGGGTGCAGTGTGGTTGTGAGTGGTGGTGTTGGGCTCGGTGGCAGGGTCTTTAGCGTCTAAACTGCTGTAGATCAGTCTGATCTTGTAGTGGAAGTAGGTGCAGAGTTTGTCGTAGAGTTCTTGGGAGGAGAGGATATCCGAGGTCTTGCTGCTTGGCCTAGTGAAGTCTTTGACGATGGCGAAAAGTTCTTTACTGTTGTGAGAGTTGGTGTGGATTCTGTCTTCGAGGGCTGTTTTCTTTGTGGTTTTGTGGAGGAGGTGGTGTGCGATGGTGACCTGTTTTGAAGGCTGCATGGGTTTATGGGGTTTTATTGTTCCTCTATCTCTTCTCGAGTTGTCTGCAGGTGCGTCTGCTCTTGTGGAGGTCGGTAGTGAACCAGCTGGCTTTCTTGGTGTGTAATTTTCCAGGGGCCTTCTTGAGGGGGGCCAGGGTGTTGGTGCAGTTGATAATCCAATGGTGGAGGTTGCAAGCTGAGGTGTTGGCGTCTGCTGTGGGTGGCAGTGTGGTAGTGCTAAGAGAGGCGGTGAGATGTTCCTCCCTCTGTGATCTTGTTCCAGCTGCAGTGGGGGGGGATGGGTGCGGTGGTGTATGGTTGGAGAGTTGAAGGTGAAGTGCACGCATTGGTGGCCGGTCCAGAGGAGTTTGGTGGTGTGGTCGTAGGTGATGCTCCTGCTGCAGAGAAGATGGGGTCGAGCGTATGCCCCACTGCGTGGGTAGGCGAGGTGACCAGCTGCTGCAGTCTAATGTTGGTGAGGGTCTTCAAAAGGGAAGGGGTGTTCTGGTCGTGGAGGTTGTCCAGGTGGAAGTTGAGGTCTCCAAGTAGGATGAAGTCGGTGGATGCGAGGGCCTGTGGTGCGATGACGTCGACGATGGAGTCAGTGAAAGGCGGGCGGGGGGACAGGGGCCCTGTAGATGAGGGTTCTACGGAGGGTGGTGTTGGGGTTAGTCTGGAGCTGGAAGTGGAGATGGGTCACTGGAGGTGGGCCACAGGGGATCGCAGCGGCAGGGGAAAGGGCGGCGAAATGTGAAAGAAGGCAAAGGAAAAGCAGAGGAAAAACAGAATAAAGGCTATATACTCCATCAGCTACAAACCATCCATAATTCTGCTGCATGTCTGGCTTTGTAACTTCCTCACCGATCCTCTTCATCAGCTTCTCTTACTGGGCTACACTGAATACGTGTACTTTACTTTCAGGGCCATTAAATCTGGGCCCCAAGTATATGCAGAATACATTTATTTCTACAGTATGGTCCTTCTCCCCTCTTTTCTAGTGTGCCTACTTCTCATTCCTGGGATCCGCTGCTCTAGTCCCCATGGCCGAACCTTCTCTGTCCAACCAGCCCGAGTCTAGAACTCTCTTTCTAGTAGCAAGAGCCTGAGACTCTCTTACTGTCAGCAAGAACCTGGAACTCTCTTCCTACCAACAAGAACCTGGAGCTTTCTTCCTAGTAGTAAGAATCTGAAAATCTCCCCCTAGCAGCAACAATCTGGAACTCTTCCTAGCAGCAAGAACCAGAAACTCTCTTCCTAACTGCAATAACCAGAAAAACTCTTCCAACCGGCAATAACTTGAAACTCTCTTCATCGTAGCAAGAACCTAGAACTATCTTCCTAGCAGCCAGCACCTGGAACTCTCCTCCTAGCAGCAAGAACCTGGAAGTCTCGTTACAAGTGTGTTTGATTGACCACATTTTCTCTGTTCGCAAGGACTTGTTTCTCAATAACTCCAACTGTTCTGTTTCTCTCCATCTTTCAGCCCAACACATTACATCCCCACTTCTCCTTCCTCTAGACGCTCCTTCTCCTGTTGACTCGCTACTTTCTCCCCTTTATGCAGGTCTGTAGAGCTCCTTCCTATCTTCTCGGTGCTGCACCTTCTTGCTCCAATGTGCCTTACTCCTAATTACTAATTACAGGCCGCATTGTAAAGATACACATACACCGTATCTTTAAGGAAGAAAGGTTTATTCAAGTAGCTTCTTTCCCCCCAGCCTCCTCTCTTCAGCTTGTCTCCTTCTCAACCTCCTTCCAATTCAAACCATTACATTCCACTCAGGGAACTTCTAGGTAGGACAATGAGCATGCAATAACAAAGGTCCTACAGCAAAGGTTCTACATTCGATGTTAAGAATACCACACGCACATCTTGCAGCATTTGTAATTACTCTAACTTCCATTTGTCTCCTTACTCTTATCGCCATCTTCCGTTTTGATTACAAGTAGTGAGGGCATGGGGGATTAAATTACTGGGTCTGGAATCACTGATTCCTTCCCTGTACTAAGAATACTAGCGTTTCCCAACTGGAATGGGGAATAACATGCAGTGCTGGGATTTACTGGACATGTAAGTGTGGGTTAATACTGATTCATCTGTGTTTCTGCCCTGCCTTCAGCAGGAGTGTGAGAAAATGGGTTGTTGGTTGACTGGGGTGTGAACCCTGGTCAAGTAACAGACACAATCCCTAGCAGGGTGAACCACAAAGTGACTAAATTAACCTGTGCTTAACCCTGGGTAGCTTGGCACAAAAAGCAGTCAGGCTTAACTTAGAGGCAATGTGTAAAGTGGTAAACAGACATAATATCGAGTTGTGAATGTCCACTTGCACTTATATCGAGTGCAAAATAGCGTAATACAAAAATATCGAATGTCAGAATATCGTTGTCAAGAATATAGAGTTCAAGGTAAGTAATATTGTTTTTAAAAATATTGAAGTCATTATTATCGTTTGCTGAAATATCGTTCTATTTTTTTGTGTAAGTATTGCATTTGTTTTTTAATATATGTGTTTAATTTTTAGGAGTTATTAATTTTTTTGAAAGTAAATTTAGCGTTTTAGTTCCGTAAGCGCATTGTGGGTTTATAGGGGAATAGGGTGGGAAGTAATTTAATTATAATACATTTATTAATAATTTTTAGAAGTTATTAATTTTTTTTAATGTAATTTTGTGTTTTAGTTCCGTAGCGGGTTGTGGGTTTATAGGGGAATAGGGTGGGAAGTATTTTAATTATAATACATTTATTAATAATTTTTAGAAGTTATTATTTTTTTTAAATTTAATTTAGCATTTTAGTTCCGTACCGGGTTGTGGGTTTATAGGGGAATAGGGTGGGAAGTAATTAAAAGGCCCATTACGATACCCGGCGTAAAAAAATCCGCCACGCATGAAAGCGGCAAAAATCCGCCCGCACACACCGTCTGAACACCGACCACGCCATTACGATGACACAAACCGAAAACCGCCATCGGCGGAAAAATCACACAAGATACCGCCCGCCCTCGTCCGAGTCGGAGTCAAACCGCCCGCCACGGACAGAAACACGCACGACAACACAAAACCGCCCGCCCTCACGGCCGACACACCGCACGTGAGATTACGATCGCACCGCCATGAGCGCGGCAAACCTACAAATATACCGCCCGCCAGCGCCAACAACGCCGATGAAAATTGACACGGCAGAAGCCATGGCGGCCACGTCCCTGCACAGAAACCATCCGCTGACAAAAACAATCGCACACAACATGGCCAACAAGTCCACACAGCAAGGCACGCACAAATACACAAGCACAGTACACATCCCGAAAACACACCCCCCTGGACAAACAAAAACAACAAAGGCCAGAACACCAGACACAACACACCTGAAAACAACAGACCATGAGGACACACCCACATAGGTAAGTACAAAAGCAGCACTCCCACAGACCACAACCCCTTGCAACATTGCAAACCAGAGAGGAGAGGAGAGGACACAGTGACACAGCAAGGACAGCAGCACACCACAGAAACGCACACATCACCACCACCACCACCACCACCAAACACCGGCACCACAAACCCCCTGCACATTACACAACACACACCGCACCAGCACCACAAACACCATGGCACCACAAAGAATGCCCAAGTTCACGCCCATTGAGCTGACGGTCATGGTCGACGAGATCATCAAGGTGCACCCACAAATCTATGGGAACCTGGTCCAGCACACACCACTAGCCACCAGAAAAAGAATGTGGAACCGGATCGTAGACCAGGTCAATGCAGTCGGGACCCTGCCCAGGAACAGAGTAGAAATTAACAAACGGTGGAATGACGTCAAAAGCCTGGTCAAGAAGAAGGAGGGCAAAAACAGAGAGCTGGCTGCCGTCACTGGCGGAGGGAATCCCGCGCTGTTCAAGACCTTCAAAGCGTGGGAGGAGAAGGTGCGAGTCATCATACATCCGGAGATCCTCACCGGATTACCAGGGGAGTGGAGGCTGGTAAGTACAAACTAATGTATACCAGCACACCGCTATGTACTCACATGCACTACCACCATGCCACAGCTCCCAGGGACGAACACCCCCATGTCCAGCACACAATACACAACACATCACACACACATGCAACAGACACCACCACACACAGCCCAAACCTAACAACTGAAAGATACGTGGGGGCATGTGTACACTCAGCCAGCCACGTAACCACCAACAGGTCCCCAAGTATGCCAGAAGTGCCACAACGAGCACCCACCACACCCATGTGTCCGCCATAGCTGCACTAACCGACAAGTAACAGGTAAGTGGCAGGAACACAAAGTGCAGTGGGTGGGAGGGTGGACAGCTCAAGTACAACACACACCAGGCCCCTAGTCCCACAGCACAGCAAGGAGGAGCATCCCCCACACCCCACAGCCACGTGTCAGCCACCGCAGTGCACACCGACAGCCGAAAGGTAGACATCACGGTCCACAACAATCGGTGTCAGTGGGTGTCCAGCCATCACCACGACCCACAACACCGCCCCCACCCCCACAGACCTGCAACATGGAGCACCCCCGCTTAGAACCATGTGGCATCCAGTACAGTGCACGCACGAACAACCTGCAGGTGGGAAACTGGACAGGGCTGGATTACTGGAGGCATGAGGACCGTAACACGACCAACACATGGGACATGTCACGTAGCAGACGAACACGCAGCACCGCCCACTGTCACGAACAAGTGAACAATGTGCACACGGACATGAACCACAGACTCACACCCCACATGACCCATCACAGACACAGCAACACCCAAGGAGCCATGTCTGCATGCACAAGCCACACTGAATATAGTACCACACGGCAGCCACTGTGCAACCCATCACACAAAACCGAAACACCATTGAAGTCCTGTCCATGTAGCCCCTACTGCCTGTCAACTACACACCCCACAACTACGCCTATGTAAGACAAACAACACTAGACGCAACAGAGCGGAACAACATAAATGCACACGAACACCACTGAACCCATCAAACACACAGACACACCATGCACATACAACATATCATCCATCCCATCCGTCAGCCCCAGTCTCATGAAAGGCATGTCATCCGAACAGCTGCCACACATACAGCAGTCACGCTAAGATACATGCCCATGACCAACCATGTGCCAGAAGTCAATGAAGCGCACGCCACACTGTGAGCAACAACACACAACATGGGCCACACACCCCCGAGCACTGCAGTGATGCACATGGCACAGGGCAGCACGCACACCAAGGAGATGGGACAACTGCAATACGTCGGGTGGCACACAACCATCACACACTCATAACGATGCGTCCAATGCCATGTCCAGTAATCACAACAGACAGCAAATATGCAGGGTATGTCAGGCATGCACACACCTCAGACCATGCACTGTCATGCTGCCACAACACATGTCACGTTCGGCACCCATGGCTCACAGCATGTAGCCCAAAAGCATATTCCATCCCAAATGCGTTCCTGGGGCATGACCCCCATGTTGCCATATGCGTTCCTAAGCGTTCCATTTGAACCCCAAAAGCATATTCCATCCCAAATGCGTTTCTGGGGCATGACCCCCATGTTGCCATATGCGTTCCTAAGCGTTCCATTTGAACCCCAAAAGCATATTCCATCCCAAATGCGTTTCTGGGGCATGACCCCCATGTTGCCATATGCGTTCCTAAGCGTTCCATATGCACCCCAAAAGCAAAGTACAAACCAGACCCAGGATGGGCCTGGAGCCCGCATACACCAGAGTCACAATAAGTAGGAGCACAGCAACACACCCATCGGCATAGCCAATCCGTCCCATGCCACATGTGCACAGCACACAGTCCCATTGCCAAGCACACTCAACAACAGATTGTACAGCCACACACCCGCCTCCAGGACACACGTGCACGAGATTGCACGAACTGTGAATGCCAGACGACAAATACATACTTCGCCAGGTGCAACACATTAACAAATCTCATTCTCCCCACAGGTGACGAACCGCTGGATGCTGGGGATGGAGACAGCAGCCAGCACAGCCAGCCTGCAAGCCCCCAACAAGGACACACGGATGTGGAGGATCTGTCCTCCTCCTCGGACACGGACCACCCAGCAGGCCCATCTGGTGTGGCAGGGCCCAGCTGCTCCCCAGGACCCCTCCTACCCACCAACCCATCATCCAGGGCTGCTGAACATTCCCAGCCCCCTGCTGCCACTGTCGTTGCGGCCACTCCCACAGTCGTTGCGGCCACACCCACGGTCATTGCGGCCACACCCACGGGCATTACGGCCACACCCACGGGCATTGCGGCCACACCCACGGTCATTGCGGCCACTACCACTGCCGTAACCGCCACCACGTCTTCGCTGGCCCCAGCCCCAGCGCAGGTGGTGGCCCGGACGACTGGATCCACCCTGGGAGCCAGGGCGAGGACCGTGGTGAGCAATGTGGCTAGTGGGCAGGCCGGTGGCAGCAGGACTGGTAGGAGGAGCAGGGTCAGGGAAACGCCAGCCTCCCCTGGGAGCCATGCCCTGCCTCAAATGGCCAGAGTCCTTGGGGCCTATGAAGAGGCCCAAGGACAATGGGCCAGGTCAGCTACAGACACGCGTGAGGTGCTGGGGGTGCTGAGGTCCATGGACGCCCGTATGGGCCAACTCGTGGACCTCATGGGCCAGCTGGTGGTGGCGGTGAGGTCACAGCCAGGGACAGCAGCTCCCCTCCGCCACCACCTGCCGGGGCGCAGGGTCGAGCAGCAGTGTCCAGTTCCCCTGCGTCCACAGCCAGTGAGCACACCTCAACCACCAGCATGTCGCAAGCAGGCACCCCCTCGCAAACGTGGAAGGGGCCGTCCGAAGTGGAAACAGATCTCCCGGGAGGACTTCGCACGCTCCAGACGCAAGTGAGGCAGCCAGCCAGCCTTCCTTGACCACCCACTGCATTGACTTGGACTACGATCCCACTCCACACAGCCATCTGGATGGCATGTGTGTGTTGGACTATGGACATAGAACCAGTGGGTACACCCTGAGCATCACGCAGCCATGACCGACAGCTCATTGTCACTGCACGCACCACTTTTGTCATCACCTTACACACAACCACATGTCACAGTTTGAAATAAATGCACCTCTTCCACAAACTGCTGTCTGTGCCCTGTGTTTTAATTGTACGGAATACAACGGCCACCTTGAGCGGAACGGCACCTGATGCGTGGCATGGCAATGGAACCGGAGGGCCTGTAGGGACCTAGGGGTGGGAGACAGAACAGGAGCACATTCAATGAGTGTGTCACACACCCATCACACAGTACATGTCAACAACTACAAGCAATGTACACACATCGCACAGAGCAATAGGGCACAATGCCACAGCCACCATCAGTGGCATACTAACCTGGGCATGGAGCGTTGACACACAGCACACAGTGAACAAAAGGCCACCCTGACACAGCACACACACACCTGCACAAATACAGACACATCAGCCGTCGTACATGGACACTCACCGTCAAGTGAAGTAGCGGGCGATGAGCTGCTGGCGCACATTCCCAGCTTCCTCCTCTCCGCTGTCCTCCTCACTCGAGCTGTCCTGGTCTGCGGGCTGGGGCCCTGGTTGATCTCCGTCATCCACAATGAGGGGGATCTGCTTCCGAATGGCCAGATTGTGCAGCATGCAGCACGCCACCACTATCTGGCACACCTTCTGTGGGGAGTACGCCAGCGCACCCCCGGTGCGGTCCAGGCACCTGAACCTGGACTTGAGGAGGCCAAAGGTACGCTCGACCACACGTCTGGTCCTCCCATGTGCCTCATTGTAGCGATCGTCTGCTGGGGTGCGAGGATTCCTCAATGGACTGAGCAGCCATGCCCCATTCGGGTACGCAGAGTCACCTGGGTGTGAGGGACACAGAGAACCGTTGCTATTCCAACTGGACAGGGGACAGCATCGCACAGCCAGCACGCTACACCACTCCACATACTCACCGACAATACAGCCACGATCCTGTTGCAGATTGGACATCAGTCGTGGCAAGATGCTGTTGCGCATTATGTGTGCGTCATGGGCCGAGCCTGGGAACTTTGCACACACGTGGGTTATCACCATGTCCGCAAGGCACACCACTTGCACATTCAGGGAGTGCGTGTGCTTCCTGTTGCGGTACAGGTGCTCAGTGGCCTGTGGTGGAACAAGGCCAACATGTGTGCAATCAAAGGCACCAACGACGTGTGGGATCCTGCCAAGGGCATAGAATGCACCCTTCACTGCCGCCAATTCACGAGCCCTGGGGAATCTGATGTACCTGTTTCGGTACAGCATCATGGCTGCCAGTACATCCCTCAGCACCTTGCTGAACATGGGCTGGGACATCCCTCCTCCACTGCCCACTGTGTGCTGGAATGACCCAGTGGCGAAGAAATGCATGGCGGCCATCACCTTAGCCGTGGGGGTGAATGCTGTCGGATACACCCTGCGGGGACGGAGATGGGGTTCCAACATGGCACACAGTCGATGCAGGGTTGGCCTGTCCAGCCGAAACTTCCTTATGACCTCAGTATCCTCCATGTCCGCCAGCAATTGGTATGGGCGGTCAATGTTCGGTCTCCGCCTAGGGAAGATGGCAGTGGACACATGTCAAAGCCACACAACACATAGCAATTTCGCATTCACATCACTGACATGACTGAGCAAGCACATGAGTCACAGCCCAGCTGTCAAGCAGGGACGGCACGGCCACAATACACTTACACAGGTCTCCCACCAATGGCAATGGCTAGTGATGCAAACCACTGCCATGATCATGCACATGGGGATCTAGGCCCCAATGACTTGCGGGGCGTGCTGATGGGGACTGACTGCATATTCGTCAAGCGGCAACGCCACAGCAACATGAATGTCTGCTGAGCATGGCACTGCTTCCGAGGCTGGATGAGTATGGCACACGACGACGACGATGTGGGCACAGGCTGAGCGGCCAAAACAAGTGGGACCTGTGGCACGAGGGGATATGAGACAGTAGTAGGTGTCAGCACTGCACCCTATGTACAGCACTGTACGGATCACACCTCCCGAAACATTGACAGGTGTCCACATTGACAGCCCCATGCCAAGACGGCTGTGTGCTTGCAGACACACGTCACAGGTGAGAGGTTACATTGCACGTGCCAGGTGGCAGACGTACATAGTGGGAGCTGGCATGTGTGTGCATGTGTCTCCTGTTCAGGATCCACCAGATGGGCGCTGACTCTGTACTGACCATTGGACACAGCATGTTCCGTGGAAGGCTTGTGTGTGTGGGATGGTGGCACTGGATGTGCCTCCGTTGGGTGGGGGCCATACACAGGGCGGGTACGTCGATGATTGCGCATTGTTGGTCACGGTGGGTGCACCCACTCAGATGTGTTGCCCTGTGTTCAATTCCTATGTCCGCATGATGATGGACTGTAGATGTGGGCAGACTACACATTGGTCGATGTGCTGTCAATATGCATGTGCCTTCACACCAGGCACAGCTGCCCCTGCACATGTGACCCCTGCTGGACTCGCTGCTGGGTCTGTGGTGCTGATGCACCTTCTGTGCGTGGGGCGGACAGCTCTCCTCACTTCCCTCATTGCGCATGTCATGACTTTGCCGCAGGTGACATGGATCATGGAGGGCCCACATGTACGCGTGGGTAGGCTACACATGATTGTTCACTGGTCGCCACCCCCAGTCAGTGTTTCGAATGGGAAGGTTGTTGTGCTGGTGGTATATTCGATGTGGCGGATGGGCGGGCCTAGGTGCGGGCTTACATTCCGGACATGGGGGGTAGTTGGATTGGCGACTAGTTGCAGTACACACGGGACACGTCTCTTCCTTTCCACATCTGGGTCATCCCTTGTACTCACTGACAGTGATACAGTCATCTTCGCCCCAGCCCTCATGTCCTCCCCTCGCTCCCCCAATATGCATGTGCACCTGCGAGGCTAGCGCTTGCACAGGCAGCCCCAAGCTCGCACCAGAGAGGGCAAGGAGTGTATGTGTGGGTCCAGTTGCACGAGTGGGCTGTCTCAGGGTATGATGTGTGGCGGGACGCCGTCCACCTGCGTGGTGCCCCAAATGGTGACCCGGCCTGCATGGACTATGCATCACAGTCTTCGCCTTCCGGATCCGCCACCTGCGACACCCAGTGGCTGTGGCTGCCCTTGCGGCCAGGCCGCGTCCGTCTGTAGCTGATGGCCCACACATTCACTCTTTGGCCTCTCTGGGGAGGGCTCGGGGTGGTGGCGCACGCGCTTGCACTTAGTCGCAATGGCATGTGGCGTGGTTGGTATAATGGGCAATGGATGGGATGTGCGAGCCACCTCCCGTGACGTCAGTGCTGCTCGTGCTGTGGTGCGTCCCCTACACTTCCATTTGACTTGTGCCATGCTACACGTTGAGGTTCTATTGCCTGCGTGATATGACCAGGAGGAGCGCGAGGAGACCTCTCACACACCATGCTCCACTGCCATCCCGTGCCCTGTATCGCCTGTGCGGATTGACTATGTTGGGGTTACACCTGGTCGACTGGGGCTGTGTGTGCCTTGTCAAGGGGCATGGCGGGCGCACAACAGGATCCAGCTTGTCCACGGAGGGTGGGCTGACGTGTGCGCCTGGTACCGCATTGTTCGTGTGCCCGGCTGCTGTGCACACACGTGTTCACTTCCCCCGACAGGTGTCCTCTCACAATGCCCAGGGAAGCGGTGGTGTACTGTTCATGACCCCTCCCAACACGGCGTGCTCCAACTTGGCATGTGCGCATCTACCCGTCACACCCACCCACCTGAGCACTGCGTCCATACGACTTCACACGACACATGTGTGTCTTCCACAGTTGTGCTACTCATTTGCGTTGACATCCAATACCAGTGGACTACATGGTCATGTCACGACTGCCGTGTACTTCACATACTCTCATCCTCTCTCATTCGTACTTGTGAAATGAGTCAGCGGAGACAGTTTTGGTTTCAAACATTATATTGAGTCTTCTGTCCTCTGTGATGCAGTATAGTGGACACTACTGGCAGCGGAATACATGTTGAGGATATACTGAGCATGATTACAAATGGGATAGGGTGTAGGGTTACATGTGATTGGCTGTTGCATGTGGGATGTGGGCTTCAGAGTTACATCTGCTTGGCCAAGGCTGTGCTAATGTACATTTACGCATAGCTGCGGAGCTGCGGACTTTGACACAGACGGTATACAAGTAGCCTACCAGACCGCTTGGCATCATGGGCACAGTCCATCTCAGTTCCATGTGACAGGTTTGCTGCGGTTGTTCCTCATGCACGCGTGCATGTGAGATGACATCAGGGCATGTGCTTGCGTGCATGCAGCGGCGTGCCACTTGTTGTTGCAATGTGGTGGTTACTGGACATGTCACAGTCACTGGGGTCGTGTTGTTGTTGTATGCACTTGTCGTCCATGCAAAGGTCCTGGTATGGGATTCCCGGGGCGGGGGTGGGAGGGGTGCAGCACCCACAGACTCCAGGCGACCTATTCATGTCCACTGAGCGGTGTGTGTGTCCATGGGCGCTGGATCCATGTCGTGTCCTGGTTGTTCGTGCAGTTCCGTCCATGTGGGTGCGATACACAGACCCCATGCCACTGCCTCCCACGATGCATGCGGTGTTCCTGGATGTGATGGGGAACAGTGTGCATGTCCCGGTCATATCCGATGTCATGGCGATGTCGTTGATGGTGTGGTAAATGTTGCCGGTCGTTTGGTATGGCTGTTGTGGTGGTGACTGGCCAGTCCGTGCGGAAGCTAAGCATGGGTGCGGGGTTGGACATCATAGGTCAATTGGGGAACTTGCGTTGGGGTCCGACGAATTTACAGGTTGTCAGGTATGCGATGCCGTCCAGCAGGGCTTCCATGTCATTGGTGGTATTCATGTTTGCCAGCCAATGTAGCGGATGGTGGCTGTCAAGGTGTTGTTCGTAAGTTGTCCCTTGGAGGAGCATGATGGGGCATGCTGGGTGACATTCGATGTAGCTGTGCTCGATGATCCGTCGTGTGGAGGCACAGTGGTCCCATTTCAGTGCGGGTCCGATGTTGGCCACATACGCCATGCCCCCATAGGCAGAGCAGGCCCTGTCGTGTGCGTCCAGAGGGAGGAGTAGTGGTAGCAGGTCCGCCTTTAGACATGCCGGGTTGGAGAGACACATCTCCACGGGATGCTGGTAGGGACACCTCCGACAGTAGAAGACGGGCATGACGCAGCTGAACAATGTGATGCGGTAAGTCAGTCGGTAACTTACGTTCAGCAGGGACAGGAGTTCGCATCCCAATATATGTATCAGGTTGGTTTTGTACAGCTTGACCTGTCCGGCGTAGTTGGGTAGGTGTGTTGCGAGTGCCATTTTGCAGCGGTGCGTTGTGGTGGCGTGCTCCGGCTGTGTGTGCAGTCTGCAATGTGCACGCTCCGAGGTTGCTGTGAGCTCTGTGTAGTCGTAGGGAGACAGGACTTGTGTTCTGTTGGCTTGTGCGGAGGACACGGGCCCTCATCCCACATGCTTCTCAGACAGTTCAAGGTCAGTGATGTGTGACTCCTTCCAAATAACTTGCATGGGGCCGACATGGGGGAGTGTTTTCTTTTTCTTTCCCGTCCGTAGTGTTCTTCTGTGATATGCGCTATCTGCCCTGTGGTCGGTCTCCTCTGCATGCCTGTGTTGGTCTTTTATTGGACAATGGCTGTATTCACCGGCTTCTTTCGTAGGGCTGTGGTTTCGGAGTTGGAATGGAAGGTCATTCAGTGCTGTCTGCTCTCCCTCGTGTGGGCGGCAGGCTGCCTTTCCGCTCTGCGTTGGGCCTTGTGTGTGAATGTTATTCTTGGGCCACCTGTTGTCGGTCCCCGGGCTCTTTGTTGTTCCGTTTTGTATGTCTTGTTCATGTGTGCAGGGTGGTATGGGTGTTTCAGTGTGGTACTGGCGTTCCTCTTCCCGAAGGGGCCCTGCTTCTCCTAATTGGTGTTGCCGCCGCTGTGTGCTTCGCCATGTTTGTTACACTGGGGTGTGTCCTGCTGTTGCGTGACTTCACTGACATGTGTGCGTCGGTTGTGTGAGGTTGGGTGTTGACCGTGAATTGGGCGTTGGGGACATGTCTGTGGCAGGCCTGTCACGTGTCATGTGCGTTCGGGGTGGGGCTGGTGTGTGTGCTGCTTGGTTGTGTCCCTGTGTCTGTGTGCGACGCATGCATGGCGCTGCGGTTGGCCTCTGCGTTGTGCGCATGTGTGGCAGCGTCATCGCCGCTTTGGGGCCGTGACGGGGTCGTTGGTTCCTAGTCCCAGGTGGTGTGTACACATGTGTTACGAGATGTTACAATTCGGCCTGTGTGTCATATGTGGATGCTATGGTAGATGTGTCGTGTACACGCGGGGTGGGGGGTTGTCCGCTTTTTCCGCCCTTGCACTGTGTGCGCTTTGCGTGCACTTGTTGTGTGTGTGCCTACCTGCGTCTTCGCGGTACGTTGCGTCCTTGGTGGTGCATCAGATAGAGCATAGGGAGGGCCTGCAGTGCTGGATTCATGCTCGGGGGAACCGCTTCTTCGGTGTCCGTGCTCGGCGTTCGTGTTACCGCTTCGGTTTGACGTACGGTGTCTCTTAGCCGTGGGAGCCGTTTGTTTGCGGCATCGTAATTTGTACGCCGGGCGGGACGTGATTTCGTCGGACGGTGTGTGTCAATTGTGCTGCGCCGCTACGTGTACGGGCGCACTTTGATGGCGGACGGTGTCGCTGGCTTGCCGGCGGTGTTTGGCTGACTTTTCGCATCGTAATCGGGCGGGCGTGTGGACTGCTGCGTGCGGACGGTAACTGGTGGTTTTTGCATCCGCCAGCACGGCGGTAGTGCTTCCGCCCGACATCGTAATGGGTCCCTAAATTACCATTAATTAATTAATATTTTTTATTAAATAATATTTATGTATTTATTGTTTTATATTGTTATTTGTGGTAATTAATTTATTATTAATTAGTTATTAATTGGTTGTTAATTATTAATAATTAATTTGTAAATATGTTAATTGTGTCATTTGTTTAGGAGTGGGTTGTGGATTTATAGGGGAGTAGGGTGGGAAGTAATTTAATAATAATTCATTAATTAATATTTTCCATTAATTAATATTTATGTATTTAATATTTTATATTGTTAATTGTGGTCATTATTTTATTATTAATTTGTTAATAATTTGTTATTATTAATTAATTGTTAATTATGTTAACTGTGCCATTTTTTTAGGAGTGTGTTGTGGGTTTATAGGCAAGTAATTTAATTATAATTAATTAATTAATATTTTGTATTAAATAATATTTATGTATTTATTGTTTTATATTGTTAATTGTAGAATTTATTTTAATAATGATTTATTAATTGGTTATTAATATTTATTAATTGATTATTAATTATGTTAATGTTGACATTTTTTTTAAAGAGTGGGTTGTGGGTTGAAGGGGAGTAGGCTGGGAAGTAATTGAATTTTAATATATTTTTAATAAAAATTTATATAATATTTATTTTAAGTTATTTTATAGTGTTAAATGTGTGAATTAATTTATTACTATTTGTTTTCAAATTTCTTGTTATTTGTTACTAATTAATTAATTAATTGTTAATTAATTATGTTAATTGTGTTATGTTTTACAATATTGGTGGTGTAATTTATAGGGGAATATGGTGGGAGGTAAATTATTTTTTATTACTTAATTGTTAATTAATGTTAATTAATTTTCTGGAGTGGGAATAGTAAATTATTCCCCTACGCTATCCAACGCTTCCCTACTGTTGCACTCTCTGGAGTTGGAATAGTAATTTTTACCCCTACGCTATCCAACGCTTTCCTTACTGTTGCACTCTCTGGAGTGGGAATAGTAAATTATTCCCCTACGCTATCCAACGCTTTCCCTACTGTTGCACTTTCTGGAGTGGGAATAGTAATTTTATCCCCTCCGCTATCCAACACTTTCCCTACTGTTGCACTCCCTGGAGTGGGAATAGTAATTTTACCCCTACGCTATCCAACACTTTCCCTACTGTTGCACTCTCGGGAGTGGGAATAGTAATTTTTACCCTTACGCTATCCAACGCTTTCCCTACTGTTGCACTCTCGGGAGTGGGAATAGTAATTTTTACCCTCCCGCGATCCAACACTTTCCCTACTGTTGCACTCTCGGGAGTGGGAATAGTAATTTTTACCCTTACGCTATCCAACGCTTTCCCTACTGTTGCTATCCCTGGAGTGGGAAGAGTAATTTTATCACCTCCGCTATCCAACACTTTCCCTAATGTTGCACTCACTGGAGTGGGAATAGTAATTTGTACCCCTACGCTATCCAACACTTTCCCTACTGTTGCTATCCCTGGAGTGGGAAGAGTAATTTTATCACCTCCGCTATCCAACACTTTCCCTAATGTTGCACTCTCTGGAGTGGGAATAGTAATTTTATTCCGTCCGCTATCCAACCCTTTCCCTACTGTTGCACTCACTGGAGTGGGAATAGTAATTTGTACCCCTACGCTATCCAACACTTTCCCTACTGTTGCTATCCCTGGAGTGGGAAGAGTAATTTTATCACCTCCGCTATCCAACACTTTCCCTACTGTTGCTATCCCGGGAGTGGGAAGAGTAATTTTATCACCTCCGCTATCCAACACTTTCCCTACTGTTGCTATCCCGGGAGTGGGAAGAGTAATTTTTACCCCTACGCTATCCAACACTTTCCCTACTGTTGCACTCCCTGGAGTGGAAATAGTAAATTATTCCCCTCCGCTATCCAACACTTTACTTATTGTTGCACTTGTTGGAGTGGGAATAATAATTTTTACCCCTACGCTATCCAACATTTCCCTACTCTTGCACTCTCTTGAGTAGGAATAGTAATTTTTACCCCTTCGCTATCCAACACTTTCCTTACTGTTGCACTTTCTGGAGTGGGAATAGTAATTTTATCCCCTCCGCTATCCAACACGTTCCCTACTGTTGCACTTGCTGAAGTGGGAATAGTAAATTATTCCCCTACGCTATCCAACGCTTTCCTACTGTTGCACTCTCTGGAGTTGGAATAGTAATTTTTACCCCTACGCTATCCAACGCTTTCCTTACTGTTGCACTCTCTGGAGTGGGAATAGTAAATTATTCCCCTACGCTATCCAACGCTTTCCCTACTGTTGCACTTTCTGGAGTGGGAATAGTAATTTTATCCCCTCCGCTATCCAACACTTTCCCTACTGTTGCACTCCTGGAGTGGGAATAGTAATTTTTACCCCTACGCTATCCAACACTTTCCCTACTGTTGCACTCTCGGGAGTGGGAATAGTAATTTTTACCCTTACGCTATCCAACGCTTTCCCTACTGTTGCACTCTCGGGAGTGGGAATAGTAATTTTTACCCTCCCGCGATCCAACACTTTCCCTACTGTTGCACTCTCGGGAGTGGGAATAGTAATTTTTACCCTTACGCTATCCAACGCTTTCCCTACTGTTGCTATCCCTGGAGTGGGAAGAGTAATTTTATCACCTCCGCTATCCAACACTTTCCCTAATGTTGCACTCACTGGAGTGGGAATAGTAATTTGTACCCCTACGCTATCCAACACTTTCCCTACTGTTGCTATCCCTGGAGTGGGAAGAGTAATTTTATCACCTCCGCTATCCAACACTTTCCCTAATGTTGCACTCTCTGGAGTGGGAATAGTAATTTTATTCCGTCCGCTATCCAACCCTTTCCCTACTGTTGCACTCACTGGAGTGGGAATAGTAATTTGTACCCCTACGCTATCCAACACTTTCCCTACTGTTGCTATCCCTGGAGTGGGAAGAGTAATTTTATCACCTCCGCTATCCAACACTTTCCCTACTGTTGCTATCCCGGGAGTGGGAAGAGTAATTTTATCACCTCCGCTATCCAACACTTTCCCTACTGTTGCTATCCCGGGAGTGGGAAGAGTAATTTTACCCCTACGCTATCCAACACTTTCCCTACTGTTGCACTCCCTGGAGTGGAAATAGTAAATTATTCCCCTCCGCTATCCAACACTTTACTTATTGTTGCACTTGTTGGAGTGGGAATAATAATTTTTACCCCTACGCTATCCAACATTTCCCTACTCTTGCACTCTCTTGAGTAGGAATAGTAATTTTTACCCCTTCGCTATCCAACACTTTCCTTACTGTTGCACTTTCTGGAGTGGGAATAGTAATTTTATCCCCTCCGCTATCCAACACGTTCCCTACTGTTGCACTTGCTGAAGTGGGAATAGTAAATTATTCCCCTACGCTATCCAACGCTTTCCCTACTGTTGCACTCTCTGGAGTTGGAATAGTAATTTTTACCCCTACGCTATCCAACGCTTTCCTTACTGTTGCACTCTCTGGAGTGGGAATAGTAAATTATTCCCCTACGCTATCCAACGCTTTCCCTACTGTTGCACTTTCTGGAGTGGGAATAGTAATTTTATCCCCTCCGCTATCCAACACTTTCCCTACTGTTGCACTCCCTGGAGTGGGAATAGTAATTTTTACCCCTACGCTATCCAACACTTTCCCTACTGTTGCACTCTCGGGAGTGGGAATAGTAATTTTTACCCTTACGCTATCCAACGCTTTCCCTACTGTTGCACTCTCGGGAGTGGGAATAGTAATTTTTACCCTCCCGCGATCCAACACTTTCCCTACTGTTGCACTCTCGGGAGTGGGAATAGTAATTTTTACCCTTACGCTATCCAACGCTTTCCCTACTGTTGCTATCCCTGGAGTGGGAAGAGTAATTTTATCACCTCCGCTATCCAACACTTTCCCTAATGTTGCACTCACTGGAGTGGGAATAGTAATTTGTACCCCTACGCTATCCAACACTTTCCCTACTGTTGCTATCCCTGGAGTGGGAAGAGTAATTTTATCACCTCCGCTATCCAACACTTTCCCTAATGTTGCACTCTCTGGAGTGGGAATAGTAATTTTATTCCGTCCGCTATCCAACCCTTTCCCTACTGTTGCACTCACTGGAGTGGGAATAGTAATTTGTACCCCTACGCTATCCAACACTTTCCCTACTGTTGCTATCCCTGGAGTGGGAAGAGTAATTTTATCACCTCCGCTATCCAACACTTTCCCTACTGTTGCTATCCCGGGAGTGGGAAGAGTAATTTTATCACCTCCGCTATCCAACACTTTCCCTACTGTTGCTATCCCGGGAGTGGGAAGAGTAATTTTTACCCCTACGCTATCCAACACTTTCCCTACTGTTGCACTCCCTGGAGTGGGAATAGTAAATTATTCCCCTCCGCTATCCAACACTTTACTTATTGTTGCACTTGTTGGAGTGGGAATAATAATTTTTACCCCTACGCTATCCAACATTTCCCTACTCTTGCACTCTCTTGAGTAGGAATAGTAATTTTACCCCTTCGCTATCCAACACTTTCCTTACTGTTGCACTTTCTGGAGTGGGAATAGTAATTTTATCCCCTCCGCTATCCAACACTTTCCCTACTGTTGCACTCTCTGGAGTGGGAATAGTAATTTTTACTCCTACGCTATCCAACACTTTCCCTACTGTTGCACGTCCTGGAGTGGGAATAGTAAATTATTCCCCTCCGCTATCCAACACTTTCCCTACTGTTGCACTCACTGGAGTTGGAATAGTAATTTTTACCCCTACGCTATCCAATACTTTCCCTACTGTTGCACTCACTGGAGTGGGAATAGTAATTTTTACCCCTACGCTATCCAATACTTTCCCTACTGTTGCACTCACTGGAGTTGGAATAGTAATTTTTACCCCTACGCTATCCAATACTTTCCCTACTGTTGCACTCTCTGGAGTGGGAATATTAATTTTAACCTCTACGCTATCCAACACTTTCCCTACTGTTGCACTCTCTGGAGTGGGAATATTAATTTTAACCTCTACGCTATCCAACACTTTCCCTACTGTTGCACTCACTGGAGTGGGAATAGTAATTTTTACCCCTCCGCTATCCAGCGCTTTCCCTAGTGTTGCACTTACTGGAGTGGGAATAGTCATTTTTACCCCTCCGCTATCCAACACTTTCCCTACTGTTGCACTCACTGGAGTGGGAATAGTACTTTTTACCCCTCCGCTATCCAACACTTTCCCTACTGTTGCACTTCCTGGAGTGGGAATAGTAAATTATTCCCCTCTGCTATCCAACACTTTCCCTACTCTTACACTCTCTGGCGTAGGAATAGTAATTTTTACCCCTCGCTATCCAACATTTTCCCTACTGTTGCAATTAATGTAGTGTAAAATGTATTTTAAAAAAGATTAAAAATATTTTAATATTTTAATTTATTATATATATATTTTCTTTTTATGTTACAGGTGTATGTGTATATATATATATGTATTTATAATTTTTAATATGTTTCTATCAATTTATAATTTAATAACATAATTATTTATTAATATTATTAAGTAAATATATATATATATATATTATATTTTATATATATGTATGTTTAATTCATTTTTACATTATATTTATTACTTATAATTTTAAACATTTCCTAATAATTCTGTTTTTTTAATTACATGTATTATTTAATTTATTTTACATTATTTTTTAAACATTTTAAAAAACGATATTTTTAACAACAATATTTTTTTCCGATATTTTTGTACTTACCATTATGAAGATAGGAGTTCAATATTTTTGACAACGATATTTTTGTCATGATATTTTTGTAGGTCGACATTTCTGTTGTCGATATTCTGTCAGTGATCCGTGTAAAGTATTCATGCAGCACACAAACAGTAATAAAGTCAAAACACAACATTAGAAAAATCCCACACCGATTTAGTAAAACAGAGTAAATAAAAAAAAGTATTTGACATCAAAACAACAAAATCCAATGAGTAGAACCCGAATTTATTATTTTTTTAGAGGTTTGAGTGAATAATAGCGCAAAAAACCCAAAAGCACCAACTATGGCTATCTGGTCGCGCCAGACCGGGACAAAGTCACAAGTTCAGGTTGATCGCGATGGAGCGCGGACCGGCTACAGGGATCCAGTTAGGCTTGCTGAACAAAGTACCTTAGGTCCTGGTTGGTTATGACTTCCTTCACTGCGAGCGGTGCCATCGAGGTTCTTCCTCCTTATTTCTGCTGGCTGTGAGTAAAGAAAGGGGGCCGCCCCTGTGCAGTGGTCTGAATGCAGGGGGCACAAGGTGTGCCCCCCTTTCTATATGCATTCCCAGTTCCAGGGCGGCATGGACTTTATAGTCCATGCCGTACTGGAACACCCTGTGGCTGGCCCACGGCACTGCCTTTCTAAGGCTCTCCTATGAGCTTTAAAAGGCAGCGCCGTGGGACAGACGCCGCAGGACCGCCCGCTGGATTTTAACTAGTAATCCACCGGGCAGTGAGCAGTCGACTTTGGCGGTGCGAGAGCTGGGTGGTTGCGTCCCGCCTCGCCCCGCTCCCGCAATGCCAAAGTCATAACCAGGCCCTTAGGCACAGTGGGGAGAGTTTTCAACTCGGACAGGGGTATGGTCAGATTAACTATTCCCACTCCAGACTAAGAGGGTGATTACGATGGCGTAACGCTCGCCACTGCCGTGCTGGCGGTGGGGACCGTCACGCCATCGTAACGTGAATTACCCACCGCCATATCACGATAGCGGTGGGTATCGCGGCGGACGGAAGTCCGTCCGCCGCTTTTCCGCAGGTCGGCAATCGTTACGATTGCCGGCTGGGCGGAGCTGGGGCTCATATATGGTGGCGGTGCCTAGCAGGCACCGCCTTCCATATTATGATGTTTGGTTTTTAAGGCCCCCAGGGGTGTGTGGGGAAGGGGGTGCACTTGGGGGTACCCCCCTACAAGGCCATGCACAAGGTGGCAGGCACCGCGCGGTGGAAATGCACAACATGGCATATTACCATTGCGGCGGGTGCTGCAGCCAGCAGCACCTGCCGCAATATTAAAATGCCAGATGCGACCGCTGCGGTGGCGGTCGTATCATGATCAGGGGTGCGGGACTGCCGCATGGCAGGCGGGCGGTCCCGTTATCGCTAGGATGGCAGGCGGACTCAAGTCCGCCCGCCATCCTAATAGGCCCTTTAGGCACAGTGGGGAAAGTATAGGAATTGGCAGAAACATGAAGCATCCCAGGAGAACAGCGCCAGAAAACTACAAGATCACCACCTCCACCACAGACAAGGAGATGTGCCAGACCCTTCACGTAGAAGTTGCAAAACGGCATTTTTTTAAATAATTGTTTATGCGCAGGAAGGGGGACCTTCCTGTACATGAACAATCATTGGCCTTTTGCTGTTTTCATGTTTGGTGCACAACACAGCACACATGAAAACAGCAAAACGAGGAGAAATGAAACATTTCTCCTCGTTGCACCTGGGTAAGACCAGGGGGCATATTTACAAGTCCCTATTGCCATAGGAACGTCACTTTCAGTGACGTGAAGGCGATAGGGGCTTCGCTTTATTTATAAGGCAGCGTTACTCAGCGTGAAAGGGGAGGGCAATGGGTGTTGTTGTGGGTGTTCCACTACAACACCCATTGATTTTGACGCTGCCCCCTATTTACAAGGGCAGCTTCAATAGGAGGCAGCGCCAAAATTAAGACCGAAAAAACCCTGGTCTGAATATGGCGAAACGAGGAGAAATGCTTTATTTCTCCTCATCTTTGCTGTTTCCATGTGTGATGCCTTTGGTAGCACACATAGAAACAGCAAATTATCATTGATTGTGTATGTGCAGCAAGGTGACCCTACCAAAACAAAATGACGTTTTGCAACTTCTATGTGGGCTGCATTAAGGAGCACACATAGAAGTTTCAAAACGTCATAAATGATTGTTCATGTTCAGGAAAGGAGACCTTCCTACACATAAACAATCATTTCCCCCAACGCAGACACCCTTACACTATGGTGCAAGGGTGTCTGCGTTGGCGCTAGGCAGCTAACAGCGCCAGCGGAAACGCAGGGGGGGGCCACATTCTTGTGAATACGGCGCATCCCTGTCTTTTCAGAATGGAGAACAGTGGTGTTAGCAGTGTTAGCTTAACGCCACGCTTCTCCAGTCTGTTGTAAATATGCCCTCAGGTTTTACCTGGTCTTAATTTTGGCGCTGCCTCCTATGTATGCCACCCTTGTAAATAGGGGGCAGCGTAAAAATGAATGGGTGTTGTGGTGGAACGCCCACCGCAACACCCACTGCCCACCCCTTTCACACTAAGCATAGCGTGAAAGGGGGCCTTATTTACAAGGCAGCGTTAAGCCACGGTAAGTTGCTTAACACTGCCTTGTAGATAAGGCGAAGCCCCCATCGCCACAGGAACGTACTAAAAAGTGACGTTCCCATGGCGATAGGGGCTTGTAAATATACCCCGTACTCCTTATGTTTTTCTTCCGCTTGTCCTGCATCATATTTCTGTTCATTTGAAGACGCACATTATATTTTCATGTGTGTGAAGCGCACACTCATGCCATAGGGCATTGGACAGGCGTCAGTGCGCTATTCCTTTTAGTTCACATTATTTTTGTCATACGTAGATTTATTGCTGCATTAACGTGGTGGGGGCTAACTTCCTCTTTCATACGCATTGGTTTCCGCTTTGTGGTGGTTTTAAGTGTGACATTTCCATGCCTTGTGTTCGACACCTTCAATGTGACTTTACCACAGGCTACAGGAAGAGCTGGGTGCAGGTTTTACTGTAAATGACAGAAAGAAACATGCTTTTAGGGTGCAGGCTTTACTGTTAGAGACAGAAACACACATATTTTTAGGGTGCAGGCTTTACTGTTAATGACAGAAACACACATATTTTTAGGGTGCAGGTTATACTGTAAATGACAGAAAGAAACATGCTTTTAGGGTGCAGGCTTTACTGTTAGAGACAGAAACAAACATGCTTTTAGGGTGCAGGCTTTACTGTTAATGACAGAAACAAACATGCTTTTAGGGTGCAGACTTTACTGTTAGAGACAGAAACACACATATTTTTAGGGTGCAGGCTTTACTGTTAATGATGGAAAGAAAAATACTTTTAGGGTGCAGCCTTTACTGTTAGAGAAAGAAACAAACATGCTTTTAGGGTGCAGGCTTTACTGTTAGAGACAGAAACACACATATTTTTAGGGTGCAGGCTTTACTGTTAGAGACAGAAACACACATATTTTTAGGGTGCAGGCTTTACTGTTAGCGACAGAAACAAACATATTTTTAGGGTGCAGGCTTTACTGTTAGAGACAGAAACACACATATTTTTAGGGTGCAGGTTTTACTGTTAATGACAGAAACAAACATGCTTTTAGGGTGCAGGCTCTACTGTTAGAGACAGAAACACACATATTTTTAGGGTGCAGGCTTTACTGTTAGAGACAGAAACACACATATTTTTAGGGTGCAGGCTTTACTGTTAATGATGGAAAGAAAAATACTTTTAGGGTGCAGGCTCTACTGTTAGAGACAGAAACACACATATTTTTAGGGTGCAGAGAGAAACATGCTTTTAGGGTGCAAGCTTTATTGTTAGAGACAGAAACAAACATGCTTTTAGGGTGCAGACTTTACTGTTAGCGACAGAAACAAACATATTTTTAGGGTGCAGGCTTTACTGTTAGAGACAGAAACACACATATTTTTAGGGTGCAGGTTTTACTGTTAATGACAGAAACAAACATGCTTTTAGGGTGCAGGCTCTACTGTTAGAGACAGAAACACTCATATTTTTAGGGTGCAGGCTTTACTGTTAGAGACAGAAACACACATATTTTTAGGGTGCAGGCTTTACTGTTAATGATGGAAAGAAAAATACTTTTAGGGTGCAGCCTTTACTGTTAGAGAAAGAAACAAACATGCTTTTAGGGTGCAGGCTTTACTGTTAGAGACAGAAACACACATATTTTTAGGGTGCAGGCTTTACTGTTAGAGACAGAAACACACATATTTTTAGGGTGCAGGCTTTACTGTTAGAGACAGAACCACACATATTTTTAGGGTGCAGGTTTTACTGTTAATGACAGAAACAAACATGCTTTTAGGGTGCAGGCTCTACTGTTAGAGACAGAAACACACATATTTTTAGGGTGCAGGCTTTACTGTTAGAGACAGAAACACACATATTTTTAGGGTGCAGGCTTTACTGTTAGAGACAGAAACACACATATTTTTAGGGTGCATGCTCTACTGTTAGAGACAGAAACAAACATGCTTTTAGGGTGCAGGCTTTACTGTTAGAGACAGAAACACACATATTTAGGGTGCAGGCTTTACTGTTAGAGACAGAAACAAACATGCTTTTAGGGTGCAGGCTTTACTGTTAGAGACAGAAACACACATATTTAGGGTGCAGGCTTTACTGTTAATGACAGAAAGAAACATGCTTTTAGGGTGCAAGCTTTACTGTTAGAGACAGAAACACACATGTTTTTAAGGTGCAGGCTTTACTGTTAGAGACAGAAACAAATATATTTTTAGGGTGCAGGCTTTACTGTTAGAGAGAGAAACATGCTTTTAGGGTGCAAGCTTTATTGTTAGAGACAGAAACAAACATGCTTTTAGGGTGCAGACTTTACTGTTAGCGACAGAAACAAACATATTTTTAGGGTGCAGGCTTTACTGTTAGAGACAGAAACACACATATTTTTAGGGTGCAGGTTTTACTGTTAATGACAGAAACAAACATGCTTTTAGGGTGCAGGCTCTACTGTTAGAGACAGAAACACACATATTTTTAGGGTGCAGGCTTTACTGTTAGAGACAGAAACACACATATTTTTAGGGTGCAGGCTTTACTGTTAGAGACAGAAACACACATATTTTTAGGGTGCAGGCTCTACTGTTAGAGACAGAAACAAACATGCTTTTAGGGTGCAGGCTTTACTGTTAGAGACAGAAACACACATATTTAGGGTGCAGGCTTTACTGTTAGAGACAGAAACAAACATGCTTTTAGGGTGCAGGCTTTACTGTTAGAGACAGAAACACACATATTTAGGGTGCAGGCTTTACTGTTAATGACAGAAAGAAACATGCTTTTAGGGTGCAAGCTTTACTGTTAGAGACAGAAACACATGTTTTTAAGGTGCAGGCTTTACTGTTAGAGACAGAAACAAATATATTTTTAGGGTGCAGGCTTTACTGTTAGAGACAGAAACAAATATAATTTTAGGGTGCTGGCTATACTGTTAGAGACAGAAACAAACATGCTTTTAGGGTGCAGGCTTTACTGTTAATGACAGAAACAAACATGCTTTTAGGGTACAGACTTTACTGTTAGAGACAGAAACACACATATTTTTAGGGTGCAGGCTTTACTGTTAATGATGGAAAGAAAAATACTTTTAGGGTGCAGCCTTTACTGTTAGAGAAAGAAACAAACATGCTTTTAGGGTGCAGGCTTTACTGTTAGAGACAGAAACACACATATTTTTAGGGTGCAGGCTTTACTGTTAGAGACAGAAACACATATTTTTAGGGTGCAGGCTTTACTGTTAGAGACAGAACCACACATATTTTTAGGGTGCAGGTTTTACTGTTAATGACAGAAACAAACATGCTTTTAGGGTGCAGGCTCTACTGTTAGAGACAGAAACACACATATTTTTAGGGTGCAGGCTTTACTGTTAGAGACAGAAACACACATATTTTTAGGGTGCAGGCTTTACTGTTAGAGACAGAAACACACATATTTTTAGGGTGCATGCTCTACTGTTAGAGACAGAAACAAACATGCTTTTAGGGTGCAGGCTTTACTGTTAGAGACAGAAACACACATATTTAGGGTGCAGGCTTTACTGTTAGAGACAGAAACAAACATGCTTTTAGGGTGCAGGCTTTACTGTTAGAGACAGAAACACACATATTTAGGGTGCAGGCTTTACTGTTAATGACAGAAAGAAACATGCTTTTAGGGTGCAAGCTTTACTGTTAGAGACAGAAACACACATGTTTTTAAGGTGCAGGCTTTACTGTTAGAGACAGAAACAAATATATTTTTAGGGTGCAGGCTTTACTGTTAGAGAGAGAAACATGCTTTTAGGGTGCAAGCTTTATTGTTAGAGACAGAAACAAACATGCTTTTAGGGTGCAGACTTTACTGTTAGCGACAGAAACAAACATATTTTTAGGGTGCAGGCTTTACTGTTAGAGACAGAAACACACATATTTTTAGGGTGCAGGTTTTACTGTTAATGACAGAAACAAACATGCTTTTAGGGTGCAGGCTCTACTGTTAGAGACAGAAACACACATATTTTTAGGGTGCAGGCTTTACTGTTAGAGACAGAAACACACATATTTTTAGGGTGCAGGCTTTACTGTTAGAGACAGAAACACACATATTTTTAGGGTGCAGGCTCTACTGTTAGAGACAGAAACAAACATGCTTTTAGGGTGCAGGCTTTACTGTTAGAGACAGAAACACACATATTTAGGGTGCAGGCTTTACTGTTAGAGACAGAAACAAACATGCTTTTAGGGTGCAGGCTTTACTGTTAGAGACAGAAACACACATATTTAGGGTGCAGGCTTTACTGTTAATGACAGAAAGAAACATGCTTTTAGGGTGCAAGCTTTACTGTTAGAGACAGAAACACATGTTTTTAAGGTGCAGGCTTTACTGTTAGAGACAGAAACAAATATATTTTTAGGGTGCAGGCTTTACTGTTAGAGACAGAAACAAATATAATTTTAGGGTGCTGGCTATACTGTTAGAGACAGAAACACACATATTTTTAGGATGGAGGCTCTACTGTTCGAGACAGAAACAAATATATTTTTAGGGTGCAGGCTTTACTGTTAGAGACAGAAACACACATATTTTTAGGGTGCAGGCTTTACTGTTAATGACAGAAACAAACATGCTTTTAGGGTGCAGGCTTTACTGTTAGAGACAGAAATAAACATGCTTTTAGGGTGCAGGCTTTACTGTTAGCGACAGAAACAAACATATTTTTAGGGTGCAGGCTTTACTGTTAGAGACAGGAACACACATATTTTTAGGGTGCAGGCTTTAATGTTAGAGACAGAAACACACATATTTTTAGGGTGCAGGTTTTACTGTTAATGACAGAAACAAACATGCTTTTAGGGTGCAGGCTCTACTGTTAGAGACAGAAACACACATATTTTTAGGGTGCAGGCTTTACTGTTAGAGACAGAAACACACATATTTTTAGGGTGCAGATTTTACTGTTAATGACAGAAACAAACATGCTTTTAGGGTGCAGGCTCTACTGTTAGAGACAGAAACACATATTTTTAGGGTGCAGGCTTTACTGTTAGAGACAGAAACACACATATTTTTAGGGTGCAGGCTTTACTGTTAGAGACAGAAACACACATATTTTTAGGGTGCAGGCTTTACTGTTAGAGACAGAAACAAACATGCTTTTAGGGTGCAGGCTTTACTGTTAATGACAGAAACAAACATGCTTTTAGGGTGCAGGCTTTACTGTTAGAGACAGAAACACACATATTTTTAGGGTGCAGGCTTTACTGTTAATGATGGAAAGAAACATACTTTTAGGGTGCAGCCTTTACTGTTAGAGACAGAAACAAACATGCTTTTAGGGTGCAGGCTTTACTGTTAGAGACAGAAACACACACATTTTTAGGGTGCAGGCTTTACTGTTAGAGACAGAAACACACATATTTTTAGGGTGCAGGTTTTACTGTTAATGACAGAAACAAACATGCTTTTAGGGTGCAGGCTCTACTGTTAGAGACAGAAACACACATATTTTTAGGGTGCAGGCTTTACTGTTAGAGACAGAAACACACATATTTTTAGGGTGCAGGCTTTACTGTTAATGATGGAAAGAAAAATACTTTTAGGGTGCAGGCTCTACTGTTAGAGACAGAAACACACATATTTTTAGGGTGCAGAGAGAAACATGCTTTTAGGGTGCAAGCTTTATTGTTAGAGACAGAAACAAACATGCTTTTAGGGTGCAGGCTTTACTGTTAGAGACAGAAACACACATATTTTTAGGGTGCAGGCTCTACTGTTAGAGACAGAAACAAACATGCTTTTAGGGTGCAGACTTTACTGTTAGCGACAGAAACAAATATATTTTTAGGGTGCAGGCTTTACTGTTAGAGACAGAAACACACATATTTAGGGTTCAGGCTTTACTGTTAGAGACAGAAACAAACATGCTTTTAGGGTGCAGGCTTTACTGTTAGAGACAGAAACACACATATTTAGGGTGCAGGCTTTACTGTTAATGACAGAAAGAAACATGCTTTTAGGGTGCAAGCTTTACTGTTAGAGACAGAAACACATGTTTTTAAGGTGCAGGCTTTACTGTTAGAGACAGAAACAAATATATTTTTAGGGTGCAGGCTTTACTGTTAGAGACAGAAACAAATATAATTTTAGGGTGCTGGCTATACTGTTAGAGACAGAAACACACATATTTTTAGGATGGAGGCTCTACTGTTCGAGACAGAAACAAATATATTTTTAGGGTGCAGGCTTTACTGTTAGAGACAGAAACACACATATTTTTAGGGTGCAGGCTTTACTGTTAATGACAGAAACAAACATGCTTTTAGGGTGCAGGCTTTACTGTTAGAGACAGAAATAAACATGCTTTTAGGGTGCAGGCTTTACTGTTAGCGACAGAAACAAACATATTTTTAGGGTGCAGGCTTTACTGTTAGAGACAGGAACACACATATTTTTAGGGTGCAGGCTTTAATGTTAGAGACAGAAACACACATATTTTTAGGGTGCAGGTTTTACTGTTAATGACAGAAACAAACATGCTTTTAGGGTGCAGGCTCTACTGTTAGAGACAGAAACACACATATTTTTAGGGTGCAGGCTTTACTGTTAGAGACAGAAACACACATATTTTTAGGGTGCAGATTTTACTGTTAATGACAGAAACAAACATGCTTTTAGGCTGCAGGCTCTACTGTTAGAGACAGAAACACATATTTTTAGGGTGCAGGCTTTACTGTTAGAGACAGAAACACACATATTTTTAGGGTGCAGGCTTTACTGTTAGAGACAGAAACACACATATTTTTAGGGTGCAGGCTTTACTGTTAGAGACAGAAACACACATATTTTTAGGGTGCAGGCTTTACTGTTAGAGACAGAAACAAACATGCTTTTAGGGTGCAGGCTTTACTGTTAATGACAGAAACAAACATGCTTTTAGGGTGCAGGCTTTACTGTTAGAGACAGAAACACACATATTTTTAGGGTGCAGGCTTTACTGTTAATGATGGAAAGAAACATACTTTTAGGGTGCAGCCTTTACTGTTAGAGACAGAAACAAACATGCTTTTAGGGTGCAGGCTTTACTGTTAGAGACAGAAACACACACATTTTTAGGGTGCAGGCTTTACTGTTAGAGACAGAAACACACATATTTTTAGGGTGCAGGCTTTACTGTTAGAGACAGAACCACACATATTTTTAGGGTGCAGGTTTTACTGTTAATGACAGAAACAAACATGCTTTTAGGGTGCAGGCTCTACTGTTAGAGACAGAAACACACATATTTTTAGGGTGCAGGCTTTACTGTTAGAGACAGAAACACACATATTTTTAGGGTGCAGGCTTTACTGTTAGAGACAGAAACACACATATTTTTAGGGTGCAGGCTCTACTGTTAGAGACAGAAACAAACATGCTTTTAAGGTGCAGGCTTTACTGTTAGAGACAGAAACACACATATTTAGGGTGCAGGCTTTACTGTTAGAGACAGAAACAAACATGCTTTTAGGGTGCAGACTTTACTGTTAGCGACAGAAACAAATATATTTTTAGGGTGCAGGCTTTACTGTTAGAGACAGGAACACACATATTTTTAGGGTGCAGGCTTTACTGTTAGCGACAGAAACAAACATATTTTTAGGGTGCAGGCTTTACTGTTAGAGACAGGAACACACATATTTTTAGGGTGCAGGCTTTAATGTTAGAGACAGAAACACACATATTTTTAGGGTGCAGGTTTTACTGTTAATGACAGAAACAAACATGCTTTTAGGGTGCAGGCTCTACTGTTAGAGACAGAAACACACATATTTTTAGGGTGCAGGCTTTACTGTTAGAGACAGAAACACACATATTTTTAGGGTGCAGGTTTTACTGTTAATGACAGAAACAAACATGCTTTTAGGGTGCAGGCTCTACTGTTAGAGACAGAAACACATATTTTTAGGGTGCAGGCTTTACTGTTAATGACAGAAACACACATATTTTTAGGGTGCAGGTTATACTGTAAATGACAGAAAGAAACATGCTTTTAGGGTGCAGGCTTTACTGTTAGAGACAGAAACAAACATGCTTTTAGGGTGCAGGCTTTACTGTTAATGACAGAAACAAACATGCTTATAGGGTGCAGGCTTTACAGTTAGAGACAGAAACACACATATTTTTAGGGTGCAGGCTTTACTGTTAATGATGGAAAGAAACATACTTTTAGGGTGCAGCCTTTACTGTTAGAGACAGAAACAAACATGCTTTTAGGGTGCAGGCTTTACTGTTAGAGACAGAAACACACATATTTTTAGGGTGCAGGCTTTACTGTTAGAGACAGAAACACACATATTTTTAGGGTGCAGGCTTTACTGTTAGAGACAGAACCACACATATTTTTAGGGTGCAGGTTTTACTGTTAATGACAGAAACAAACATGCTTTTAGGGTGCAGGCTCTACTGTTAGAGACAGAAACACACATATTTTTAGGGTGCAGGCTTTACTGTTAGACAGAAACACACATATTTTTAGGGTGCAGGCTTTACTGTTAGAGACAGAAACACACATATTTTTAGGGTGCAGGCTCTACTGTTAGAGACAGAAACAAACATGCTTTTAGGGTGCAGGCTTTACTGTTAGAGACAGAAACACACATATTTAGGGTGCAGGCTTTACTGTTAGCGACAGAAACAAATATATTTTTAGGGTGCAGGCGTTACTGTTAGAGACAGGAACACACATATTTTTAGGGTGCAGGCTTTACTGTTAGCGACAGAAACAAACATATTTTTAGGGTGCAGGCTTTACTGTTAGAGACAGGAACACACATATTTTTAGGGTGCAGGCTTTAATGTTAGAGACAGAAACACACATATTTTTAGGGTGCAGGTTTTACTGTTAATGACAGAAACAAACATGCTTTTAGGGTGCAGGCTCTACTGTTAGAGACAGAAACACATATTTTTAGGGTGCAGGCTTTACTGTTAGAGACAGAAACACACATATTTTTAGGGTGCAGGCTTTACTGTTAGAGACAGAACCACACATATTTTTAGGGTGCAGGTTTTACTGTTAATGACAGAAACAAACATGCTTTTAGGGTGCAGGCTCTACTGTTAGAGACAGAAACACACATATTTTTAGGGTGCAGGCTCTACTGTTAGAGACAGAAACAAACATGCTTTTAGGGTGCAGGCTTTACTGTTAGAGACAGAAACACACATATTTAGGGTGCAGGCTTTACTGTTAGCGACAGAAACAAATATATTTTTAGGGTGCAGGCTTTACTGTTAGAGACAGGAACACACATATTTTTAGGGTGCAGGCTTTACTGTTAGCGACAGAAACAAACATATTTTTAGGGTGCAGGCTTTACTGTTAGAGACAGGAACACACATATTTTTAGGGTGCAGGCTTTAATGTTAGAGACAGAAACACACATATTTTTAGGGTGCAGGTTTTACTGTTAATGACAGAAACAAACATGCTTTTAGGGTGCAGGCTCTACTGTTAGAGACAGAAACACACATATTTTTAGGGTGCAGGCTTTACTGTTAGAGACAGAAACACACATATTTTTAGGGTGCAGGTTTTACTGTTAATGACAGAAACAAACATGCTTTTAGGGTGCAGGCTCTACTGTTAGAGACAGAAACACACATATTTTTAGGGTGCAGGCTTTACTGTTAGAGACAGAAACACACATATTTTTAGGGTGCAGGCTTTACTGTTAGAGACAGAAACACACATATTTTTAGGGTGCAGGCTCTACTGTTAGAGACAGAAACAAACATGCTTTTAGGGTGCAGGCTTTACTGTTAGAGACAGAAACACACATATTTAGGGTGCAGGCTTTACTGTTAATGACAGAAAGAAACATGCTTTTAGGGTGCAAGCTTTACTGTTAGAGACAGAAACACATGTTTTTAAGGTGCAGGCTTTACTGTTAGAGACAGAAACAAATATATTTTTAGGGTGCAGGCTTTACTGTTAGAGAGAGAAACATGCTTTTAGGGTGCAAGCTTTACTGTTAGAGACAGAAACAAACATGCTTTTAGGGTGCAGACTTTACTGTTAGCGACAGAAACAAACATATTTTTAGGGTGCAGGCTTTACTGTTAGAGACAGAAACACACATATTTTTAGGGTGCAGGTTTTACTGTTAATGACAGAAACAAACATGCTTTTTTTTAGGGTGCAGGCTCTACTGTTAGAGACAGAAACACACATATTTTTAGGGTGCAGGCTTTACTGTTAGAGACAGAAACACACATATTTTTAGGGTGCAGGCTTTACTGTTAGAGACAGAAACACACATATTTTTAGGGTGCAGGCTCTACTGTTAGAGACAGAAACAAACATGCTTTTAGGGTGCAGGCTTTACTGTTAGAGACAGAAACACACATATTTAGGGTGCAGGCTTTACTGTTAATGACAGAAAGAAACATGCTTTTAGGGTGCAAGCTTTACTGTTAGAGACAGAAACACATGTTTTTAAGGTGCAGGCTTTACTGTTAGAGACAGAAACAAATATATTTTTAGGGTGCAGGCTTTACTGTTAGAGACAGAAACAAATATATTTTTAGGGTGCTGGCTATACTGTTAGAGACAGAAACACACATATTTTTAGGATGGAGAATCTACTGTTCGAGACAGAAACAAATATATTTTTAGGGTGCAGGCTTTACTGTTAGAGACAGAAACACACATATTTTTAGGGTGCAGGCTTTACTGTTAATGACAGAAACAAACATGCTTTTAGGGTGCAGGCTTTACTGTTAGAGACAGAAATAAACATGCTTTTAGGGTGCAGGCTTTACTGTTAGCGACAGAAACAAACATATTTTTAGGGTGCAGGCTTTACTGTTAGAGACAGGAACACACATATTTTTAGGGTGCAGGCTTTAATGTTAGAGACAGAAACACACATATTTTTAGGGTGCAGGTTTTACTGTTAATGACAGAAACAAACATGCTTTTAGGGTGCAGGCTCTACTGTTAGAGACAGAAACACACATATTTTTAGGGTGCAGGCTTTACTGTTAGAGACAGAAACACACATATTTTTAGGGTGCAGGCTTTACTGTTAGAGACAGAAACACACATATTTTTAGGGTGCAGGCTCTACTGTTAGAGACAGAAACAAACATGCTTTTAGGGTGCAAGCTTTACTGTTCGAGACAGAAACACACATATTTAGGGTGCAGGCTTTACTGTTAGAAACAGAAACAAACATGCTTTTAGGGTGCAGACTTTACTGTTAGCGACAGAAACAAACATATTTTTAGGGTGCAGGCTTTACTGTTAGAGACAGAAACACACATATTTTTAGGGTGCAGGTTTTACTGTTAATGACAGAAACAAACATGTTTTTAAGGTGCAGACTTTACTGTTAGCGACAGAAACAAACATATTTTTAGGGTGCAGGCTTTACTGTTAGAGACAGAAACACACACATTTTTAGGGTGCAGGCTCTACTGTTAGAGACAGAAACACACATATTTTTAGGGTGCAGGCTTTACTGTTAGAGACAGAAACACACATATTTTTAGGGTGCAGGCTTTACTGTTAGAGACAGAAACCCACATATTTTTAGGGTGCAGGCTCTACTGTTAGAGACAGAAACAAACATGCTTTTAGGGTGCAGGCTTTACTGTTAGAGACAGAAACACACATATTTAGGGTGCAGGCTTTACTGTTAGAGACAGAAACAAACATGCTTTTAGGGTGCAGACTTTACTGTTAGCGACAGAAACAAACATATTTTTAGGGTGCAGGCTTTACTGTTAGAGACAGAAACACACATATTTTTAGGGTGCAGGTTCTACTGTTAGAGACAGAAACACACATATTTAGGGTGCAGGCTTTACTGTTAGAGACAGAAACAAACATGCTTTTAGGGTGCAGACTTTACTGTTAGTGACAGAAACAAACATATTTTTAGGGTGCAGGCTTTACTATTAGAGACAGAAACACACATATTTTTAGGGTGCAGGTTTTACTGTTAATGACAGAAACAAACATGCTTTTAGGGTGCAGGCTCTACTGTTAGAGACAGAAACACACATATTTTTAGGGTGCAGGCTTTACTGTTAGAGACAGAAACACACATATTTTTAGGGTGCAGGCTTTACTGTTAGAGACAGAAACACACATATTTTTAGGGTGCAGGCTCTACTGTTAGAGACAGAAACAAACATGCTTTTAGGGTGCAGGCTTTACTGTTAGAGACAGAAACACACATATTTAGGGTGCAGGCTTTACAGTTAGAGACAGAAACAAACATGCTTTTAGGGTGCAGGCTTTACTGTTAGAGACAGAAACAAATATATTTTTAGGGTGCAGGCTTCACTGTTAGAGACAGAAACAAACATGCTTTTAGGGTGCAGGCTTTACTGTTAGAGACAGAAACACACATATTTAGGGTGCAGGCTTTACTGTTAATGACAGAAACAAACATGCTTTTAGGGTGCAGGCTTTACTGTTAGAGACAGAAACACACATATTTAGGGTGCAGGCTTTACTGTTAATGACAGAAAGAAACATGCTTTTAGGGTGCAAGCTTTAATGTTAGAGACAGAAACACACATGTTTTTAAGGTGCAGGCTTTACTGTTAGAGACAGAAACAAATATATTTTTAGGGTGCAGGCTTTACTGTTAGAGAGAGAAACATGCTTTTAGGGTGCAAGCTTTACTGTTAGAGACAGAAACAAACATGCTTTTAGGGTGCAGACTTTACTGTTAGCGACAGAAACAAACATATTTTTAGGGTGCAGGCTTTACTGTTAGAGACAGAAACAAATATATTTTTAGGGTGCAGGCTTCACTGTTAGAGACAGAAACAAACATGCTTTTAGGGTGCAGGCTTTACTGTTAGAGACAGAAACACACATATTTAGTGTGCAGGCTTTACTGTTAATGACAGAAACAAACATGCTTTTAGGGTGCAGGCTTTACTGTTAGAGACAGAAACACACATATTTAGGGTGCAGGCTTTACTGTTAATGACAGAAAGAAACATGCTTTTAGGGTGCAAGCTTTAATGTTAGAGACAGAAACACACATGTTTTTAAGGTGCAGGCTTTACTGTTAGAGACAGAAACAAATATATTTTTAGGGTGCAGGCTTTACTGTTAAAGAGAGAAACATGCTTTTAGGGTGCAAGCTTTACTGTTAGAGACAGAAACAAACATGCTTTTAGGGTGCAGACTTTACTGTTAGCGACAGAAACAAACATATTTTTAGGGTGCAGGCTTTACTGTTAGAGACAGAAACACACATATTTTTAGGGTGCAGGTTTTACTGTTAATGACAGAAACAAACATGCTTTTACGGTGCAGGCTCTACTGTTAGAGACAGAAACACACATATTTTTAGGGTGCAGGCTTTACTGTTAGAGACAGAAACACACATATTTTTAGGGTGCAGGCTTTACTGTTAGAGACAGAAACACACATATTTTTAGGGTGCAGGCTTTACTGTTAGAGACAGAAACACATATTTTTAGGGTGCAGGCTCTACTGTTAGAGACAGAAACAAACATGCTTTTAGGGTGCAGGCTTTACTGTTCGAGACAGAAACACACATATTTAGGGTGCAGGCTTTACTGTTAGAGACAGAAACAAACATGCTTTTAGGGTGCAGACTTTACTGTTAGCGACAGAAACAAACATATTTTTAGGGTGCAGGCTTTACTGTTAGAGACAGAAACACACATATTTTTAGGGTGCAGGTTTTACTGTTAATGACAGAAACAAACATGTTTTTAAGGTGCAGACTTTACTGTTAGCGACAGAAACAAACATATTTTTAGGGTGCAGGTTTTACTGTTAGAGACAGAAACACACACATTTTTAGGGTGCAGGCTCTACTGTTAGAGACAGAAACACACATATTTTTAGGGTGCAGGCTTTACTGTTAGAGACAGAAACACACATATTTTTAGGGTGCAGGCTTTACTGTTAGAGACAGAAACCCACATATTTTTAGGGTGCAGGCTCTACTGTTAGAGACAGAAACAAACATGCTTTTAGGGTGCAGGCTTTACTGTTAGAGACAGAAACACACATATTTAGGGTGCAGGCTTTACTGTTAGAGACAGAAACAAACATGCTTTTAGGGTGCAGACTTTACTGTTAGCGACAGAAACAAACATATTTTTAGGGTGCAGGCTTTACTGTTAGAGACAGAAACACACATATTTTTAGGGTGCAGGTTTTACTGTTAGAGACAGAAACACACATATTTAGGGTGCAGGCTTTACTGTTAGAGACAGAAACAAACATGCTTTTAGGGTGCAGACTTTACTGTTAGCGACAGAAACAAACATATTTTTAGGGTGCAGGCTTTACTGTTAGAGACAGAAACACACATATTTTTAGGGTGCAGGTTTTACTGTTAATGACAGAAACAAACATGCTTTTAGGGTGCAGGCTCTACTGTTAGAGACAGAAACACACATATTTTTAGGGTGCAGGCTTTACTGTTAGAGACAGAAACACACATATTTTTAGGGTGCAGGCTTTACTGTTAGAGACAGAAACACACATATTTTTAGGGTGCAGGCTCTACTGTTAGAGACAGAAACAAACATGCTTTTAGGGTGCTGGCTTTACTGTTAGAGACAGAAACACACATATTTAGGGTGCAGGCTTTACTGTTAGAGACAGAAACAAACATGCTTTTAGGGTGCAGGCTTTACTGTTAGAGACAGAAACAAATATATTTTTAGGGTGCAGGCTTCACTGTTAGAGACAGAAACAAACATGCTTTTAGGGTGCAGGCTTTACTGTTAGAGACAGAAACACACATATTTAGGGTGCAGGCTTTACTGTTAATGACAGAAACAAACATGCTTTTAGGGTGCAGGCTTTACTGTTAGAGACAGAAACACACATATTTAGGGTGCAGGCTTTACTGTTAATGACAGAAAGAAACATGCTTTTAGGGTGCAAGCTTTACTGATAGAGACAGAAACACACATGTTTTTAAGGTGCAGGCTTTACTGTTAGAGACAGAAACAAATATATTTTTAGGGTGCAGGCTTTACTGTTAGAGAGAGAAACATGCTTTTAGGGTGCAAGCTTTACTGTTAGAGACAGAAACAAACATGCTTTTAGGGTGCAGACTTTACTGTTAGCGACAGAAACAAACATATTTTTAGGGTGCAGGCTTTACTGTTAGAGACAGAAACACACATATTTTTAGGGTGCAGGTTTTACTGTTAATGACAGAAACAAACATGCTTTTAGGGTGCAGGCTCTACTGTTAGAGACAGAAACACACATATTTTTAGGGTGCAGGCTTTACTGTTAGAGACAGAAACACACATATTTTTAGGGTGCAGGCTTTACTGTTAGAGACAGAAACACACATATTTTTAGGGTGCAGGCTCTACTGTTAGAGACAGAAACAAACATGCTTTTAGGGTGCAGGCTTTACTGTTAGAGACAGAAACACACATATTTAGGGTGCAGGCTTTAATGTTAGAGACAGAAACAAACATGCTTTTAGGGTGCAGGCTTTACTGTTAGAGACAGAAACACACATATTTAGGGTGCAGGCTTTAATGTTAGAGACAGAAAGAAACATGCTTTTAGGGTGCAAGCTTTACTGTTAGAGACAGAAACACATGTTTTTAAGGTGCAGGCTTTACTGTTAGAGACAGAAACAAATATATTTTTAGGGGGCAGGCTTTACTGTTAGAGACAGAAACAAATATATTTTTAGGGTGCTGGCTATATTGTTAGAGACAGAAACACACATATTTTTAGGATGGAGGCTCTACTGTTCGAGACAGAAACAAATATATTTTTAGGGTGCAGGCTTTACTGTTAGAGACAGAAACACACATATTATTAGGGTTCAGGCTTTACTGTTAATGACAGAAACAAACATGCTTTTAGGGTGCAGGCTTTACTGTTAGAGACAGAAATAAACATGCTTTTAGGGTGCAGGCTTTACTGTTAGAGACAGAAACAAATATATTTTTAGGGTGCAGGCTTTACTGTTAGAGAAAGAAACAAACATGCTTTTAGGGAGCAGGCTTTACTGTTAGAGACAGAAACAAACATGCTTTTAGGGTGCAGACTTTACTGTTAGCGACAGAAACAAACATATTTTTAGGGTGCAGTCTTTACTGTTAGAGACAGAAACACACATATTTTTAGGGTGCAGGCTTTACTGTTAATGACAGAAACAAACATGTTTTTAAGGTGCAGACTTTACTGTTAGCGACAGAAACAAACATATTTTTAGGGTGCAGGCTTTACTGTTAGAGACAGAAACACACACATTTTTAGGGTGCAGGCTCTACTGTTAGAGACAGAAACACACATATTTTTAGGGTGCAGGCTTTACTGTTAGCGACAGAAACAAACATGCTTTTAGGGTGCAGGCTTTACTGTTAGAGACAGAAACACACATATTTTTAGGGTGCAGGCTTTACTGTTAGAGACAGAAACACATATTTTTAGGGTGCAGGCTTTACTGTTAGAGACAGAAACCCACATATTTTTAGGGTGCAAGCTCTACTGTTAGAGACAGAAACAAACATGCTTTTATGGTGCAGGCTTTACTGTTAGAGACAGAAACACACATATTTAGGGTGCAGGCTTTACTGTTAGAGACAGAAACACACATATTTTTAGGGTGCAGGCTTTACTGTTAATGACAGAAAGAAACATGCATTTAGGGTGCAGCCTTTACTGTTAGAGACAGAAACAAACATGCTTTTAGGGTGCAGGCTTTACTGTTAGAGACAGAAACACACATATTTTTAGGGTGCAGGCTTTACTATTAATGACAGAAACAAAAATGCTTTTAGGGGGCAGGCTTTATGGTTAGAGACAGAAACAAACATGCTTTTAGGGTGCAGGCTTTACTGTTAATGACAGAAACAAAAATGCTTTTAGGGTGCAGGCTTTACTATTAGAGACAGAAACAAATATATTTTTAGGGTGCAGGCTTTACTGTTAGTGACAGAAAGAAACATGTTTTAGGGTGCAGGCTTTACTGTTAATGACAGAAAGAAACATGCTTTTAGGGTGCAGGCTTTACTGTTAATGACAGAAAGAAACATGCTTTTAGGGTGCAAGCTTTACTGTTAGAGACAGAAACAAACATGCTTTTAGGGTGCAGGCTTTACTGTTAGAGACAGAAAGACACATACTTTTAGGGTGCAGGCTTTACTGTTAGAGACAGAAACACACATATTTTTAGGGTGCAGGCTTTACTGTTAGAGACAGAAACAAACATGCTTTTAGGGTGCAGGCTTTACTGTTAGAGACAGAAACACACATATTTTTAGGGTGCAGGCTTTACTGTTAGAGACAGAAACAAACATGCTTTTAGGGTGCAGGCTTTACTGTTAGAGACAGAAACACACATATTTTTAGGGTGCAGGCTTTACTGTTAATGACAGAAAGAAACATGCTTTTAGGGTTCAAGCTTTACTGTTAGAGACAGAAACAAACATGCTTTTAGGGTGCAGGCTTTACTGTTAGAGACAGAAACAAACATGCTTTTAGGGTGCAGGCTTTACTGTTAGAGACAGAAACACACATGCTTTTAGGGTGCAGCCTTTACTGTTAATGACAGAAAGAAACATGCTTTTAGGGTGCAAGCTTTACTGTTAGAGACAGAAACACACATATTTTTAGGGTGCAGGCTTTACTGTTAATGACATAAAGAAACATGCTTTTAGGGTGCAGGCTTTACTGTTAGAGACAGAAACACACATATTTTTAGGGTGCAGGCTTTACTGTTAGAGACAGAAACACACATATTTTTAGGGTGCAGGCTTTACTGTTAATGACAGAAACAAACATGCTTTTAGGGTGCAGGCTTTACTATTAGAGACAGAAACAAATATATTTTTAGGGTGCAGGCTTTACTGTTAGTGACAGAAAGAAACATGTTTTAGGGTGCAGGCTTTACTGTTAATGACAGAAAGAAACATGCTTTTAGGGTGCAGGCTTTACTGTTAATGACAGAAAGAAACATGCTTTTAGGGTGCAAGCTTTACTGTTAGAGACAGAAACACACATATTTAGGGTGCAGGCTTTACTGTTAGAGACAGAAACAAACATGCTTTTAGGGTGCAGGCTTTACTGTTAGAGACAGAAACACACATATTTTTAGGGTGCAGGCATTAATGTTAATGACAGAAAGAAACATGCTTTTAGGGTGCAGGCTTTACTGTTAGAGACAGAAACACACATATTTTTAGGGTGCAGGCTTTACTATTAATGACAGAAACAAAAATGCTTTTAGGGGGCAGGCTTTATGGTTAGAGACAGAAACAAACATGCTTTTAGGGTGCAGGCTTTACTGTTAATGACAGAAACAAAAATGCTTTTAGGGTGCAGGCTTTACTATTAGAGACAGAAACAAATATATTTTTAGGGTGCAGGCTTTACTGTTAGTGACAGAAAGAAACATGTTTTAGGGTGCAGGCTTTACTGTTAATGACAGAAAGAAACATGCTTTTAGGGTGCAGGCTTTACTGTTAATGACAGAAAGAAACATGCTTTTAGGGTGCAAGCTTTACTGTTAGAGACAGAAACAAACATGCTTTTAGGGTGCAGGCTTTACTGTTAGAGACAGAAAGACACATACTTTTAGGGTGCAGGCTTTACTGTTAGAGACAGAAACACACATATTTTTAGGGTGCAGGCTTTACTGTTAGAGACAGAAACAAACATGCTTTTAGGGTGCAGGCTTTACTGTTAGAGACAGAAACACACATATTTTTAGGGTGCAGGCTTTACTGTTAGAGACAGAAACAAACATGCTTTTAGGGTGCAGGCTTTACTGTTAGAGACAGAAACACACATATTTTTAGGGTGCAGGCTTTACTGTTAATGACAGAAAGAAACATGCTTTTAGGGTTCAAGCTTTACTGTTAGAGACAGAAACAAACATGCTTTTAGGGTGCAGGCTTTACTGTTAGAGACAGAAACAAACATGCTTTTAGGGTGCAGGCTTTACTGTTAGAGACAGAAACACACATGCTTTTAGGGTGCAGCCTTTACTGTTAATGACAGAAAGAAACATGCTTTTAGGGTGCAAGCTTTACTGTTAGAGACAGAAACACACATATTTTTAGGGTGCAGGCTTTACTGTTAATGACATAAAGAAACATGCTTTTAGGGTGCAGGCTTTACTGTTAGAGACAGAAACACACATATTTTTAGGGTGCAGGCTTTACTGTTAGAGACAGAAACACACATATTTTTAGGGTGCAGGCTTTACTGTTAATGACAGAAACAAACATGCTTTTAGGGTGCAGGCTTTACTATTAGAGACAGAAACAAATATATTTTTAGGGTGCAGGCTTTACTGTTAGTGACAGAAAGAAACATGTTTTAGGGTGCAGGCTTTACTGTTAATGACAGAAAGAAACATGCTTTTAGGGTGCAGGCTTTACTGTTAATGACAGAAAGAAACATGCTTTTAGGGTGCAAGCTTTACTGTTAGAGACAGAAACACACATATTTAGGGTGCAGGCTTTACTGTTAGAGACAGAAACAAACATGCTTTTAGGGTGCAGGCTTTACTGTTAGAGACAGAAACACACATATTTTTAGGGTGCAGGCATTAATGTTAATGACAGAAAGAAACATGCTTTTAGGGTGCAGGCTTTACAGTTAGAGACAGAAACACACATATTTTTAGGGTGCAGGCTCTACTGTTAGAGACAGAAACAAACATGCTTTTAGGGTGCAGGCTTTACTGTTAGAGACAGAAACACACATATTTAGGGTGCAGGCTTTACTGTTAGAGACAGAAACAAACATGCTTTTAGGGTGCAGGCTTTACTGTTAGAGACAGAAACACACATATTTAGGGTGCAGGCTTTACTGTTAATGACAGAAAGAAACATGCTTTTAGGGTGCAAGCTTTACTGTTAGAGACAGAAACACACATGTTTTTAAGGTGCAGGCTTTACTGTTAGAGACAGAAACAAATATATTTTTAGGGTGCAGGCTTTACTGTTAGAGACAGAAACACACATATTTTTAGGGTGCTGGCTATACTGTTAGAGACAGAAACACACATATTTTTAGGATGGAGGCTTTACTGTTAGAGACAGAAACAAATATATTTTTAGGGTGCAGGCTTTACTGTTAGAGACAGAAACACACATGCTTTTAGGGTGCAGCCTTTACTGTTAGAGACAGAAACAAATATATTTTTAGGGTGCAGGCTTTACTGTTAGAGACAGAAACACACATATTTTTAGGGTGCAGGCTTTACTGTTAGAGACAGAAACACACATATTTGTAGGGTGCAGGCTTTACTGTTAGAGACAGAAACACACATGTTTTTAGGGTGCAGGTTTTACTGTTAATGACAGAAACAAACATGCTTTTAGGGTGCAGGCTCTACTGTTAGAGACAGAAACACATATTTTTAGGGTGCAGGCTTTACTGTTAGAGACAGAAACACACATATTTTTAGGGCGCAGGCTCTACTGTTAGAGACAGAAACACACATGTTTTTAAGGTGCAGGCTCTACTGTTAGAGACAGAAACACATATTTTTAGGGTGCAGGCTTTACTGTTAGAGACAGAAACACACATATTTTTAGGGCGCAGGCTTTCCTGTTAGAGACAGAAACAAACATGCTTTTAGGGTGCAGACTTTACTGTTAGCGACAGAAACAAACATATTTTTAGGGTGCAGGCGTTACTGTTAGAGACAGAAACACACATATTTTTAGGGTGCAGGTTTTACTGTTAATGACAGAAACAAACATGCTTTTAGGGTGCAGGCTCTACTGTTAGAGACAGAAACACACATATTTTTAGGGTGCAGGCTTTACTGTTAGAGACAGAAACACACATATTTTTAGGGTACAGGCTTTACTGTTAGAGACAGAAACACACATATTTTTAGGGTGCAGGCTCTACTGTTAATGACAGAAAGAAACATGCTTTTAGGGTGCAAGCTTTACTGTTAGAGACAGAAACACACATGTTTTTAAGGTGCAGGCTTTACTGTTAGAGACAGAAACAAATATATTTTTAGGGTGCAGGCTTTACTGTTAGAGACAGAAACACACATATTTTTAGGGTGCTGGCTATACTGTTAGAGACAGAAACACACATATTTTTAGGATGGAGGCTCTACTGTTCGAGACAGAAACAAATATATTTTTAGGGTGCAGGCTTTACTGTTAGAGACAGAAACACACATATTTTTAGGGTGCAGGCTTTACTGTTAATGACAGAAACAAACATGCTTTTAGGGTGCAGGCTTTACTGTTAGAGACAGAAATAAACATGCTTTTAGGGTGCAGGCTTTACTGTTAGAGACAGAAACAAATATATTTTTAGGGTGCAGGCTTTACTGTTAGAGACAGAAACAAACATGCTTTTAGGGTGCAGGCTTTACTGTTAGAGACAGAAACACACATATTTTTAGGGTGCAGGCTTTACTGTTAATGACAGAAACAAAAATGCTTTTAGGGGGCAGGCTTTACGGTTAGAGACAGAAACAAACATGCTTTTAGGGTGCAGGCTTTACTGTTAGAGACAGAAACACACATATTTTTAGGGTGCAGGCTTTACTGTTAATGACAGAAACAAAAATGCTTTTAGGGTAAATGCTTTTAGGGTGCAGGCTTTACTATTAGAGACAGAAACAAATATATTTTTAGGGTGCAGGCTTTACTGTTAGTGACAGAAAGAAACATGTTTTAGGGTGCAGGCTTTACTGTTAATGACAGAAAGAAACATGCTTTTAGGGTGCAGGCTTTACTGTTAATGACAGAAAGAAACATGCTTTTAGGGTGCAAGCTTTACTGTTAGAGACAGAAACAAACATGCTTTTAGGGTGCAGGCTTTACTGTTAGAGACAGAAACAAACATGCTTTTAGGGTGCAGGCTTTACTGTTAGAGACAGAAACACACATATTTTTAGGGTGCAGGCTTTACTGTTAATGACAGAAACAAACATGCTTTTAGGTTGCAAGCTTTACTGTTAGAGACAGAAACAAACATGCTTTTAGGGTTCAGGCTTTACTGTTAGAGATAGAAACAAACATGCTTTTAGGGTGCAGGCTTTACTGTTAGAGACAGAAACACACATATTTTTAGGGTGCAGGCTTTACTGTTAATGACAGAAAGAAACATGCTTTTAGGGTGCAGGCTTTACTGTTAGAGACAGAAACACACATGCTTTTAGGGTGCAGCCTTTACTGTTAGAGACAGAATCACACATATTTTTAGGGTGCAGGCTTTACTGTTAGAGACAGAAACACACATGTTTTTAGGGTGCAGGTTTTACTGTTAATGACAGAAACAAACATGCTTTTAGGCTGCAGGCTCTACTGTTAGAGACAGAAACACATATTTTTAGGGTGCAGGCTTTACTGTTAGAGACAGAAACACACATATTTTTAGGGCGCAGGCTCTACTGTTAGAGACAGAAACACACATGTTTTTAAGGTGCAGGCTTTACTGTTAGAGACAGAAACAAATATATTTTTAGGGTGCAGGCTTTACTGTTAGAGACAGAAACAAATATATTTTTAGGGTGCTGGCTATACTGTTAGAGACAGAAACACACATATTTTTAGGATGGAGGCTCTACTGTTCGAGACAGAAACAAATATATTTTTAGGGTGCAGGCTTTACTGTTAGAGACAGAAACACACATATTTTTAGGGTGCAGGCTTTACTGTTAATGACAGAAACAAACATGCTTTTAGGGTGCAGGCTTTACTGTTAGAGACAGAAATAAACATGCTTTTAGGGTGCAGGCTTTACTGTTAGAGACAGAAACAAATATATTTTTAGGGTACAGGCTTTACTGTTAGAGACAGAAACAAACATGCTTTTAGGGTGCAGGCTTTACTGTTAGAGACAGAAACACACATATTTAGGGTGCAGGCTTTACTGTTAATGACAGAAACAAACATGCTTTTAGGGTGCAGGCTTTACTGTTAGAGACAGAAACACACATATTTAGGGTGCAGGCTTTACTGTTAATGACAGAAAGAAACATGCTTTTAGGGTGCAAGCTTTAATGTTAGAGACAGAAACACACATGTTTTTAGGGTGCAGGCTTTACTGTTAGAGAGAGAAACATGCTTTTAGGGTGCAAGCTTTACTGTTAGAGACAGAAACAAACATGCTTTTAGGGTGCAGACTTTACTGTTAGCGACAGAAACAAACATATTTTTAGGGTGCAGGCTTTACTGTTAGAGACAGAAACACACATATTTTTAGGGTGCAGGTTTTACTGTTAATGACAGAAACAAACATGTTTTTAAGGTGCAGACTTTACTGTTAGCGACAGAAACAAACATATTTTTAGGGTGCAGGCTTTACTGTTAGAGACAGAAACACACACATTTTTAGGGTGCAGGCTCTACTGTTAGAGACAGAAACACACATATTTTTAGGGTGCAGGCTTTACTGTTAGAGACAGAAACACACATATTTTTAGGGTGCAGGCTTTACTGTTAGAGACAGAAACCCACATATTTTTAGGGTGCAGGCTCTACTGTTAGAGACAGAAACAAACATGCTTTTAGGGTGCAGGCTTTACTGTTAGAGACAGAAACACACATATTTAGGGTGCAGGCTTTACTGTTAGAGACAGAAACAAACATGCTTTTAGGGTGCAGACTTTACTGTTAGCGACAGAAACAAACATATTTTTAGGGTGCAGGCTTTACTGTTAGAGACAGAAACACACATATTTTTAGGGTGCAGGTTTTACTGTTAATGACAGAAACAAACATGCTTTTAGGGTGCAGGCTCTACTGTTAGAGACAGAAACACACATATTTTTAGGGTGCAGGCTTTACTGTTAGAGACAGAAACACACATATTTTTAGGGTGCAGGCTTTACTGTTAGAGACAGAAACACACATATTTTTAGGGTGCAGGCTCTACTGTTAGAGACAGAAACAAACATGCTTTTAGGGTGCAGGCTTTACTGTTAGAGACAGAAACACACATATTTAGGGTGCAGGCTTTACTGTTAGAGACAGAAACAAACATGCTTTTAGGGTGCAGGCTTTACTGTTAGAGACAGAAACAAATATATTTTTAGGGTGCAGGCTTCACTGTTAGAGACAGAAACAAACATGCTTTTAGGGTGCAGGCTTTACTGTTAGAGACAGAAACACACGTATTTAGGGTGCAGGCTTTACTGTTAATGACAGAAACAAACATGCTTTTAGGGTGCAGGCTTTACTGTTAGAGACAGAAACACACATATTTAGGGTGCAGGCTTTACTGTTAATGACAGAAAGAAACATGCTTTTAGGGTGCAAGCTTTACTGATAGAGACAGAAACACACATGTTTTTAAGGTGCAGGCTTTACTGTTAGAGACAGAAACAAATATATTTTTAGGGTGCAGGCTTTACTGTTAGAGAGAGAAACATGCTTTTAGGGTGCAAGCTTTACTGTTAGAGACAGAAACAAACATGCTTTTAGGGTGCAGACTTTACTGTTAGCGACAGAAACAAACATATTTTTAGGGTGCAGGCTTTACTGTTAGAGACAGAAACACACATATTTTTAGGGTGCAGGTTTTACTGTTAATGACAGAAACAAACATGCTTTTAGGGTGCAGGCTCTACTGTTAGAGACAGAAACACACATATTTTTAGGGTGCAGGCTTTACTGTTAGAGACAGAAACACACATATTTTTAGGGTGCAGGCTTTACTGTTAGAGACAGAAACACACATATTTTTAGGGTGCAGGCTCTACTGTTAGAGACAGAAACAAACATGCTTTTAGGGTGCAGGCTTTACTGTTAGAGACAGAAACACACATATTTAGGGTGCAGGGTTTAATGTTAGAGACAGAAACAAACATGCTTTTAGGGTGCAGGCTTTACTGTTAGAGACAGAAACACACATATTTAGGGTGCAGTCTTTACTGTTAATGACAGAAAGAAACATGCTTTTAGGGTGCAAGCTTTACTGTTAGAGACAGAAACACATGTTTTTAAGGTGCAGGCTTTACTGTTAGAGACAGAAACAAATATATTTTTAGGGGGCAGGCTTTACTGTTAGAGACAGAAACAAATATATTTTTAGGGTGCTGGCTATATTGTTAGAGACAGAAACACACATATTTTTAGGATGGAGGCTCTACTGTTCGAGACAGAAACAAATATATTTTTAGGGTGCAGGCTTTACTGTTAGAGACAGAAACACACATATTATTAGGGTTCAGGCTTTACTGTTAATGACAGAAACAAACATGCTTTTAGGGTGCAGGCTTTACTGTTAGAGACAGAAATAAACATGCTTTTAGGGTGCAGGCTTTACTGTTAGAGACAGAAACAAATATATTTTTAGGGTGCAGGCTTTACTGTTAGAGAAAGAAACAAACATGCTTTTAGGGAGCAGGCTTTACTGTTAGAGACAGAAACAAACATGCTTTTAGGGTGCAGACTTTACTGTTAGCGACAGAAACAAACATATTTTTAGGGTGCAGGCTTTACTGTTAGAGACAGAAACACACATATTTTTAGGGTGCAGGCTTTACTGTTAATGACAGAAACAAACATGTTTTTAAGGTGCAGACTTTACTGTTAGCGACAGAAACAAACATATTTTTAGGGTGCAGGCTTTACTGTTAGAGACAGAAACACACACATTTTTAGGGTGCAGGCTCTACTGTTAGAGACAGAAACACACATATTTTTAGGGTGCAGGCTTTACTGTTAGCGACAGAAACAAACATGCTTTTAGGGTGCAGGCTTTACTGTTAGAGACAGAAACACACATATTTTTAGGGTGCAGGCTTTACTGTTAGAGACAGAAACACATATTTTTAGGGTGCAGGCTTTACTGTTAGAGACAGAAACCCACATATTTTTAGGGTGCAGGCTCTACTGTTAGAGACAGAAACAAACATGCTTTTATGGTGCAGGCTTTACTGTTAGAGACAGAAACACACATATTTAGGGTGCAGGCTTTACTGTTAGAGACAGAAACACACATATTTTTAGGGTGCAGGCTTTACTGTTAATGACAGAAAGAAACATGCATTTAGGGTGCAGCCTTTACTGTTAGAGACAGAAACAAACATGCTTTTAGGGTGCAGGCTTTACTGTTAGAGACAGAAACACACATATTTTTAGGGTGCAGGCTTTACTATTAATGACAGAAACAAAAATGCTTTTAGGGGGCAGGCTTTATGGTTAGAGACAGAAACAAACATGCTTTTAGGGTGCAGGCTTTACTGTTAGAGACAGAAACACACATATTTTTAGGGTGCAGGCTTTACTGTTAATGACAGAAACAAAAATGCTTTTAGGGTGCAGGCTTTACTATTAGAGACAGAAACAAATATATTTTTAGGGTGCAGGCTTTACTGTTAGTGACAGAAAGAAACATGTTTTAGGGTGCAGGCTTTACTGTTAATGACAGAAAGAAACATGCTTTTAGGGTGCAGGCTTTACTGTTAATGACAGAAAGAAACATGCTTTTAGGGTGCAAGCTTTACTGTTTGAGACAGAAACAAACATGCTTTTAGGGTGCAGGCTTTACTGTTAGAGACAGAAAGACACATACTTTTAGGGTGCAGGCTTTACTGTTAGAGACAGAAACACACATATTTTTAGGGTGCAAGCTTTACTGTTAGAGACAGAAACAAACATGCTTTTAGGGTGCAGGCTTTACTGTTAGAGACAGAAACACACATATTTTTAGGGTGCAGGCTTTACTGTTAGAGACAGAAACAAACATGCTTTTAGGGTGCAGGCTTTACTGTTAGAGACAGAAACACACATATTTTTAGGGTGCAGGCTTTACTGTTAATGACAGAAAGAAACATGCTTTTAGGGTGCAAGCTTTACTGTTAGAGACAGAAACAAACATGCTTTTAGGGTGCAGGCTTTACTGTTAGAGACAGAAACAAACATACTTTTAGGGTGCAGGCTTTACTGTTAGAGACAGAAACACACATGCTTTTAGGGTGCAGCCTTTACTGTTAATGACAGAAAGAAACATGCTTTTAGGGTGCAAGCTTTACTGTTAGAGACAGAAACACACATATTTTTAGGGTGCAGGCTTTACTGTTAATGACATAAAGAAACATGCTTTTAGGGTGCAGGCTTTACTGTTAGAGACAGAAACACACATATTTTTAGGGTGCAGGCTTTACTGTTAGAGACAGAAACACACATATTTAGGGTGCAGGCTTTACTGTTAGAGACAGAAACAAACATGCTTTTAGGGTGCAGGCTTTACTGTTAGAGACAGAAACACACATATTTTTAGGGTGCAGGCTTTACTGTTAATGACAGAAAGAAACATGCTTTTAGGGTGCAGGCTTTACAGTTAGAGACAGAAACACACATATTTTTAGGGTGCAGGCTCTACTGTTAGAGACAGAAACAAACATGCTTTTAGGGTGCAGGCTTTACTGTTAGAGACAGAAACACACATATTTAGGGTGCAGGCTTTACTGTTAGAGACAGAAACAAACATGCTTTTAGGGTGCAGGCTTTACTGTTAGAGACAGAAACACACATATTTAGGGTGCAGGCTTTACTGTTAATGACAGAAAGAAACATGCTTTTAGGGTGCAAGCTTTACTGTTAGAGACAGAAACACACATGTTTTTAAGGTGCAGGCTTTACTGTTAGAGACAGAAACAAATATATTTTTAGGGTGCAGGCTTTACTGTTAGAGACAGAAACACACATATTTTTAGGGTGCTGGCTATACTGTTAGAGACAGAAACACACATATTTTTAGGATGGAGGCTTTACTGTTAGAGACAGAAACAAATATATTTTTAGGGTGCAGGCTTTACTGTTAGAGACAGAAACACACATGCTTTTAGGGTGCAGCCTTTACTGTTAGAGACAGAAACAAATATATTTTTAGGGTGCAGGCTTTACTGTTAGAGACAGAAACACACATATTTTTAGGGTGCAGGCTTTACTGTTAGAGACAGAAACACACATATTTGTAGGGTGCAGGCTTTACTGTTAGAGACAGAAACACACATGTTTTTAGGGTGCAGGTTTTACTGTTAATGACAGAAACAAACATGCTTTTAGGGTGCAGGCTCTACTGTTAGAGACAGAAACACATATTTTTAGGGTGCAGGCTTTACTGTTAGAGACAGAAACACACATATTTTTAGGGCGCAGGCTCTACTGTTAGAGACAGAAACACACATGTTTTTAAGGTGCAGGCTCTACTGTTAGAGACAGAAACACATATTTTTAGGGTGCAGGCTTTACTGTTAGAGACAGAAACACACATATTTTTAGGGCGCAGGCTTTCCTGTTAGAGACAGAAACAAACATGCTTTTAGGGTGCAGACTTTACTGTTAGCGACAGAAACAAACATATTTTTAGGCTGCAGGCTTTACTGTTAGAGACAGAAACACACATATTTTTAGGGTGCAGGTTTTACTGTTAATGACAGAAAGAAACATGCTTTTAGGGTGCAGGCTCTACTGTTAGAGACAGAAACACACATATTTTTAGGGTGCAGGCTTTAGAAACACACATATTTTTAGGGTACAGGCTTTACTGTTAGAGACAGAAACACACATATTTTTAGGGTGCAGGCTCTACTGTTAATGACAGAAAGAAACATGCTTTTAGGGTGCAAGCTTTACTGTTAGAGACAGAAACACACATGTTTTTAAGGTGCAGGCTTTACTGTTAGAGACAGAAACAAATATATTTTTAGGGTGCAGGCTTTACTGTTAGAGACAGAAACACACATATTTTTAGGGTGCTGGCTATACTGTTAGAGACAGAAACACACATATTTTTAGGATGGAGGCTCTACTGTTCGAGACAGAAACAAATATATTTTTAGGGTGCAGGCTTTACTGTTAGAGACAGAAACACACATATTTTTAGGGTGCAGGCTTTACTGTTAATGACAGAAACAAACATGCTTTTAGGGTGCAGGCTTTACTGTTAGAGACAGAAATAAACATGCTTTTAGGGTGCAGGCTTTACTGTTAGAGACAGAAACAAATATATTTTTAGGGTGCAGGCTTTACTGTTAGAGACAGAAACAAACATGCTTTTAGGGTGCAGGCTTTACTGTTAGAGACAGAAACACACATATTTTTAGGGTGCAGGCTTTACTGTTAATGACAGAAACAAAAATGCTTTTAGGGGGCAGGCTTTACGGTTAGAGACAGAAACAAACATGCTTTTAGGGTGCAGGCTTTACTGTTAGAGACAGAAACACACATATTTTTAGGGTGCAGGCTTTACTGTTAATGACAGAAACAAAAATGCTTTTAGGGTAAATGCTTTTAGGGTGCAGGCTTTACTATTAGAGACAGAAACAAATATATTTTTAGGGTGCAGGCTTTACTGTTAGTGACAGAAAGAAACATGTTTTAGGGTGCAGGCTTTACTGTTAATGACAGAAAGAAACATGCTTTTAGGGTGCAGGCTTTACTGTTAATGACAGAAAGAAACATGCTTTTAGGGTGCAAGCTTTACTGTTAGAGACAGAAACAAACATGCTTTTAGGGTGCAGGCTTTACTGTTAGAGACAGAAACAAACATGCTTTTAGGGTGCAGACTTTACTGTTAGAGACAGAAACACACATATTTTTAGGGTGCAGGCTTTACTGTTAATGACAGAAAGAAACATGCTTTTAGGGTGCAAGCTTTACTGTTAGAGACAGAAACAAACATGCTTTTAGGGTTCAGGCTTTACTGTTAGAGATAGAAACAAACATGCTTTTAGGGTGCAGGCTTTACTGTTAGAGACAGAAACACACATATTTTTAGGGTGCAGGCTTTACTGTTAATGACAGAAAGAAACATGCTTTTAGGGTGCAGGCTTTACTGTTAGAGACAGAAACACACATGCTTTTAGGGTGCAGCCTTTACTGTTAGAGACAGAAACAAATATATTTTTAGGGTGCAGGCTTTACTGTTAGAGACAGAAACACACATATTTTTAGGGTGCAGGCTTTACTGTTAGAGACAGAATCACACATATTTTTAGGGTGCAGGCTTTACTGTTAGAGACAGAAACACACATGTTTTTAGGGTGCAGGTTTTACTGTTAATGACAGAAACAAACATGCTTTTAGGCTGCAGGCTCTACTGTTAGAGACAGAAACACATATTTTTAGGGTGCAGGCTTTACTGTTAGAGACAGAAACACACATATTTTTAGGGCGCAGGCTCTACTGTTAGAGACAGAAACACACATGTTTTTAAGGTGCAGGCTTTACTGTTAGAGACAGAAACAAATATATTTTTAGGGTGCAGGCTTTACTGTTAGAGACAGAAACAAATATATTTTTAGGGTGCTGGCTATACTGTTAGAGACAGAAACACACATATTTTTAGGATGGAGGCTCTACTGTTCGAGACAGAAACAAATATATTTTTAGGGTGCAGGCTTTACTGTTAGAGACAGAAACACACATATTTTTAGGGTGCAGGCTTTACTGTTAATGACAGAAACAAACATGCTTTTAGGGTGCAGGCTTTACTGTTAGAGACAGAAATAAACATGCTTTTAGGGTGCAGGCTTTACTGTTAGAGACAGAAACAAATATATTTTTAGGGTACAGGCTTTACTGTTAGAGACAGAAACAAACATGCTTTTAGGGTGCAGGCTTTACTGTTAGAGACAGAAACACACATATTTTTAGGGTGCAGGCTTTACTGTTAATGACAGAAACAAAAATGCTTTTAGGGGGCAGGCTTTACGGTTAGAGACAGAAACAAACATGCTTTTAGGGTGCAGGCTTTACTGTTAGAGACAGAAACACACATATTTTTAGGGTGCAGGCTTTACTGTTAATGACAGAAACAAAAATGCTTTTAGGGTGCAGGCTTTACTATTAGAGACAGAAACAAATATATTTTTAGGGTGCAGGCTTTACTGTTAATGACAGAAAGAAACATGCATTTAGGGTGCAGCCTTTACTGTTAGAGACAGAAACAAACATGCTTTTAGGGTGCAGGCTTTACTGTTAGAGACAGAAACACACATATTTTTAGGGTGCAGGCTTTACTATTAATGACAGAAACAAAAATGCTTTTAGGGGGCAGGCTTTATGGTTAGAGACAGAAACAAACATGCTTTTAGGGTGCAGGCTTTACTGTTAGAGACAGAAACACACATATTTTTAGGGTGCAGGCTTTACTGTTAATGACAGAATCAAAAATGCTTTTAGGGTGCAGGCTTTACTATTAGAGACAGAAACAAATATATTTTTAGGGTGCAGGCTTTACTGTTAGTGACAGAAAGAAACATGTTTTAGGGTGCAGGCTTTACTGTTAATGACAGAAAGAAACATGCTTTTAGGGTGCAGGCTTTACTGTTAATGACAGAAAGAAACATGCTTTTAGGGTGCAAGCTTTACTGTTAGAGACAGAAACAAACATGCTTTTAGGGTGCAGGCTTTACTGTTAGAGACAGAAACAAACATGCTTTTAGGGTGCAGGCTTTACTGTTAGAGACAGAAACACACATATTTTTAGGGTGCAGGCTTTACTGTTAATGACAGAAAGAAACATGCTTTTAGGGTGCAAGCTTTACTGTTAGAGACAGAAACAAACATGCTTTTAGGGTGCAGGCTTTACTGTTAGAGACAGAAACAAATATATTTTTAGGGTGCAGGCTTTACTGTTAGAGACAGAAACACACATATTTTTAGGGTGCAGGCTTTACTGTTAGAGACAGAAACACACATGTTTTTAAGGTGCAGGCTTTACTGTTAGAGACAGAAACAAATATATTTTTAGGGTGCAGGCTTTACTGTTAGAGACAGAAACACACATATTTTTAGGGTGCAGGCTTTACTGTTAGAGACAGAAACACACATATTTCTAGGGTGCAGGCTTTACTGTTAGAGACAGAAACACACATGTTTTTAAGGTGCAGGCTTTAATGTTAGAGACAGAAACAAATATATTTTTAGGGTGCAGGCTTTACTGTTAGAGACAGAAACAAATATATTTTTAGGGTGCAGGCTCTACTGTTAGAGACAGAAACAAACATGCTTTTAGGGTGCAGTCTTTACTGTTAATGACAGAAACAAACATGTTTTTAAGGTGCAGGCTTTACTGTTAGAGACAGAAACACATATTTTTAGGGTGCAGGCTTCACTGTTAGAGACAGAAACACACATATTTTTAGGGTGCAGTCTTTACTGTTAGAGACAGAAACACACATGTTTTTAGGGTGCAGATGTTACTGTTAATGACAGAAAAAAAAATGCTTTTAGGCTGCAGGCTCTACTGTTAGAGACAGAAACACATATTTTTAGGGTGCAGGCTTTACTGTTAGAGACAGAAACACACATATTTTTAGGGCGCAGGCTCTACTGTTAGAGACAGAAACACACATGTTTTTAAGGTGCAGGCTTTACTGTTAGAGACAGAAACAAATATATTTTTAGGGTGCAGGCTTTACTGTTAGAGACAGAAACAAATATATTTTTAGGGTGCAGGCTTTACTGTTAATGACAGAAACAAACATGATTTTAGGGTGCAGGCTTTACTGTTAGAGACAGAAACACACATATTTTTAGGGTGCAGGCTTTACTGTTAGAGACAGAAACACACATGTTTTTAAGGTGCAGGCTTTACTGTTAGAGACAGAAACAAATATATTTTTAGGGTGCAGGCTCTACTGTTAGAGACAGAAACAAACATGCTTTTAGGGTGCAGGCTTTACTGTTAATGACAGAAACAAACATGTTTTTAAGGTGCAGGCTTTACTGTTAGAGACAGAAACACACATATTTTTAGGGTGCAGGCTCTACTGTTAGAGACAGAAACACACATATTTTTAGGGTGCAGGCTTCACTGTTAGTGACAGAAACAAACATCATTTTAGGGTTTAGGTTTTACTTTTATTGACAGAAGCAGACATACTTCTGAGCTCTCCTGATACTAATATAGACCTGGAAACTAGAGATGGCTGAGAACAACTAATTAATAGGGAGAGCCAAGCCAAGCCACTTCCTAAACACAGGGCTGCACCATATTTACAAGAATATGGTGCAGCCCGGCGTGTCCCCCTGGGCTGGTGCTAAATTTAGCTGCCAAGCGCCAACACAAACACCCTTGCACCATAGTGCAAGGGTGCCTGCGTTGAGGAGACTGATTGTTTATGTGCAGAAAGGTGTCCCTTCCAGCACATACATAATCTTTAAATGGCGTTTTGGAACTTCTATGTGTGCTGCTTAATGCAGCACACATAGAAGTTACAAACGTCATTTTTTTAATGATTGTTTATGTGCAGGAAGGGTCACCTTCTTGCACATAAACAATCACTGGCGTTTTGCTGTTTCCATGTGTGCTGCACAACGCAGCACACATGGAAACAGCAAAAACAAGGGGAAATTAAACATTTCTCCTCATTCCGCAAGGGTAAGACCAGGTTTTCCCTGGTCTTAATTTTGGAGCTGCCCCATATTTATGCTGCCCTTGTAAACATGGGGCAGCGTCAAAATCAATGGGTATTGCGGTGGAACGCCTACTGCAACACCCATTGCCCACCCCTTTCACCCTAAGTATAGCATGAAAGGGGGCCTTAATTACAAGGTAGCGTTAAGCCATGTTAAGTGGCTTAACGCTGCCTTGTAAATAAGGCGAAGCCTGTATCGCCACCACAACGTCACTAAAAGTGCTCAACGCCATTTTAGATTGTTTATGTGCAGGAAGGAGCACCTTCCTGCACATAAACAATCATTCCCCTCAAAGCAGGCCCCCTTGCACTATTGTGCAAGGGTGCCTGCGTTGGCGCCAGGCAGCTAAATTAGCGCCAACGCATGGGGAATCCTAGGGCTGCACCGTATTCTTGTAAATATGGTGCAGTCCTGCATTACAGAAGTGGTGGAGTGCGTCGTTAAACCAAGGAGGGTAACGCCACTCTCAGCCACTTCCTTGTAAATATGCCCCTAAGAGGCAAGAGAGTTGTCATGTTGTCAACCCCGCACCTGGCCCAGATTATTATACAGCAACGTTATAGTCTAATAAATGGAACATTATAGCTTTTGTACAACTGGTAATCTGAACTCATATTTGAAAGTGTGTTTATACCTGATTTAAAAAAAAAGAGATTAAATAAAATAAATTTTAATAAAATATTTTACCAAGCTCACACAATTTAAGCACGGAGGCCATGATTTATCCAGGTTTTCTGGTTTCACCTTGCACAAATCAGCCAGTAAATGGGTATCTATTTGCCTTTCCTTATGTTAAGACTTTGTTTTTACCTCTGTGCATTTTCTGCAGTTTTTATACACCGCCAACCTAGAACGCTTTACATGAGCACAAGTTACATTGCACAAGGTCACATTCATTGTTTATGGGGTGATTAAATGTTTTACACCGATCAAAAGACTTGTGATGCGCACTGTGTGACATAAGCTTCTCACAGAGTGACCATGTGAAGGGATCCGTGTGACACTCGGTGGTACCATGTCATATCAGCTCCTCAGTGTGTGACCGTATGAAGGGAACTGATATTGTGTGTCACTCTGTGGCACTGTGCGATTTCAGCTCCTCACCAAGTGACCGTGTGCAGGGATCCGATATCCTGTGACACTCAGTGGTACCATGCAATGTCAGCTCCTCACCGAGTGACAGTGTGAAAGAATCAGATATTGTGTGACACTCGGTGGCACTGTGTGATATCAACTCCTCACTGGGCGACCGTGTGAAGTGAGCCGAAATTGTGTTACACTTTGTGGCACCATGCAATGTTACCTCCTCACTGACTGACTGTGTGCAGGAATCCGATACCCTGTGACACTTGGTGGTACCACGCGATATCAGCTCCTCACCGGGTGACCGTGTGAAGGAATTCAATATCGTGTGACCCTTGGTCGTACGGTGCGATATCTGCTCTTCACTGGGTGTCCATGTGAAAGGATCCAATTTTGTGTGACACTCTATGATAGTGTGCAATATCTGCTCCTCACCGGGTGACGTGTGAAGGGTTTCGATATTGTATGGCACTCGGTGGCACCGTGAGATATCAGCTCCTCACTGGGTGTCCATGTGAAGGGATCCGATTTTGTGTGACACTCTATGGTAATGTGCAATATCTGCTCCTTACCGGGTGACGTGTGAGGGTATCCAATATCGTGTGACACTCAGTGGTACCGTGCAATATCAGCTCCTCACCGGGTGACTGGGTGAAGGGAGCTGATATTGTATGACACTCTGGGGCACCGTGTGATATTAACTCCTCAATGGGTGACCAGGTGAAAGGAGCGGATATCGTATGACACTTGATGGTTCTGTGCAATATCAGCTCCTCACCAGGTGACGTATCATGGTTCTTTCAGTGGTACCGTGCGATATGAGCTCCTCACTGGGTGACTGTGTGAAGAGAGCCAATATCGTATGGCACCATGTGAGTTGGAAGGCCTGCTAATATTTAAGTTGGAAATCATATACCTCTGTCTCCAGGTAATTGTATACATTTTGTCTCCTAAGCACCATCATATGCTCTGTCCACCTCCTCAGGTACTTTTCATGCCCATCCCTCTTGCTTGCTTCTCCATACCAGCTCAGGTGCCCTCTGCGGCATCACCACTCAAACAGGCTCTCCTCACTCTCCTCCAGTATTCATGCATCCTCCTCCTATCAGCTACTCTCTCCTCCATCAACGGTTAAGCCACCTGCCCCCCCCTCCACCTCAAGCAGCCTCTTCTCATTGTCCTCCACACCTTAGCTGCTCTCTTCTCTATCCATGATCAAGTCACCTGTCCCCCCCATCTCAAGCACCCTCTCCTCACTGCCCTCACATGCTCTCCTCTCCATCCCTCTACAAGTATTCCGTCACCCCCTCAGGTACCAGACATTCTTGACTGATCCCTTCCATGGTGTCTTAAAAAGGGGTCTTTACTCCTCTCAGGTTTCCTTCTCCACAATGACTCTCAGGTGATCTCAGGCCCCTTTCACCCCCTAGTAGGCTTCTGAGCCCCTTCCTCAGGAGCCGACCCTCCCTCTCGGGTACTCTTTCTCTGCTCCCCCTGGGGTGCTCTGCTTCATCACCACATCTTCCACAGATGTCAGGAGAGGACGTCTCCTGCTACCTGCCTCTGCCAGGGGAAGGCTCAAAGTCAGCTTCAGTCAGTGTTGTGTTGCAGTGTGTTTTGAGTCTTTTGTAGTGATGTGCCCTATTATGTTTTTATTGTGTTCTGTTGCTTTGTGTATGTAATTGTGTTATGTTCTGATGCTTACTCAAGGTACATCAGCAAACGCTGCTATATTTTCAGCCAAAGCCAGGCATGCCATTGTGGTTCCTGTGACAAGCAGCCATTTACTGCTGTATCAGGTGGTAAAATAGCGCTGCTCCAACTCTTCATCTGGGTAAGCACCCGTCACCCCAAAACTGTAGCAGAGACTGAGACTTAACTTACCATTCCCAGTGATACAGTCTTGTGTGGGCCTGGGCAAAATATTAATTATGCAGGAGCAATCTGAGTAATTTCAGTAACAATAAACTGAGAGAGAGCGAACGGCCGCAGCTGCTGCTAATTGTGTCCTGCACCATTTAGTGCGATTTTCTTAGCACAATATACATCCTCAGGACCATTTTGGAAGCGAGGGTGCATTTTTCACTAAGAAAATAGTGCTAAATGCTGGATTACACTTCTCACACAATTGCCCATAATTACAAGTAATTTTGCGCTAATTACTTGTAATTACGGTAGAGAGCATTACACCAGTTATCCCACACCTAGTCTTGTTTCTTAACTTAGAGCTCTCAGTGCTCTCTTCATAGAATATGGCCCATGTCTTAACTTAGTGCTCCAAGTGCGAGCTTTATGTGATATGGCCCATGTCTTAACTTAAAGCTCTCTGTGGTGGTTTTATGTGATATGGCCCGGTGTCTTAATTTTATTCTCCCAGTGCTCGCTTTATGCGATAGGATCCTTTGTCTTAACTTAGCGCTCCTGGTGCTCACTTTATGTGATACCCCCTGTGTCTTAATTTTGTACTCCCAGTGCTCGCTTTATGTGATACCACCCTGTGTCTTAACTTAGCGCTCCTGGTGCTCACTTTATGTGATACCGCCCTGTGTCTTACCTTAGCGCTCCCAGTGCTTGCTTTATGTGATACCGCCCTGTGTCTTAACTTAGCGCTCCTAGTGCTCGCTTTATGTGATACCGCCCTGTGTCTTAACTTAGCGCTCCTAGTGCTCACTTTATGTGATACTGGCCTGTGTCTTAACTTAGCGCTCCCAGTGCTTGCTTTACGTGATACCGCCCTGTGTCTTAACTTAGCGCTCCTAGTGCTCGCTTTATGTGATACCGCCCAGTGTCTTAACTTAGCGCTCCCAGTGCTTGCTTTATGTGATACCGCCCTGTGTCTTAACTTAGCGCTCCTAGTGCTCGCTTTATGTGATACCGCCCTGTGTCTTAACTTAGCGCTCCTGGTGCTCACTTTATGTGATACCGCCCTGTGTCTTAACTTAGCGCTCCCAGTGCTTGCTTTATGTGATACTGCCCTGTGTCTTAACTTAGCGCTCGTAGAGCTCGCTTTATGTGATACCGCCCTGTGTCTTAACTTAGCGCTCCTAGTGCTCACTTTATGTGATACTGCCCTGTGTCTTAACTTAGCGCTCCTAGTGCTCTCTTTATGTGATACCGCCCTGTGTCTTAACTTAGCGCTCCTAGTGCTCACTTTAAGTGATACTGCCCTGTGTCTTAACTTAGCGCTCCCAGTGCTTCCTTTATGTGATACCGCCCTGTGTCTTAACTTAGCGCTCCTAGTGCTCGCTTTATGTGATACCGCCCTGTGTCTTAACTTAGCGCTCCTAGTGCTCACTTTATGTGATACTGGCCTGTGTCTTAACTTAGCGCTCCCAGTGCTTGCTTTACGTGATACCACCCTGTGTCTTAACTTAGCGCTCCTAGTGCTCGCTTTATGTGATACCGCCCTGTGTCTTAACTTAGCGCTCCCAGTGCTTGCTTTATGTGATACCGCCCTGTGTCTTAACTTAGCGCTCCTAGTGCTCGCTTTATGTGATACCGCCCTGTGTCTTAACTTAGCGCTCCTGGTGCTCACTTTATGTGATACCGCCCTGTGTCTTAACTTAGCGCTCCCAGTGCTTGCTTTATGTGATACTGCCCTGTGTCTTAACTTAGCGCTCCTGGTGCTCACTTTATGTGATACCGCCCTGTGTCTTAACTTAGCGCTCCCAGTCTTGCTTTATGTGATACTGCCCTGTGTCTTAACTTAGCGCTCCTAGAGCTCGCTTTATGTGATACCGCCCTGTGTCTTAACTTAGCGCTCCTAGTGCTCACTTTATGTGATACTGCCCTGTGTCTTAACTTAGCGCTCCTAGTGCTCGCTTTATGTGATACCGCCCTGTGTCTTAACTTAGCGCTCCTAGTGCTCGCTTTATGTGATACCGCCCTGTGTCTTAACTTAGCGCTCCTGGTGCTCGCTTTATGTGATACCGCCCTGTGTCTTAACTTAGCGCTCCCAGTGCTTGCTTTATGTGATACTGCCCTGTGTCTTAACTTAGCGCTCCTAGAGCTCGCTTTATGTGATACCGCCCTGTGTCTTAACTTAGCGCTCCTAGTGCTCTCTTTATGTGATACTGCCCTGTGTCTTAACTTAGCGCTCCCAGTGCTTCCTTTATGTGATACCGCCCTGTGTCTTAACTTAGCGCTCCTAGTGCTCGCTTTATGTGATACCGCCCTGTGTCTTAACTTAGCGCTCCTAGTGCTCGCTTTATGTGATACCGCCCTGTGTCTTAACTTAGCGCTCCTAGTGCTTGCTTTATGTGATACCGCTCTGTGTCTTAACTTAGCGCTCCTAGTGCTCGCTTTATGTGATACCGCCCTGTGTCTTAACTTAACGCTCCTAGTGCTCGCTTTATGTGATACCACCCTGTGTCTTAACTTAGCACTCCCAGTGCACACTTTATGTGATACCGCCCTGTGTCTCCACTTAGTGCTCCCAGTGCTCACTTTATGTGATACGGCCCTGTGTCTTAACTTAGCGCTCCTAGTGCTCGCTTTATGTGATACCGCCCTGTGACTTAACTTAGCGCTCCCAGTGCTTGCTTTATGTGATACCACCCTCTGTATTAACTAAGCGCTCCTAGTGCTCTCTTTATGTGATACCGCCCTGTGACTTAAATTAGCGCTCCCAGTGCTCGCTTTATATGATACCCCCTGTGTCTTAACTTTGCGCTCCTAGTGCTCTCTTTATGTGATACCGCCCTGTGACTTAACTTAGCACTCCCAGTGCTCGCTTTATGTGATACCGCCCTGTGTCTTAACTTAGCGCTCCTAGTGCTCGCTTTATGTGATACCGCTCTGTGTCTTAACTTAGTGCTCCTAGTGCTCGCTGTATGTGATACCGCCCTGTGTCTTACCTTAGCGCTCCCAGTGCTCACTTTATGTGATACCGCCCTGTGTCTTAACTTAGCGCTGCTAGTGCTCGCTTTATGTGATACAGCCCTGTGTCTTAACTTAGCGCTCCTAGTGCTCACTTTATGTGATACCGCACTGTGTCTTAACTTAGCGCTCCTAGTACTCGCTTTATGTGATACCGCTCAGTGTCTTAACTTAGGGCTCCTAGTGCTCTCTTTATGTGATACCGCCCTGTGTCTCCACTTAGTGCTCCCAGTGCTCACTTTATGTGTTACGGGCCTGTGTCTTAACTTAGCGCTCCTAGTGCTTGCTTTATGTGATACCGCCCTGTGACTTAACTTAGCGCTCCCAGTGCTTGCTTTATGTGATACTGCTCTGTGTCATAACTTAACCCTCCCAGTGCTCGCTTTACGTGATACCGCCCTGTGACTTAACTTAGCACTCCCAGTGCTTGCTTTATGTGATACGGCCCTCTGTCTTAACTTAGCGCTCCCAGTTCTCGCTTTATGTGATACGGCCCTGTGTCTTAACTTAGCGCTCCCAGTGCTCGCTTTATGTGATACGGCCCTGTGTCTTAACTTAGCGCTCCCAGTGCTCGCTTTATGTGATACCGCCCTGTGACTTAACTTAGCGCTCCCAGTGCTTGCTTTATGTGATACCGCCCTGTGTCTTAACTTAGCGCTCCTAGTGCTCTCTTTATGTGATACCGCCCTGTGACTTAAATTAGCGCTCCTGGTGCTCGCTTTATTTGATAGCGCCCTGTGACTTAACTTTGCACTCCCAGTGCTTGCTTTATGTGATACCGCCCTGTGTCTTAACTTAGCGCTCCTAGTGCTCGCTTTATGTGATACCACCCTGTGCCTTAACTTAGCGCTCCTAGTGCTCACTTTATGTGATACTGCCCTGTGTCTTAAAATGATGTTTTTATCTTCTATATTATGCCCCACAATATTTGTGTGTTGACAACAATATTTTTTCCACAGTATTTTGGTAATGCACCTTTTGAGTACAAGCCACCAGGCTCTAGAACTCACTATGAGCCAAGATGTGAAGGAGTCAGGAGCATTTTCAGTTTAGAAGAGAGGTGAATACATGCAAGGCTAGTCCTTAGATAACCACATCGTCTCGTAACATTGAGAACAGCCCGGAAGCGCACATAATCCTCCTGGCCCTCACTAATGCTAATGCTTTAATGCTCAATGGACTGCAGTTCACAGAGGTTGCAAAATATTTCCCTCATGCTGCTTGACCCTCTTGCACTCACATTTCTCCAGCAGTGGCTCCCCACATTGAATGATCATGAAAGTCCAGACTGTATTCAAACCCATGTGTCTTGTACACAAAGCTCCGTTCTCCTGCTCCAGTTCCAGGATTTCCCCCAATAAATTGTAGAGAGATGTCTGACCAATTCAAGTTTAAGAAAGCAATGAAAATGTGGTTGTTTCCACAGTCTGATTAGTTTGCTTTCTTACTTTTCTTTAGCAGCTTCCTTTTAATTGTGTGTTTTGATTTGATTTTCTAGTGTCTTGATATCCTTTTGGGGTGAAAATGGAAATGAGAGAGCCACTGTAGGTCACGTCCGTCACCCAGTCCTGTGCCAGTCCAGAGCAACAAACCACCCATCCCCAACTGGAGTAAGTGAAGAGATCAGCCACTCACCGCTGCCACCGGCGGACTCTAATGAAGTCCACCACTGCAGGTCCCAACAAGCTGCACACTATGACCGCTCCTTGACATTTCACGACAGTTGTATTATGGATGATTGTAACAAAAAGGGTATGATTATAATGGTAGTCGGACCGCACACCGACAGGCCGTCAGTGGTGGTCCGACCGCCGACAACCCTTCGGTCCGAACGCCGGATTACAATCCCAGCGGTCGGGGGGAAAACCGCCTCCTTCACCAGGATCAGTGATCTCGATGGGGCAGCGGTCGGAATCTTAATCCCGAAAGGAGGCGGTGCCAAGGCAGGCACCGCTATCAGGATTACGATATCCCTTTCCAACAGCCTTTTCATGTCAGGAAGACAACGATGAAAAGGCTGTTGGAAACGGAATTTCGGGGCCCCAAACAGGGCCCCGTCTGTCGTGGGCCACTGTAAAGTGGCCCTGGGGGCACATGTAGTGCCCCCAATCACCTTCATGCACCGTGTGCCATACACCACATGGTGCATGGCACACAGTGGATGGAGGTGCAGGTAGTGCTCATTACCACAGAAGCTTGTGCTCCGGCCCTTTTCCTGGGCCGCAGCACAAGCTGCCGTGGTATGGAGCACTTTCCGATCGCCAGCACGGCGGTCATCTCATCAAGCGCGGGTCTGACCACCGCATGCTTGTTGAGCGGTCTCCTGACCGCGCCAACAGCGGAGAGCGGTCGGTCCAACTGCCATCTTAATCAGCCCCAAAGTCTGTTCCAGCCTGTCTCCCCACCATCTCTTCCTCCAAACTCTCGCTCAGAACCATAAACACAATGAAAAATATCACAACGGGCTGCCCGGTGCGTGGACTGTGATTATAAGAAATGCCATAAAGGGACCTGCAGAACAGCTAAAGGCTGCCAGCTGACTGAAAAACCATAACCTATGCACCTGTCTCTCACACTTCTTCATCCACCACACTGCTAACGCTGCGTCCCATAACACGATAACTGCACCTCGGTGGTCCTCACGCGCGACATGGAAACACTTCCCACATAAGACCATATCAAAGACAAGTAACATTCTAGCCACACACCCCGCACGGTGCCGCATGATACCCATGTAGGCAAGAGCTTGTAGTGTCCCATATATGATATATCAATGTGACAATATACTACAGTGCAGTGCGCTGTGGTCTAAAATGCCTCAGCAGTAAAAACATAAAAAAACACTAAAATACAACCATGAAGAGGCGCAGTACATAATGAAATTTCTCATCTCATATGTGGAAGAAGCAATAAGAAGGATGGAGCAGGGACAACACCCACACACCTCCTGCACTTACCTGACAACACGCTGAGCGCAGCCAACACGCACAGACAATTCATCTTCAGCTCTCTACCAAGCAAGGAGTGGACAGAGTACTTGGGCTGTGAGCACTCTCTATGAGTGGTCTAGGACAGGAAGTGAGGTCACACAAGGCACTGTTCTGCCAGAAAATGGGCCAGGAAATGATGTAATGGAAACTTTTTGTATCCTTCTTGATTTAGTGAAGTTGTACCGTGGCCATATAAAATAAACAAGCATTGGCAATGCCCATATGTCTGGCTTTCTAGAGCTGATGTATGTTAATCCTTACTGGTAGGTAGGATGAGAAATTAGTTCTTGGTTTTTGGACATAATACATTTTAGAGTATGTCGGGACTTGCTTTGTTTAAAGTTTCAAATTAGTGTAGTGTGAAAAAAGAGAACGAAATTGATATTATAAAGTATAAATGCTTAAACGCTGAAAACAATTATAAATGTATATTATAAAGTAATGTATTGCAGGGCGGTCTAACAAATAATGTAATTAGTAATTAAGAAAGAATTAAATAAGTAGTGAAAGTGATAGTTATAAAGTGTTGCACATGTAAAGTGGTGTAGCGTTAGTTTGAGAAGGTGAATAGATGGGGCAGGGGAGAGAGAAGCAAGGGGTGGTCAGATAAAGTGGTGTGCAGTGTGTGTTTGTATATTTGTGTCTTGCTGTGTGTTTATGCACTTGTATCTGTGGGCTTGTGTATGTAAAATAGGCCTGGGAGAAATTTTAATTACGCCGGGGTCATCGTAGTAATTTCAGCAATTACGCATTCTTCTGTGATGTGAAATTATGTAATTATGCCAGCTTGAGTAATTAAGAGTAATTTGGGGCAAAAATCCTACCACAGGAGCACAGAAACAAGAAACTGGTAAACAGTGAGGGGCTACTGGCGACTGCTGCTCATGTCCTCTAGCATTTAGTGCTATTTTCTCAGCGCAAAATGTATCTTCTGGCTCATTTTGGATGCAAGAGTGCATTTAGGGCTAAATGCTGGTGTTGCAAAGTCATCCTTGTGCCCTGGCACCCCTCATTTTCTGCTGACTGGTACCAGTGGTAACTGATTCTGACTGACCCTGGACTCTGCTAGGCAGGCCTAGGGCCAGTGCGATGCTGAAAACGCCCTCAGAATACAGTGAAAACACCTTCATACATGAAGGTACACTATATATTAGGGTACACTTATAATTGGCATGATCTACCCTATAGGACCCTAGTATATAATAGGGCAGGGGGATTAAAACTAAGTCCCTAGCACATAATAGTTCATGGTAGTTTAGAGGCCAGCAGCCCTTTCTGCACTTGCATGTGTGCACTGCTGAGAGCCTGAGGTCAGTTTAAAAGCAGCCCTGTGTTGCAGGACTGCTTTTAAAGGAAAATGGTGCCCAAACTCGACTTTAGTGGTAGGGACACTTACAAATTGATACTGTACACTATGTTGGCATATTAGGTCCCCCCAGGGTCTCCCCTAGGTGTCCCATGGGTGGAGGGGGTTATGTCACTATAAGGAGGGTCCTTAAAATGATGTTTATATGCCCTGGGGATATAGAAATTGCATATTTCACTTCCCCCATTGCAGAAACGTGCTTTCCAAAATTGACTTTGGTGCTAGTAGCACTGTGGAGTGAGGATCTGCAATATTTGTACATATTCAGGACCTCGAACGTTTCCCCTGGGTCGCCCCGGGGGGTGCGGGGTCCTGTAGTTATAAGCAGGGTCCTTATAAATGATGTTTTATATGTCCTGGTGTTGGAGAAATTGCACATTTCCTTTTCCCCATTGGAGATCCGCTGCCACTTAGTTTAACATGGCAATAGTTTATTAATGAATGAGTATCGCTAAGGATTACCAAAAAATATCATTCAAGGACTTAGGAGAATGGTATTGATAAATCCAACAATATGCTATTGTTGTATTTATCCTAAAATATACTGAAAAGAAGTTATAACACTTTCTTGTCTGTAAGCCACCAGTCAGCCTTCTAGTTGCCTGCCCTGATTGGTCCGAGTTAACAGGATTAGCCAGGCTAATGATGAAGTGATAAGTGGCTCACCCGGGGAGAGGCTATCTGGTGGAGAGGGCTCTGCTACACAGGAATGCCAGAGCAGGGGGGAGGGGTCGTAAACCATGGAGCTTTAAACAAAAGATAAGACAAGCAGGAACAGACAGGTCCATCTAACCCCATCCCCTCTGAACCCAGCCACATCGCAGGCTTAAGGAGAGAATGTAATATCAACAAGAGAGAGAGGGAAAAGTATTTCAGGAGCACTCTTGGTCCCCCAGCTTAGGTAATGAAAACAACAGAATTACTGCGGAGCAGGTTATTTGTTTGAGTGACAAGTGAAAGTGAGAGTGTAGTGGTTAAAAATGCCTAGATTGTGTCCAAAAACGATTTATTTATTGGCCAATCCGACACACTTAAAAACGGAGTGTGGGATGTAGAAACTGGATAGATTGTTCAGCTATATCCCATTGTGCGAGGTCGACATGTTTCTGCCTATATGATGCTATTTGCCAGGCATTCTTCAGGACCAAAGTGTGAACCTCGGCAGTATGGGCACGCTAAGGCCCACCCTAACCAGAGGTTATAAGTGTGAAAAATTAAAATCCTATTAGTAAGGGGTTCCTCTATTTAGAGAAACCGAATTGCACATAAGGTGTAATGATTTATCACACCATGGGTCTCGGAAGGGGGTTGGTGGCAAGTTGGCACACCGCCGTCAGTGCCAGGCACCCGCTCGATACCTGCGGGTCCGGTTAATAAGGGTTGCAGCAGGTATCGAGCGGGTGCCTGGCACTGACGGCGGTGTGCCAACTTGCCACCAACCCCCTTCCGAGACCCATGGTGTGATAAATCATTACACCTTATGTGCAATTCGGTTTCTCTAAATAGAGGAACCCCTTACTAATAGGATTTTAATTTTTCACACTTATAACCTCTGGTTAGGTGGGCCTTAGCGTGCCCATACTGCCGAGGTTCACACTTTGGTCCTGAAGAATGCCTGGCAAATAGCATCATATAGGCAGAAACATGTCGACCTCGCACAATGGGATATAGCTGAACAATCTATCCAGTTTCTACATCCCACACTCCGTTTTTAAGTGTGTCGGATTGGCCAATAAATAAATCGTTTTTGGACACAATCTAGGCATTTTTAACCACTACACTCTCACTTTCACTTGTCACTCAAACAAATAACCTGCTCCGCAGTAATTCTGGCGTTGAAGCACACCAGGGAGGCACTCGGCCTCTCCTGGTGGGGCCCGAGGATGAAGCATGTCATCAACCAGGTTGGTGAGTGAGGGCTTTCTAGAGAATCAAGTTAGATTCTTCATGCCTGCTCTTCTCCTGAGAAGGTACACTCTTAAGGAGAGAATGTGCAGATACCAGGAGGAGGGAGCATATGGAGATGAGCCACCCTGGAGGTTGGTTTAGCCAGCTCTTGCCTCTCTGCTGAGACTTCAGTCATATTGAATTTTGGAGGAATAGTGCTTTCTGGGAGACCATTATGCCACACTTTGGAGGAAGTAGCCATGCTGTGGGGTGTTGCCCTGCACTTTACTGGACAGGAGTGATCTCCTGCTTGACCCCTGAGAACATTAAAGAATTATCTGAGAGGGGCAGAGCCTCTCAGATTTGCTGCTTTAAACTAAGAGAAGAAGAAGAAGGGTCCATGCTGGAAGTTTGATTTGAACCAACCAGGCCCTGCCCTGTGACTGACTGCACCTGCTGCACAATCTGGAACTACTGCCCTGTGGACCTAACTTGTTTCAAGAGGAATAAAGAGTGGACTCCCTGCAAGCTATGGGTTAGCTAGGCCTGGGTGGAGTTCGCAGAGTTCTGCTACACAGAACTCCGCAAAGTGACCCAAAAACTCTGCCGCTGGATGCAGGGGTCCGCAAGTAGCGGTGTGCACTGCCTCGTGCCTGTTCGCATTGATTTTCAGCGCCAGGTGTTTGTCCCTTGCTGTAAAATCAACACGAACTGCATTATGCGCAGCGCAAGAGGGCACTGCTTCTTTTCTGCCGCACGAGTAGATTTTCTACTCGAGTGACAGCTTTCTCAACGTGAACGAAAGGTTTTTCAACTATGGAAAAAAGCACCAGAGGGGGACCGACTCAACCGCGAGAATAAAGACGCCCACCGTCAACAACAAGTCGGCCTGGCCTGCTGGTTTGTTCCGCTGAAAATCTCTGGAGGTCCGACTTCCAAAGTATGACTGGGAGCTCCCTGGAAAGCAAGCCGGCGAACCCTCACCGAACCCGGCCTGGTGAAGAGCATCATGGGGCCCCGGCAGAAATAGCTCAAGTTTCAAGTCCATAGGTAAAATCTTGACCGGCTCCACTGCAGGGTCAAGCCACCCACCTTCAACCACGAGCCGGCCTGGATCCCTGGTTCATCCTGCTGAAAAGTTCCAGAGGTCTAACTTCCAGATTTAGACTGGGAGCTCCCTGGAAAGCAAGCCGGCGAACCCTCACCGAACCCGGCCCGGTGAAGAGCATCAAGGGGCCCCGGCAAAAGCTCCAGGAAAGTTTCTAAGTCCAAAGGTAACAATTTGACTTCGGCCTACCACGAGGAACAGCCACGCAGGGCTTCATTGCGGTCAGCCTGAAACTTTGACTTTGTCCCAGTCTAGCGTGACCAGATGTCCCAGTTGGCGCTATAGGTTTCTTTGTGCTATATAGTGCTAAATCTTTAAAACTTCATATCTCTGGTTCCCTACATTGTTTTTTTTTTTGTTTTGGTGTCATTTTAAAGATAAATATTTCCTATTTCTATAAATTGTTGTTGAATTTTTATTGTGTGTTCTGTCTTATTTACTGAATTGGTGTTTTTAAATGCTCTACATACCGGTCTGTGAAGTTAAGCCTGCCTGCTCGCAGCCGAGCTACTAAGGGTTGAGCATTGTAATAATTTTCTGAGACATAGAATGAGTTAGTGGCCTAATTGTCAGTGGTAGATGCACATTTACCACAACTAATAACCCACTTTCCAACAGCTGAATTACGCTTCTCACACAATTACGCATAATTATGGGAAAGTTTGTCGTAATTACCCTAGAGAAAATTAAGCCAGTTATGCCCACCCCTGATATGAAGGAGAGGACAAATTAACAGTGCACATTTATTTAGGAGACATGGCCAGAAAACCCTGTAGGCATGCAAAGATGCAACTATCAATTTTGCAGCAGGTGCAGTGGCACCGGGAGAAAGGGACGAAGGGCCCTTTGCACCGCACTAATCAATGGTTTTCACATCCAAACCATTGTGTAGGGGCTCTTAATGAGTCCGTTTTTCTTAGGGCTCATGGCACCCTTAGGACGTGTTTAGTTTTAATGATTTTTATTATTTTACATCTATCGACAAAGCGGGCATGCCCAGCAGGATAACTGGAGGTTCCTCCAACATGGGACCATTCAATCCCCCCCCCCAACTTTCACTTAACCCTTTCCCTGGAATCCACCTTAGAGAATATAAAAGTTACTGCAATTTTATCATGGGCGAGTCGTGAGAATTTTAGCCATTATTTTAGTATTGATGCTTAGAAGGCAGATAAGGCAGTAGGATTAGCACAGGGTCAGTTCATTGTCTTTTTAGCCATGAGAGATATCATCACTTCTGCCATAACTGGGGTCATAGCCCAACCTATTATTACAGAACCTCAGCCAGTAGAGGGGCTACAGGGGGTCACAGTGTTTATAAAATGCATCCGGAAGCCATCAGGTCCCAGGGCTTTTTCTCTCTTCTGGTGTTTTATAGCCACCAAGACTCCAACTTTGTGATGGGCTCATCCACGGCTTCCCTCTCCGACCGGGAGAGCCAAGGTATAGAGTTATTAACTTCCCAGATGTACCTCTTAGTTTGCTTGGCCCATAGTTTGTTCACAGAAGTGCACCAGCTTTATTGCCACCCTCATAATATTGGGTTTCAGAGCAGGGCAAGATACAATTGGGTTTGTTGTATTAAAGAAAGCAGATTTGATGGGGCTTCTCGAGCGTCGTGTGCATGACGCTATTGAGGGCTTCCCCAATTAGGAGGGGATGGCCTGTGGCCCCAGCAAATTTTTGGTCTAAGGGGATTCACAATGCCTCTTGGCCTGTATTCAGGTGGTAATCCTTATCAATCATTATGGGGGTACCCTCCCAGTAACCTACTATCACTAGCCTCTCCATTGGTTGTTGGACAGGACTTGTCGCTTCTGGAATTTTGTGGCATCTTTAAATAAGATTGCAACGCCTGCTCTGTTAGCGGCGGACAAGGCATGATGCTGGAGTGGGAAGGCTCTGCAGTGGAGCCGGGGTGGATCTCCCTTAAGTAGGCGTGTCTCTTGCAGCAGGCATATATCCACCGCAGATCTCTTCTGCTCACCTAAGATGCTGAGCCGTTTCGTTGGGTAATTAGTGCCCTGGGTGTTATTCGTTAGCACTTGCAGTGTCAATTGTGTGTGCATTAGGAGCAGTCAGGTGTGTGCGGCTGATGTGGGTCTCTGTCAAAGCTGAGTGAGCGGGCCGCCATGTGTATGCGACTGATGCTAGGTGGTGTCATATTCCTTTGTGCACCCCAACTTAATCGCATAACCATAACCAGACCCCCCAGGATATTGCAGCATAGATTTGCAAATTTAGCGGCACAAAAAGCAAATTTAGTGGCACAAAAATGTCAATTCTGCTGTATTATTGCATCACTTTATTTTACTCGTGATCATTCCTTTCCAGCCTTAAATCAATGGAAACTGATGTAGCAGAGTATTTCACTTTGAAATAGGCATGTTTAAAGTGTCTGGGAGTGCTTTATTTGCAATATTCTCTTTTGGGGTAACATTCTGGAGCATAGGTTAAGCCAAGCACAATAGCACAGGGAGACCTCACAGACACCCCTGACCATGGAGACGTCAGAGACACCACAGACCATAGAGACGTCAGACACCACAGACCATAGAGACTTCAGAGACACCCTTTACCATAGAGACGTCAGAGACACCACAGACCATGGAGACGTCAGAGACACCCCTTACCATGGAGACGTCAGAGACACCACTGACCATGAAGACGTCAGAGACACCACAGACCATGGAGATGTCAGAGACACCCCTTACCATAGAGACCTCACAGACACCACAGACCATGGAGACGTCAGAGACACCACAGACCATAGAGACGTCAGAGACACCCCTTACCATAGAGACGTCAGAGACACCACAGACCATGGAGACGTCAGAGACACCCCTTACCATGGAGACGTCAGAGACACCACTGACCATGAAGACGTCAGAGACACCACAGACCATGGAGATGTCAGAGACACCCCTTACCATGGAGACGTCAGAGACACCACAGACCATGGAGACGTCAGAGACACCCCTTACCATGGAGACCGTCAGAGACACCACAGACCATAGAGACGTCAGAGACACCCCTTACCATAGAGACGTCAGAGACACCACAGACCATGGAGACGTCAGAGACACCACAGACCATGGAGACGTCAGAGACACCCCTTACCATGGAGACGTCAGAGACACCACTGACCATGAAGACGTCAGAGACACCACAGACCATGGAGATGTCAGAGACACCCCTGGCCATGGAGACATCAGTGACACCCCTTACCATAGATATGTCGGAGACACCCCTAACCATGGAGATGTGAGAGACACCCAACACCATGGAGATGTGGGTCGGTTTAGACGTAGCTCGCAGATGCTGCGCAAACATTTTTAAGCACCAACGTCACTTAAACAACCAACATCGGCTTAACTATGTATACGTGTGATGTATCAGAGACATTCATCAAGCAGACCTCTATTCCATCAATTAATGAGTGACACAGTGAGTCATCAACATGTAAATGTCACGCACTGGATCTGCAGAGAACGCAAGGCCCTGACGTGCAGGTGCCTCAACCCCTGGAGTGGCCAATAATGCCGCGACCCTGTAGTGTCCCATGTGCCAATGTCAGCACAACACTCTTAACACACCAGCGCCACTCAAACTGCAGACATTGCTCATTCCACTGACACTATCTTACTCACACACACTTCAACCAGCAAACATGGCTGCCACCAACACTACTTCAGCGACTCCTTTTAGGACATCTGCCTCCCTTTAGACAAGCATTCGAGTGGTAAGCAATATTAAACAACAAATGCAATAATGACAACACAGGGAGATCCCCACTACTCGGTGCACTTTCTGGCTGTCCAACTACCAGAACATTGTTTCGGCGGCTTCTCTCTTCGAAATCCTCCATTCTGCGTTCTAATATGATGACTCTGTCCATGATTGTCCGTAATTGCTCTTTGGCATTCTTGGAGGCCGGGGTAGCTCTCCCATCATCATCTCCACCCCTCCCACCCTCTCCTCGAGCGTCTGTTGGTCTGCCAACTTTAGGGCACTATTTAATGACCCTTTTGGGAGTCCTAACCTGTTTTTCCAGATGCTCATTTCAGCTCTCTCGATCTGATGCTTTACCGTTACCATTATCTCACGCCCGAAGACCTGCTGTGCACAAAGCCTGTCGGAGAGGGCAGCGTGAGCACAGGGGTTACTGGGCCAAGCCTATTGTCCAGAACTTTGGCCGAGATTTTCATGTTGTATTTTGTAGGGAAATGGGACTGTAGCTAGCACACGCCAGGGAATAATTACCTGGTGGTGTAATCAGAGTGAATATTGCATTATTAAATTTCGGGTGCAGTTTTCCCGTCTGCTCTGCCTCCGTAAATGAGTTGCACAGTACCTGAGAGATTATTATCTTAATGACCTTAGCCAGGGCTTTAAGTGGGATGAAAAAACTGGGGTGTCTCTCAAAGGGGCGTGTCCAATGTAATTAAGGGTGTGGCTTAAAAACACGCAAGCTAAAAATCTGTGCTTAGCATAGTGTGCCGCCCCACTGGTATTTTGCTGTTTCTGTCATTGCATCCAGATATATGATACAACAAGTAACATTATACCTACAGCCGGTCAGGACTATTGGCTTTGTCAATGGTTGTTAGTTCCATAAGATAAATAAGCAGCAACTACGGTTTGTATATAATATTGAAAAAGCTTCCACTTAAAGCCCTGGTGACACCACGAGAATGAGCTGCTCCTGAGTTTCAAAAAGAGAAGGGAAATCCAGAGAGAAAATGTCTCTCTTTAAAGGATTTCCCTTCCCCTACCACGCTCACCTGGCATGACGTCATGCCGTAACTTCTCCAGAAGGGAGGAGTGAACAGTGTGAGCACGGGCACTTCGATGTGCCTGCTGTCACTGCACGGACGGCCTGTGCCAGGGCACAAAACAGAGCCCGATAGAGACCCGTTTCGAGGCCCCCTTTAAAAAACTGCCGGTGCTCAGACCCGGTGAGACCCGGCCCACTTAAAGCCCTGACCTTAGCATATTCTGCGGGAAGCCCCTATTACCCGTGGGCCTGGACAGTTCACATCGTTGGGATAGTCCTTATTACTGCTTTCTCCATATTGCTACCCTCTAGGTAGTCAGGGAAACACCTGGGAAGATGTTAAGTCATAACAAGGCCTGTCACACTTGGGACGTAAAAGGAGAGTTAGATCGAAGTTTGCTCTTGTCAGCTGCTGCAACAGCCTGTTTTGTTAGAGCACTCGAATTTTTCCCACACAGTTATCATGAATTTACTGTGTACAGCCACAAGATGGCCCCATTTCCAAAAAGTTGGGAATTGAGAGGCAACTATATCTTAATTTATGTATTCACAACCCGTTTTCAGCCTCGTCAAATAAAACAAGCATTTGCAATGCAATAGGTCTCGCATTTACGCGAGTTTAAGCTATTGGCAGTGTCATTTACAATGCCAATAGCTTAAACTCGCGCAAATGCGAGACCTATTGCATTTCAAATGCTTGTTTTAGGACTTCTGCCCTGTGCCTATCTGTGAGTGAGGGAACGAAGCAAGGCACATACATACCAGTGGCCTGAGGCTGGTACACAGGCTTCTGGAAGGAAACATGCATAGCTGCCGAGGTTTGAGATCGCTATGTGTGACATTTCCAGAATTTCAGTGTAATTATGAGTGACATTTCAAAACTATGAGTGACACTTTCTCAAGAGCAAAATCAAGCAATGAAGACAGGGAAACATACATTTCAGAAATTACACCCATTTAAGCAATGAGAAACTCTAAGAACATCTTAAAACTGCTGCAAAGCACCAGAAATGGAAGAGCTTGGCATCAGGGTTTTAAGTGGGATGAAAAAAGTGTGGATCTTTAAAAGGGGACTGAATGGCCTATGTAATTAAGCGTATGGCTTCAACACATAAACTACATTTCTCCACTGGCAGTACCTTAAATGAAGAATTACTTCTAAAACCATTTATTGCCAGCTTATACCACACTCCACAACTGGGGCAGAAATGAGCATGGTGCTATCACAACAGAATGCCCCGTCTTCAAGCAATGCTTACAACAAATTCCTGCAGTGTTTCCGTGGCAAAATGGTTCCCTCTTAACTACTATGGCCTGAAACTCTTCCTATCAAAATGAGAGAATGAATGAAGATGTCAAATTCACGGGGCTTTAAAGACACTCCTATCTACCATTTAACTCAGCTGGGACCCCTAGGGATGCCACTAGCTGGAATTTAAACAAGCATTGGCACAGCCAATAGGTCTCGCCTTTGGGACCTTATAAGTATTTAGTTATGCAGCACAATATCCTTGGTGCAACAACATCAACTGTTGCATGGCTAAACACTTATAAGGTCCCAAAGGCGAGACCTATTGGCTATGCCAATGCTTGTTCTGTCTAGCAGCGCTATTCCTGCGGTCCTGCCTTTTGTTGTGTTCAGCATGTTTGATAGAACCCAGCACCAGTGTTTGTAGATGAACATTTCTGAGAGTTTTTATTACCAACAAGCATAGAACACATATTAGTAGAGTGTAAGTTCAACCCCAAGAGTTTGTTTGTGCTGTTGAATGGTAATACTTCCTCAGCTCAATGGTACTCATTTCATCGACCTCAGAAGGATGAAAGGCTATATAAACCCATGTGGAATCGAACATGTGAGTATGGGAGGCAAACACAGATCCTTGGAGAGGACACATTAGCTCCTTGAGTCGCCAGTGCAACACATAACTGTTATTATACCACGTGTTCCGGTAAGATAATGGTGTTCGGACACTGAAGTGACACAGAAAGAGTAGAGTATTTAGCTGCTGTTGCTAATCATCTCTGCAAAATTGCTAATAAAAATAATCAAGCAACAGCAGGGGCAGGACCGGTTGGGGGCAAGGATGACTAGGTTCTGTTGGTGCTTCGGACTGGCTCCCTGTTTTGCTGGTGTGCATGTCCTCAGAGCCTGTGACCACCAAGGGGGCACTCTGAAAACCCACTGACTTCCTGGAAGTCACTGCAAGCCATGCTGACCTGATCTACTTCTTAACCCCTGCTGACCTCTGACACTCTTCAAACCCACTGACCACAGCCCACTCTGCGGCGACACCTGACACACACTGCAACCCTAACTTACTCAGTAAAACCACATACCTTCGACGGTGAATAGACATTATATCGAATTATAAATATCGAATAGTAGTAATATCGAAGTTGTAATATCGAATGTTAGATAATATCGAATACATGAATATCGCAATCAAAAATATCGTTTTTTTATTTCTTTAAAAAATATCGAACAAAAAATATCGAATAAGTAATATCGTAAGTAGATAATATCGAATTGTTAGTATTGTAAAAAATATCGAACAAAAAATATAGAAACTGTACAATATTAATTTTTTAGTCAATAATTAAATATTTTGTATTGTTATTAATTTTGTATTATTACAAATGTTTTAATATTAGTGTGAAAATGTATTAAAAAAATAAAAATTGTAACATATGTTTTAGGAGCGGGATGTTTAGTTATTAGGGGTAAAGGGTGGGGAGTATTTTAAAAATATTAGTGTAAATTTAGATATTAATTTTAAATTTTTAGAAATTAGAAATTAATTTAAAAAACGAAATTTATATTAAAAGTGTAAAATATATGTTTTTTTTAGGAGCGGGATGTTGGGTTATTAGGGGATAAGGGTGGGGAGTAATTTAAAAATATTAGTGTAAATTTATATTTAAATTGAAAATTTTTAGAAATTAGAAATTAATTTAAAAAACGAAATTTATATTAAAAATGTAAAATATATGTTTTCTTTTAGGAGTGGGATGTTGGGTTGTTAGGGGATAAGGGTGGGGAGTATTTAAAAAATATTAGTGTAAATTTAGATATTAATTTAAAAAATTTAGAAATTCGAAATTAATTTAAAAAACGAAATTTATATTAAATATGTAAAATATATGTTTTCTTTTAGGAGCGGGATGTTGGGTTATTAGGGGATAAGGGTGGGGAGTAATTTAAAAATATTAGTGTAAATTTATATTTAAATTGAAAATTTTTAGAAATTAGAAATTAATTTAAAAAACGAAATTTATATTAAAAATGTAAAATATATGTTTTCTTTTAGGAGTGGGATGTTGGGTTGTTAGGGGATAAGGGTGGGGAGTATTTAAAAATATTAGTGTAAATTTAGATATTAATTTAAAAATTTTAGAAATTCGAAATTAATTTAAAAAACGAAATTTATATTAAATATGTAAAATATATGTTTTCTTTTAGGAGCGGGATGTTGGGTTATTAGGGGATAAGGGTGGGGAGTATTTAAAAAATATTAGTGTAAATTTAGAAATAATTTAAATTTTTTAGAAATTAGAAATTATTTTAAAAAACAAAATTTATATTAAAAATGTAAAATATATGTTTTCTTTTAGGAGCGGGATGTTGGGTTATTAGGGGATAAGGGTGGGGAGTATTTTAAAGATATCAGTGTAAATTTAGATATGAATTTAGAAATTAGAAATATATGTAGTCCATCCCCTATTTTTAGAATAAAGGTAGGAACCCAGTCCTTAGGACTTTAGATTATACCTGGACGAAACTCTGACACTGAATCCTGGACCTTCGACGCTCTACGACAAGATTAGAGGACTGAAGAATCTCCCTTGGGGTCAAGGAGTGACTCCCCTGCTTGGCAGGCACCAAAGAAGCATCTGTCCGGTTCGCATCACTGAAGCTCCCGTCGGACGCCGAAGTCATCGCATCACCAGAGGTGGATTCTCAGACTTCCCCGAGGCTACCCTGAGTCCCCAGCAAAGCTGAGGCCCGTGGCTATCGTGGGTGACTTGAGACCGTGACTCCTGGACACCGAGCACACTTGCAAGTGCACCATCTTCTGGGTCTCCCAAGAAGTCGTGCTTTGGGCTCCGAGTAGCCCTAGCCTCCAGCACCACCTGCACCGAAGATCACTGGCCCCCACTCCACGAGTGTCCTGTAAGCCAGCTCCACGTGCGGCGTCACGAGGCTCCTTCGCGGTCGCTAGCCCGTTGGCTAGTAGCCCTCGACGAAGGCCAATCTTTTCTTTACTTGGCATCCTGGTTGCTCCAGGCCTGCCCTCACTTACCCTCGCTGGGTGAGTTCCCCAGACCTTGCTGGTCTGCATCATCGACGATCTACATCTTACTCGAGACTTGCCGTTGCCAAGGCTTGTTGGGTCCAATCCGGTCGCCGACACCTCAGCACTCGACAGACATCGAGCACCAGCCCGAATCCTGCTCCTGGTCGCCGACAACGCCTCCCGGACCTCGTGGCTGAAGAGTCAAGACGACCGTCACCGCACCTGAAGCACTCGACATCGGTGGGCATCTGTCCATCGCCTTCCTGGTCACTGGCTAGTGACCCAGACTCTGTCCCCTCTGCTTTCAGGTTCTTCAGAACTCCGATCCACTCTTGGATCCACCCGGACACTTTTCTCCTGGTCGCCAGCAGCACTTTGCAGCAGATCGCCATACGAAACGACGACGAAACCCGACCCCGAAAGGCACCTATGCACCCGGCTTCCCTGGGTGAGGTAACACGAGTACTCCGGTGCTCCCGTGGGTAGAGACTCTTCAAAGTCCTAGATCTCAAAGGGTTTTGTCCTAGTCCTATTTTAAGTGTCCCTTTCCTCTATTTTCCCGATCCCGACTTTCTCCATAGAAGTTAACGGCGTATCGCGGTTGTGTATTTACACTGCACGCGTCTCCCGTGGGTCCCCTGTGTCACTACCTTGGGTGGTTCCTTGTGGTCCAAGCACTTCTAGAGGCTCTAGGCCTAGTGTCTAGTTCAGTCGTGGTTCGCATACCACTTTATTGGTATATGGTTTGGTACGCCCCTAGGGCCCAAACGTGTATTTGTGCTATTACTGTGATTTAAGATCTTATAACCTATGTACTTGAACTCTAGCCTCATAAAGAGACTAGAGGGGTGTGTTTAGTAATAAATACATATATTTTGAATATATACCTGGTGTGGTGCTCTTTCATTTGGTCACTCAAGAGATTATAGACTGGTAAAACAAGCTGCTTTACATTCCTTCAAGACTTAGCCTGAAGGCTGCTCTCCATAGCTACCACTAGGATAGCTTTCAATAAGGTTGTCTTTAACCTACCTACCATAAGAGTCGATTTGGACTGGTGCAAGGTGCCCACTATAATTAGTGGACAGCATATGCCAGGCCAACTTCTCACACCGTTCGTGTAAGCGGTATTGTCCTAATTGCAGTAATATGAAACGGCGTTCATTTGCCGTCCTGTGACTTTAAAACACAAATTGGTGAAGGACTGGGTTAATCGCACAGCATTCACGGCGATTCTTTGCTATCTAGTGTGGGTATTCGATTTAGCCGCGGGGCAGCTTCCTCTAGTAATGCAGAGCCCCCAGCTTTCCCAGAGTCTTGCGTGAGTAGTTCCCTCAGTCCAGGTTTTAACTTTGTATACGATGTCTTTATTTGCGCATTTTCTAATGGGATAAGCAGGACTACAAGTTCCAGAATACAAAGTAAAAACTTGGACTGGACGTAGGAAACATGCGAGCTCTGCTCTTCCTGACGTCATGAGGTAATTTGCATATTGTCAGTCCCCCCACTTCTTTTTATAGGACTTGTGCCCTACATATCCACATACCACAGGTGTCATCCCAGCACAGTCAACCACCTCACATGCATCATCCAAGCACAGCCGATCTCCTTACTGGCACTTCACCTGCACAAGCAATCACCTAAAAGCCATGATCAAAGAAAAACCAGCAATTTTGAAGGCACAATGTCAGCGCAAACACCCACAGAACAGGCATAGTCCCAGAAAAGTCAAGAACAGTCCCAGGATAATAATCCAATTAGCACAACCAAGGAAAATATAGCAACCTCACACACAGAATCAAAGCAAAATCAACAACAACAGCACCATCCAAACACAAGCAGCATCATCTCCAAAAGCACCATATCATCACAACTGAAAAACTTCACACAAGTGTAGCCTCTAATTGACCCAATGTCATGTGTGACACCCTCAGCCAATCCTGATGTTTAAACAGCTTTTTACCTGCCGAGACTTATAAACCCAATCTTGAATGAGAAATATAAAACTGCAAGTGCTAGAGTGCACATCACGGAAAAGATCAGGCATGGTATGGTCCATTTGTCAGTAATGTCACAGGCACCATCAGAACAAGAACCTGGCATGCACTAACCAGGACAGCCAACAACGTCATAGACACCACTGCAGCACACTTACCAACCTCAGCCGTACTTTCATTGTAGCTCACAGACTCACATGCACTGCTTACACAAGACTAACAACCTCACGAGCACTTACAAAGCAAACACCTCAATGGCTACATCTGAGAATCATAAACAGCCTAACCAGCAACATCTGTTCACAAAACAAAAAACCCTGACATCACAGTCCTAGCACAGCCAACAACCTCACAAGCACCTTCCCAGCACAGCCAACTAAACACAAGTCTAGCAAAGTCAACAGTCTCTCAGGCATAATCTTGGCAAATCCTCCAAAGTGACAGACACCATGCTGGTGCAACAACAAGTTCACAGACACCATTCCAGCACATCCAACATCATCATAAGCAATGAGTCAGCATGGTCACAAAGACATGGGCGCCATTTATTTACACAGCCAACAAACTTAAGGCGTCAGATCAGTTTAAATACAAAACTCACAGAGGCGATTAAGGGAAAAAGAGCAACCGGAGGGAAACCATCTGAACAAATTCAGTTACAATTTCACACATACCACAAATGCACAGCCAACAACCTAATATGCCAGTACGGTTACAAGCCTTACAGACACCACCCCATGTCAGCAGCCTCACGAGCACCATCCAATAGCGCCTTGAGACCCTTACGGGTGAGTAGTCGCGCTTTAACAAACCCCTGATTGATTGATTGATCATGGAACAACCTTAAAGACACGTATGTCAGCATAGCTCAAATTCACCTTCCCAACAGCTTCACAACAATTGAAGCAAAACCACCAACCTCACAGTCAACATCTTCACATGCAATACCACAGAACTGATGGCAACGCCTCACTGACACGATTCCATCTCAGTGAACGTCCGATCCACAACCCTGGCAAAGCCATCACAAGCTGAATCCCAGCACAGACAACAGTCTAACATGCACCACCACAGCACAGCTAATAATCCTCTAGTCTTTTCTTATCCCACATTGTGTAACCTTAGGCACCACCCCACCACAAGTACCAGCATCCCATACACCATGTAAACAGACAATGACCTTGGTACGTCTTACTCAACGTTTTCAGATCCCATTCGAATTTACTGTCCACTGTTCATTTACACCAGAGTGTTTGTTGCAACCTCTGTACACCCATTCCTGTAAGAGATTCTAACAAAACAAATACACGTCGAAATTCCACCGCCATCTTCATCGGTGCAGTTTGCAGATTGTTTTGCACCATGTGTTCCTTATTTCCTCCCATGCACCGGAGCGTCATCGCATCAGATCGCAGTAAGAAACCGGCGCGTCAACTCACCACACAGTAAGGAAGCGAGCCTCAACTTCCCTGCGCAGCAGTAATGAACCAACGCATCCACTCCCTGAGTGTAAGGAACGGCGCATCACCTTCCCTGCGACCCTTTTGCTTATTTTGCGTAACGCATCTAAGGTATTTTGAGAGTAAAGTGTTGCATTTACAGTCTAAAGTGAACTAAGCTATTTCTACCATTTTAAAGACTTATTTTGATTACAGTATTGTGGATTTTTGTCATTGGTCTTGTGTTAAGTCTAGTAAAGATTACTTATTCTTCTAAACTGGTGTGGTGTCCATTTGTAGTGTTTTCACTGTGTTACTGTATGTGTTCACAAATGCTTTACCCACTGCCTCTGAGATAAGCCTGCCTGCTCGTGTCAAGGTACCAAGGGGGTGAGCAGGGGTTACTTTAGGAGTGTAGCCCCTTACCCTGACAAGACGCAAGGGTCCCTATTTGGACAAAGGTGCAAACCATTGCCAACTAGAGACCCACAAATCTAACATTGGTGGTCAGCGGTGGGGATTTGGACTTGCATTTGTGACTCATATACAGTGATTGGTGTACACTACTAGTGAGTGCAGACCATAACGCAACCACATACATTTTGGTAGAATTTTTTTTCCTTGGAACTTCTTTTCTATTTTTGATTCTTGAGAACTGCCAGTCTTTTCTACCATGAGTAAACCAGCATCCATAGCATCTGTAGACATTGAATTGGAAGAAGAGAGAATTGATGCTTACACTGTGCCAAACCTCAAGGCTCTGTGCAAGAAATTTAAAATCTCTTTGAAAGGCATCACCAGGAAAGAGGAATACCAAAAGGCCCTGAGGGCCTGGGTAGAATCTAGGAATGCCAGCGAGCATCCTGAAGAGCCTGTGGAGGAGGCAGAGAATTTAGATGGGCAACTTGAGGGGCCATTGGGCCCAACCGGGGAGAAAGTACCTTCCAGGGCAGGCAGCAGTGTTTCTTCCAAGGGCCTGTCCCCAGGAGAGCTGGAGGACAGGGAGAGGGTGCATAAGTTGGAGCTAGCCAGGCTCAAAATAGATGGCTAGAAGGACATAGAGAGCAAGAAAATAGAGGTTAGGATGGAATTAGAGATGAAGAAGTTAGCCTTAGAGGAAAAGAAAATGCATTTTGAGCATGAGAGAGGATTGAGGGAATTGGAACTCAAAGCCAAAAGTTTAGAGGTTCCTCCTTCTGGTGGCAGCACACCGCCAGTGCCTGTAGAAGCAAGAGCCTACATCCCCAAAGAGATAGTTAAGGATTTCCACAAGAATGAGGATATTGGTCAATGGTTTAGGGCTTATGAAGCTGCAATGTTGGCCCACCGGGTCCCTGAGATGGATTGGGGAGCGGGGTTGTGGGGCCGCTTGGTTAGTGATGGGCGGGACACCTTGTTAGATTTACCTACAGAGGAGCAGGTGTCCTATGCCCACATGAAGGGAGCCCTAATGTCCAGATATGGTTTGACCCCAGAGTTGTACAGACAAAGCTTAGGAATTGCAAGAAACTGGAGTCTACCACATGGGTGGAATATGTGTCTTTCTTTTGCAGAGCATTGGATGGTTGGGTGAAGGGTAGCAAAGTGGATAATTTTGAGGCGCTCTATGATTTGTTTGCATGGGAGCACTTGTCCAATAATTGTTTTCCAGAGCTACGCCAGCACCTGATTGATAGTAAGCTAACTAATCCTAGTAAGCTTGCTGAGGAGGAAGACCGCTGGGTGAGCACCCGGGTCCACAAGGGTCATGTGGGAGACTTCGCCAAAGGTGGGCAGGGTCCCCAGCAGAGGAGTGGGGGGGGGGACAAGGGTAAACAGAGGGAGTGACAGAAAGGGCCCCAAAGTAATCCCCAAGGGAACCAAGGGAAGGGTTCCCAGCCTCCCCCTGAGAAGAAGGCAGGGGCCCAGACAGATAAACCTGTTCAAAGGGGGCCAAAGACCTGTTTTAAGTGTGGTCTAGTGGGCCACTGCTCTTATGATGCTAGACGTCCCCTGCATGGGAAAACCACACCCAGTGGTGCCCCGCCCTGGCAGATGGCTAGTGTAGCCCTGGGGGAGAAGATGGGTGCCCAAGGTGGGTGGGGTCCCGCAGAGATGTCCCTTGTCTCTTTAGGAGACTGTGAGATGGTCCCCAGGACCCAGCTGCCTGATAACACTAAGAAATACAGGCAGTGGGTGACCATCAATGGCCAGAGGGTGGAGGCTCTGAGAGAATCCGGAGCCAGTGTGACAGCTGTCAGTTGTCGGCTGGTGTCTAAGGAGCAGGTAATCCCCCATGCGTACTTCCCTGTAGTTGCCGCTGACAACTCAGAGAGCCACTGTGAGGTGGCCCAGGTTCCCTTTGAGTGGGGGGGGGTCTCAGGTACCCTTCAAGTAGCTGTGAGGCCAGCCATGCCTGTTGACTGTCTGTTGGGCAACGACTTAGAAAGTTCACCTTGGGCTAAGGTGGAGAGAAAGTCTCATTTGGAGATGTTGGGTCTGCTTGAGTGGACGTGTGTGACCACTCGGTCAATGGCAGCCAGTAAGGGTGTTCAAGAGGACCTGGAGCCTGAGAGAGTGGCCCAGGTACCTGCCTTAAAGAGAAGAGGTAGGGGGCACGGGAAACCGACCCCTGAAATTCCCACGGTCCAGGAGGAGGCAGACCTTGAGGGGGATGCCCTGGAACCTACAGGGGAGCAAATTGCTGAACTGGGAGACCTGCCTGAGCTGACCCATGGGCAGCAAGAAGCAGGTCCCTCCAGGGAAGAGTTCTGTGAGGAGCAGAAAAAGTGCCCTTCTCTTGTGGGTTTGCGGCAACAGGCCACAAACCAGGCAGCAGGTGATCAGTCTGGATCACATTGGATCTACTGGGAGAATGGTCTCCTGTATAGTGAGCCTAAGGTTGCTGAGCCTGGGTCAGCCCGTGTGCTGGTGGTACCCCAGCGCTTCAGAGCCTTCCTACTGGGGCTGGCTCATGATGTGCCTTTAGCAGGACATTTGGGGCAGGACAAGACCTTTGAAAGGCTTTTCACCCACTTTTATTGGCCCCAAATGCGCAAGAGTTCAGACACTCATTGCAGGACCTGTCAGACTTGCCAGGCAAGTGGAAAGAGTGGGAGGAAGCACAAGGCTCCTCTCGAGCCATTCCCTGTGGTCAGCACCCCCTTTGAAAGGGTGGGCATTGACATTGTGGGGCCTCTGGATCCCAAGACAGCCATGGGCAACAGGTTCATCCTGGTCTTGGTGGACCATGCCACCCGGTACCCGGAAGCCATCCCTCTCCGGTCGGTGACGGCACCCATGGTGGGTCGTGCGTTGATGGGGATTTTCTCCCGTGTGGGGTTCCCCAGAGAGGTGGTATCAGACCGTGGTACAAACTTCAATTCCAAGTATATAAAGTCCCTATGGCAGGAGTGCGGTGTAACGTACAAGTTCACACTCCTTACTACCCCCAAGGTAATGGGCTGGTTGAGAGATTCAACCGGACCCTTAAAAGCATGATTATGGGTCTTGAGGAACCCATGAGGCATCAGTGGGATGTCCTCTTGCCATGCCTTCTCTTTGCTTACCGAGAGGTGCCACAGAAGTCCCTAAGGTTCAGCCCCTTTGAACTTCTCAATGGACACCCGGTAAGAGGACCTCTGAGTTTGGTAAAGGAAGGCTGGGAGGAAGCTCCCAGGAAACCTCCCCAGGATGTATATAGCTACATGCTGGCCTTCAGAAACCACACCAGGCTTTTCAGGCAACTCACTCAGGCAAATCTGGAAGCCAACCAGGAGGAGATGAAGCGGTGGTACGATCAGAATGCCACTCTGATTGAGCTTCAGCCTGGCCAGAAAGTGTGGGTCATGGCCCCAGTGGAGCCCTGTGCGCTCCAAGATAAGTGGACCGGACCATTTGAGGTGGTGGAGCGCAAGAGTGATGTCACCTACTTGGTGGACTTGCGGTCTCCTAGGAACCCTTTGTGGGTCCTGCATGTAAACCGCCTGAAGCCCCACTTGGAGAGGTCCGAAGTGGGCATGCTCCTAGCCACAGATGCTGGAATGGAGGAGGAGACTGAGCCTCTTCCTGACCTCCTGTGTGTCAAGGAGCAGGATGGGTCAGTGGAGGGTGTGAACCTCTCTAACTCCCTGACCCCTGAGCAGCAGGAGGATTGTCGCCAACTGTTTGGACAATTTCCTGACCTGTTCTCCCTGACCCCTAGTGTCACTGATTGGTGCGTCCATGATGTGGACACTGGGGACAGTCCTCCTGTTAAGCACAAAACTTACAGAGTGACTGACAGGGTGAGAGCTTGCATCAAGGAGGAGGTCTCCAAGTTGTTTGCATTGGGGGTGATTGAGTCCTCTAACAGCCCTTGGGCCAGCCCAGTGGTCTTGGTCCAAAAGGCTGCTGCACCTGGTGCCACACCCAAACTCCGGTTCTGTGTGGACTACCGAGGACTCAATTCAGTCACCAGGACTGACGCGCACCCCATCCCCAGAGCTGATGAGCTCATTGATCGGTTAGGGGCTGCCAGGTACCTCAGCACGTTTGATTTAACGTCAAGGTACTGGCATATCGCCTTAACTGATGGGGCAAAAGCGAGGGCAGCATTCTCCACACCAGATGGGCACTACCAATTCTGGGTTATGCCCTTTGGGATGAAGAATGCCCCTGCCACCTTTCAGAGGTTGGTCAACCAGGTGTTGGCTGGACTGGAAGATTTCAGTGCCGCCTACCTGAAGCAGTGTTCAGCGCCAGTTGGAAAGAACAGCTGCGTCACCTCTGGGAAGTGTTGATGGCGCTGCGGAGGGCAGGCCTCACGATCAAGGCGAGTAAGTGCCAGATCGGGCAGGGTTCCGTGGTGTACTTGGGACACCAGATTGGGAGTGGCCAGGTGGCGCCCCTACAGCCCAATATTGAGACCATCCTGGCTTGGGAACCCCCCAAGACCGAGACAGAGGTGAGAGCCTTTTTAGGACTCACCGGGTATTACAGGAGATTTGTCAAGGGGTATGGCAGCATTGTTGCACCCTTGACAGAGCTGACTTCCAGGAAGCAGCCCAAGAAAGTGATTTGGACTGACACCTGTCAGAAAGCTTTTGATGCCCTGAAGACTGCCATGTGCACGGCGCCCGTGCTCCTGGCACCCAACTTCTCAAAAGAGTTTACTGTCCAAACAGACGCTTCAGAGCATGGTGTGGGGGCTGTTCTTTCACAGATAAATGAGGAGGGCCTAGACCAACCTGTAGCCTTCATCAGTAGGAGGTTACTTCCACGGGAACAGAGGTGGAGTGCAATTGAGCGTGAGGCATTTGCTGTGGTCTAGGCCCTGAAGAAGTTGAGACCATACTTGTTTGGGACTCACTTCCGGGTTCAGACAGACCACAGGCCCCTCAGATGGTTGATGCAGATGAGGGGTGAGAATCCAAAGCTGTTGAGGTGGTCCATTTCCCTACAGGGGATGGACTTCACGGTGGAACACCGCCCTGGTATAGAACACGCCAATGCTGATGGTCTGTCCAGATTTTTCCGCCTTAGTGAAGAGAACTCCCAAGGGGTGGGTAGTTCTCCCCACATTTCAGCTGGAGGGGACACGTGTTAGACCTGGCACCATTGGTGTGGTGTCCCTTCCATTTTTTGCTGTTGCCTCCTGTATTTTTGCTATATGTTTTGCTGGTCTAGATGCTTTGGGCACTGTGCCACTGCTATTCAGTGCCACAGTGCAAGTGCTCCCTATGTTAAAGTGATGTAACGGATTAGTGACTCCATGATTGGCTTATTTGGTTTACTCGTCAGACCCTAGTCCAGTGCCCCATGTGTGCCCAGGGCCTGTAAATCAAATGCTGCTGGTGGGCTTGCAGCACTGATTGTGCCACCCACCGGAGCAGCTTGTAAACTATGGCTCAGGCCTGCCATCGCAGAGCCTGTGTGCAGTCCAGTACTGCCATGTTGACTTGGTAAGTGTACCCACTTACCAGTCCCTAAACCTTCCCTTTTCTACATGTTAGCCACCCCTAAGGTAGGCCCAAGGGAAGGTGCATTGTATGTGAAAGCTAGGACATGCCCTGATGTGTGTGGCATGTCCTGATAGTGAATTACAGCCATTTTCGTTTTTCACTATTGCAAGGCTACCTGTCCCCATAGGCCAGAATGGGCAGTTTGATTACAACATCTTATAATCCTAACTGACCCATGGAACATGGTAGAACAACGAATTTAGTATGCCTGAACTCAGAATGATAAAATACATCTTTTAGTAAAGTTGGTTTTAACATTCTGTGTTTGAAAATACCACTTTTAGAAAGTAGGTATTTTCTTACCTAACCATCCTGCCTGCCTCTGCAAGGTTGAGTATTGCTTGTCTGGTTTGTGAATGACAGGGGCTGGGGTGGCTCCAGGAGACAGGGTGAGTCAGCACCAGGCTGAATAGACCTATCTGCATTGGGAGTGGTGGGAAGAGTAGCACCTGGGTCTGAATAGGGCTGTGCCTGCCTTCCACAATGCTGGCTCCACCTCCTGTGGTGCGTCTGATGACCCTGGCCCACACTGACAAAGGAAGAAGTTGTGCACTAGCAGAATGCACCCAGAACTGGTTTGGACTAGGTACAGACACTCTCTGCCTTCAGAGACAAAGGATTTGTATGTATAAAAAGGGGGACCCAGACCCCAGAACTTTAGATCACTTCTGGGAATCAAGACGAACCTTTGCTGAGGAGAAGAACCAGGAAACTGAAAGAGGAGACTACCTATGTGCTGTGTGTTTGGGGGTTGGCCTGCAGTGGTTGCTTCATTGCCAAAGAAAGGAGAAAAAGGCCTGAGTGTGCTTTCATCATCTTGAAGAAGAATCTCCAAGGGCTTGAACTGTGCTTGCCTCCTGCCTGAAGTCTCAGGGATACAAGACTTCACCCCCAGCTCCCCCCTGAATTCCCTTGCTGGGAACTGAAGTGCCTGCTGTTGTGCTGGGCCTTCTAAGAGACTGCGTGTCGCTGGGAGCTGGAAGCGCGACTCAACAAAGAAGAAGCATGTCGCCGCCGCAGCAGTTGTCGTCGCATCGCCGTGTAACTGTGCCACCGCTGTTACCATCGCATCGCCGAGGCGCGTCGCATCACCGGAGAAGTGTGCCGCCGCCGCCGCAGAGGTCGCTGTCTCATCACCGGAGAAGCGTGTCTCAGGGCCTGTCGCGGCTCAGAAGTTCACCGAATCGTCGCACGGCCGTCGGGCGTGCACGCATCACATCTACGTTGTCGCACCGTAACCAAGATGCCATTTTGTTGCATCGCACCGGAGCGTCATCGCATCAGATCGCAGTAAGAAACCGGCGCGTCAACTCACCACACAGTAAGGAAGCGAGCCTCAACTTCCCTGCGCAGCAGTAATGAACCAACGAGACCACACCCCTGAGTGTAAGGAACGGCGCATCACCTTCCTTGCGACCCTTTTGCTTATTTTGCGTAACGCATCTAAGGTATTTTGAGAGTAAAGTGTTGCATTTACAATCTAAAGTGAACTAAGCTATTTCTACCATTTTAAAGACTTATTTTGATTACAGTATTGTGGATTTTTGTCATTGGTCTTGTGTTAAGTCTAGTAAAGATTACTTATTCTTCTAAACTGGTGTGATGTCCATTTGTAGTGTTTTCACTGTATTGCTGTATGTGTTCACAAATGCTTTACCCACTGCCTCTGAGATAAGCCTCCCTGCTCGTGCCAAGCTACCAAGGGGGTGAGCAGGGGTTATTTTAGGAGTGTAGCCCCTTACCCTGACAAGACGCAAGGGTCCCTATTTGGACAAAGGTGCAAACCATTGCCAACTAGAGACCCCCAAATCTAACATCATCCGTATGTTACTCTTGTGTTCCGTCAAACGTATCTTTATTTTCCTCTCTGTCTTTCCCACATATGCAAGTCCACATGGACATTTCAGCATGTAAATGACGTTACTGGAATCACATGTTGCTGTTAATTTTAATTTGTTCTTTGTGCCTCGGGTTGGGTGTATTAATACGTGACCTTTTACAATAGAGTTACAATTGCCACAATTCATACACGGCAAAGTGCCTCGATAACCTTTAGATTTTTGGTCCGGACATTTATTGAGAAGTTGTCCCAGGTTCCTGGTGCAAAGATAGGCAAATCTGGGTTGCTTATCAAACAAACCTTTGAAATATTTCTCTGTTCTTATTTCAATATTGCTTTTTTGATACTGTAACTGTGGGTTGAAAATATAGATTACAAAGGCCAGTCGATCTTCATCGTTGTTTTTACTCCTTTCCTGGGTAGTTAATAAATCCTCACGTGTTTTCGTGTCAACTCTGTGAATGACTTCTTGTAAAACTTCATTTGGGTAACCCCTTTGTTTAAACGTCTGTACCATGATGGTTGAACTGGTATTGTATGATTGATTATTGGAAGAAATTTGTTTAAGTGTTAACAGTTGTGAGTATGGTAAATGTTGTTTGAGTGATGAAAATGGAAACTCGTGTAATGCAATAGATTATTACTATCGGTTGGTTTAGTGAAAACACTGTTGGTTAGGGTGTTGGCAGTTATGGTAATTTGAACGTCCAGGAATGTAATGTTATTGGTCCTGACGGTTGAAGTAAATTCAATTCCATCATCAACAGCATTTCGTTTCCCAATTGCTTGTGACAAATCTGTTTCAGATCCTTTCCAAAGAATGAAAATATCATCAATGTATCTCTTGTACATGATAAGGTTGTCAATCCACTCCTGTTGATTCAAAATGTTATCCAATTCAAATCTGTACATGAACAAGTTGGAGCAGCACAATTTCCCATGGATGTCCCAGAGTTGGATGTAAAATTCGTCCTGCCATTTAAAATAGCTATGATAAAGCGTGAAATGTAATAATTCCATAAGAAATATTTGCAAATCTTAATTTTTCGCTGAATCCACCAAAAAAGATTTAACCGCTGATAATCCTGAATTATGGGGGATGGACGTGTACAGGGACTTAACATCGATGGTACATAATACAACATCTTGGAATGAATCCAATTCTATACGTTCTAAGGTATTTAAACAAGCATTTGCAATGCCACGTCTCGCATTTACGTGAGATTAAGCTATTGGCATTGTAAATGACAATGCGTTTTATTTATGTTTTAAAAACCAAAACATAAATAAAAGGCATTGTCATTTACAAATGATCATGAATCGGACACTCAGGCACCACTGCTCCAACTAGGTTTGGGCTTTATAAATACTTCAACATGATACATATATGCACACAAACTCAGTGCAGTTTTGAAAACACTGAGGTTTTCAGAATTGATTAACTGAGTGAAATACAGATTCCCTGAATTGGTTGGATGTTACGATAAAGAGAAACAGAATATTCCTTCTGAAGAAGGTGTCTTTCCATTTCTAAAGCAAAAGCAATTTTGTTGTTAACAGTCTACCTTCTCTATTGTAACTTGAAACATCTGTAATCATTTATTGAAACTTCTGAAGTATTAAATTAACTTTACTTATTGAAAACAGTATAGAAGTTTGTTCTATCCTATGAAACAAATCAATCGTTTGCAACTGTCATCCAGCTGGGTTCCAGTATGTACAGACCATCCTTAAAAATGTATATTTGAAATGATTGAAAAGAATAGGCTGCAGAAGTTAGAATGTCTATTATTTTTATTTTTAGGTGATGTTTATGAAAAAATATGTATTAAATAAATGTTCCTAAATGTATGTTCTTTTTAAGCCGGCTATTCTCTTTCCCCTATCTATTTGGGTTATGGTAACACATTTCTGTTCAAATTAGAGAATTACACTCGTAAACAATGTAGACATTTAGATACCGTGTATGTGGAAGAAACCCGCCTATAAACAGATTTAGTAAGAAAAAACTGGGCCATTCTTGCTTTGGTTAATGATACAGAATACCCTGGTTCTCCTCAGATGGCCCTTTTGCATTCACTCTATCTTCTCCCAGCCAGTATCCTGGCAGGGTCTTCCCTGTCTACTCTTTAATTTGGTACCTACACGTATCCCCCACATCCCTATGTATGCAAATGAATCTTAGCTAATGGGTCGCATGGGTTTTTTCAGCCGGAGTTGAACAAGATCACCCAAACTGTGTGATGCAATCCCAGCCATTCCAGTCATTGCCATCTCGATGATCAACAGGAGTGTCCTCACAATGATAAAACAGGGATTCTATCGCTTGCCAGCCCCAGCCTACCTTGCTGCCTTTCCAGTAGCTTGGCCCTCTAGGCCCAAAGCCCTCACCTTTATGGTTTGCCTGCAAACACGGATTTATGTTCAGTACAAATGTGCACCCCGTGCAGCAAGTCTGCAAGATTGTTGCCATTGCAATTCGCATTTTAGCCTCGCTAAAGACTTCAGCACAGTCCTCCCCTCTATCCTCTTTGCGACTCTAATCAAAGCTGTCATCCTATACATGTTGGACTAGCCGGATAGTTTACACATCACCCAATTCTAAGCAGCCCTACAAAACTCAAGGCGGACAACCTTGCCCTTACTCTAAAGCCATCTGACCACGTCAACAGATACTCTGAAAGCTCCTCAGGCTAGCTTTAAACTAATTACTCATTACTCATACTCATTAGGAGTATGAGTAATACTCTGAAAGCTCCTCAGGCTAGCTTTAAACTCATTACTCATACTCATTAGGAGTATGAGTAATACTCTGAAAGCTCCTCAGGTCTAGCTTTAAAATCATTTGTCTAGTTGAAGGCCCCGTTCATTACTCATGCAGTGCACAGAAAAGGTCCTACCTACCATTAACCTCAGATTAATGTATTCCTTTTTTCCCTTCTTTGATCAGCCTCTCTTCCTCTCTGACCTCTATGGTCACCTCGTTGCTGACTCTGTGTCTTCCCTGAAACCTCCCCAACTCTAGCCCATCATTCATGCTCCTTCTGTTTGTTTCTCCTCCTAATATAGTGAAAGCATTTAGAACAAAGCTCCTCCTTTCCACCATTCCATCAAAATCTCCTATGTACATTACACTCTGAATTCTTTGCTTCAAAAACACCTTTCTTTTCTTCGTCTATATCATTTTGCTCCCAGCTTGTCAAGTTTTTTATCTAATGAATCGCCTTATCTCTGCTTCCCACGCACTCTCACCCTTGCATGTAAGCCTTGTATTTTTATCTCTCTGCTTCCCACGCACTCTCACCCTTGCATGTAAGCCTTGTATTTTTATATCTCTGCTTCCCACGCACTCTCACCCTTGCATGTAAGCCTTGTATTTTTATATCTCTGCTACCCGCGCACTCTCACCCTTGCATGTAAGCCTTGTATTTTTATATCTCTGCTTCCCACGCACTCTCACCCTTGCATGTAAGCCTTGTATTTTTATATCTCTGCTACCAGCACTCTCACCCTTGCATGCAAGCCTTGTATTTTTATATCTCTGCTTCCCACGCACTCTCACCCTTGCATGTAAGCCTTGTATTTTTATATCTCTGCTTCCCACGCACTCTCACCCTTGCATGCAAGCCTTGTATTTTTATATCTCTGCTTCCCACGCACTCTCACCCTTGCATGTAAGCCTTGTATTTTTATATCTCTGCTACCCGCGCACTCTCACCCTTGCATGCAAGCCTTGTATTTTTATATCTCTGCTTCCCACGCACTCTCACCCTTGCATGTAAGCCTTGTATTTTTATATCTCTGCTTCCCACGCACTCTCACCCTTGCATGTAAGCCTTGTATTTTTATATCTCTGCTACCCGCGCACTCTCACCCTTGCATGCAAGCCTTGTATTTTTATATCTCTGCTTCCCACGCACTCTCACCCTTGCATGTAAGCCTTGTATTTTTATATCTCTGCTTCCCACGCACTCTCACCCTTGCATGCAAGCCTTGTATTTTTATATCTCTGCTTCCCACGCACTCTCACCCTTGCATGCAAGCCTTGTATTTTTATATCTCTGCTTCCCACGCACTCTCACCCTTGCATGTAAGCCTTGTATTTTTATATCTCTGCTACACGCGCACTCTCACCCTTGCATGTAAGCCTTGTATTTTTATATCTCTGCTTCCCACGCACTCTCACCCTTGCATGTAAGCCTTGTATTTTTATATCTCTGCTACCCGCGCACTCTCACCCTTGCATGCAAGCCTTGTATTTTTATATCTCTGCTTCCCACGCACTCTCACCCTTGCATGTAAGCCTTGTATTTTTATATCTCTGCTTCCCACGCACTCTCACCCTTGCATGCAAGCCTTGTATTTTTATATCTCTGCTTCCCACGCACTCTCACCCTTGCATGCAAGCCTTGTATTTTTATATCTCTGCTACCCGCGCACTCTCACCCTTGCATGCAAGCCTTGTATTTTTATATCTCTGCTTCCCACGCACTCTCACCCTTGCATGTAAGCCTTGTATTTTTATATCTCTGCTTCCCACGCACTCTCACCCTTGCATGTAAGCCTTGTATTTTTATATCTCTGCTACCCGCGCACTCTCACCCTTGCATGCAAGCCTTGTATTTTTATATCTCTGCTTCCCACGCACTCTCACCCTTGCATGTAAGCCTTGTATTTTTATATCTCTGCTTCCCACGCACTCTCACCCTTGCATGCAAGCCTTGTATTTTTATATCTCTGCTTCCCACGCACTCTCACCCTTGCATGTAAGCCTTGTATTTTTATATCTCTGCTTCCCACGCACTCTCACCCTTGCATGTAAGCCTTGTATTTTTATATCTCTGCTTCCCACGCACTCTCACCCTTGCATGTAAGCCTTGTATTTTTATCTCTCTGCTTCCCACGCACTCTCACCCTTGCATGTAAGCCTTGTATTTTTAATTCCAAACTCTGCTCATCTCCTCTTCTCCAACGTCTTCCTAGTGCCTATTTCCTCTAGCATGCCTCTTCCATACGTGCCATAATTGGGGAATGCATTTCCCCCCATTTACATATATTGAAGCAGAGGAAATTTTAGATAGGAGACAGCAAAAAGAAAGCAATTTGTGGCTTAAAAAACATTGGGAGTCTGCCATTCGGGTCTTTTGGCTGTTCTTCTACAGCCTTGCCCCTCATTTCTCGCACTCACCCACACCGCTCCCACTTTTCTTTCTTTGCCTTCTTCTCTGTAACATCTTCACACTATTCCACTCTTGTTCAAGATCTCTGCTTTTGTCTGATGCAGTTCCACCATTCTTTAAAACTGACCTTTAATTAGCAGTTCTTGAAAAGACTACTTCCTGGCCCTGCTCCAATAATTACCATTGTATGTTTCTACTTCAACATCCTTATATGCCTCATCCATTGCTCAATTCCAGCCCACAATCTGCCTTACGAAGCGTTCTTTCATTCATCCCTTTGACCCTAAACATTCTACTAGGACTCCTATTTTTTGTGTTCAGTTTATTTAATCTTTGTTGGATTCACTCCTTTCTTTTCGTCTCTTCTCTTGTGCATGTATAGATTTCTGGCTTGCCTACTATAATCTCACTTCTTGAACTGCAACAACTTCACTTCTAGTTCTCCAAACCTCTAATGTTCACCTTATTTCCATTCCCCCTTGTTATCTTACCCTTCCATATTTCCCTGCCAACTTCACTGGCCTCCATTGGCCCAAGGATTATGTTCAAATTCCATTACTCTGGCGCGAGTAATGGATGTCCGAGGAGGGATGGATCGATACCGGATTTCCTAGACAACCAATAATTATGTAAATATGTGACATTAACCAGAGACGTTTGAAAGCATGGGCAAAGTGGGCTCTAGCCCAGGGCCCCAGCCTTTCAGGGGCCCCAGTCTTTCAGGTGCCCCAGCCTTTCAGGGGCCCCAGCCTTTCAGGGGCCCCAGCCTTTCAGGGGGCGGGGCCCTGATTGAGCCACCTCTGCTCTGCAGAGAGTCTTGCCCTCATGACCTTGAATCACTCTTAAACAGAAGGTTTATATACTAGTTTCCTTTCACTTATTTGTAATGCGGGTAAAGACAAAGGAGAAAGACAGGAAAGTAATGACAAAGGGAGAAAGGAAAGAACAAAAAAGAACCTGCAAGAGTGATATAAAGAAACCGGAAGTGGAGGGTGGCAAAAGGAAGTGGCATGAGGTGGTATTGGTAGCAGTCTTGGCATTCGGAAACACCCGTATTTGGCTGAGGACTCTGAAGGAAAACTCTGGGCTCTAACACTTTTTTACAGATCAATAGCTGCCCTCGGGGTCGGAGATCTGATGTCCAGGCTCACTTGCTCTGGAACGTCCCACCCTCCCTCTGGGCATCAGGAACTGCGAGATCACCACTAAAAGGCGAAAACTCTTCTACTGCATCTGTGAACTCTACGAACACTCGCTCCCAGTCCATGCAGATGGTGCACTGTTTCCTGGTCCTCCATATGTCTTCTCTCGTGTCCCCCTCCACCCCACACATACACCTGCAGGCTTCCCTGCTGGACACTGAAGTTGCCCCCATATATGCACCATAAACACACACATGCGATCACCCACAACTTTCCTCGAGAAAGAAACAAATATGAAGAAAAGAAAGACGTTTCGGCTTAACTAAATTCTGCAAATAAAACTAAGCCTTCCTCATCCGGGTCTCGAGGCCGCCTCACCCTGTGCCCGGCACTTGCAAGAACTCGCACACTGTGAGAGTCCGCCTGTGCAATAGAATCGTGAGAAAGCCCCTCTTACTGAAAGACAAGGGTGTAGTAATCAATAGTGCGGCAAGTGCAGTGGTACCGAGACACCGGGGTGTGTGGGCCCAATATCAACCCAGTTAGTGTCTTTTTTGCTATAAAGAGCAAGGAGGTCGAATTCGACCTCCTTGCATTAGGGCCCATGGCACCCTTGCTACGCCTAAAACAAAGTTCAAGACATGCACACTTACACGGACACCAGGCCGATGCAAGAATCTTCTGCGGCGGTCGAACACTGAAGAAATGTGGCTTACTGTCTCAGCCGATCCGGATTATAAAGGGGGGTGTTCACAGCTCTGCCCCCCTACTCTCGATGTCATCTCTGGATGAATACCCGAGGAGGATTAGCCAAACAGTTTCCCTGTGGCCGGTCAGAGGTTTAGCTAAAGAATAATTTGCTACGTAACTGAAATCCCGCTTGAAACCGAAAATCGTCTTGCGCATGTGCGAACCAGTACCGCACAAATAACCATGTGATTAACCCATGTGAGAGGGAACCTCTCAAGCATGCGCAAGGAGTCACTAACTGTAGGTCTCGAGGCACCGCGTGCCTGGCATATGCTTGCCTGGATTTAAAAGGAGCTGTCGCTGCTAATGCTTTTGCTTAACAAAGAAGAAAATAACATGGGATGAAGTGGTTGGTGAACAGTGATAATAACATATTTGAGAAATTAACATCTGTTTATGATTCCTTTATCAATAGTGTACGTTTGGGCTTGATGTGCTAAGCCAAGGGAAAAGATGGAGGTTGACACAAGTTGAGTCTGCGCACTGAAGTTTTGAAGTGACCTGCTGACCGGATCATTGACAGGCTGCCAAGAACCAAGGACAGATGCCTGGGAACGCTCTTCAACTGTAGAATTTCATAAAATTTGTATCTAATTTGTTCTGTGAATGTGTGTGAAAGGAAATGGTTCTGAAAAATGAATAAATTAAATGGGAAGGGTTTACTAAACAAAGAATTAGTTCAGAAATCAAGAATGACAGCATGAGGTGATGACAACTCCCCTGCCCAATCACAGTCCATGATTCACGAATACTTGCAACTTTTGAGGGTGGGACATGCAGAATTAAAGAGTATAACTTGAGTGACTTAAAGTTAAGGAGAGAGACGTCAATGCTGAGTGAGGAGTGGGCGAGAGCTGCTGCTGGAGAAGACCAGACTGGGAAGATTCAATACTGAAAGACAGCCTGAGTAGATTGAAGGATTGCGGAAGAATATCGAGGAGGGAGAGAGTGTAAGAGAGGGATGCGCTCCGGTGCGTCGGGTTCTAGAGAAGTGTAGTAAGTATGATCCTATCCTGCACCTGTCCTATAGTCTTTGTCTCCTGACTGTTTATCAGGTGACCTCCACCAGTCCTTGTGGCCAGGGGTTGGGTTTCCCCATTTCACCATTCGGTAAATAAATGTCTTGAATTTGCATATCTCTTGCAAAGTATGAGTTACTGTGTCTATTGTCTCTTCGTCTATCACTCCTAATGCATTAAAGTTGTTAAATGCGTCTGTATATTTGAATGTAATTTGATAAATGAATTTTTTCTCTCCCAGGAAAGTTGATGGAGTTTGCACTGTGAATCTGTACAATTGAGCGTTCATTTTGAATGCGTTATTAGATGAAATTTATTGAATCTTACTTGGAGTCTGTGATTATTTTATTGAAAAGTTATATGATAGTTATAAGATAGATTAATGAATTCGTTAATATCACCATCAACTACTCGACTAATGGTCCATTGACCAAAAGAAGAGTGTTGATCTGTGAAGGTTAGTTAGACATTGACTAATTCAGATCAAAGTGAAATAAAACTTGACCCCCAGCGAAACAGTCAGGAAACTTGAATGTGTATATGGGCCCATTTTGAGTAATTTGTTGATTGTGAAACGTTCATCCTGGCCTTTCGCTGGATCAGTACCATGTAAGAACCGAAGTAAAGGGGCCAGTAGCCATGGGACGTTACAAATGACGACACAGTGGGACTAAGGAGGGACTAACAAGCCTCTTTACCAATCAGAAGCCAGCATTTAGGAAGGACAAACACACAAGCCAATCAAAAATAAGGGGGGGGGGCTTCTCTCCCGTACTGAACTACCACAGATGTTCGCCAGAGCAGCGCTTGCGCGCCGACTCTAGGCTCGACCTAAAAGTCAGTTGTGTCTTTGAGATATGTAGACATGTTTTGTACCAAAAATTGAAGATGTTTATCCAGATATTTACCTATTGGTTCGTGAATCGAATTAATCGTAGACACAATAGGTCTGAAGGGCAGTTTTACAGGATCCTTGTGAATTTTGGGAATCATGCATATATAAGGAATACTCGGGTGTGTTTTGATGAGATATTTCTTTTCTTCCTCCGAGATAGTTCCAATCTCAATGGCTTTGTTTATTAATGTTGTAAGTATTCCCAAAAACTCTTTAGTGGGGTCTGATAGTATTCTCATGTACACGTTGGTATCATGCCCATGCGTGTTAACGTTCTCTAAATAAAATTCTGTATCCATGATTACTAGGGCGCCTCCCTTATCAGCTTGACGACGTTATTTCTGAATTAGAAGCGATTTGGATCAATGCTCTTCTTTCTTTTTGGGTAATGTTCATGGTCTTTGATTTATTCATCTTAAAAATCTTCTGGAAATCTTGTTGTTCTACCGTTTCGAATGCGTCCAATACCTTGTGACTGATGGGGTCACAGAGTACGTGATTAACTTAATCACTCGTGAGTGCACAAGTCTCATCATTAAGTAAATTCTTTCTTTACTGCTCATCTTTGTTGTGGCAGCTTAAAGGCACCCAGCCGTTACCGCACCCCCTCTTACGCAGCCAGCATCAAGTTACACAGATAAAATACAGGCTCAGCCCACAAACGCAATTCGCTAGAAACAGTCAGCCCTGCCACAAAGCTTGCCTTGCACTGCATACCGAAAGTAGGTTAGTATACAGTGTATCGGCCCTTGCAGGTACATATTGTCAATGCTTCCGTTCACACCCCAGCCTTCATTGCAATGAAGGCTTCTTACCTCCTTCGGTGTCTCATGGTTGCAGCCGGCTCACGTGTGCATGCGCACTGACCACATGGGTCTCCTTGATTCCTAAGATGAGAGGAGCAAAAGGGACACCTGGCACACATGAGTGCTTCAGAAGAAATCGAAACCCGCTGTTACTTGTCAGGAAATGTCTGTGAAACGGAACACAAATAAAGAGCATGGCAGCCAAATATCGGAAGCCTGCTCTCCCTATTGACGCGCTTGCACAGTCCTACCGACACAGCCGCTTCACGCTCGAGTGAGGCAATAACGAACAAACAAAACCAACCTGGGCTATACTAAGGCGGTGTTGCCCACATAAGTTTCTATTTTATGTTTAGGATTTCATTTGCTAATAGAGTGGCCATCTTGAAATTTTAAAGTAGCCATCAAAAATTACTTCCTAAAGTGGTGTAAACTCCTAAAAAGAATGTCTAGCTTTGTGTCCAGCTTTACTCCTAATCAGAAAACGTGTCTTCCATTATTTTTTTACTTGCCCAATACGTTTCCTCAAAAATGGCTATCTTATATAATCCTCAAATAAATAACATGTTTCATCCCGGCAAAGTTTCCAGTGTATTTGGATTCCCTGTCCTATATTTTATTCTTTAGTGGGGCACTATATAATTGACTTCAGCGCAAAATACCGCCTTACTTTCATGGGCGCCCAGGTGACAGAGGCACAAGATGACTGTGATGCGTAAGTGCGCAGTCTCGTTCTCGCAAGAGGTGAAGAACAGTGTCTGTTGGACTGCGAGCAGAGAACGGCTATCGAGTGTCTGTTCCTGATCCGTTCCTTCCTGCGGACTCACCTTAGCACCCTTCAAAGCAACAGCGTCCCAAGACATGGCTGAAACTGATCCCTAAAGCATCCAGGACCAGCCGACGGTAGTTAGAAAGGCTCTTCGGCTCGGGAGTGGGGCACTGAAACAAGTGGGGCCCCGAGGGATGGGGTGTGGTACTAGCCAGTATTGATATGGTTTCCAGAACTCAATACATCAACACCATCCTCAGAGCATTCTGGGCAGCTTTATTTAATATAAGACAGATTGTTAATTGTTCCCTTCGTTCATAGCACCTACCATTCAGTATAAGCACATCCTTGTTGTACATAGCCTCGCTATTTCTAAAACAAAATCCCAATTTTCCTCACGGGTATCCTCCCTTTTTAGGTCGAACCTAGGCATGCGGTGGCTCTTCGAGACATGCTGTATTCACTCTGTGGGCTTACAACCCACCCATTGCCTTTGATTCTGTTACTTCGATTGTCCTTCAAAAAGGCTTGCTTGCTAGTGGGTAATCTTTCCTCTTGGTCCCTCCTTGTGCTCATTTGTTTCCTCCCACAGAGCAGCGCCTAACTACTGGTATCGTTCCACTTGCATTGGGTAGTCTGATTAATTAATTAGGTACTCTTCCATGGCACACTAAGTTGAAAAGAGAGCCTTTAGGCTCCGCACATGGTAAAACTGGTTAATAACCACTATTAAACAATGCAAAATCACAGTAAGCATGTTGAAACTACAAACAATAAGACAAATTCATCCCGCATTTACGTGCACATTTTAGAAATAAGCTGCAAAAATAATCAAGTAACATGCTTCATGTCACCCCTGCCATCAATCAATATAGGTTTGCTTTTATTGCATCACCGACTGGGGAAGTTAGTGAAGGCTTTATTTGAATAACAATTTTTATTCATCGTTTACATTTATTTAGGTTGCAGACTTGCCCAACCTGGGCATGAATTGCATTTCCAGTGTTCGTTAAATAGCACAAAAGCCCGGCCTTAAGTGTGTGTGGAAGTTCACCAGTGGCACGTGCAGTAACAGGAGGTGTTGTAGCACCCAGGATAATGTGCTGCATGGCTAAACACTTATATGGTCCCAAAGGCGAGACCTATTGGCTATGCCAATGCTCGTTTACTAAGCAACTGTACAAGTGGACATGGGATTGGAATTCTACCCCTGCATTGATAACACATTGAGTGATTCTGGGCACATCACTTTAAGACGCTTTTACAAGTCTAACGCTGGCGAGTTTGTCAATGTTGGGGTGTCAGGGGGGCATGTTTGGGGGTGGATGACGCTGGTTTCAAGTTGCAGCCTCAGAATATAGCTTCCCTTGCTGGGCATTAAGTGTAATTACAGAGCGTTGTGTCTTAGGGCAGAATACAAACGTGGGTGACAGGTCGCAAAAGTAAGGAGTGAACCGACAGGACCATGGTTGGTGCTGTGACGTGGCATTACTGTTCACGTGGTTGTGAACCATGTGCCAGACAAGCCCTATGGAATGATGGCGGACGGTATAGATTTGTGAGCTTGGAGGGTTTTGCTGTGAGTGCAACTGATGCATGTCCAGGAAAGTATAAAGTGTCGCTACACAAGTGCTGGAGTGGATCTCTGGTGGGTGGGTGTTTGTCATATGGGTCACTGGCTGCAAACATGAAGGGGCTGTAACAGGATCTTGACATGGCGTGACTGCTCACATGGATGTGAACTATGGATGGGCCCAGCCACACACGTGTGGTACCCCTTTGGAGAAGTGTGGAAGTGCTCTGAGATAGGAATTTTGTTCATCCCTGCAGATTCCAGAACTAAAAGTTTACATTTGCAGGCCCCTTGGGTAATAAGAGGTAGTGGGATTAAGGCAAGTTACACCACCCTGGACTTCCCTGAGTCTAGTATTCATAAATGTCTGGGTGTGGTATGTTTGCCGGGGTAGCGGCCGAGCCTGGGCCCAAATATCACAGCTACTGAGATCACCAAAAGGGCCCATTTTCAAGGGGACACTTGATGTCTCCATTACTCGTTTTGGGACCTTTTCCTGTCACGGGTGATTGGTTCAGCCACACAAGTGGGTAACGGTTTTATAGGGGAAAAATGTAGGAACACAAACAGTAGAACATTTATTATGAATTGGAATTCTCTATATTTGTGTCTCCCAAATATAATTCAATGTGTAAGAAAGAAAACATTTTCAAAATGGCCTCAGAATCACAAGGGTAGCCTGAAATTCAGAGCTTTACAGATAAGCACTAGTCCTAAACTCAGCCTCTTGTGCACATTTATAAAAAAAATAGGTTTCATTCACACAATAGATTGTTTCATATGAACTGAGGCATTGTTTGTACACAATGAAAAATCATTGTAAGCTGCAGCTCACCTGGTGTACAGCATCTTTGCATATATCTGCGTCATAATTCATGCCAGTATTACATTAACATTCACAGTGTACAGCTATTAGTGTGGAAGCCTTTCCCCCCGATGGCATCTACGAAAACAACGCAACTCACAGGTTGGTATTTCACTTCCCCTCCAAGGATGTGCTTAACGTTGCAAACACCCTATAGCCTGGTGTGGTGAGAAGGAGCCCCCTATATGTACATTATGTCTTTGGCCGGGTGTAAGAAGGACAAAGCGTAGGCCAGACAAGTGCAACACAAGCCTTTCTCCTCGGTAACTCTTCGCCCCACAGGGATTTACGCATTTCATAAAACTGGTAATACCAAGAAATTGGCACCGGACAGCCTGGGTTCGAGTGCATGGGCATCCCTCAGCCCGGGACCCCCAGGGTGCCCACCCTCACCCGTTGTTTCCCCGTCACTGAGACCAATGGAAGCAACCTTGTGAAGAGGTTGCCAGCCTTAAATCATCATTTGATGCGTCAAGGCGCTGTACGGGAGTTTGTGTAAAGGCACAGTGGGTGGAGGTCGGTCTGAGAGGGGGGTGCAGGGTGTTGAAGGAGTGGGGTTGGTAAAAAATAGTTACAGGTCCATTTGTTTTATTAACTCGTGAAAAAATGAAAAAAAAGCGTGTTTAGACGTGAATGCAGATTTCAGACAAGGGAGGGATGTTCAGGGTCCTCTTCGCTCAGTAATAATTCCAGCTGCTCCTGCCGAGAGCTGCGCTCACATCCAGACCCCACACAATGTCACAGAAAGAAAACTTTATTTCAGTCTCCTAAAGTGCATGGAACATTATGCACAGAGTGCAGATCAGATCCTGAAAATAAGAGACCTTCACATGTGTGGTTACAGGAAGAGCATCTTGTCGAGCTGAACAATGTGCAGTTTACAAAATCCTTCCATAGAAATATACAATATTTACCTTTAGAGACCAACTCTCTTAAGAGCACAGTGATAATCTGCCCTGTTTAAAAACAGAGAAATAGAATACATCTTAAATTCATCATTTTATGTACAACACCCTGACAATGTACCTAACACTCAGTGCAGGTCTTCAGACATTTTATAAAGTGTCTTTCACACTAAGATTAAAGCACAGAAGGCGTCAATCTCAGGTGAGAGAAGGAAGCGCCTGATAAAACGGGACCGGTACATCTCTGGAAACCCCCACTCCTCCATGACACGGGTCACTTTGTGTACAGCTGCTCACTGGACATACATAGGTTTTGCTCGTTCAACAATCGTCTGATTTTCGAAACCTATATGATTTTAGTGAGCTGATGCTTACTTGGCAAATTGTTCCAGCACCACAGGTTATTGGGGGAGGGTTATTAAATACACACCAGTAGCCGTCCATCCTTCAGCCTCCCGGACTATAAACAGCGCACGTTTAATGCCAAAGCTCAACCACAGATTCATGGATATTTCCAAACCATTTAGGGCCAGATGTAGGTGGCTAAATACCGGTCGGTAACGCCGAAATTCGGAGAATTTCACCGTTACCGACCGGTATTTGGCTGAGTGCAATGTAGGTGAGTTCATACCTACACGCAAAATAAGGAATCGCAAAATAGCGATTCCTTATTTTGCTCTTGCATTTAAGGAATCGGAAATACCGATTCCTTAAATGCAATGTACGTAGCACTAAAAATAGTGCACTTGAGCCTTAAGGAATCGCTAATTACCACCATCTTCAAGTTGGTGGTAAGTAGCGATTTCCTTTAAAAAGCACTTTTTTGCTTTTTTAAATGTGCCATGTGGCACACATCCATGCCCTTAGGGCATGTATGTGCGCCACATGTGCACACATGCACATTTCAGGGGTGCAACAGGGTGTCCTTTGGACACCCTGGCACCCTTGAAATACCTCCGCTATTAGCGATTCGGTAATACCGAATCGCTAATAGTGAATATCTTCCCATTCATTCCTATGGGCCTCCTAGCCCATAGGAATGAATGGCTAGGTATTCCTTAATAACGAATCTCAATTACCGATTCGTTATTAAGGAATGTTAAGGAATCGCTAATATTTTAGCGATTCCTACCTACATTCCATTTAGCGAGTCCTTAATAGCGATTCGGTAAAAAATCGCTATTAAGGACTCGCTAAATTGAAGTTACCTACATCTGGCCCTTACTCATTGTCCCTTGCCCTGGGCCCCTCCCTTTGTGTTGAAAACTGTCAGGGGTTCCCTTTTATTACTTTGACATCTTCATAACTCTGGATTCGGGTCACTAGAGTTGTTCAGTGCACTGTGCACCTTTTCAATCCCTCATCCATCAGAAGAACACTCCCCGATGAGTAGGATCAGGGCATGTTCATGGTCTGTGAACAAGAAGCAAACATGCTCTCGTCCGGCCAAGGCCTTCTGGGACCAGATCCTGGCACTCGCGGTGAGACTAGAAACGGCAGCGGGTTAAGAAATGCGATCACTGCCTCAATTCAGGTTCAGAGGCATCCCTCAGATACAGTCAAGGGTCAGTCAGTGAATCCGGTCTTAGCCTGAAAGGGGCCTTGCTTCTAAATGATGAAGTCTATACTAGAGTGACATCCTATAGAGACCTCCTCATACGGAGGCCTCTTGAAAAGAACAAGGACCCCCTCAAGTTTCCACTAATAAGACACCGGTTCATGAAGCAAGGACTGGTCCAGAGGCCGCCCGGGGAGGGGGCGTGGCCACTCATGTACCCGAGGCATCATTACTGAGGATAGCAGATGCACACATGCCAACTACAGGTAACACCAAGAGTTTCTGCTTTTCTTTTGGAAGAAGTTTACAACCATCACCCACTACCGCAAATCCAGCAAAGGTCAGAATCTGCACCCCACCACTCACTTGACCCGCACCCCACCACTCACTTGACCCGCACCCCACCACTCACCTGACCCGCACCCCACCACTCACCTGACCCGCACCCCACCACTCACCTGACCCGCACCTCACCACTCACCTGACCCGCACCTCACCACTCACCTGACCCGCACCTCACCACTCACCTGACCCGCACCTCACCACTCACCTGACCCGCACATCACCACTCACCTGACCCGCACCTCACCACTCACCTGACCCCGCACCCCACCACTCACCTGACCCCGCACCCCACCACTCACCTGACCCCGCACCCTACCACTCACCTGACCCCGCACCCTACCACTCACCTGACCCCGCACCCTACCACTCACCTGACCCCGCACCCCACTCACCTGACCCCGCACCCCACCACTCACCTGACCCCGCACCCCACCACTCACCTGACCCCGCACCCCACCACTCACCTGACCCCGCACCCCACCACTCACCTGACCCCGCACCCCACCACTCACCTGACCCCGCACCCCACCACTCACCTGACCCGCACCCCACCACTCACCTGACCCGCACCCCACCACTCACTTGACCCGCACCCCACCACTCACCTGACCCGCAACCCACCACTGACGTAACCTACACCCCACCACTCACGTGACCCTTTACCCCACCACTCACCTAACCCCGCGCCCCCTTTACACCGAGGGAAAGTCATTAGTGTTGTAAAGGAAGACATGCTTTTAGTGTGTTACACTGATAAGTCCTGAGTCGGTCAAAACCGGTCTGAAGTCCCTTCTGGAGGGGGTGTTGCCTGGCAGTGTGGGACGGACTGGTCCTATGAGGGGTAAGGTCGGTACTGATTTGCACAAGTAAGACTTATCTAAAGAGGCATGGTGGGTGGAAAATGATGGAGTGGAATGTGGTCTAGGTGACTGCTAGTGGCTGAGATGAATTCAGGCAGCTGAATCCTTGCACATAGTGCATATCTCCATCCGCGTCAGGGATTCATTAGCTGCCTCTGCGCAAACTGACAAAAAAGAGACACTGGGAGAAGAGACGCAGCGATGAAGGGCCTACGCTTCCCACAAATCTGGGGGCCAGACCAGGCCACGTCACACTGAACCTGAGACATGTCCAAAGAAGCTCCTCTGTGAGCAGGCCCTGGTGCCTGATGCAGAGCTCGGCTCAACCCCTCGGAGGAGGAGGAATAAAGCAGAGGGTCTGCAGAGGGCGCTTGAGGGGGTAGAAAGGACCTGGCTCAGAGGGCCACTGTCTGAAGAGGGCACTGAGTGTCCAAGATATTTACGAGTCTTCAAGTCCAATGTAACTCTGAGGTTTAAATCACACTGACGCGTCTCCATTTATCATCTTCGCTGCTTCCTGTGACCCCTGGCTCGTGTTGCTTCCTACGTCACTTCCTGTGCTGGACCCAGTGGTCAAAAGGCGCTTTAAAGTTTCCCGTTTCCAGATCACTGCCGCCACCAGCACCGACACCAGAACCGGCAGAACCAGCCAGAGAAGCCAGAGCCTTCCATGTGCATCTGAAACAGAAACACAAAGTATAAATATATTGTCCTCAAGCCATTCATGGGCAGAGAGCTGGGGGAGGGGGGGAGGGGGAGGAGAGGGGTTCAGTCATTTATCAGAACATCCGGAGGTGTCACTCACCCTCCGTGTTCAAGTGCTCCCCACAAACACAGCTGCCTTCTAGACACTTTATGAATCATGCGTCTCCTCATTGACAGGTCATACATAACTTACAAGGCCTCCAGCAGGAAGCCGCGACCCGCATGGATGTACAGGTTTTCATGATTTCATACACTAAGAAAGCGCGCGCTAGCTGCAGTAATGAGACACTGTAGGGAAAAAGGTAACAACAAATGAGTAAATCACCTAATATAGAAAAAAACCTTAAAATGAAATAAAAAGTAAAACCACAAATCATGAATAGGCGATTCAGGATGAAAACATCTGTTAAAAAGAAGTCCGCAAATCCAGGTGGGCGAGCCACTGACAGCTGGGGCGAGGATCAAGCCTGAACCCCAGCTCAGATCGAGGTTGTGTTGGAATATAGGTCTCTCTCTCTTTGGAACGTTCGAGTCTCGGCAACGATGCTCAGCATCCTGTGATCCTGAGCAAATCACTTCATCTCCCCGTGCCTACAAACAATGCATGTGATCTTGTGCAATGTAGCCGGTGCTCATGCAAAGCGCTGTAAAACCTCCAGGTCAAGTTTGTGCTATATGAAAACTGCAGAAAAATACACAGAGGTAAAAACAAAGCATTGGTATAACAAGCATTGGCATAGCCAATAGGTCTCGCCTTTGGGACCTTACAAGTGCTTAGCAAGAGCTATTGGCTTGTTTTTAAGCTATGTGACCCAACCGGTTCCTAAGAACAAAAGAGCGTTTGATGTACCCAATGATTAGAGATCTTGTAGGTGTGGATTAAAACGATACACAGACCGTAATGATTTAGGAAAATGTGTGGTGTTTTCAATATATCAACTTTAGAAGGCTGAGGGACTGAGATGGTGCAAATAGCAATGTACGCAACGTTTGGCTGAAGCAAAGTACTGTGTTTTCATTGTGTAGTTTAAATATTTTTTAATAACCACCCTTTCACATTTCCAGCACCCATGTGCTGTGCCTGTTTTAACATATTGCTTTCATCATAAACTTCTGTTTGGTAAGGTCCTGCAATGCACACTACTGAGCATTTTGCGACAGCATGCTGTTGCAGAAAACGGGAACTTTAAAACGTATTACTGCTGGCCAAAGACAGAGGAGACAATGTGTTCTAGCCGTGGACCACAATACCGCACCAGGCCAATCACCGGGAAATGTCCTGAATATCATCTGTTTGCAGCACGTGGGTCCGCTCAATTAGCAGATGCGAGAGTGCTGTATTTATGCTGTGCTGGCTGAGCTCCTGGCTGACAACAGTTTGCAGTAATGACCCAGGGTACTCTGCGGACCGGCGGGGCGGCGCCTCTCGGTGGCTCAGACTGGTTTATTAGATTCTGTTTCCAACAGGCTCTGATCAACTTCCACGTTAAAGATGTTACTAATGTGCAGCGTGTACAGAAATACTGAAAGCAATCGGGCCTTTTAAGAGAAGGCAAAATGAACGGTCCTCTTGACTCACAGAAGTGTGCTGCCGGCGACTGGGCAGAACCATAAGGCTATTGGGGGAAGGGGGAGCGGGTTGCCAAGAACGAGTTGCTTTGGAAAACCAGTTACTGGCCAGTTCTAACATTCCTCGACTCAGCTGAGGGACTACCGGACAAGATTAATCACATTTACAGTGTGTTTTATACAGCACTCGCTGTCAATCCTTCAGCCCCGTGCCGCTGTAATCCTTAAGTGTTAATAGGAAGAGAAAAAAATAAAAAATAAACACAATTGTTGAAGGATGAACACAGCTTGGTAGTGGCCATAGGAGCAAATCCGAACAGTCCCGTCCGAAATGGTGGCTTCGGTATATGTGTGTGTTTTCACAACAAATACAACAAGCATTTGCAAAAAAGCACGGCGCTTTTTGTTTAAATAGTAACCTGATCCAAGACGAAGAATGCAGCTGCCACCCTGCGCGACGCTGCTCGCTCCAGAGAGCAAAAGGCCGTGGTAGTGAACATTAAAAAAAAGGTGGGACATGCACCCGCCTTTAGCCATTTGCGTGCTTTCATTATTGAAAGACACACGCAAAAGCCAATCCTATCTGTGGGAGGAGTCAGACCCACACGGAGTAAACACAAGAAGCCTCGCAGAGTAGCGCATGCGGGCTGCTAGGCTCGACCTAAAAAGGGCTAGACTCGACATAGTGCCCCTTGTGAACAAAGTGATGAAGTCAAAACAGGAAGCAAGTGTCATGCTATGTGTTTCTGTCCCAAAGGTATGTGCACACCAGTAGCCAAGTGATCCAGGAGTGTGAACAGATTTAACAAGAAAGAAGAAGCAGAAGAGCCTACAACCCTCATTTACCTAACCAAAAAGTGCACTAGGGAAAGGGAAGTGAAGAAACCACACCTTCCATGTAATCAAGGTTGTGGATAGTGAAATATAAGAAGGATGACAAAATCAAGGTCTACTGACCTAGATGGTACTTATGTTTATGGAGTGGATGTATGCGGTGTGGAGTGGAATTATGTGGTGTGGAGCGGAATTATGCGGGTTGGATTGAAATTGTTAGTTGTGGAATTGTGTGGCGTGGAATAGTGTGGTGCAGAGGGGATTTGTGTATTGGAATTATGTGGATGTGTGCAGTGGAATTATGCAGTAATTACGTGGTATTAAGTGTGCTGGAATTATATAGCGTGGGATTGTGTGTAATCACTGGATGTTAAACAAGCCTCCCACTAATTAAAAAAATTTTTTTTTTTTTTATATACAAAGAATCATGTGCGCTTACTACACACCTCCTTTGCATTTGTAAAAGGATCATCTGCAGTATACCCGAAGTAATATTTCGTTGTGTTGAAAAGGACTAAGACATTAAAGTAAAGTTACAAAATAAAATGGCACTTAAACAAATACCCCGTTTACGCACTATACAAGTTGCTCAGTGCAGTAAGTTATTTTACTAAGCTCGTTGGCACACAGAGTTAATAACTGCCAAGTGGCTGAACGCCATGCAGCATCCCCTCAGCCAGTTATGGATGTTTGTGTTTGCACTGGAGAAGCACATAATCAAAAAGGTAAATACAAAACTACAAATCCCACAATGCAATGTTCCTGGCCCCCCCCCAAAAAAACAGAACGAGGTAAATTGAAAAACAGTTTCCTTCATTTCCCACATAGCATATTTTCATTACAAGGAAATTACATAAGATTAAGCAGACAGTTCCGAGCTGCCTGCAGTTGGAGATGCCACTGTTTACCTAGATGTATGTATTTTCTTATTTACCTTCCTGCCACTGTTGCATTGTGTTTTCATAAATAGGAACCTCCGAAAACAACAGACTTATGTAGAAAGGAATATATACGGCCTTCCCCCGCTATTCGTGCTTGAGGCTGCATTGTCTGGGTAATGGGAGTGGTCTTTTTATGTCTCAGACATTCCTGCTGGTGTGAGGAATGGAGCAGTAAAGGAGACTCCCTTGGTTACGCCGCCGATACCTCACAAGGAAAGAAACGTGCTGAAAAGACTGGGCTGGGTCGATTAAATACACGAGCAAATATACTCACTGCAGCTTATTACACTAAGCAAAAAATACATATAGATAAACAGGTGGAAATGGTAAAAAAATACCATAACACCAGGAGCCCCGATCCATAACATAGGGACTACATGTGTTATGGAGTCCATCCAGGTGTGTGTTCTTCGTTGATCAATATTGGGGGATAAACCAAGAATGCTCCAGACAGGAAAAAAATACCTTCCAAGCACCGACCAAATTCTCCAGTAAAACCGTCCTCTTACGGAAATCTCTCTGCCCTATAACGGGAAGCTATCTATAATGACTCATGAACACCATGTGCATGTGCTACCAGGAGTGTCTCTGGACTCGACTTTAGGGCACACGGTATCGTGGCACTATCTCAACAAGTGTCTTGAACCATCACAAGAAACCAGGGCGCCGAGAATAAAAATGCAGTAAATCACCCCAAGCTAAAAATCCTTGTGAGTCATAAATTCTATTTCACATCCGTTATTAAATGCATCACTAACACATGCGTAAAAAGGAGCCTTGTAAAATAAAAGCGAACATATATTTAAACATTCTGAAAAGCAATTAATATTGGGAGAGAGTTCACAACCTGCAGAAAGCACCTGGGGGAAACATTGCAATGTGACTCGGGGACAAATGCAGAGCAAGAAGCAGCGACCTCAAGGGGTGTTGTGAGAGGAGTGAGGTGGAGTGGGAGGGGTGAGGTGGAGTGGGAGGGGTGAGGTGGAGTGGGAGGGGTGAGGTGGAGTGGGAGGGGTGAGGTGAGGTGAGGTGGAGTGGGAGGGGTGAGGTGGAGTGGGAGGGGTGGAGGGGTGAGGTGGTGTGGGAGGGGTGAGGTGGAGTGGGAGGGGTGAGGTGTTGTGGGAGGGGTGAGGTGGAGTGGGAGGGGTGAGGTGGAGTGGGAGGGGTGAGGTGGAGTGGGAGGGGTGAGGTGGAGTGGGAGGGGTGAGGTGTTGTGGGAGGGATGAGGTGTTGTGGGAGGGGTGAGGTGGAGTGGGAGGGGTGAGGTGGAGTGGGAGGGGTGGAGTGGGAGGGGTGAGGTGTTGTGGGAGGAGTGAGGAGGAGTGGGAGGGGTGAGGTGTGGGATGGGTGAGGTGTTGTGGGAGGAGTGAGGTGGAGTGGGAGGAGTGAGGTGGAGTGGGAGGAGTGAGGTGGAGTGGGAGGAGTGAGGTGGAGTGGGAGGGGTGAGGTGGAGTGGGAGGGGTGAGGTGGAGTGGGAGGGGTGAGGTGTTGTGAGAGGGGTGAGGTGTTGTGAGAGGGGTGAGGTGTTGTGGGAGGGGTGAGGTGTTGTGGGAGGGGTGAGTGGGAGGGGTGAGGTGGAGTGGGAGGGGTGAGGTGGAGTGGGAGGGGTGAGGTGTTGTGAGAGGGGTGAGGTGTTGTGAGAGGGGTGAGGTGTTGTGGGAGGGGTGAGGTGTTGTGGGAGGGGTGAGTGGGAGGGGTGAGGTGGAGTGGGAGGGGTGAGGTGGAGTGGGAGGGGTGAGGTGGAGTGGAGTGGGAAAGGGCACAGGGAGATTAACATCGGCTAAATGAAGCTCGCAGCATTCAGTGCATAAGAGCATTGCCAACAAAAAAGCAGCACACAGGGCAGATACTGACTGCTGGTATGAGCACAGAGCCCTCCACGATAAATCGCTGCATCTATGAGGTAAACCTGCAGCCTCACAGCACCTTCCCAGTGTCACTAACCTCGCCTCACATGCAAACGGTGGGGGAGGAAAACTCTGGGTCTATGTTGGGAGGGTGGGGGGGAGGGAGGGGACAACGCGAATCAGGAGGCAAAAATAAATATTTAATGACAGCGGCCAACTTTGAAGCTCCCAGGTGAGCTCCTGTGGTGGCAATAAAAATGAAGCGGCATGTGCTTAACAAAACGAAAGGCAGGCATTAGCTGAGCTCTGATGCTTAGCAAGCGCGTGGACAAAATGCACACAGAAAGGGTTGGGGGAGGGAAACGCTGTGTTTGGGCTCTGAGGGTGGGTGTAACGCTTCTAATGTGAACCATGAGGGGGAAAGCAATTTTGCATGAAAGGGGCAGACTTTGAATCTCCCACTCTGATATCTGAAAGGAGAAAGAAAAACAACGAAAGCTAAATTGATCACGAGCTGGACAAGGTTGCTACTTTTAAACAAAATATATCATTTTTTGCTACCATGGCAATGAGTTTCATCCCTATGTGCACTCTGGCCATGTTATCCATCTGAGCAGTGAACAGCAGTCTGTCGATAGCGCTAATTAAATGAAGTGACGACACAAAGCGCTAGTGAGCCGATATTCTGTAAACAAGCCCGGGAGTGGTGCGTGCGCGCGAAGTCTTCACTTTTCAAGCACTGCACTCGTGCTTGTGGCGCGCCGCTGCTCGCTCCCGCAAGGTGGATGCCGCCACAAGCACGAGTGCAGTGCTTGAAAAGTGAAGACCGATGGATAAAGGCCCTCCTAGAGCAACGCATGCGCGCTGCCTAGGCGAGACTTGAAAAACAGAGGTAAGCGTCGATTTAGTGCTTGATGTGTACAAAGTGACACCAGAAAATCTGAATAAATCGCGGCTTCCCCACTTACATTGGATGATTTTGAGCAAATATTTTATTTCACCCATACTCTTTTTTCTTCTTATTCGCGTATGAAAGCACTTTCAAATATGTGCGGTCAGAATACCAGTTGTATAAAAACCTACTGTGTTTAATAGACTACAATGTAGTTTCATAACAACCTTGCCCACATATAGGGTTCACACAACAACTGTATTGCCTCTCACTTCTCTTCTAGCGCTGTCGCCAGTGAGAGGACAGGGGCAGGAACGGTTCTAAATTCAAGTTTAATAACCATTTGCAATGCAATCGGTCTCGCCTTTGGGGCCTTATAAGTATTTAGCAATGCAGCATACTGTCTGCAGCTGGGGCCAGCAGCGGTTCCACCGGGAGGTAAACATAAAACACAAAGCTAGCTGCAGTGTGATGGAGTTTTGAGGGAGGGAGGGAGTGCAGAGGTAAGATTCAAGATTGTTTACAGCCAGGCAGAATGTTCGAGGGTAGCAGAGCCTGTACTCACTGAGGGGGCAGATCTTTGGACTGCACCAGTTCTGATGTTGATGGGGGTGCTGGTCCAAAACCTGGGAGCCTAGATGGAGCAAGTTACTCTTCTGGTTTTCCCTCTTCTTTTTGCAGTCCACTCTATGACACCCCCGTTTCTTGTTTGCACTTTCCTGACCACTATACAAAATGCAACAGTACATCATTTCCTGCCCTCTGCTCAAACCCAAGCAGACCTCAAGGTCCCCGGAGGTCTCCATCTCGAAAGGGCAGAAGCATCACACAGTCCATAGACCGTGGCTACAGAATGCAAGACTCGCTTTTCACGAGGTGTCCTTTTTATCCAAAACTCAGAGTCCAAGGCTCCTGGACATCGTTTATTCAGTTTATCGCCCAACTGTACAGATTCATTCTGAAGTTAACACTTGAGGGTTGTTTCTTAATTTCTGAAGTTGAATTTACACACGGGCGATAGCTCGTTTGCACTACACCTGCTGCACTTATGAAAGTGCAGAAATGCAATCACCCTTCTCAAACGCTGTCAAAGTATTGAACACAAAATCAAGGATGCAGATAACTGAAATGGCATTGAGGATTCCGCCATGCGTGTGTCTGTCTGTCTCTGAGGTGTTTATAAGTTGTTCTCCTGCTGTGCCTCAAAAAAATGTACAGGAAAGCAGGGGAATTTTTCTTGATTGAAGGGACAGGCCAGAGAGCAAACCACTGTTTGCGCATATGTCTGAATTATAAATTTGTCAGTAAAGTTCAATGGTCGGTTTTTCATCTGACAAATTCAGGCAGGTCAAGCCTGCAGAAATGTATAGGATGAAAAATGTCCTATAGAAACTTGGACGTGAAGATTGGAGTGCCGGCACGCACCAAAATCAACGTGCGCTACTTTCAGATCAGCATTCTCAATTTTCGTTTTTTATCCCATCCGATACATAAAGATTCACAGAGTATCGTTATTTATAGAGCCGCTTAAAAAAAAAAAAAAATGCAATTACATATTCATTAATCGAGACCTAGAATTTTTACTGTGTGCTATTTGAGAATATCTGACCCGATCAATGCTTAACATACCAATAAAACGAGTAAAGATATATCCGTATTTTAGTAAGTAGTTTAAATAAAAATGACATTGTTTGGAAGGCTGCAACGTAAACGACCACGTTAAAACGGAAACTCTGGACAGAATTGTGCAAGGTGTCATCTCTGCGCTCACTTGAGAGGGTAAAACGTAGCAGTTCCCCAAATTGTAAGCATGTCCCAAATCTCATTACAGCAAATCGAGATTTGAGTTAGCGCTGTGTGTGCTGCCCCAATATAGAAATAGAAAAGACAAAAAATGCAAACACTATAAAGCGGACACCGCGTCCGGTAAAAAAAACAAGGCACACAAAAGGCATAGTTTGGGGAGGGAGGGGAACAATGGCGTCCGCAGATTTCTTTAATTAACACAGCGCCCACTTTGTGCCGCATCTGTGCATTGGGGAAGGGTGGAGGGGAACCTAAAACAAGCAGGAGGGAGGGGGAGGCAGCTATAACCTCCAGAGCTTCTGAATACCGTGCATACTCATGGCTGTAGCAGTCTCTGCAACTTCTGCGCACACACACCGGTGACATGCCCTTCCCAGGCCACAGGGAGAGCCGCTGCTCATACGGATATCACTATCGTGGATCCGATCCACTGCGATGAAAGCGCTGCGGCCGGCCGTGAAGCGGGGAGGGAGCATATTTGAAAGACAAAGCACAGCGTCCATTGCGGGCGCGCAGTGGCATAAATCAAGTAATTAAAAAGTATATAACAGGGCGGCCGGCACTGAAGCAGCATAGCACTTGCAGGAGTGCCGCGCTGTGCAAAAGTAAAGAAAGGCGTGTGCTTGCTTAAAGAAAAAGCAACTAAAGCGGACACCGTGGCAGGAAAGCATGTTATGCTTGCAATAGGAGAAAATGGTTGACGAAAATAGTGCTCAGACTGTAAATGAAACCTACTGAGTAACAACACAAGTAAAAGGGCCAGTCCTCAAGGGAGGTTACAAAAGCAGAAAAGGCGTTACTAAGAAGGGACTACTAAGCCTATTCAGGAATCAAAAGCAACCATTTAGAAAGGACAGTAATACGAGCCAATTGAAAAGATGGGCGGAAAATGGGCGTAGCTTCAAGTCCATACCAGAATACAGCATGTCTCAAAGCGACAGCGCAAGCGCCGCCTAGGCGAGACCTAAAAACATTACTTTTAATAAGTACTACTCAGTGCAGTGAAAATTGACGCACTAATGTCAAAGCCTCCACATGTTAAAGAAATACACTTTTTTGGAAATTTGAATTCTGAAGAGACGTTATCATATTTTATATGATGTTTGTTGCATGATTTATATAGCAAATAGTTTGAGCATACGGCTCGTGCTTCAAGAGCCAAGCAAGACCCTTGGCTCGGCTCTTCTGCAATCCCCACCTCGTCTCAAAGACTGACAAACGGCCCGCTACACCCCCCGCCCCTAGGGTGAATATCTAGAGACTCCACAGACGTAGTACAGACGCAGAGAAGCCCCCGGATCACAAGAACTAGACAGTGAACCCTTTTACGCAGCGTCTGAGGAGCCCCGAGATTTTTGCCTGGTCAGTAAGGCAATCAGGGAGTCAATTCATGAAATGAGCTAATGCCAAAAACCAAACCAAGTGAACATGCACTCGACTCACAAGGACAGACCATGCACACCAGGTGTGTGTGTGAGGCCACCCTGCCTGCAGGTGAGAGCGCGTTGTATGAGGACTGCATCAGGTGCTCCGTTCACCACACAAGCCATGTGATTGTAGGAAGAAGTCAAGAACCTGTGAGACACTGGCTTCCTGTCAGTTTAAAAGAGCAGCCGGATCGGCGCTCGAGCTCTGGGATTTGCCACTGCTTTTCTTTTACAGGTTTTGGCTGTGCTGGTAAGAACTTAGGGACATATTTACTTAAGTGTCACCCAACGCAGCGTAGCAGCCAACAATGGTACACAGATGACCTACGTAGTGAAAAATCTAGCTGTAAACAACTAGAAAAATCCTGGCGTAAATCCCAGGGGGAAACAGAAAAACTTAAAATTAAACTGGCTCTCACTACTTATCATAAGAATCTAAAAAGGGCACGTAAAGATCATGTAATAACTAAACTCAATCAGGCAGGAAATTCGGCAAAAGATCTCTACAAAATTTTGAATTCCTTTACCAAACCTAAAGCTTGCGCATTGGTGGTCACCCCTTCTCAGGGACTATGTTATAATATTGCCGTATACTTCGACGATAAAATCAACCAGATTTATCAACAATTCCCTCAAGACGTTTGCCTGGTGCCATCTATTACACCCGAATTAGTACCCCTTGTAGGCTCAGATGAAGGTCTGACACACTTTAAGGTTATTGAGGTCTCTAAAATGGAAGATCTGTTGAAAAAGGCTAAATCAGGATCTCCTTTGGATATAATGCCCGCCCACAAATTTGCTCTCCTTGCCCCTTTTTTGGCCGCCCCAATTGCAGAGATCTTAAATTCATCATTGATTGAAGGCAGTGTGCCTCTAGATTGGAAAGTCGCCCAAGTATTGCCTATCAAGAAGAAAGATCAGGTACCAGCCGAAGTGCTCTCCAATTACCGTCCCATTTCTCTCCTTCCGCTTATGGGCAAATTGGCGGAGAGCTATGTTAATACTCAATTAATGGACTATCTTGAGGCCAAGGGTATCCTTGACCCTTCACAGTCAGGGTTTAGATCCAACTATTCCACCGAGACAACTCTCATTGGGGTCACGGATTATATAAAAATGGCCGTGGATGATAACAAAGGAGTGATGTTGGTTTTGTTGGATTTAACAGCAGCCTTCGACACGGTCTCTCATCAGAAACTGATACTTCGACTGAGAGAGGCCGGTCTGCAGGGCATAGCTCTCGATTGGTTGGTCAGCTTTCTCGATCATCGCACGCAGACCATCAATCTTGGCCCTTTTCGATCCCAAACTATGAAGATTAATAAGGGGGTGCCCCAGGGCTCATGTCTGAGCCCTACTCTGTTTAACATCTATGTGGGCCCCCCCTTGCTAAAGTCATCCGAAAGTACGGCTTTACGCCGTTCTCCTACGCTGACGACACCCAATTACTCCTGTCCTTTGATAAGGACACAGAGTTTGTCAATCAGCGCTTTTCTAATGGCATGTTTGCCATAGCAGAATGGATGACTGAACACTTTCTGCAGTTAAATGCGGCCAAAACTGAGATCCTTCTGTTTGGTGCTGCATCAGCTTCCTGGTCCCCTGAGTGGTGGCCGACAGTGCTAGGCCCCGCCCCTCTACCTACTTCAGTGGCAAAAAATCTTGGGGTCAGGTTGGATGCACATCTATCGATGAAGGATCAAGTTATGACCACCGCCGGGACCTGTTATCATACCTTGAGCCTGCTGCGCAGAGTGTTCAGGTGGCTACCCCTAACTGTACGCAGAACTTTAATTCAGGCTTTGATTATAGGTCGCCTGGATTATTGTAATGCTTTATTGGTATCGGCGAACGAGTCTTCTCTTAGCAGACTGCAGATCGTCCAGAATGTGGCTGCACGCCTAACTCTTAACAAACCACCCCGCACCTCCCCGGGCCATTATTGAACACTCTCCATTGGCTCCCAATTCGCCGGAGAGTAAAGTTTAAGCTCTGTTGCTTTGTTCACAGAGCTCTCTATGGCACTAGCCCGAGTTATATGGTGGAGAAGTTCAAAGTGTACTGTCCGAATAGGTGTCTCAGATCTGAAGGCAAAATGTTATTGGTGGTCCCTCGTTTCAAGAAAAAACGATCTGGAGGCAAAACTGTGGCCTATCTGGCGCCAATATACTGGAATTCTCTGCCAGAGGCTTTACGTAAATGTCCTAGTCTTCCTCGTTTCAGAAAACTCCTGAAGACGGAATTATTCAAGGCTTGAGCTATGGGATTTTGTGCCTGACTGACTTGTTTCTATGCTTAGCGCGGAGATACCACTTTGGGGGTGATTCCTGCGCTCTATAAATTCTTTACATACACATACATACAATGGTGCGCTGCGTTGCATGACAGGGAGGGAGCAGGAGAGTGCCATAATTAATCAATCCTCTTTCTTCAGTTTATATCTTAAAACCATAAAAGACAGCAGCACTATAAATAAAGCATAAAAACATTCTTAAAAACTATAAATGAAAACAATTCATATAAAAAACAAAAAACTGTAAATCCAAAAGGCATAATTAATCGTCCTGTATACTCCACATAGAAACAGCAGCATTTAAAAAAAAATCTGATAAAATTTGCAACAAAAAAATTCACCTGGCAGCATCTGCTAATACAACAGGGCTGGGAGAACTTGTTAAAATATATTTTCTTTAAATAAAGGAACTATAAAGATCTCCAGGGCTCCTTATAATATTTGCAGATCATGAAATGCAATGTTTCCTGTGGAGATTTATAACCAGAGCTACACGGGCCCACAGATTTAAAATCATAACTATGTGGCGAGGCTAAAGTCAGATGCAACAAGTTAAATCTAAACGAGTTACCAGATATCTATCCCTATTGTTCTTCACCAGGGTTAGATAGGGCTCCATCCAGAGTGGTGGTTGTCAAAACTTATGTTCGGACTGTGTGTTTTGTCAACTGAGCCTCTTCTCTGAGTGAAATCGCCCGTTCCTTGAATCTCTCCTTAACCTATTTGAGATCTCCTCTACTAATGCCCTCTGGGTGAAGAAATTCCTTCTTCCACCCCAAATTAGCAAATTAAACAGGGAATTTTTGAGGCATAATCAAGCAACAAACATTCCCTCATAACTAAACGATTCAGGCCCAACTCCTGCAGTGACCAAATCCTACTCCAGCCCTGCAGCGGACGCCTGGCTATCTGGTCGCTTAGATACTTAACCCCCAAGTCCTCATGCACGCAGTAGGTTGACGTGCTTTGTGGAACACAGAGTACACGGCTAAGGAATTCATTTTCCTCTGTCTGGAGCTCATTTTCTGGAAGGTACCCCCAAATGTCACTCCCATACAGTACTTTCGATATGCATTTAGCCCCGTAGATTTTAACTAAGGCTTTAATAAGTCTTCTACCCAGCTTGGAAGCAAAGCTAAAAACAGCTCCTACAGACTTCCTAAGCTCCTGCTTCTTGGCCTCAACAAGGGTTTCAAGCTTAATTTTGAATCTAACAATACCCCCAAACAGGGAAAGCTCCCAACTTTTGCTAAAGTATGCTGGTTCAAGGTAGAAGTCTTAGTGCTTGTTGACTTATTTTTATTTTACAGAGTTTTATATAGCGCGAACGTGACCCGAATCGGATCCCACCACCATAATGTAAGATTTAGAGAGGTTGACAGACAGGTCTAACACTCTCATAAAGCAATCGAATGAGTTCAGCATGGTTTGCAGGCCGTTGGCCGTTCTCGTCATCAGGACCGCGTCATCCGCGTATAGCAGTACTGGTAAAGAACGGGAGCCATAGATGTACAAGCTGCGTAGTCGGCAACTAAGGCCTTTCCCAGTCCATTTATGTAAAGAGAAAACAAAAAACGGGGTGAGGATACACCTCTGTCGTACCCTGCAGCTCGTTTTAAAACTATCTGTACATGCGGAGTCATTTGAGTATCTAACTGTGGCAGAAGTTTCAACATGAAGATCGGATAAAAAGAGAATCTATATTGGGATACAGTCCTATGCTCAAAAGAACCTTACACAACTTGCCACAATTAACCCGATCAAATGTGGCTGTGAGGTCCATGAAGGCCAGGTGTATTGTTTCAGAATGGGCAATAGTGTATTTACTAATCACCATATAAATGTTTAAACACTGATCTATGGTAGACTTACCCAACTGAAAGCCATATTGGGAATCAGAAGGAAAATGCTATTTACCAGTATGCATCTGTTCTTGGCATGTAGAGCTGCAGATCCACACACTGTGCATAGATCGCCATCTGGTGTTGGGCCCGGATGTTTGCACTTTGTTGTTGTATTGGAAAGTCTTTGGAAGTCACGAGGTAGGTGACTCCTCCTTCAGACAATAGTGCGCATGGGCATCGACTCCATCTTCAGATTGTTTTTTCGCCAAGAAGAGAAATGATGGAGTTTGTGAGAAACAGAAAGAGATGTCCATGTATGTTGTATCTAATTAAGATAATACTGGAACAGATAAAGGTAGCCGGGTGGGTGGGCGTGTGTGGATCTGCAGCTCTACATGCTAAGAACAGATGCATACTGGTAAGTAGCATTTTCCGTTCGAGGCATGTGAGCTGCAGACCACACACTGTGCATAGATTGCATAGCAGTACCTCCCTTTAGCGGCGACCACCAGTATCTGTTGCAGTAGTTTGAAATAGTGTTTTGAGTACAGCTTGGCCCACACTAACTTGTTGTTTTGCCTGCACATCTACACAATAGTGTTTTGTGAATGTGTGCAGTGTAGACCATGTAGCTGCTTTGCAGATGTCATCTAAGGGAATGTTCCCTAAAAATGCCATGGAAGCCCCTATTTTGTGAGTAGAGTGGGCTTTAGGGGGAATAGATAGTGTACGCTTTGCTTTGTGATAGCAAATTTGTATACATTTGACAATCCACCTTGCAATCCCAGCCTTTGATATAGGATTGCCTTTATGTGGTGGTGAGAAGGATACAAAAAGTTGTTTTGTGAAAAGGTTTTGTTCTGTCAATGTAGTAAAGGAGGGCTCTTTTGACGTCTAGAGTATGAAGAGCTCTCTCCGCTACTGTTTGTGGTTGTGAGAAGAATACTGGCAACTCAACAGATTGGTTGAGGTGGAAGGGAGAAATCACTTTAGGAAGGAATTTGGGATTTGTCCTGAGAACCACTTTATTATGATGGAGTTGTAAAAATGGTTCCTGAATAGTGCCTGTAACTCACTGACTCTCCTGAGAGATGTGATGGCTACAAGGAAAGCAACCTTCCATGTAAGAAATTGGAACTCACATTTAAGTAGAGGCTCGAATGGAGGGCCCATTAATCTAGTGAGGACGATGTTTAGATTCTACACTGGAGAGGGTGGTACCCTGGGAGGAATTCTTCTTTTGAGGCCTTCCATAAATGCTTTGATGGCTGGTATCCTAAACAATGACAAATGTTGTCTATTTTGTAGGTAAGCTGCTATGGCAGCGAGATGCAATCTAATGCACAAGTTACTAACTTGTGTAACGATATATCTGTAAGAGACAGTAGTTAGTGACAGATTCCTTACCTTAGAATATCCCCAGGCGTCAGGCTGGATCCGGAAAGTTTTTGCGTAGCAGTACCCTTGCGCGTCGGTAGGCTGCGTCGTGCGGCTCCGCGTCTGTCGTCGGCACCGCCGGGATGACGTCGCGGGCAGTACTTAGACGCCGCCCCTGCGCGTGGACGTCAGTTCTGTACACGACTTTCCGCGCCAGGAACGCAGAGCCATGCAAGAAGCTGACATAGGTGTCTGAAAAATACTAGGGCCCTGAAAGGGATGTCCTTAACCCTAGAAATCAGTTCGCAGAACGGGGCGGATGGGTGGGGCGGTAAGGAATCTGTCACTAACTACGGTCTCTTACAGATATATCGTTACACAAGTTAGTAACTTGTGCATCTGAAAGACACGTTAGTGACAGATTCCTTACCTTAGAATAGATACCCCAGCAATACCAACCCCGGTGGTGGGTCTGCGAACAGATTCAGACAAGGAAGTCCCGGAGGACAGAACAGCCAAAGAAGTCGTCCCTCCGGACCTGACTGTCAAGGCAGTAATGTTTGGTAAACGTGTGCAGCGAGGCCCACGTAGCTGCCTGACATATATCCTGTAACGGAACACCGTGGCCTAAAGCCGTGGTAGCAGCCGTAGCCCTGGTGGAATGGGCACGCAGCCCAACAGGAGGCTCCTTCTTAGCCAAAGAATAGCAGGCTTTGATACACAAGGTCACCCAGCGGGAGATGGTTCTCTTGTGCACCGCCCGACCTTTTTTGGCGCCCACGTAGCCAACAAAGAGCTGGTCATCCACCCGGAACTGTTGTGTGCGGTTGATGTAAAAGGAAAGCGCACGTTTTGGGTCCAGACGGTGGAGCCTCTCTTCCTCTCTGGAAGGATGCGGAGGCGGAAAGAAGGTGGGCAAAGTGATGGTCTGCCCAATATGGAAGGCAGTAACCACCTTTGGCAAGAAGGACGGACGCGTCCGAAGAACAACCTTGTCTGGATGAACAGACAGAAAGGGAGGTTTGCATGAAAGAGCCTGGAGCTCACTCACCCGCCGAGCGGAGGTGATGGCCACCAGAAATGCTGTCTTCAGAGTAAGAAGACGAAGAGGACAGTTATGTAGAGGCTCAAAGGGAGCGCAGCCTTGCCGCACAAAGGGTATGAATGTGACAGCACCTAGATTGGACATCCACCAGACCTCACGCATATACCCCACCCGCCAACACTATCCGGTTCTCCCATTAGGACATAAAATCTGTGAACTTGCCACCGACCGTTGAGACCTAGCATTTTTGGCCGATGCCCGGTGGAGCTACCTCGATAGCTATAGAGGAGATGGGCTGTGGACTTCCCCCTCGGCCGTCACCTACCCAGCCGGACTTTGGGCAGACTTTCCTTTGTCTCTCCGCCGTATCTCCCTCCTACCCTTTTACCTTACCCTTCTAAGCACCATTTATTTAGTCTTCTATGCTATTTAAATGTTTCTAGCAACAGATGTAACTTGTAACTGATGTAACTTTGTAACAATGTGTATCCTCATGTAAAGCGCTCTGATACCTCCGGGTCTAGCCAGCGCTATATAAAACTCATCAAATAAATAAATAAATAAAAAATAAAGAAGGTAAGAACCAAGTTCAAGTCCCACTGAGGCATTACAAACGGAACAAGAGGAAAGAGGTGTGTAATGCCTTTAAGAAACCTGTTAACCACAGGGGACTTGAAAAGGGAGGGCTGATCAGGAAGCCTGAGGAAGGCCGATATCACACAAAGATAGCCCTTGATGGTACCCAGGGCAGAACCCTGTTGGGCCAGAGAAAGAAGGAACAGAAGAACCTCCGAAAGAGGGGCAGAAAGGGGATTCACAGCCTTTGCTGTGCACCATGCCACAAACTTGTTCCACCTGCAGGCGTATACCACCTTAGTGGAGGGACGCCTGGCTGCCAGAATCACATCACAAACTTCGGGAGGCAAGTCGAAAGGAATCAACTGCCGCCGCTCAATCTCCACGCAAGCAGGTGTAGACTGGACAGGTTCGGTTGGAGGACCGTCCCCTGCTGCTGCGACAGAAGATCCTCCCGAAGAGGAAGACGGATCGGGGGATCGACGCTCATACTAAGTAGCTCGGGATACCAAGCTCTTCGAGCCCAGTCCGGAGCCACAAGAATGACTTGGGCCCGGTCGCGCCGAATCTTCTTCAACACTCTGGGTAGAAGTGGTATAGGCGGAAAGGCGTACAACAGACCGCAACTCCACTCGCGGCGAAAAGCGTCGCCGAGCGAGTGCCGCCTTGGAAATTCCAACGCGCAGAACTGCTGACATTGCACGTTCTCTTCGGTGGCGAACAGATCTAACCAAGGCTCTCCCCACTGCTGAAAGAGACCTTGCGCCACCTCCGAGTGAAGACGCCATTCGTGATCCATCAAGCACCTGCGGCTGAGTTCGTCCGCCCTGGCGTTCAGGGAACCTGCCAGGTGTTGAACCATCAGGAATATGCCCTGATGTTCCAGCCATGTCCAGAGGCGCAGAGCCTCCTGACATAGGGTCCACGACCCCACCCGCCCTGTTTGTTGCAATACCACATGGCGTGGTGTTGTCTGTGAACACCTGCACTACCTTCCCTTTGACAGAGGGAAGGAATGCCTTGAGTGCAAGTCGGATCGCCCGGAGCTCCAGAAGGTTGATATGGAGCCGGGACTCCGCCGTAGACCAGAGGCCTCTGATCTCCGCCTCTCCCATGTGACCGCCCCATCCCAGAAGGGACGCGTCCGTCACAACTGTGTGCTCTGGCTGGGGAAGGGAGAGGGATCTGCCCATGACCCATTGCCGGTTCGAGAGCCACCACTGCAACTGTTTTGCAGTCCCCTCCGAGATCTGGACGTGATCGGACAGGTTGCCCTGGTGCTGCGCCCACTGGAACTTCAGGTCCCACTGCAGAGCCCGCATATGACATCTGGCATGATCGACCAGCAGGATGCAGGAGGCCATGAGGCCCAGCAGCCTCAGGGTCATCCGTACCGAAACCCAGGATAAAGGCCGAAAGATCGGAATCATAGCCTGAATATCCCGAACTCGCCGTTCGGGAGGATAAACCCGAAATTGCGTCGTGTCCAGAACTGCTCCGATGAAAAGGAGCTGTGGAGAAGAAATCAGGTGCGACTTCGGCACGTTGATGGAGAACCCCAGCGAGTGCAGGAGTTCGGCCGTTGTCTGGAGGTGGGAGACGACTGCCTGGGACGAGCCCGCCTTCAGCAGCCAGTCGCCGAGGTAGGGGAAGACTGGAACCCCTGCCCGGCGCAGATGGGCTGCGACCACCGCCATCACTTTCGTGAACACCCGAGGGCGCTGGTAAGGCCAAAAGGGAGCACGGTGAACTGAAAATGCTCGAGGCCTACCATGAACCGCAGGTAACGCCGGTGGGCAGGCAGGACGGGGATGTGGAAATATGCGTCCTGCAAGTCCAACGCCACCATCCAGTCTCCAGGGTCGAGAGCAGTTAAGACCTGAGCTAGGGTGAGCATCTTGAACTTCTCCTTCCGGAGGAAGCGATTGACGTTCCGGAGGTCCAAGATAGGACGCATGTCCTCCTTGTCCTTCTTGGGGACCAGAAAGTAGTGGGAGTAGCAACCACGTCCCACTTCTGGGGTCGGAACACGCTCGATGGCCCCCTTGGCCAAGAGGGCCGCAACTTCCTTTTGAAGAAGCACCAAGTGATCCCCTGACATGCGGTGGAATTGAGGTGGCATGGCTGGGGGGGGGGGGGAAGGTCACGAAGGGGAGGGAGTAGCCCCTTCGGACAATGTCCAAGACCCACCTGTCCGAGGTGATGGCACGCCAGTGGTGAAGGTGATGGCGGACCCTGCCCCCTACTGGCGTGCTGTGCACATGAAAGGAAGGACTAGGAGGGCTTGGAGGCCGCGGACAGGGCGGGGTTGGTGGCCTGACCCGCACGCTGGTTGCCTGACCCGCCACGGCGTGAGCCACGTCCTCGGCCACGTGAAGACGCTTGCTGCGCGGGCCGGTGGCTGGGCATCGGACGTGACTGGGCGCCCCTTCCGTGGCCACGAAAGGGGCAAAAAGCAGACTGTTGCTGAGGGCGCACAGCAGAAAGGCCCAGGGACTTGGCTGTAGCCCGCGAGTCCTTAAAGCACTCCAGCGCATGGTCTGCCTTTGTCCCAAAAAGACCGACTCCATCAAAGGGCATGTCCATAAGAGAGTTTTGGACATCACCCGAGAAACCAGTGGTCCTCAGCCAGGCGTGACGGCGCAGCGCCACTGTCGTCGCAAGCGATGTGCCTAGCGAGTCGGCGGTATCAAGGCCACATCTGATGGTGTACTTTGCTGCATCTCTTCCCTCCGCAATGGTGCGGGAAAGCAGTAACTGGACCTCCACAGGACACTGGGGCAGAACTTGCGCCACCGAGTCCCACAAGGAGTGGGAATATCGGCCCAAGAGGCAAGTGGTGTTGACTGACCGCAAGCCAGCACTGGCGTAAGAAAAGACCTTCTTCCCAAATTGATCCAGGCGTTTGGATTCCCTATCCGGGGGAGCGGTAGGGAAGGCGCTTTGGGAAGCAGAGGCTTGGACCACCAAGCTCTCAGGGGTGGGGTGTAGAGAGAGAAACGGGGGGTCACCCGGAGCAGGGTGATGGCGTCGGGCCACGTTCCTATCCACAGGAGCCCCTGTGGTGGGCTTGGACCAGGTGCCCAAAAGAACGTCTGAAAGCGCCTCGTTGAACGGCAGCAGTGGCTCCGAGGAGGTAGCCGCCGGCTGAAGCACTCCCGTCAGGATGTTAGTCCTGACAGCCACAGTAGGCAACTGGAGGTTTAAGGCCTCAGCTGCTCTACGCAACACCGTTGCAAAGTTTGCTCCCTCCTCCGTTGCCACGGATGGAGGAGACAGCATGCCAGAGTCAGGGGAGGTGTCCAGCCCGCTGGCATCCCCAAGTTCCTCAGTCCAGTCCTGATCAAACTCACACTGCCATGTGAGAGGGTCATCAGACCCCTCCCAGTTATCTCCGTCCTCCAATTCAGGTTCAAAATAAGGAGGAGGAGGGACATGTGGGACCCAAAGTCCCAGCGGCGTCGGAGCCGGCGTCGAGCGACGCCGGTCCGGCGTCATGTCCGGATCCGGAGAGAACCGGGGTACGACGGCGCCCGGAGCCTCGGGCGGCGTCCGGAACGGCACCGGAGACATCGGCGCCGGCGGAGGTGTAGTTAGGTCAACCGGCGTCAATGGGGGTTGCGGCAGCACCGGAGCCGGGATCGAGGCCGGGGCCGAAGCCGGGACCGAGGCTGGTGTTACAGGCGGCGCCGGGACCCGAAGGCGCACCGGGGGGACCTTGAGGCCCGAAGAGGCGGGCCATGGCCGACAGGAATTCCTGTATCTCGGCCGGAGTCGCCCACGAACGCGGGAAGGACGGGTAATGCGGGGGCGGCTCCACAGGCACTCCCGGAGCCGCGGGGGCGGGGACGGTGCCGATAGGAGCCTCAGCCGAGTCGCGAGACCGGCGAGGCGAAGCCTTCGAGCAATGACGCTTCTTAGACTTTTTATGCTTCGACTTATCGGAGGAGTGCGAAGACTTGGACCCCGACGACCGATGAGGACTCCGCGACCGGCCCCTCGACCTCACGTGACCGGGGCTTGGTGTGGCGCGGAGCCGACTGCCGGACCTCGAGGAGCTTTCGAGACCGCTCTCGCAAAGCCTTCGGGTGCAAGGCCCGGCAGTCGGGGCACGACTTCGTGTCGTGGTCGCGGCCGAGGCAGTAGAGACACTCTAAGTGCGGGTCTGTGATCGACATCATGTGACCACAGAAGTCGCAGGGCTTGAAGCCGGGCATCCCTACCGACACCTTCGGAGTCGAGAGACTCGTGTAGAAAACCAGTGAAAAAGCACCAAAAAGTTAGTCAAAAAAGATGACTAGGGCACTGCTCTTCCCGGATCTGCGCTTACTGGCGCGGAAAAAGAAGAACTGACGCGCAGGGGCGGCGTCTAAGTACTGCCCGCGACGTCATCCCGGCGGTCCCGACGCCGACGACGGACGCGGAGCCGCACGACGCCGCCTACCGACGCGCAAGGGTACTGCTACGCAAAAACTTTCCGGATCCAGCCTGACGCCTGGGGATATTCTAAGGTAAGGAATCTGTCACTAACGTGTCTCTTTCAGATGGATGTGTATACTAGATTACATCTTTGAAGATGCAGAAGGTAACATATGATGTGTTGAATAGAGGCATCTACAGGATTGATTGTGTTATTGGTACAGTATATCACAAATCTTTTCCACTTGGCTGCATAGCAGGCTCTAGTGGTGGGGCGCCTAGCCTCTTTGATAACGTTCATACAATCTGGTGGGAGATTGAGGTAACCGAATTCTAGGACTTCAGGAGCCAGATCGCTAGATTGAGCTGTGTCGGATCTGGATGCCCGATCTCTCCATGGTTCTGTGTTAACAGGTGTGGGGAGAGGCGTAGTTTTTGGTGCGGGACTACGGATAGTTCCAGCAATGTTGTGTCCCATGGTTGTCTGGCCCATGTTGGAGCAACTAGAATCAGTGTTAGTGACTGCTGTTGTAGTTTGCGCACCACTAATGGAATGAGTGGGAGAGGCGGAAAAGCGTACGCAAATCTCCCTGACCAATTCATCCATATCGCATTGCCTTTGGACAATGGGTGTGGATATCTGGCGGCGAAGCTTGGGCATTTTGTGTTGTGATGTGTGGCGAACAGATCTATGTCTGGATGCCGCCACATTTGGAAGAATGGTTGAAGAACCTGTGGGTGAAGTTCCCACTCGTGAATCTGTTGCGTTTGACGACTTAACAGATCTGCCATCTGATTCTGAATTCCTGGAAGATGTTGAGCTAACAGGAATATGTTTTGAGGAATAGCCCATCTCCATATGGTCTGAGCTAGTTGAGAGAGCTGTAGAGAGTGCATCCCCCCTTGTTTTTGTAAATAATACATTGCTGTGACATTGTCCGTCCGGACATGATGTGTTTCTGGAATGATTTTAGTGCCAGAAAAATTGCTAGTAACTCCAAATGATTGATGTGGAGTAGTTTTTGTTGAGGTGTCCACACGCCCTGTATGGTGTGATGTAAAAGATGAGCTCCCCATCCGGGGAGCGATGCGTCTGCCGTTAATACAATCTGTGGAACTGGCTCTAGGAACGGTCGCCCTTTGGAAAGGTTGTGGGTGTTCCACCACTGCAGAGAGCGATGTGTGTGGCCGTCCACCAACACCAGATCTGTTAGCTGACCTAGAGCCTGGTTCCACTGACGTGCTAAGCATTCCTGTAAGGGGCGCATCTGGAGTCTGGCATGTGGGACTATGAATATGCAAGATGCCATCATCCCTATTAGTTGCATAAATACCCGAGCTGGAAGGGAGTGCTGCGGCTGGAATTTTGTTATAAGGGCTTGCATGCTTGCTATCCTGACTGGATTGGGGTACGCAAGGCCCTTTGAGGTGTCTATTGTGGCACCTAGATATTGCTGGATGTGGGAGGGTTGGAGGTGAGACTTTCTGAGGTTTATTGTGAACCCTAAGTCGTGAAGTAGTTGTATTGTGGTGTGTGTGATTTACACACTGGGTATGAGACTTGGCTTTTATGAGCCAGTCGTCCAAGTAGGGGAAGACGTGGATTTGTTGTCTTCTTAAGTGGGCTGCCACGACTGCCAGACATTTCGTGAAGACCCTGGGTGCTGTGGTGACTCCGAATGGGAGCACCTTGAACTGATAATGTTGACCGTCCACTACAAATCGAAGATATATTTTGTGGGCGGGGTGAATGGGAATGTGGAAGTAGGCATCCTTGAGGTCTAAGGTGGCAAGGAAATCGCCTTGTTTGAGTAGAGGAAGGACTTGTTGAAGAGTGACCATATGAAAATGGTCCGACTGTATGTAGAGGTTTAATGGTCTGAGGTCGAGAATGGGCCTCAGGGTCCGTCCTTCTTGGGAATGAGAAAATACAGTGAGTACACTCCTGTGTGTTGCTGATGCAGGGGAACTGGTTCTATTGCAGGTTTTTGTAGGAGGGAAAGTACCTCCTGTTTGAAAAGCGTTAAATGGTCTGCTGACATTGGACGCTGTCTGGGTGGTATGTTTGGAGGAGTTGAAGTGAGTTCCAGGCAATAACCGGATTGGATGATTTGTCTCACCCACCTGTCTGTGGTAATGGTGTTCCAGACAGGCAGGAACTGTAGTAATCTTCCCCCGACTGGAGTGGAATGGTCTGGGTGGAGTGGAGGGAAGTCATTGTTTGGAGGTGGAGGCAGTACGGGTATTGACGGTTTTGCCTCTACCTTTGTTATTATTACCTCTGTAGCCTCCTCTGTAATAGCCTCTGGTAGAGGAGGTCTGGGTGGGACTTTTATAGGACGTAGAGGAGTTGTCCGTGGTAAAGCCTCTAGAGGCGCCCCTATAAGAGGAGCGACGAAAGGAACTTCTGGGAGTTTGAGATTGTAATGCTCCCATTGATTTGGCGGTGTCGGTATCTTTTTTCATCTTCTCTAAAGATGAATCCACCAAATAAATGTTCTTAGTCAAACGGCTGATTTAATATGGCAGTTTGGACCTCGGGTTTGAACCGTGAAATACGGAGCCATGCATGTCTGCGTAAGAGGACACTGGTATTGTTGGCCCGTGAAGCTGTGTCTGCGGCGTCTAGAGCGCAGCGAATGGAGGTATTTGTTATAGTTTTGCCTTCCTGTATGAGATCAGTGGCTCTTTGTTTGTATTGATCTGGAAGGTGTTGTAGTAGGGTCTCTAGTTCATCATAATGTGCCCTATCATACCGAGCCAGTAACGCCTGTGTGTTGGCAATTCGCCAAATATTGGCTGCCTGGGACGCCGTTCTTTTACCGGATGCGTCCAGGAGCTTGGACTCCTTATCAGGAGGTGGAGCATCGCCTGAGGTTTGGGAGTTAGCCTTTTTCCTGGCGTTGGAAACCACTAGGGAATCTAAGGGAAGTTGCCCTTTAATGTAAACAGGGTCAGCTGGGGCAGGCTTATATTTCTTTTCCACCCTGGGGTTAATGACTCTAGCCCTGACAGGATCTTTGAAGACTTCAGGAGCGTGCTTGATTACCCCCTTTAGCATTGGTAGAATAGAAGTGGACCTTTGAGGTGGTGCAAAAGTGTCCAGAAGGAAGTCTTCCTCTATAGGGTCTGTATGTAAATCCACACCGTGGTATTCTGCAGCTCTATGTATGAGCTGAGTGAACCCTATAGTATCCTCTGGAGGGGATGGTCTAGATGGGTAGATCTCATCTTGTGGTGTATCGGGGACATCTGGTGTACCATAGTTGTCCCATGGGTCACTAGGAATATGAGGATGACTGGGCTCTCCTAAAGGGTAGTCATCACCTTCGTACTCAAAAGGGTCCTCATCATCCTGAGGTGGAGGAGATTCTGAGGGTACTGGAGATGGAATAGGAGAGATGTGGTGTGGAGGAGGGGGTGGAGAAGGGATCCTAAAAGGGGAAGTGGCAATGTCTCTTTTCTTGAGAGGAAGTGGAGCTGGTGTAGATGTGTCCAATTTCCTCTTTCTGGAAGGACTAACCACAAGGCGACCTGTTTCTGGGTCGATTTCCAGTATTTGTTGGGTTGGATCAGGCTGAGAAAGTTCCTCCTCTGAAATGTGGTGCTTCGGCATCGATTTTTTCGGTTCCGAAGGTTTGTGTGGCACCAATTTTGGAGTCGTTTTAGGTTCTTTAGGTTTCGGAACGGGAGTTTTTATCGGTTCCGTTGGGGTCTTTGGAGTCGGTACCGGTAACTTTTCGGTTCCGAAGATCGAGCGCCAGCTGTTCTGGGAACCGGATGTTTAATCGATTCCGACGGTTTTTTCTGAGTCGAAGGCTCGGCGCTGTGTTTCGGTGCCGAATGCGCCGACGCCGAACCTGGCTTCGGTGCGGGTGTAGACAGTGGCTTGTCTTTTGGCTTCGGTGCCGGGGATGGGGTGTCGGCACCGAGGGTAGGCTGGCTCGAGCCCGAGCGGCCTGAAGGCTTAGTTATTGACTTCTTAGCCGAGCCCGAAGGCGGGGCGTGGGAAGTTTTGTCCTGGTGTGCACCTAGGCCCGAAGGTGAAGGTGGTACCGAAGCCTTTGCCGGAATAGATGATGGGGAGGGGTCGACGTCAGTACTTACGACCCGTTGCCCAGGAGTGATGTCTTCGACGTCAGAATCATCGGCTTCGGAGGCGCTGACGAGGCCTTCTTCGAGTTGTTCTTGTTCCGGTACGTCGACGCCTTCCTGGAAGATATCGTCCGGAATGGATGTCGACGATCGAGCCATGTTTCTTCGAGCTCGACGATCCCGTATGGTTTTCTTTGAGCGGAAAGAGCCGCAAGCTGGACAGTCCTTGGCCTCGTGCTCCGGCGAAAGACAGAGGTTACACACCTCGTGAAGATCGGCGTGGGGAAACTTCGATCCACATTGAGGACACTTTTTAAAAGGAGTCCTTTCCATGAGCTAAAAGGCCTGGTGGCGCAGCTAGGCCCGAAGGCCTGCGTAGACGATTGGAATCGAAGAATTCGAAGTTGTGAAGATGCGCGTCGAAAAGGGGAACGCGATCGAAAACAAAACCGACGAAAGGGTGAAGGATTGCGCGTCGAAAGTTAGAACGGTGTCGACACCGAACTGGAGCGCGACGAAACACATCCGAGCCGATGGCGGAAAAAAACAATCTGAAGATGGAGTCGATGCCCATGCGCACTATTGTCCAAAGGAGGAGTCACCTACCTCGCGACTTCCAAAGACTTTCCAATACAACAACAAAGTGCAAACATCCAGGCCCAACACCAGATGGCGATCTATGCACAGTGTGTGGTCTGCAGCTCATATGCCTCGAACATATTATTATCGTCAGCCCAAGTTCTCATTCTGTCCAACAACACCTGCCCCAGGACTTTAACAGACTTCAGAAGTGAAACTGGCCTACAACACTCTGGTTTGTCTTTGTCCCCTATTTTGAAAAGTGGCACAATCACTGATGACGACCAGTAGGGAGGTGGACCTTCCCGTACCGCTGCATTCAAAATCAGGGTCAACAAAGGCGCTAAAAGTTCCAATGGCAGAACAAATAAATCAGGCAGTATACCATCAGGGCCCGTGCCTTATGCCAAGTAAGACTCCTAACACTCTGTGGGGTTTCTTTCAAGGTAAAAAAAAAGACTTGATTACTCTTGCTCTACCGGATCAAACTCTTCTGTGACTGTCTGGCGAATACAGTTGCAAATACCCTGTAGGAAGCTGGCTCTGTATATACTATACCAAAGTGAGGTATAGTGTGCACAGAGTCCAGTGGAACCCCAAAGGTAGGCAGAGGTAAAAGTAGATAGCACCTTACTCTCCATTTGTGGTAGTGTGGGCGAGCAGTCAGGCTTATCAGAGAGTAGTGTTAAGCTATTGTTGTACACACGCAGGCAAGAAATGATGGCTCACACTCAAAGACTGAATCCAGACCAACTGTTTGTATAAAGAGTTATTTCATTTTTAGAACCAAGATTTACTTAGTAGCAGGTAGGTGATACTTTTAATACAGTGTTACTGTTCAACATACAGTGTACTCTGGTTTGGTAGGAACATTTAGATTACTTTTGCAGTCGAGAAAACCATTGATAAACTGTTCAAAGACACTCAAAATTACAGCTGGATTACTTTTAGATTACTTCAAAATTACTTTTCTAGTTTCACCTGAAACACACTCCTAACTCAAGGTAAACACAACATGCTGCAGCCCTCAGAGGTCAACTCTAAAAAGGAACTAACTTACTTTTTGTTGCAGTAGAAAAACAGTTCAACACTTAGAAGATTGTTCAGAGAAAACCCACCATTGAGTCCTATGGGGAAAAATGAAGAGTTAGAGTTTCTGGTAAGTAAACGGTTTGGGAGAGGGAGTTTTGGGCGTAGAACCAAGGTTCCCCAAGGTTCAGGTTTGCACTCAAGGTGCACCACCAACGGAACAACGGTGGGGGGGTGCAGACTGCCAATGTTAGCCAATGGGGCACCTCGGTTGGGGGCTGGTCACGGGCAAGCCACTCGGTCTCGGGAGCCAGGCTCCTAGAATTAAGATCAGGGCAAAGGGGATCCCAGTTCAGCACTGAGTCCACACCACCAGTGGCACAGGGGCAGCCGGGAGCTTAGGAGGTGCCAGGAGCCCAACGGTCTCCTATGGAGGACATTGGTCTTGGAAAGGGACTGCAGGCTGGAGCCAGACGACTGGACAAAGGGAACAAACGACTGGAGGATGAAGGTGAAGGGTTGCTGGACACCAGGACACAGTCGGTCGGGCACCTAAGGTCTGAGGAGCTGCGGGTGCAGGGGCGTCCTTTCATGTCGGGTTCTTCTCACCGGTTCCGGTCACGGTTGGGGGACCATTCAGGATGAGGCTGTAGGAGTCGAGGAGAAGGTCGGTGGAGGTCGTCCAACACTGGATCTCAAGCCAGGAATGCCGGGGGGACCTCGCTGGTGTGTTGGGCCACTTTACTCGGGCCTGGGCATCGGGTGCAGAGTGGTGAAAACTCACGGATCCATCCGGATCTGGAGTTCTGGCTTGGGTTGGTGTTGGACAAATCCGGTGTCCACGAGGGATCACAGTTCTTTGTGAAGGCAAGGCAGGTCTCCAGGGTTCTTGGAGGCTGCAGGACATGCAGGGTTCAGCTCGCAGGAGACTGGCCGGTAGGGCTGGGGCCAAAGCAGTTATCATCCATTTCTGCAGCACGGCTCTTCTGTCACGTCGAATCTGAAGAGGCAAGGATCAGGGGTGCTGCTAAATACCAGATTTAGAGGCATTACAGGTTGGGAACAATGGGTCCTTCTCTGGGATGTCTACACCCCCCATTATGCCATCCTCCAGTGGGAGGGGGGCATAAGCCTTTCCCTGGTTGGCAAGATCCCCCCATCTTCAAGATGGCGGGGACTGAGAGTTGTGCTTTGCCTTGCCTCACCCACCTGAGGGGTGGGGTTGGCAAAGGTGGGCACACCTCTCCTCCTATCTTGGTTTTCCTGCCGATTCTCCCTCCCAAAGTGGGGGTTAGAACCGGTGGGAGCTAATTTGCTGGGAGCAGCAAATGTCTGGGTCAGCTCACAAATGCGGCAAGCATTTAAATCTTCCCTTTCTTGGACCCTGCCCATCCTGGGGGAGGATGCTTGGCACCTCTGCCCAGGATGTGCTTTGTTTCAGGACCCCGAGAGCGGGAGTCTCTCGACCCAGGGTCCAGAAACAGGCCTGGGGGTGGCAGCTGGCGAGCAGCCACTCAGCCAGGACACTAGAGTTAGGTCGTTTTTCAGGGGGCATCTCTAAGATGCCTTCGGAGTGCATTTGGCATTAAATCCCACACTGGCATCAGTGTGGGTTTAATGTGCTAAGAAGTTTGATACCAAACTTCCCAGAATTCAGTAAAGCCATTATTGTGCTGTGTAGTTCGTAATAACAAACTCCCAGCACCATATACTCATTACTTTACTACACTTACAATAGACGTAGACACTGTAGGGGAACAGGGCTCATGCACGTGTACCCTCACCAGTGGTATAGTGCACCCAGCTAGAGGGGAGGCTGATGTAAACCAGGGCAGTGGTTTGTGGGCATGGCACACAGGGATTTGTGCCATGTCGACTCTTTGTTTTGTCCTGCACCAAAACACGCAGCCTGCCAAGGCAGTGTGTGAGTGTCAGGGTACAGGACCTCTAAGGGTGGCACAATAAGTGCTGCAGCCCTTAGAGGTCTTCCCTGGTCACAGTGCCATGGGTACCTGTGGTACCATTTACCAGGGGCTGACCTGTGGCCAGAGATGCCAATTGGGTTTAGGCTTCAATGCAGTTTTAGGGAAAGAACATAGGCCCTGGGTACCTGATTAGCCGTAGCCCAGGGCACACTCAGTCAAAGGACATCAGCAGTCCAGCTAAAAGTGGGGGCTACCATGTAGAAAGAGGGCACTTTCTCACAGGCCACCCCTGAAATGTTGCTGTGAAGTGGAAAAAGATTCCAAAGTGGAGCATTCATTCCTGAATGCAGAAGGGAGGGTCTTTATCTATAATTTTGTACTGGGCTATGGGCTTATTGCCTCATTTGAACCAAGCTCATCTGCTTGCCAATTCCTACAGCCATGACCTTTCCATGTCCTGCTCTCTGGTCCTCTCTCCTCACAAAGTTTGGTACACCTTGCTCTTCCCTTTGGGCTCCTTTGTTTTTGGAGCAAGAAGTCTTCAAGGGCTGTTTTGTGAACTTCTTTTTCCAGGGCCTTCCACCAGGGATTGTGTGAGTGTAGTGGTACAGGTCCTCTAAGGGTGGCACAATAAGTCTGCAGCCCTTAGAGGCCTTCTCTGGTCACAGTGCCCTGGGTACCTGTGGTACCATTTACCAGGGGCTGACATGTGGCCAGAGATGCCAATTGGGTTTAGGATTCAATGCAGTTTTAGGGAAGGAACAAAGGCCCTGGGTACCTGATTAGCAGGAACCCAGGGCACATGTAGTCAAGGAGCATCAACATCAGGCAAAAAGTGGGGGCAACCATGCAGAAAGGGGCACTTTCCTACTCAACCCCTCCCAAACGAAAGAGGATGAGACTAACCTTTCCCAAGAGAGTCTTCTTTGTCTAAGTGGAAGAACCTGGAAAGTCCATCTGCATTGGCATGGGCAGTCCCAGGTTTGTGTTCCACTGTAAAGTCCATTCCCTGTAGGGACCTGAACCACCTCAAAAGTTTGGGATTCTCACCTTTTATTTGCATTAGACATTTGAGAGGTCTGTGGTCAGTTTGAACTGTAAAGTGAGTACCAAACAAGTATGGTCTCAGCTTCTTCAGGGACCAAACCACAGCAAAGGCCTCCCTCTCAATGGCACTCCAATGCTGCTCCCTGGGGAGAAGCCTTCTGCTTATAAAAGCAACAGGTTGGTCTTGGCCTTCATCATCATTGGTCTGGGATAGGACCGCTCCTATCCCTAGCTCAGAGGCATCAGTCTGCACAATGAACTGCTTGGCATAGTCTGGAGCTTTGAGAATTGGTGCTGAGCACATTGCTTCTTTCAGGGTGTCAAAAGCCTTTTGACAACTAACTGTCCAGTTTACCTTTTTGGGCATTTTCTTGGAGGGGAGTTCTGCGAGGGGAGTCACAATGGACCCATATCCCTTCACAAACCTCCTGTAGTACCCAGTCAAGCCAAGGAATGCCCTGACTTGGGTCTGGGTTGTTGGAGCCTCCCAGTCCAGAATGGCCTGGATCTTGGGTTGTAAGGGTTGTACTTTGCCCCCACCAACAAGGTGGCCCAAGTACACCACAGTTCCTTGCCCTATCTGGCATTTGGATGCCTTGATAGTTAGACCTGCAGTTTGCAGGGCCTGTAAAACCTTCTCCAGGTGGACCAGGTGATCCTGCCAGGTGGAGCTAAAGACAGCAATATCATCAAGATATGCTGCACTAAAGGCCTCCAACCCAGCAAGGACTTGATTCACCAACCTTTGCAATGTGGCAGGGGCATTCTTTAAACTAAAGGGCATAACAGTAAACGGATAATGCCCATCAGGTGTGGAGAACGCAGTTTCTCTTTGGCTCCTGGGGCCATGCCAATTTAACAGTACCCCGCAGTTAAGTCAAAGGTACTAAGGAATTTGGCTGCACCCAATTTGTCTATCAACTCATCTGCTCTTGGGTTAGGGTGAGCCTCTGTCTTAGTGACAGAGACCTCTGTAGTCCACACAAAACCCCATCTCTCTCCACACTGTGGATGGGGTTTGGGGACTAAGACCACTGGGCTGGCCCAGGGACTCTCAGAGGGTTCAATAACCCCTAACTCCAGCATCTTGCTGACTTCAGCTTTGACGCTTTCATTAACTTGGTCAGATTGCCTATAGATTTTGTTTTTGACAGGTACACTACCCAGTGTCCACATAATGGGTACACCAGTGTGTCTGGCCAGGGGTTAAGGAGAAGAGCACAGCATACTGCTGTCAGACATGCCTACAGTCAGCCTGCTGGTGGGCAGGAAGGGTGTCTTGAGTAGACAACTCCATCCACTGACCCATCTTTGGGGCTGCAAGAGACAGGGTCAGGGAGAGGTTCACACTGTCTCCTGATCCTCATCAGTAACCATCAGCATGGTTATGTCAGCCCTTTCACGGAAAAGTTTCAGGCGGTTCACATGGATCACGCTTTTGGGTGTCCTGCTTGTGCCCAGGTCCACCAAGTAGGTGACCTCACTTTTCTAAGATAGGGTAAGGTTCACTCCATTTGTCCTCGAGGGTCCTTGGTGCCAATGGCTCCAAAACCTACACCTTTTGCTCTGTTCGGAATTCCACCAGTGCAGCTTTTTGGTCATACCAGTGCTTCTGGAGCTCCGGGCTGGCCTCAAGATTCCATTTAAGCGTTTTCCATGTACTCAGCCATTCTTGACCTTAGGCCCAGTACATAGTCCACAATGTCTTGTTTTGGTGCTTGGAGAGGATTCTCCTAACCCTCTTTTACAAGACAGAGTGGTCTAACAGGTTGGCCAAACAGAAGTTCAAAGGGGGAAAACCCTACTCCCATCTGAGGCACCTCTCTGTAGGCAAAAAGCAAGCAAGGCAAAAGGACATCCCATCTCCTTTTGAGTTTTTCTGGGAGTTCCATGATCATGCCTTTCAGTGTCTTATTGAACCTTTCAACAGGACCATTGGTTTGTGGATGATAGGTGTAGTAAACTTGTACTGCACTCCACACTCATTTCACATGCAACTCTGAGCCCTCCCCTCACACCTGCCCAGGTCCCTTAAGGCTTTGCTGGGTACACCCTAAATCATTATCCTCCATCTTGTGAGTTGCAGCCTACCTGTGCCCCAGATTGCAGTGAGCAGAGTCCAGGAAGTGGTAAGGAGGTAGACTAGTGCTGTCTCTTTCCTCAAAAAGTTAAAAAACGATTTTCCCTATCTGTGATTACTGTCTTTGCCTGTGGTTGTTACAGTTTAAAATTGTAGTTTTAACCTGCCCGCGATTGCATATTTAATCACCTGTTTTGTGTTCAAACTTGTGGTTTTTCCTGCCCATGATTGCTTCCATTTAACGTGTTGAATTGTGGGATTTGCAGTCCTAAATCTCTGTAGTTTTTCCCTCTCATTCCCAGTGACTATCAGTTTTCCCTTCAAAGTTCCCCTTGTCTCTGTGCTAAGACCTGTATGTTAAGCAGTGCACCCCCAGTCACCATTTTGTGTTAAGACAGTGAAACCAGCCCTCCCCCTCCCCCCCTCCCCTCCAGCAACAGGGATATTCTACATCAGAGGGTGCTTTGAGGCAGCAGTGATCTTCTGTGTGCTGTTTAAACTGTGTTTAATAGGGACTGTGCACTTCGTTTTTTGGCCAGGAGAGGGAGTAAAGTTTTATACAAACACTATTGTCAGAGGACAAGTTAGGCCCTTACCTGCAGAAGTCCAAAGTGTGGATTGAGCCGGTCTGTCTCCTAGGAGATTCTGAACAAGAGAAGCAGCTCCCAACTCCCTGGCCAGCAAACCTTGTCTGAGGTCGCTGGGACCTTATATAGTCTGCTAGTGGTTGGTACATGTATACACTGATTGGTGGTTGTATCTGATATTCTATTGGATTAGGGTTAGTGTCCTCATTGGTTGGGTATTTGAGGGTTCCGATTGGTTTCTGGGTCTGTGATACAATCAATGTAGGGTTGGGACTAGGGCTAGGGTTAGGATTTCTATTGGAAGTAGGGACTAAGGCTTCCTGTGTGATTGGTTGTTGGGACTAGGGTGGGACTAGGGCTAGGGTTAGGCCTTTAATTGGAAGTAGCGATTAGGGCTTCTGGTGCGATTGGTTGCTGGACTAGGTGTGGTACTAAGAGTAGGGTTAGGCTTTCTATTGGAAGTAGGGACTAGGGCTTCCTGTGCCATTGGTTGCTTGGACTTGGGTAGGGACTACTAGTAGGGCCAGGGCCTCTATTGGACGTAGAGATCAGGCTTTTTGAAAGTTATTGGGTGCTTGGACTAGGGCTGAGATTGGCTGTAAGGTCCTCGTCTCCTATTGGTTCTAGATTTTAGGGCTAGTGTTAGGGCTCCCATTGGCTGAAGGGGTAACCTGATTACTAGGGCTATAGAAGGCCGAGGCCTAGTGCGTCTCAGTCGGGGCGTCGAGGCTAAGGGCGGAGAGGACAACGGCAATTACCGGTTTGAGCCTGTTCGAAACTGGTCGGGACTAGGGCCAGAAATGCTGCCCATGTTCACATTCAGTAAGAGCCACCCCACACCATCCACAAACATAGTTATACATTCACACCAAATGTACACCACACACAACCCTATGCACGGACCAATATACCGGCATGCACCACAAACCCAACCAAACCACATCTACACCCTTCTATCCCAACTACCACACATACCCACCATCACCTACAAACAGTACACAACTCTATCCTATACCACTAACCAATCCACTCATCACTAACACAACCCCATTCTACACCATACATAACTACATCCCATCCAGACACACGCTCCCTGCTCTAATTACACCTAACGGACCACCTTTTATCACTAACAAACATATATTCATCCTTCCATCATTTGTCCAACCAACACCCTCCTCTCCCTACTACCATAATAACACTAACGCACAACACACACACTGCACACCACCACACTTAACTCTTGCAACAAACCAGTCTAAGACAAACACTCTTACCTCTACTTAATTCCCTCCTACACACAACATACACTCTACTCAAACACATCACCACCCCCTCTACCTTACAACCTCCTCTCACAAACAATACTATACAACCAAATCCATTGCATTAAACAAATACACCAGCACCCCTTTTCACTACTCCTCAAAAACAAAACATATCACACACACCCGCACAACCAGATCTTCAAAGCGCAACACGTCAAAATACTTACCATCACAAAATACAAACATACACCCACCTTTCAAACCACACAAAGGAACAAACCCCATTGCCAAGCTCTCTCTCTTCCACCACACCTAACACAGATACAGCAACTCTCTTCTAACTGCCTCTCATCCATTGGACAATTTAGAACCTTACTACATGACCCACATGCTGCACCACCACCCGACTCATACACCTTCCGCCATAAACACACGCAAACAACCAAAGCGACGTGCCACACCTCACAACTTTGCTTCCCCATGTCTACTGCACAACAATGTTACACCACGAAAACACAGCACACCAACTCACTCTCAAACACCATCTCCACCACATACACGCGCAGACCCATCAAAATGCCTTCTTAGCATGCTAGATGAGGAACACGATACATAACAGGTACACGATTGCTATCCTAATACAGCGAATGCCAGCACTAAAAACACACCTGCTACAAACACACACAATACTGTTCACTCTACTACAAAACAAAGTCTCACTATCACCAAAGGCCATTCTCTAAACTGTCTACTAATAAATGCTCGATCCCTCTCTAAAAACAAACATCACATCTACGACCTTCTCACAGATGCAAAACCAGACATACTATTCATAACTGAATCATGGTTGGGAGATGATATGGCTCCAGTCCTGCATGAAGCCATTCCTCTAGGCTATAAAACGATCACCCAAAATCGTATAGGCAAAAAATGAGGTGGTCTAGCTGTTGTGTTTAGGCAAACATTACATATCACTAAAGCTGATGACATCTCCATAAAGAATTGTGAGGTTCTTCTAACAAGATGCAATCCTACACCGTCTTCATCCTGTAACTTCCTGCTCCTTTACAGACCTCCACCTAGCAAGGCGACATTCCCAGACGCACTTCTAGACACAGTTTCAAACCTGATAACAATACACTCCAACTTATGCATTCTGGGTGACCTCAACATTTGGTTTGACAAACCCAATATGACCCATCCAAAAACAACAATTACTGGCCTAGACGCACTGAACCTGCATCAGATTGTCCACAAACCCACACACATTGCTGGACATATCCTAGATATAATTTTTGCTAATACTGAACTGGTTACCTTTCAGACTATAACTCCAGTCACATGGTCAGACCACCACTTGCTTTCCAACATAAAACACTAAGGGACTCACCTAAAACTAGCCTACATCCATCCACCTATCGGCCGTGGAACAAACTCAATTTGGAACACTAAGAAACACAACTAACATCAAGTACAAATCTGGAAACAATAAATTCTGTTCAAAAACTATATGAGTGGCTACAAGAAGCTTTTGACATCCTGCTACCACTCAAAACCACACAACAGAACAAAAGAAAAAAGCACCTTGGAGAAACAGAGAAATAAAAGACATAAAACAACAAATTAGAAAGCTGCAACGTACCTGGCTCAAAAAAACGCCAAACAAGACAAACTTCACCTACAAAAAATTAACAGATTATACAAGTCAGCTATCAAAAAAGCTGAGAAAAGGTACTATTCAGACAGAATTCAAAATGCTAAATGTGCAAATAAAAATTCAAGAAAATACTCAATGAATTTCGCAAACCAAATTGCCTAGAAGGAACTCATCCCGTTACTCAAGATTTCACAGACAAACTGGCAAATCATTACACAGACAAAGCAGACACATTGGACTCGTACTTAAAACAGAAACAAAGCACCAGCACTAACCCCTGTACAAAACAACAATCCAAGAATACTCTAACCCAGCCTCTCCGTTCCTTCCAACACAACTCACACGATGAATTTATGGACCTGTTCAAAGCAAGCAGGCCTGCCGGCAGACCTTCGGACCCCTGTCCACCACAAACTTTCAAGACAATTCTTTTAACAACCTCTGCTGCCACTCCAGTAAGAAGAATCATCAACGATTCCTTAACTACCCAGGGGTGTGGAATTTAATAAAATATCTACTTGTCCATGGGGCAGGTTGCTTCATAAATCTACTTGTCCTGTAACAAAATCCACTTGCCCCTTTGGTGCCATGTAGTGCAGCGACAAATTATGGCAGCTATCTCATTATATAAGAGCTCTGACATAGCCTCTCTGATTATGCCAGCTCATACAATAATAGTGTCTGAAAACTTGCAATCCCCTCATGTTGCCACGTTTCTGCAGATCTACATACTGGGGCTTGAAGGTAGTGGTAAGCAATTGTTCCAGTGTTAGAATGCCCTTTTGAGTCGGTGCAAACCTTTTAACTTGTATGTTTTAAGGATTTTTAACAACTCTTCTCTAATTTTTTCCCATACTGAGAAATGTTGGAAATTTACTCCTGACAATGGCAGACGTAAACCTTCTTCCAGAGTTGGGAAAAAAGTGGTTGGAGGGAAAGTGAAATTGCAAACACTCAGATTTTTGCATGAGCAAATCTACACATGCATATTTGCTCATGCTAAAATGCAGTTCACAAATATTTTCTAGGAGTACTATTTCTTGTCCTACTTCTGTAAATTCTTGTGTATTCATGAAAGCCTTAAAGCTGCACATAATGCAAGGACATACACCATGGGTGCATTTTGGAGACATTTAATAATTGGGCCCCTATTTTGGTCTGGTGTTGACAATGACCTTTTGTGTTTATTAAAATTCTGTCTCTGTATTGGCTGGCTTCACTGTGAGTGACAGCATTCTGCTCTTTCACAAGGAGCATATTGGCACACAAAGTAGTTTTGTTCAGTTCCAGTAACTACTGTGGCAGCATGTGCTTTTTTGAGACCAAAAAACACAATTTTTGCTTTTGCCAATGTTTGTTATAATGGTGTGGGCCCGGCAGCTCCCACACCAGTAAGGGTTTACAAAAACCATGCCAAAACAAGTCACACATTGACAAAACTAAAAAGCTGACCACCAATTTCAGACCTACTGGCGTTGCCAATGCTTTTTTATTTTTGTTTCCCATAATCTTATTGGAACTGGTTACACCGATTTTCCATTATGATAATTTTTGGGAAATACTAGCATGCATCAACACATGTTACAAAATGATGCTGCAAAGAATTTGTACCTAAAAGTTTACAGTAGTTTAGCAAAAAAATTTTCCCTGCTTTCATTTTTTTATGAACATTGTATTTTTGAAAGCAAAGAATCATCAATCTTGCTTTCAAGCTTCTCCAAATATTTGCATCAAATCAGAGAGTATTCTGGGTGCTTTATGCATAGCTTCATATTGCTAAACTTTGAAAACATGTGTACACATTTTTAATCTGGAACCAGTCTCAGTAGTGCAGTCCGAGCTTACAACATTTACTTAGAGCGCTCACCCTAATAATAAAGGCTTTCAATTAATGAACCATAAATACAAGTTTGAACAGCATTAACAAATGGACAAAAATATTACTTTAACTGCAGATAGTGCCCTTGCCTGATCCATAATGTGGTACTGCAAACTGGCAGCCAAAGGGTTTGTGCTGCAGGGATTTGGGCCTACTTGTCCTAAAGACATAATGCACATGAAAACTTGTTGCCCTTGACCCCAAACAATATATCCTGGGCGTCGGGCTATAGGAATTCCACATCCCTGACTACCGGAATATTTCCAGAAGAACTCAAAAAAATCCCACATACGCTCTTTACTGAAGAAAACAAACTTGGACCCGCTGAACCCTGACAACTACAGACCCATTACAAATGGACCTTTCCTGGGCAAACTGATAGAAAGAGCAGCGTTCACCCAGATGTCACAATTCATTGAAGAGAATGACATACTTTCAGACTTCCAAACAGGATTCCGTCCGGGAAGAGGCACTGAATCTGCCCTCCTTGCCATCTGGGATGACCTGAAGAATACAGTTGACCGCAGCGGGGTTGCTGCGCTACTCCTCTCGGCTGCCTTTGACACTGTTGACCATGACACTCTGAAACAAAGACTCTATGAAGCCGGCATAGAGGGAACTGCTCTAGACTGGATCGAGTCTTACCTTCAAAACAGAACTAATGTCATCCATTACCCACCTTTCTCGTCCAAACCATACTCCACAAAAGCAGGGGTCCCTCAAGGCTCTATCATCTCGCCCATGCTTTTCAACATCTACATGAAGTCATTACCGGCACTGATCAATCAATTTCACCTCACGTGCTATAACTATGCAGATGACACGCAAATACTCCTTCAAATGGAATGCCCCAAAGACATTGAAAAATCCCCAATTTTCAGTTGTCTCAGAGCCGTGGATCAGTGGATGACTTGGAGCCATCTCAAATTGAATGCTTCAAAAACGGAAATACTCACGTGTGGCGATTGGAAACATTACAACCCACTTGCCGCCTGGCCTGATGAACTGGGATCACCACCTAAAGTATCGAAGGAAGTAAGAAACCTCGGAATGACCATGGACTCCAAGCTGTCGATGAATGCCCAAGTGGACAAACTAGCAAGATCAAGCTTTGTCACGATAAAAACGTTGCAACAAATTTTCCCTCATTTGGGATTTCCACACAAGGTCCCAGCTACCATCTCCCTTGTTCTGTCCCAACTCGATTACGCCAATAGCCTCTACCACGGATCACCTTTAACAACCATGAAAAGACTACAACGGATTCAGAACTCAGCTGCCAGACTACTCTTGCATATCAAACCGCGAGACCACATCTCACCTGCCTTGAAAGCCCTGCATTGGTTACCGGTTGCCAGAAGATCCACGTTCAAGCTGCTTTGTATCACCCACAAAGCAATACATGGGATGGGACCGCTCTTCATCAGGAATAAAATCACCAAACACATTCAACAAAGGAACCTACGCTCTAAAGGGGCATCTCGCCTCAAAATCCCAAGATACAAGAAAAAAACTATGGGTGGCATATCCTTCTCTGTTCAAGCAGCCAAACTATAGAACTCATTACCCCCCAACATAAGATCCACCGACAACCACCTTATCTTCAGAAAACTACTCAAGAATTGGCTCTTCCCCACATAAGCACCATACGCAAACAGAAATTTACAGCATATCCCTCTGTATATAAGCATTTATTTTCACTATAGATATGTACCTATCTTTGTGTGTTGCTTTGTATAAACATGTAGAATAATTATGGTGTAAATAAATAAATAAATACATATCATCTTTGGTCTACATGTACTTACTTCCATTGTGAATCTATGTACCTTCCATGTACTTGGATCTGTGTCTGTTACCTTTATCCTGAAAAAGCATATCCAATGCACTACCCTATTTCTCATCCTGTACCTCTATCAATATCTTTAATCTATATATACTTACCTCCTTAATGCATCTATATACTGTCAATGTACTTATGGATCTATATATTTATCACTTTCTTCTAATTTAGCATTTCCAAGGCACTACCCTATTTCTAAGCCTATACTTCTCTCAATATATCTTCTGGCCCAACTTTCTGACTCATCTCAAACTTCTTTCTACTACTCTTTCCAATGCACTACCCTATCTCTCACCCTATACATTTATCAATATATGCTCTACATCAGAGTTCTTCAATCTGTGGGGCGCGCCCCCCTGGGGGGGCGCAACACCCTCTCAAGGGGGGCACGCACTCCATCCTAAACTCTGCACAATCTCACTAATTTCGAGTTGTTCTTGTTCTGGTGAATTTCCCGCAATTATGCACTTACCAGGCGCGCAACACCCATTGGGCTCACCCCCTCCCGCCGTCGTGTGAGTCAGCCCGGCTGAGACAGCTTCGAGGGCTGGCGACGTCTAATTGCAGCCGCACCCGAGTACTGCAAAGGTCTTTAAAAGACCATTTACTTGTTAATTAGGCTTTTGTTCTGTTTTCACCCCTTCTTTAGAGCCGCTCTACCTATGGCCGGAAGAATTAGCCCCCCACCCCCGAAATCTTTTTCACCCCCCCCCCAGTTGCCCGCCTGGAACTTACACCATACCCACAGCACAGACACCGGTCGCAGGAACACAAAATGTATTCCTCAGAGTTTAGGAATGAACGTCCGCTGTAGGCTGTGACATAACAGGGCATGCACTGGCGGTCCTCGTGGGCAGCACCTGCAGTGTTTTTTGTACATTCTCTAACTAAACTGCAGCAACTTCTCGGCTGAGGGTGTGCTTGAAAAGAGGGGGTGACAGGTCATTCTTTTATCATTCTCCGTGTCTCCAGTCACATCTACCTGCAACTTCTCGCATTGGTTTGGTGAATAATGTCTTTTGTTTTTCACACATGTGAACCCATTAGCAGTGAGATGCTGGCAAATGTATCTGATTAGCTACCTCTGCCTTCTCATCCACTGGGCTGTTAACCCGTGTATGCCTACATGGAAAAAATGCACAAAGCTAATAACTACATTCAATTTTGTTTATTTCAACTGTCATTCTGACATAGAATAGTGAATATGAAAGTTCGAACACCATTCATGCTTAGGGGATATTCTAAGTCTACATCTGGAAAATCCTGTTGCTGTCACTTGGAGATCTGCTGTTTCTATATATTATTTGGGTGAATGGATGGATAATGAGAGAAAGGATGGATGGGTGAGTGGGAGGATGGATGAGAGAAAAGGTAAATAGATGAATGTATGAGTGGATGGATGAGTGAAAGGGTGGATGATGTGCGAGTGAATGGGTGGATTGGTGAGTAAAATGATGGATGGATGGATTGATAAGTGAAAGGGTGGATGGACAGATGAATGAAAGGGTGGATGTAAGGATGGATGAGTGAGTGAAAGGGAGGGTAGATGGACAAAAGGATGGGTAGATGAGTGAAGGGGTGGATGGATGAGTGAAAGGATGGATGTGTGATGGGGTCAATGGTTGGATTCATGAGTGGATGAGTAGATGGGTGGGTGGATGGAAGGATGGATGGCTAAGAGAAAGGGGAATGGAGAGAGAAAGGGAGGATGGATGGATGACAAAGGGTGAATGGGTGGAAGAGTGAGTGACTGGGTGGATGGATGAGTAAGTTAAAGAATGGCTGGATGGGTGTAAGGGTAAATGGCTGTATGGATGGACAAGTGTACGGATGGATAGGGTGAAAGGGTGGATGGAGGGATGGATGAGTGAAAGGGTGGATGGATGAGTGAAATGATGGATTGAAGGATATATGATGGATAGGTTTGCAAATGGTTGAATATGTGTGGCTATGGTTGGGCACACAGATGGAAGGACATGGTGAAATGAATGAATGGTGAAAGACTGAATGATGGATGAAAGACTGATTACACCTTGTAGCCCCCATTATCTTAAGTACATTGACTTTCACATTTATATGAGTCATTGTCTTTATATAATGTGTGTGTGATGTAACGCACTCCGACACTCTGCCATACATACTTGGGACGAGTAGCACTATAAATGAAATCAAATACACATGAGAAGCAGTCTATGCGAAGATGAGGGGCACCATTGGGTGGTAGCAAGGCCGGACTGGCCGCTCCAGGTATCAGGTGTTTCCCTGGGAGGCTGGAAAGGTGGGGTTGGTTTTGTTACTGGGGGCTGACACTGGAAAGTACCTTGTATATCCAGCAGTTTTTAGGCAACAATAAAAGCGTCATCACTTATATTCAGGTGTGGTTCACCAGTGTCTGGTGACTAATGTACCGGCGGGAAAATTGAGTTTTGAGCTGTGTAATAAGCCTCTGTCATTTAACCACACCCACTCACAAAACTGCAGTTAACTAAACACACTTACTGTGTTGAACATTATTTGCCGGATATGGCCCGGGATATGTGGGTGGCGGACGATTATGTGGTGTACGAGATTCCAGAAATTTCTGTCAGGTGGAGGGGGGGGCCCAACATTTAAAAAAATTCAGCTGGGGGGGCTCAGCCTACAAAAGTTTGAAGACCTCTGCTCTACATCCACTCTCATTTATCCCAAACCCCATACCACTACTATGATCCCCAAAATAAGCCTTTCTAGACTCTCCTACTCTACCCCTCCTTACATCATCTGACACCTTTTACTATACCGATCCCCCAAAACAAACCTTCCTAAACTCTTCCCTCTGACTCTTCCCCTCCAAAACACCTTTTTACTCATCCAAAAGCCTCCTCCTACTGCTATGACCTCAATAAAAAAAGAAAAATCTCACTCTTCTGTCCCTCCACTATCCTTTTCAATCAAAATAACAGACTAACATGTTCACTTCTCAATTTCCATATTCCACTATACTAATTCACCACTAATCCTTTATGGGTTCCAGAGTAGCGTGCTACTCGCCAATGAAGCACTTCAAAACCCCATCAAGGGGTAGCAAGCGCTATATAAATACAAACCTCTTTCCCTCTTCTATCCCGCAACCTACCCTTCTCTATCCAAATAACTGAATAACATATCCACCACTCAAATTACTTCATACTTCACTATACTAATTTTCAACACGAATCCTTTATGGGTTCCGGAGTAGCGTCCTACTCGCCAGAAAAGCACTTCAACACCCATCAGGGGTAACAGGTGCTACATGAATGCAAACCTTTCTTCCCTTTTATCCCTCCGATACCCTTCTCACTCCAAATAACTGACTAATATCCACCACTCAAATTACTTTCATATTTCACCATACTAATTCAGCACTAATCCTTTATGGGTTTCAGGAGTAGCGTGCTTCAACACCCCATCAGGGCTAACAAGCGCTATAAATACAAACCTTTTTTTTCCCCTCTTCTATCCTTCTGCTATCTTTGCGAATCCAAATAACTGACTAACCTATCCACCACTTAAAATTTACTTGCGTGTTTCACTATACTAATTCAACACTAATCCTCTATGGGTCCCGGAGTAGCGTGCTACTCGCCGGAAAAGCGCTTCGACGCCTCGTCAGGGGTAGTAAGCGCTATATAAATGCAATTACAATACAATGTGTTTGAGGTATGCAGACATGAAGTTTGAGCCTCTGTCTGACACCCCCTCCTTAGGAAAACCCTGGTGAAGACACCAATGAGGACCCTTGGCTACTGTGAAGGAGTTGTAGTAGTCCTAAGTGGAATTGCTTCAGGATATCTGGTGGCATGATCCACTACCACCAGTATAAACTTGTTTCCCAAGGCTGTGGGAGGTTTAAGTGGACCCACTATGTCCACACCTACCCTTTCAAAGGGAACCCCAACCACTGGTAGTGGAATGAAGGGGGCCTTTGGGTGTCCACCTGTTTGGCCACTGGCTTGGCAGGTGATACAGGAGCTGATCAAATCCTTTACTTTCTGGGACATCCGGGGCCAGTAGAAATGGCTGACAAGCCGTTCCCAAGTTTTGGTCTGGCCAAGAAGCTCCGCTAGGGAGAGGTCATGGGCCAATGTGAGTAAAAACTCTCTATATCGGAGGCACTACCACTCTCCTAGTGGCACCAGGGTTGGGGTCTCTGGCCTCTGTATACAGGAGTCTCTCCTCTCAATAGGTCCTGTGGGTTACACGAACATCTCCCTTTTCCTGTGCAGCAGCTTGCTGTCTCAGGCCTTCAAGAGTTGGACAGGTCTGCTGTCCAAGGCACAGCGGTTCCTATAGTAGGTCCCCCTGGGCCCAGGAGCTCAACCTGGTAAGGGTCAAGTTCCATGGGCTCAGTTCCCTCTGGGGCTTCCAAGTCCTCTCCTTGAGAAGAGGGGTTCTGAATCTTTAGCTGTCCAGAAGCTGGTTCCCCAGTCTTCTTGCCTTTTCTCTTGGAAGGTTGGGCCATACATTCAGGCTCCAACACTTCTTTTTCACCCTGGGCTCGGCTCTGTGTTCTAGTCTTGACACACACAATCTCAGGGATGTCCAGCATTGCTGCATGGGTTAACAATTCTACCTCAGCCCATGCTGAGGTCTCTAGGATGTTTCCAAGCAGACATGCAGCTGGAAGTCTTGGAGAACCCACTACCTCTTTCAGGCCAGCAAACACCCCTCCCTCCCCCCCCAGTCTAATGTCACCATAGCCATGGTCTGTAGCAAGACTGTCAGCGTTGGTGACAGGGTAAGTTTTCCCAATCAGGTATTGCTCTGGGGAAACCAGTGCATCTGACACTGGCACTTATATCCCTTAGGGTTTCTATTCTAGCCCCATTGATCTAGGGGTATTTAAATACTTTTTCAAGTGGGGAGGCCACACAGCTAAAGTGGCAAACTCAACTTCCCCTTCTGTGACTAAAACAGCTTCAGTGTGAACCCTGATTTGCTCTGGGCACACTGTTGATCCCATCTGGAGACTGGCTAAACCAGGAGTAGCTGTAGGAGGACTAGAGAGCTTCTTGTTAGGGCAAGTAGCATCTCCAGTCAGGTGTCCTAACTTCTTACAATTGAAACACCAGGCCTTTTGGGGATCAAAGTTTTTCCCTTTGTACCTACCAGTGGTCTGGGAAGAGTTCTGGGACCCACCCCCCTGAGCAGGTGTTTGGGGCCCTTTAGAGGACGCTTGGTTTTGTTTGTCTTTGGGGTTTTCTCCCCCTTTTTCCTGGGGAGGTTTGGTAACCCCTTTCTTTTAGTCACCCCCAGTGGCTGTTTCTGTTACCCTAATCTTGACCCAAATGTGAGAAGTTGGCCTGGTATATGCTGTTCACTAATTAAAGTGGACACCTTGCACCAGGGCAAATCGACTCTTATGGTAGATAGGTTTAAGACAACCTTTTAAAGAAAGCTATCCTAGTGGTAGCTGTGGAGAGCAGCCTTCAGGCTAAGTCTCGGAGGAATGTAAAGCAGCTTGTTTTACCATATAATCTCTTGAATCACCAAATGAAAAGACACCACACAGGTATATATATCAAATATATATGTATTTATTTCTAAATAACTCTCTACTAATCTCTTTATGAGATTAGAAGACAAACATATGCACAAATCAACGTTTCACAATAAGTTAAGCACAAAATATGGCTGGGGCCCTAGGGACGTACCAGACCATATACTAAGTAAGAGACTTAGAAACAACGACTTGCAGGGAGACAAGGCCTAGGGCCTTCAGAAGTGCTGGGGCCTCACAAAACCACCCAAGGCAGGTAAGTAAAGGACCCACGGGGGACGCGTGCAGTGTGGATACACAGGCGCGGATCGCCGTTAACTTCAATGGGGCAAGTCGCGGTTGGAAATAAAGAGTTTTAGGATACTTCGGGAGAACCTACAAGCAAGTCACTTACAGGGTAAGTAGTTCTAGGGCCCACACCCACAGGAGCACCGTAGTGCTGGAGTTACCTCACCCAGGGAAGCCGGGTGCACAGGTGTCCTTTGGTGTCGGGTCGCGGCGTCGTTTTCAATGGCGAACAAAGAAGACTTGCTGCTTGCGGGAGCTGAAGAAGTGTCCGGTGGAATCCAAGCCTGGATTCTGAAGAAGGATGACCTGAAAGCAGAGGGGACAGTGTTCAAAGTCACTTGGCAGTGACCCGGGGCAAGGAAGATGGATGCCCACCGTCGTCGGTTGATTCAGGTCGGTTGCGGGTGCCTTGACTCTTCAGCCACGTGGTCCAGGAGGTGTCGACGACGACCAGGAGCTGGATTCGGTGTGTCCCTCAATGTCTGCAGCTGACTGCGGTGTCGGCAACTCGATAGGAGCCAACAAGCCTTGGCAGCCGCAAGTCTCGGGGAGATGAAGAAAAGTCGATGGCGCAGACCAGCAAGGTCTGAGGGACTCACCCAGCGAGGGTAAGTCAGGGCAGGCCTGGAGCAACCAGGGGAGCCCTTTGGTTTCTTTAAGAAGTCTTCTGGGGACCCACAAGCCGGCGGGCAAGGGATCGCGAAGACACCTCGGGCGGAATCACTCAACAGGGGCCCACGGTCACTCTGGACGGTGTAGGCCTCTGATCTTCGGAGGGATTCCTGCTGGAGGTCGGGACCACACGTGGTCCAAAGCACAAGTTCGTAGAACGTTGTGAAGGGGTTGCACTCGACAATAGTGCACGGTACCCAGGGGTCGCGGTTCCTCGTTACTCGTGGGGTCCACTTGCCTCAGCTTCGCTGGGGACTCACGATGGCCTGGGAGAGGTCAGGAAATCCACTTCTTGGGCTGCAGGGACTTCGGACTCCGGCGGGAGCGGCGTAGTTTGCGACCGTCGTTGTCGTTTTTGGTGCCTGCCAAGCAGGGAGTCACTCCTTGACTCCAAGGGAGATTCTTCTGTCTTCCAAAGGTAGTGGAACGTCGAAGGGCCAGGATTCTTCTGTAGAGCGTCGTCCAGGGGTTATCTGCTTTGCAATGGCAAGGTTCCCCCTCTTATACTAAAAAGAGGGGATGGACTAGCTCTATGACCCCACCTATGGGAGGGTCAAGGGAGGGGGTGGCTACACCCACTTCCCTTTGTCCAGTTTCGCGCCAGAGCAGGGGCAGGTAGCCCCTGAGCTGGTTTGAACTGGCATATGCACAGTTCACTATGAAACAGAACAGGCGCGCGATGGCTCGCTTTGAAAAGGAAACACTGAGTCACTATTTTAGGATGGTCGGAGTTTTACGGGAGGTGTCCATTTGATGTTTTAAGATTTGCCAGAATGCCATGGTAAGCTTATGAAATTACACGGACGGTTGTTTTCTTCTGTTAAGAGATTAGTCTTATGTTTAAACACAGTGAAGGGGTGCATTGAGTTTTCGCAATGTTGAGTTTCTGTAATGTAGAGTTATTTAGCACAATGAAGATTGTCAGAATAAGAATGATGGTAACATTTAGGAACGTAACAGTCTTCAGCTTTGTAGCACTTTAAATTAAGAACTTATGTTTATTGATACATGTTTTTGTATAATGATCACAACATTTTTGCCAGTATATGGGAATTAAATGATAAATGTTGTTTGTATTCCCAGATGCCCCTGACGAAGGGAGTGTTATTCCCGAAATGCATTGGGCTTTCGAAAATAAATCATGGCATGAAACCCAACCCTTGCTTTTGAGCTTTGTTTTGGAAATGGATGAAAAAGGATTGAATAAAATGAATTGAACATTAAAGAGTGAAGAAAAATGAACGGATGATACAGTGAAAAAAGAAAAAAAGTACATGAACTTAATTCATTGGATTCAAGCTACTATAGGGCTGTGCAGCTTTGTGGAACCTAAGTTGGTTCCCTTCGTGATATGCACAGAGGAGCCTTCTGCTCCCCCAGTGCAGGACTTCAAAGCACTCTAAGAGTGCACCCACCCAGCCCCAATACACTAAACCCTGTCTGGAAGGTGGTTACACCTCCCTGTGACAGGATGCCTATTGTTGGGCTTCCTCCACTGCGAGTTTCGGTCATCAGCAGGAGGGCAGCCCAGTGTCTGTGACTGGTGGCATCCATTTTGTGATGCCAGGGCTCTTTAGGATTCTACCGCGTTTCCACAGCAGCTACATGTCTTATCCCTCTAGAAGGGTGGAATGCTACCCCGCCGCCAAGATTGGCGGGGGGGTAGTATTCCAAGATGTTTGACACCAAACACGACATGTTTTGATGCAGCCATTCCAAAGTTAGCATTTACCGCGAGGATATAATGCACTTAAATAGTATATGGTTTAACCGCATCCACAAACAGCACCAGAGAATAGACTCTGAGAGCTGCAGAGGGGCCCTGCTCAGGCAGAGGCACCCCCTCACATAGAAGCCAAGCACCCTGCCCTCAGGATTGATAGGGCCTGCCTTAGGGGTGACTGATAGGTTTATATGTGTGTGCAGGAGAGATATAGGAAACCTATATCTCAGTGAGGGGTGCTAGCACCACCTCACCCAGGCTGCAGTAGCAGGCCTGTGGTGTCAGATTTAGACTGCTTCCCAGGGGTGGCATAACACATGCTGCAGCCCCTGGTAGGCCTGTGAAGTACCTATGCCCTTGGCACCTAAGGTACCATATACTAGGGACTCATAAGGCACCACAGTATCCAATCACTAGTGCACCTAGAGTGCACTCCATGTCGTTTAGAGAGAACAGAGAGGCTGGGGCCCTGATTGGCAGCGACCCAGCCAGACTATAGCCAGAAACCGGTGCTAACATCAGAAAAAAAGTGGGGGCAACATAAGAGGCAGATCCTACTCTCCTACACCAGTGGTCTGCCTTCTTTCCAAATTCTTGGGGAGAAATTAGACCTAGGTCTACAAGATGTTGATGCAACTTCTCATTAGTGCAATTACTTCAAATAAGTTCTTTCATAAAAAAAGACTATAAAGTCCATTGAAATCATGCACATTATTTCCAGTTAGCCATCAATCTAGTGTCTTACTTGAGTGGTCTATGAAGTCAATCAAGGATTGGTTTTGGGTCCTGTGAGCCCCCTGAACCTAATCCTATATTCCTCAGTTGTGAGCCCAAAGCCCTCAATCAGAGTGCTCATCATGAGGTCATAAGACCCAGCAACTGCCCCAGTAAGAGTCAGGAGTCTGTCCCTGCAGTTACCACTGAACAGTTCCCAAAGGTGTGCCCCCCTGTGCGACTTCTTCACTTTTCTCATTTCACAGGCCCTCTCAAAGGCTGTGAACCGTTTGGTGATGTCATCACCTTCCTCAAATTTGAGGACAACCCCTTTGGTGATTTTGGGACCATAAGATTGCTCTCTGTCCCTATTTATTAGGTTGCTGACACCATTGATGGGAGCTAGGCCCATCTGTGCTCTTTCTTTTTCTAGAGCCAGGAGTCTGGTCTCTAGGTTCAATCTTTTGGCAAACCTTGTTAAAAGGTCGGTCTCTTCATTGAGGCTGTCTTCAATGGTCTCAGAAGTACCTGACCCACCTGTGTGGGATCTAGGTGCAGTGAGCAGTATTCATGAGTCTGGGGCACAGGGACCCTTTCCTTCCTAGGAAGTGAGGGGGGTTGGAAGTTATCCTCTTCCCCTCCATTACCTTCCCCATCTGAGTGATCCTCGCCTTGTTCAGATAGGTGGTCCTTAGCATACCCTGCCGAGAGCTCCTGGAGCTTTTGTTTGGAGGGATGGGACCCCACAACAATATTTTTAAGTTTGCATAGAGACCTTAACTCCCTAAATTCTAGATAGAGATATGGGGTGAGGTCGAGCTCCTCAAACATGTTCTCTATGTCATTTGGCATTTTTTCACTAATAGTTGGGTTCTCGTTAAGTGACATTAAACAATTCTAAAGCCTCTTACCCCTAACTAGGATGAGTTTTCATTTTCCTAAATAAATTATAAAAGGGACTTATCCAAGGCCCTAACAAGACTTTTAGAAATTTGGGGAAATAGTTAATTCAAAATTCAGAATTCTAAAGACAATTTAGGAGTTCTGTCGTGTGATCAGGTGTTGACCAAGTCAGTTCAACAAATGAAAAGTTGTATATCCCACCCCTGATCCAATGTAGGAAGTTGGCTCTGTATATACTATACCAAAGTAAGGTATTGTGTGCAGAGAGTCCAGTGGATCCCAAAAGGCTTACAGAGGTAAAAGTAGACAATACCTTACTCTCCATTTGTGGTAGTGTGGACGGGCAGAAAGGCTTTATCAGAGGGGAGTGTTAAGCATTTATTGTACACACTCAGGCAAGAAATGATGTCACACACTCAAAGACTGAACTCAGACCAATTGTTTGTATCAAAAACATTTCTTTTGTATTTTTATTTTCTAGAACCAAGCAGTACTCTGTACAGGTAAGTAGAACTGTACTTTTTCAAGACAGATTGACCAACAAGCATGCTGGATGAAAATGACTTTTGCTACAGGTTTGTAAAATATTTCAAGACAGTTGGAATTACGTTGTGATTACTTTTGATTACTTTTTAGAGTACTTTTTGGATTACTTTTTCTACTTAGTGTTGTATGCCTGGATATCACACTGGGACATTTCCTAGATAAGGACTAAGTAAAACAGTTTTCATAAAAACACAGTTTCTCATGTTTCCATACAAACACCCTCAAAACGTAGACGTTTTTCAGAGGAAAACAGTCAATGCAATCCTATGGGAAAAAATGAGGTTATCGGTTTGCAGGTAAGTAAACGGTCTTTAAGGTTGAGTTTCTGGGGTTAGAATAAGGGTTCTCCCAGGGTCAAGGATGCACTCAAAAAGCACCCTCAGCGGAACAAGGGCTGCCGGGTGCAGAGTGTTGAGGCCCAATGTTAGCCTATGGGGCTAGAAAGCAGTCGTTGGTTTCTGTTCTCTGGCAAGCCACGGGGTTGAAGGAGCAAAGCTCCTAGGGTTATGATCGGGGCAAAGGGGGATCTGAGTTAGCACACAAGGTGCACCCACAGCAGCGCAGGGGCAGCTGGGTGCAAGATGCTGTTTTGGCGTCAGGTGCCCTGTTTTCAATGGGAGTTGCCGGTTTTGAATTTTGGCTGCAGGCTCGGCCCAAGAAGTCTTCCGGGAGGAACCAACAGCTGGGCAGGTAAGTTGGAGGACTTGAAGATGTAGGTGCACCTCAGGTCCTCTTCTCGAGGGCACAGGGTGGCTGGATGCAGGGGTGCCTTTTGAGGTCGGATTTCACCTTATTGGGCCACTCGCGGTGGGGGGGTCTCTGTGCAGAGGCTCAGGCAGCGTCATGTAGTCCTGGAGGGGTCAACCCTGGAGGTAGCTGGCTGCAGGACAAGGTGGCATTTGGAGCAGGATCTCTGGAAGCTGCAGACGGGCCGGTAGGGCTGGAGCCAAGTCAGTTCTTCTCTGCAGTCTCCTCTGCTGTGCGTCTTCTTTCGTCCTTCGTAGGTTGGGGGGAAATCTGCCTTCTGGGTTCAGGGCTGCCCCCCAAATACAGTATTTAGGGGGATTTTTTTTTTAGGGGTCTTGGGTTAGTAGCCAATAGGCTACTGACCTTAGGGTGACAACACCCTTGGTGTGCTCACCCCACGTGGGGGACTGGGCACAATCCCTAATCTTGATTGGAGAGTGCCTGCCATCTGCAAGATGGTGGGCACTGAAGAGTGGGCTTCACCTCACCTCCCCCACCTGAGGGGTGGGCACACCTTCTGGGCTATTCTAATTTTTCCCACCTGTCTTCCCGCCAAAAGGGGGTGAGACAGGAAGGGGGCCTGCTCCTGATAGCAGGAGAGGCTGGAGGTTGTGTTGCAAAGGCGGCAAGGCCTTTGAAGCTCCCCTACCACAGATGGCTCTTCCTGACCTGGGGGAGGTGTGACCACCTCCGCCCAGGAAAGGCTTTGTTTCTGGGCCCAGGGAGTGAAGGCTCTCACCTCAGGGGTCCAGAAACATGTCTTGTGGTGGCAGGCTGGTGTTTACCAGTCAGAGAACCCAGCAGAGGCTGGTCGTTTTTCAGGGGACATCTCTAAGATGCCCTATGAGTGCATTGTACAATAAATCCCACACTGGCATGAGTGTGGGTTTATGATGCTGAGAAGTTTGCTACCAAAGTTCCAAGAATTCACTAAAGCCATTACCGTGCGGTGGAGTTCATAGTGACAAACTCCCAGACCATATACTCTTCATGGCTTTACTGCACTTACAATGTCTAAGAATGGACTTAGACACTGTAGGGGTACAGTGCTCATGCAACTATACCCTCACCAGTGGTATAGTGCACCCAGCTAGAGGGGTGTCTTACCTATACCATAGGCAGTGGGTTGCAGGCATGGCACACAGGGATGATGGACGGAATGCTGAATGATTCAAACATTCTCCCCCCAGTCAAGAGTTCTGGGTTAAATCCATTGTTCTTTTGCCCACTACGCCTCCCCAGTTTGGACCCAGCCATATGCAAATCAGTCTTGACCCTGTGCCTCATGGGAACAGCCCAGACCGAACTGCCAAGCCAGGTCCTCCCTGAACTGGAAACAAGCATCCTGGGACCGGTTTTGGGGTAACACCCCCCATCAGCCGGGCTAGCTTGAATCCAGTGGCACAGTGAGCAAGGGACCCACGTCTGGGCATACCCGTCCCACTTAGGGCAAAAAGTGTAACTGCAACAAATGGACAGAATGCTGAATGATTCAAACATTCCCCCCCAGTCAAGAGTTCTGGGTTAAATCCATCGTTCTTTTGCCCACTACACCACCCCAGTTTGGAACCAGCCATAGGCAAATCAGTCTTGACCATGTGCCTCATGGGAACAGTCCAGACTGAACTGCCAAGCCAGGTCCTCCCTGGACCGGAAACAAGCATCCTGGGACCAGTTTCAGGGTATGTCACCCTTCATCAGCCAGGCTAGCTTGAATCCAGTGGCACAGTGAGCAAGAGGCCCACGTCTGGGCATACCCATCCCACTTAGGGCGAAAAGTGTAACTGCAACAAATGATGAATGGAATGCTGGAGTCAATCTATCATGGCTGATGGGTGAAACCCCGAAACCGGTCCTAGGATGCTTGTTTCCAGTCCAGGGAGGACCTGGCCTGGCAGTTCTGGCTGGACTGTTCCCTTTGGGCGCAGGGTCGGGACTGATTTGCATATGGCTGGGTCCAAGCTGGAATGGCATGGTGAGCAAAAAAAAAAAAAAAATAAACCCACGCATTTTCTTGCAACAGTCCCTGCAAGGATTAAACCCAGTGGTCTTAAGGGGTGACATTTTCACTAGCACACAAGTGAAGACAAGCATTGGCATAGCCAATAGGTCTCGCCTTTGGGGCCTTATAAGTGTTTAGGCAGAGCTATTGACTTTGCCAATGTGTTTAATGGTGGTGGAGTTGTGATGGTGGTGGAGTGATGGTGGTGGAGTGATGGTGGTGGAGTGATGGTGGTGGAGGAGGAGTGGTGGTGGTGGAGGAGTGGTGGTGGTGGAGTGGTGCTGGTGGAGGAGTGGTGATGGTGGAGGAGTGGTGATGGTGGAGTGATGGTGGAGTGATGGTGGAGTGATGGTGGAGTGATGGTGGAGTGATGGTGGCGTGATGGTGGAGAAGTGGTGGAGAAGTGGTGGAGAAGTGGTCAGGTGGTGGTGTTGTGATGCTGAGGTGGTGGTGTTGTGATGCTGAGGTGGTGGAGTGGTGGTGGTGTTGTGATGCGGAGGTGGTGGTGGTGGAGTGATGCTGAGGTGGTGGAGTGGTGGTGTTGTGATGCTGAGGTGGTGGAGTGATGGTGGAGTGGTGGTGGAGTGGTGTGATGCTGAGGTGGTGGAGTGGTGGTGGAGTGATGGTGGAGTGGTGGAGTGGTGCTGAGGTGGTGGAGTGGTGCTGAGGTGGTGGTGTTGTGATGCTGAGGTGGTGGAGTGGTGGTGGAGTGATGGTGGAGTGGTGGTGTGATGCTGAGGTGCTGGAGTGGTGGTGGAGTGGTGGTGTTGTGATGCTGAGGTGGAGTGGTGGTGGAGTGGTGGTGTGATGCTGAGGTGAAGTGGTGTAGTGATGGTGGAGTGGTGGTGTGATGCTGAGGTGGTGGAGTGGTGGTGTTGTGATGCTCAGGTGGTGGAGTGGTGGTGGAGGGGTGCGGAGGTGGTGGAGTGGTGCGGAGGTGGTGGAGTGGTGCTGAGGTGGTGGAGTGGTGCTGAGGTGGTGGAGTGGTGCTGAGGTGGTGGAGTGGTGCTGTTGTGATGCTGAGTGGTGGAGTGGTGGTGCAGATGTGTATTGTGGCTACCACCAAGCGCCTGTGCCAAGGTATATTTGCAGATTCCTTTGATGATATAACTTTCCTTGCAAAGCTACCAAATAACTTTTTGAAGTTGAAAGAGGCGCAGGTTGACATCATGGCAACAACAGTCTCGAAGTGTCTGTTAAAACTTTCAACGTGAAAAAATAACAAAATGCCCATGTTTTCCTCCAATGCCGTGCATCAAAAGGGTCACAACAGAAGCATGGCAGACGTTTCTGTGGTGGGGGAGAGGGAGGGGCATTGAAGCGAGGCGCGCACGCTTGGCCGAGCGAGAGGAATGCCACATGGCCCTCAGCTCGTGCATGTGGGCGGAGGAGCAATAAACAGTAAAGGCAGATGGCCTGGAGCATGCGAGGAATGCGCGCGTTACTGTGCGCGTTCTCGCATGCTCTAGGCCAGGACAAAAAAGTGGGGTCGCATTTCTTGCCATTCAGTATATCATTTTATGTATGTGATATCACATACAGGTGTAATCAATTATGAGTCTTATTGTATATTTATTTTTTGTACTTGTATTTGATGTGTGAGGGATTAAGGGTTTGTGTGTACCTGCATATGATTGTGTGTGTGCCTGGCTGTATATGCGTAGGCAAATGGTGTGTAATAGGATGTGTGTCTGTGCCTGTGTGTATGGGAGACTGCATTTGAGATATGGTTTATCATGTGTTTCTGTGATTGGCCTAATGGTCAGAGCTGCCTTGGAACCGGGAAACCAGATTCGAGTCTCGGTGTCCGCTCAACAACCTGTGATTCTGAGCAAATCACTTAATTTGCCCCTGCCTAAAAAAAAATTGAATGTCTCCTTGTGTAATGCGACTAGTGCTCATCATATAAAGAGCTCAAATATTGTCGGGTCGGATTCGCCTATATAAAACTGTAAAAAAGTGTGGTGCCCATTCACTGTGTGTGCGTGTGTTGACATCAACACCAGCATTCTGGAAACATGTGCTTTTAATATTCTTGTATGGATAGCTGCAGTTGCTGCACGCTCCGTCACGTCGCCAACCGGAGGGTTGGTAGAAACAGCACATCAACCGAGAAATGTTCAGTCTGGAGGACACACGCGAGTGTTGCTGCGCACTTCGACATGTGTCCGACGCCTGTAAACATTGCGAGCTCCGCCGCAGGGTGAACCCGCGCGCTCCAGCCTTTCCGCAGTGTGCGTCCTGGACCCCGGCCGCCCACAGTAGAGGAATGTCCTCACGGGGGTGAGCCCCGGCTCCCCCCGACTCCGCGGGCTGATGGTAATGCCGGGTGACACTAGATAAACAGTTAACTTGGACTGCAGAGATGGAGTTAATTATCCAGTGAGCTGCACTGAAAGCTGCCTCACCGGGGGCGAATTATTTGCTGCTAGATCAGAAGATGGAAGGGAGGTTGGAGGAAGGAGGAGGAAGTAATGCAGATTCATACAGAAGTATTAGGAGGGCAAGAGAAGAAAATAAGGAAAGAGAACGTAGAAAAGAAGGAAATGAAAATATAAGGGCCGAATCAAGACAATTTAAGAACGCAGGTAGACAGAAAAGGACTAAAAAAGAAAGGTCGGGGAGAGAAGAAGGGATACAAAAAGTAGTAATAATGAAGAAGATATGAAACAGGCAGCCAAAAATGAAGAAGGAAAGAAAGAGAGAGAAAGTAATACAAGCATTGGCCGCGCGGCCGTGTCAGTTTCACGGCCGCGCGGCCGTGAAAGTAATCGCGGGTTTTGTAAGTGTAAACAGTGGCTTTTGCTGGCGACCAGCTTGCGTTCACGCGAGCGTCCAGATGGCGAGGGAAGCCAAATGGCGCCTGATCGCGCGTGCACGCTCGCGTGAACGCAGGCTAGTCCGCAGCAAAAGCCACTGTTTGCACTTCCAAAACCCGCTTACAAAAAGTCTCGCCAGAGCAGCGCATGCGCGCTGGCTCAGGCGAGACCTAAAAACCGGTCTTCAGACGAGGGATAGCTTTGGATCTGCATATGGTGGCATACACGTCACTTATGGAGCAGCACATTGCCATCTACTGGCGCGCAGGGGTACTGCTTAATATTTTCCAGATACAGTCCTGCATCTGGAAAATATTAAAGTATATGCAAGTTAAAGTCTGTGAGAAGGTGGCCTGGTATATGCTGTCCACTAATTAAAGTGGGCAACTTGCACCAGTCCAAACGACCCTTATGATGTATGAGGTCAAAGATAACCTTTAAAAAGCTATCCTAGTGGTAGCTGTGGAGAGCAGCCTTCAGGCTTAATCTTGAAGGAATGTAAAGCAGCTTGTTTTACCAGAATATCACCTTTAGTATTAACTAAATGAAAGGAGAGCAACTACACAGTAGTTATAAAAATATGTATTTATTCATATAACACTCTCTAGTATCCTCTACACGAGGATACAACACAAAGCACACAATTCTTTAGCAAAGAAACAGTTGCAAGTAGCACAATACACAGTGGGCTCCAGGGGGAGACCAACCAATATACTAAAATAGTGGTATAAGAACCACGACTTGACTAGACAGTGCCTAGAGCACGTAGAATCGCTGGAACCCCAAGGAACCACCCAAGGTGAGTACACAGGGACCCCACGGTTGACGGGTGCAGTGTGGAAACACGACTGCATGCTCCGTACAACTCTATGGAAAAGTTGCAGTTGGAGTTTTAAAGTTTAAGGACACTTCTCGGTGGACTTCGAGGAAACCATTTGGAACTTAGGATGTTGGAGAGCCAACCCACCCGTGGATACCAGAGTACCTGAGTTACCTATCCCAGGGGAGCCGGGTGCATAGGTCTGGAGTGGTGTCGGAAACCGCCGTTATTTTCAATGGAGGGTTGCAAAGAAGAGCTGCTGCTGGGAAGGAATAAAGGGTCCGTTGGAATCCAAGGGTGGAGTCATGACGGAAGGAACCTGAAAGCAGAGGGGACAGAGTCTGGGTCACTTCAGGGTGACCAGGGGCTCAGTAGACAAATGCCCACCAATGTCGGGTGCTTCAGGTGCGAAGAGGGAATGCTTGACTCTGCAGCCACAAGGACCAGTAGAGACAGAGGACGACCAGGAGCTAGATGCGAGCTGTCCCACGAAGGATGTCGAGTGCTGATGGGTCAGTGTCCGGCTGGAGCATCAACAAACTTTGGCAACAGCAACCCACGCAGGAAGGTCAAGCAGGTTACAGTGTAGACCAGCAAGGTCCAGAGGACTCACAAAGCAATGGGGAGTCAGGGCAGGTTTGGAGCAACCAGGAAAGCCCAACAGAATTCAAGATGACCCTCAGGAAGTCCCACAGGCCGAACGACCAGGAGTCGCAAGGGGACCTCGCGCAAGATCACAAAGTACCAGCCCACGGAGCACTCGGTGCGAGGTGGCCGGAGTTCTTTGGTACAAATACTGCTCAGGGTCAGGACTACACAGAGTCCAAGGCACAAGCTTGGGAATCGCCAACAAGTGTATGCACTTGCAAAAGTATGCGGGTGCACAGGGGTTCGGGTTATGCGGTCCCCACGAGGGATACTGGCCTCAAACTCGGTGAGAGGGCAGATCAACCTCAAGGAACGTCGGAACCCACCTCCTGTGTTGCTGGAGCCTTCGGAGTATGCAGGAGCTCAGGGTCAGCAGACCGGTCAGTTGCGTTACAGTGCCTGCGAATGCAGGGGAGTGACTCCTTCACCCCAAGGGAGATTCTTCAGATGTTCTTGATGCTCCACAGTATATTTCACTATACTAATTCACCACTAATCCTTTATGAGTCAAAAAAGCGCTTTGATGCCTCGTCAGGGATAATTAGCGCTATATTAATTACAATTCGATAATAAGGTAACTCCAATGTTATCCTATTGGAAAGGTAGGCCTTGCAGTAGTGAAAAACAAATGTAAGAGTTTTTCACTACAAGGACATGAAAAACTAAAAAGTACATGTCCAGCTTTTTAAATGCACTGCACCCTGCCCTCTAGGCTGTCCAGGGCCTACCCTGAGGGTGACATATGTATTAATAAGCACTGACATAGCCAATAGGTCACACCTTTGGGACCTTAAATGTGTTTACCCAGGCAGCACATTTTCCTGGGTAATTCCCATGAAAGCAAGGATTTTTAAAGGATACTGAAAAAACAAATACAAATGAACTGGATAAAATCAGTACTAGTGAAGTGACTAATAATACAGATTTTTAACTGGGTTGTTACAGGCTTGAATATGGGAATGTACAGCACAACGTTCACCCTTCTGAAGAAAATACAGGCAGTAGCACTGCTTTTGGTAATGATAATACCCAATTAATCTGCAGGACAAATGCTTAAATCCTCAAAGGTACATGACTCAACAAGGGCCAGTGTTGTATATAAAAAGTCCATTAGCCGAGGTGTATGAAAGAAGGTAGATTTATTTAAGCTTAGTTCCAGGTTAAGTTCATAAGAAGAAGATAAGTAGATGGAAACTAGCCCCACCAGGAGCAGCCTCCTGCCGCTCAGCCTGCCTGCCACCAACTGACACTCCACACACAAGCCAGGCACATCAAACATTCCATGAGGTCATCAGGCACTCTAACACTCATACTAGCTGAGCAGCAGGGAAGACAAGTCAATTATAACATATCCCCCTTCCTTAGGGAAACAAAATGCAGAAGTGAAGGAAGCAAACACAACAACAATATATACAATGCATACTAAAAGAAAAGCATTTACATTGCAAAAGAAATCATATACATTGCAGTCACAAAATAAAGCCATTGATATGAACCCCATCCCCTTCCCTTGGGGGGGGGGGGGGAACCCCACAACACACACACTACCACCCAGGGCGGTGGAACAGAACTGGGGCACACGCCGCACCACAACTAACACGTAACAGGGTACACACCACCCTTGAAGACCAGAACTGGGGCACTCACCACCCCCACAACCTCAACGTAATAGGGTACTGACCACCCTAGACACAAGAACTGAGGCACTTATCGCCCCACAACCTACACGTAACAGGGTACACACCGCCCCAGTTACACGTAACTGGGGCACTCACCGCCCAACAACCTACACGTAACAGGGTCCACACCACCCTGTGAGACAGAACAGGGGCACTAACCGCCTCACAACCTCAACTCAATAGGGTACTAACCACCCTTGGAAACAGAACTGGGGCACAAAGCTCCCACAACCATACCAAAGTAATGGGTTACCACCACCCATGATTTGGAGCACTACCCGCCCCACAACCTCACCATAAAATTGTACACAACACCCTTAAAGCAGAACTGAGTCACACACCACCACACAACCTCAAAATAACATTCCACTCACCACCCATTGGAAATAGAACAGCATTACACCAGGAAAACAAATGCATGTCCACAAGCACACACAGCAATACATGACATGTAAAACATAACAAACAATAGAGAAAGTCATTAAACACCGGTGAGCGATATCTCACCCGAGGTCCTCATCCAAAATGCATCACTCAGCATCATATCCAGCTTTTGCACAGAAGGCTTCAGGAATGCAGTTATTAGACCTCTGCACGTGGAGACAGAATGTTCGCCCAAAAACAGTACATACAGTTAAGTAGAAAGGGAACCAAATTCACAATGGCTCTAACGAAATAACCACACACCCAATGCCAGGGCTCTTGGATGTAGGACGATCCCAGTTGTTGCTCCGTTAAGACGATGTTTCCAATAGCTTTATTGAAAATGACAACCCAAAAAAATGCAGTTTGCAAAGCGTGTAAGAACGTGGTTGGCAAACGTGTACTTGAAACAGCATTAAACCCATAAGATCCAAAACTCCAATCCCAAAATGGCGGCACACACCGGTGACGCCGCGCCGAATGGCTCCCGGCATCACCGTGCTCAAAAACGTCCACAACAGCCATGAGCCACACGTCACTAATGGTCCCACAGAGGAATGGCAGAACAGCAGGAAGCAGGTAAGACAGCGCGCTCAGCGAATGCGTAGTGTGTATAGCTCGTGACCTTTTGAATGTGTAGCAGCAGTTCAACTGTCATTGAGAAGTCGTAACCTCATTAAAATCAGCGTAAACAAAGTACTCACAGTTACTGAACAATGCCACCAGCAGACTCTGCCCTTATTGAAGTGTATAGGCTCACGTGTTGCTGATACTCCCACAACAAGCCCCTAAAATTCCTCTGGGGTGCCGAATTGTCAACAATTTTGAATCCACGGCATCCAATAAGTTGACTCTCATAACAGAAAACACAGCAGGATGTGCGGAAACATTAAATTCGTTGCACCTCTTGAAAACTCAACCAGCCTGACTATTATCCTTTAAAGTGTGACGCCTCACAGGGGTGCCGGTTTTCCCAACACACGTCGCTGGTGCCAATTCCCTAAGTACCAGTTTCTACTGCCAAAGCAAATTAGCAGCTTCTCCCTCGACTGTTGAAAGGACAGCTGTGCAAGAGCAACTCCTCCATGGGTTGCAGCAATCACACAGTAGCTGCACTAAAACCAGCAGTAGAATGTCAAACACCCTGGGCTGCAGGCTGTCCAGATGATCAGGGACACTGGTAGGGCTGACCAGGGTGTTTCCGTTACGTTTCCTTTTCTTTTTTCAATCAGTTTAGTATATTCCTTAGTTCCAGTAGATCCTTGACTCCTTTAAACACAGTCTCTTTCCTCAACTCTGTAGGTTCTTTATCCTTGACTCCTTTAATTTTACATTGCATTTCAAAGACATAGATATTAACCCCAAATAAAGACATAGAGATTGACCCCCCTCCCTTGGGGAAAATAAAGAAAAACGAGCATTGCGAGGGCAAGGCTTAAAACTAAGTGTATTGGGCACTAACCACCCAACAAAATGCCGTGATAGAGTACTGACCACCCTAGAAAATGGCAAACAATAGAACTGGGGCACTCACCACCCCACAACCTCAACACAACAGGGTCCTCACCACCCTTGACCATAGAACTGGGGCACTCACCACCCCAAAACCTCAACACAACAGGGCACTCACCACCCTTGAAAACCAGAACTGGGGCACTCACCACCCCACAACCTCAACGTAATAGGGTACTAACCACCCTAGACAATAGAACTGTGGCACTCGCCACCCCACAACCTACCCCTAACAGGGCACACACCACCCTGTAGAACATAACTGGGGCACTATCCGCCCTAAGAAACTGGACTGGGGCACTTGGCTCCCACAACTTCACACACTACCCCAAAACCAAACTGGGGCACTCAACTTCACCGCCCCACAACCTCCACGCAACCGTGAACACACATCCCTATGAAGTAGGACTGGGGTACTCACCACCCCACAACCTCTACGTAATAGGGTACACACATCCCTATGAAACGGAACTGGGGTACTCACCACCCCACAACCTCAACACAACAGGGTACTCACCACCCTTGACCATAGAACTGGGGCACTCACCCCCCAAAAACCTCAACACAACAGGGCACTCGCCACCCTTGAAAACCAGAACTGGGGCAGTCACCACCCCACAACCTCAACGTAATAGGGTACTAACCACCACTCAACTTCACCGCCCCACAACCTCCACGCAACAGTGAACACACATCCCTATGAAGTAGGACTGGGGTACTCACCACCCCACAACCTCAACGTAATAGGGTACACACATCCCTATGAAACAGAACTGGGGTACTCACCACCCCACAACCTCACATAATAGGGTACCCACATCCCTATGAAACTGAATTGGGGTACTCACCACCCCACAACCTCACGGTAATAAGGGACACACCTCCCTATGATTCAGAACTGGGGCACGCGGCCCCACAACCCAACACAATAGGGAAAACACATACCAATGAACATGAACTGGGTGCCACCCCACAATCTCACTTATTACCCCTCCAGGTCAACATAAAAGGGTACACGCCTGCCCAAAAACAAAACTGACCACACTACAACCTCCCCACAAAACAGTATTGTAGCAATTGAAGAAGAACAAAAAGAAAGTCTTTTACTCTGGTGAGCGATCTCTCACCCGAGGTCCTCACCAACACTCCAAATATCTGAACGCATCATGCGGTATAGTGCAGAGACTTCCCAATGGCTAGCGTCCCACACAGCTTGAAAAGTAAACCACGATGTACTGTGTCCTTCCGGAAGACACATAATCCAGTTGCCCTAGACTGTCACGGCGTCTCTTCCACGCCCGCAGCGCTCTCTTCACTGCGCTACTCACTCTGCGCTGTCACTTACGCCTCCTCTCTGCACTGCTTGCTGCCCCGCCGTACTCTCCTTACCGCTGCAGTTTTCCTCTGTTCACGATGCAGTGCACTCCATGCCCTTGGTCACTCACGCGTTCCCTCTCGACACGACTCCTCCGTCTGCTTCTCCCTTCTCACAGCTTGCAGGGTGTTCCGCGTGTCTTCTTCTCCTTTGGTGACATCGCATAACTGTGGCACACTCTGCACAACGATAAGAATTGCAGGCAGAAAGAAGACCGCAAAGTTCTCCGTCGATCTGGTTGAACTTGAACAGAACAAAGAGTGAGCAACGCGCTTGGCAAAACGTGTAGAAGGTTGGAGAGTGCAAGAAAATCCAGTGTACAATGCCAGTCACAAGATGGCGGCACGCAGGGTGACGCCGCGCCGGATGGCTGCCAGCGCGTCCAAGCTTCAGAGCGTCCCAAAACAGCCCTGAGAAGCGTAGGGTCGACAACGTCACAGAAGGTATGAAGAAGTTATTGCAGGAACGGTAGGTCGCACGCGCTGGGTATATTTGAAATGTAGTTCAGCAGTTGAACTTCCCAACGTTACGGTGCAGGAGTAAAACTAGTAAAAACAAAAACAGCTCACCCAAAAGTCTTTCACTGATAGCTCTTGAGGATAAGATGGCAATTTCAGAGACATCACCAGCCACTGCATCTTTATTTGAGTGTAACGGCTCACCAGCGGTGCGGTGCCGCTTTTCCACACGACCTGAAAATTGCCCGCACAAGTCAGTCTTGCCAAGTAATCCGTTTTCCTCCACATCCAATTGATTAGCTTTCACACCGTAGAAATCACACTCCGAGAGTCCCAACACAAGCTAAGTGCCTAGATTAAACATCACTTAGCAGGATGTGCCAAACTTGTTGCGCCACTGAGGAACTCTCGTGTCTTCAGAGACTGTCCAAAAGCACAAATTTTCCAAGACAGCAGGATGACAACAGGCTCTTCAGAAGTGGACTGTCAAACGCCCACGCTGCAGGACAGAAGCAACTCTTCCAAGGCAGTATAATGCCAGCAGACTCCACAGTAGTAAAAGATCAAACGCCCTAGGCTGCAGGCTGTCCTGTTGATGAGGGACACTGGTGGGGCTGAGCAGGGCGTTTCCATAACGTTTCCTTTTCCTTAAGGTTTCAGTAAATCCAATCTCTTTAGTATATTTAGTAGGTTCCTTAGTTCCAGAGTAGACAGCACAGCCTTCCTTCCTCGACGCATAGGTTCTTTAAAATCGTCGCCAAAAATGTTGTATATAAAAAGTCCATTAGCCGAGGTGTATGAAAGAAGGTAGATTTATTTAAGCTTAGTTCCAGGTTAAGTTCATAAGAAGAAGATAAGTAAATGGAAACTAGCCCCACCAGGAGCAGCCTCCCTGCCGCTCAGCCTGCCTGCCACCAACTGACACTCCACACACAAGCCAGGCACATCAAACATTCCATGAGGTCATCAGGCACTCTAACACTCATACTAGCTGAGCAGCAGGGAAGACACAAGTCAATTATAACAGCCAGATGACTCTCAGACCTGTGCAGCATGTGCTCAAGCCACTAAGCTATCTCACAAGATCTATTTTCAGGAAAATCTTGGGTTACGTTTCCTGGAGCAGTTTGCGTTCAGGACAACTCCAATAAATGATATTTGTTTTTATAGGCCAGTGAAATGGGCAGATTGTTTCCTGATGAGGTGGAAGGAAAATGAAAACAGCATTTACTTTTTCATGCAATAGTTCCCTCATAACCCCACAGCACAGGACTGGCATAGCCAATAGCTCTCGCCTTTGGGGTCTATAGGCTTTGGCACTTGCTTTCAGCGGGACCGGACCGCATTGGACACACACTGGGCAGCATCTTTACTCTGAAGACCAGCGCCTAAACGTCACTTGTTTCAGAGCGACGCTAAAGAACTTTACGTGTGATCGCACTCAATGCAAATGCGATTTTAAAAAAATACAAGCATTTAGAATACATTCAGTTACAGATCATAAAGTAATGAACAAGTGTGCGTATATGACTGGGCGGAGCTATATTTACTGCATACGGTGCAGTGGCACCGGGTTCTAGGAGTCTTACTCTGCATCTGAACTCCAATTATGGTTTAATTTTTATAGACCACCAGCACAGCGGGTGCCCATTTTGTCTACTTGCTCCAGGGCGCCTGGCACCCTTGCTGCCCTACAAACACCTGTCTGCAATGAAACACACCTTATTGAACGCTGCTGAAATTAAACATTAAGAAAAGTGCCTGCTTTTGAAAAAGCACGTTAAAAATGATCGACTAAGTGGTATGAGAAATAATACCTCTTTTTTACAGTGCTTTAAAGTAACATACTCTGGTGCTCATGTAAAGTACTCTAATGCCCTTGGCCAAGCTCGCACTATACAAAACTGCAAAAATAAATGTATGATGATACTACGGAGGCCCAAGAGTCACCTGGCATGGAGAAGCCAGTTTTTGTTTTTACTGGATGCCAGGTTCTGGGCAACACGAATGCGGCCCATAGTGAAAATTGATAGGAACAAAGAGGATAGGTTCAATTTCCACCCCGAGTCATCATAAGCTAATCACACGGTCAAGTACCCTTAACTAATCAATGACTGTGGTGCCACCAACAGGGTTCCCTGCAGCTAAGCCCTTACAATTGCCAGAAAGGGGCACCATTGATCAGCATTCAATTGGATGCATTTGTAGCCAATAATTTTTTATGCAAAGGCATGATGTTAAAGCATGCCGTACCCGACTAACTCACAATTATAAGAGTGTTTTTGTGATGTTGTCCAGGGGGCTTTATGCTGTGTTCGGCAATGGTCCAGTCCTCGGCATAACACTCAAGGTAGTCCTTTCATCCTTGTACGCCTTTCTTGCTCCCGTAAAAGCAACTGTGAATGTTTATAAAAGCTGCAGTTTGAATCTCAGATCCCGTCGCCAAAGGAAGAAATACGATTTCGCATGGTGTCCGGGGCACAAGAATGTAGGAGTTCCCTTCCATCTATTTACAGAACATCGTGGACTGGATGAAGGACAACTGTCTCAAACTCAACACTGAAAAAACGGAAGTCCTCATCTTTGGGAACACCACCTCACCATAGACCAACGCATGGTGGCCAGTGGAGCTCGCCATCCCACATGCCCCAACAGACCATGCCCGCAACCTCGGCACCATCCTGGATAGCAAGATATCCATGGAGAAGTCAGTCAACGTAGGCTCATCCGCCTGCTTCCAAACCCTTCGAAAGCTCCACAAGATCTTCAGGTGGCTCCCGGCAGACAGCAGAAGGACCGTCACGCAGGCTCTCATCACCAGCTGACTGGCCTACGGAAACAGGCTCTACGTAGGAATCACTGCACGCCTCCTGAAGAGACTCCAGACAATACAGAACTCAGCAGAACGACTCATATTTGTCCTTCACAGAACGATCCACTTCACACCACATCTCAAGAAACACTGGCTCCCGATTCAGAAGAGATGCCAGTTCAAGATGCTGACCCACGCCTGCAAGGCCCTGCCCAACGAAGGACCAGCATACATCAACAAAAGCCTGACCCTTCACCAACCGGGCAGACACCTTCAATCAGCTTCTTTCGCCCTCACAGACACCCCACGGATCCGTCGAGCCAACAGCGGAGAACGCTCCATCTGGCAGCCAAGGCTTAGAACAACCTCCCCCTGCACCTCAGAATCCGCACCGTCGCTCCAGCAATTCAGATAAGAACTAAAGACCTGGATGTTTGAATGATCAAACCTCCACGCAGCAGCAAACAGCTCCAGCTCCTCAAAACCATCACAGGTGATTTGCTGTGCTCTATAAATGTTTGATGGATTGACCGAAGCTGAAGAAGCGGCACAAACGTACCCAAGACAACAAGGGGCAACCGTGGGTGACAGCAGGCTCTCGGAGTGAAAGTAAAGTGTTTGAGGATGCTCACCTTATCATTAACGGAAGTGCGAAGAAATATGGGAACGTGTGCCCACGACCACACAGTGTGTCTGCAGCGCTTTCAAGCAACACTAGGTGGGAGGTTGGGGGTGGGAGGAACAGGGCAGCAAGCAACTACAGGTTATATATCTTGATCTCGAAAGTAGCCTTAAACTTAGGAAGCCTCAATGCTCACATGAACTTTGTCATATATTTTTTCAGTTCAAAAGTCGCCTTTTCGTCTGAAATACTTCAAACGTCCCTTGAGGTTGTAACAAAAAACCACCACCATCGTTGGAGCTCAGGACTAAATAACGTGCCGCTTCAGTCACCCCTGATGATGTTGTTCGGTTCCCACAAAACACGCATCCTCATGGCGGCTCGCGCGTTCCGGTGAGAGGCACCGAGCCACTGACCAAAGAAGAGGGCTGAGCATTTGGAGCCTACCCTATGGGCTGGTGTAAAAGTGGCGGCCATATCAGCAGAGAAGACGCAGTGGCACAAACTAAGTTAGATACTCAGTTTGAGCTGGGCAAAACATGGAGCCTCTGTAGTTAGTCTGAAATAGGAAGCCGGGAAACCAACACTGCATACACAATAACGAGGGATTCACAGGGAAAAAAACAGCGAAGTCTGGGGCTAGATCCATCCAGCCTGCTCCGGGCAAGATCCCCCACTGTCACTGCGCCCCATGGAGCACGCATGAGAACTGCAGACTGTAGCCCAGCGTGCTTCCAGGAAACACATACAGACAACACGCACTCACTTTGCAGAAAGTGAAACGGGAGAAAAAGGACGTTTATGTGATAAGAAAACACACAGTCCGCTGAAGAGATTTAAAATTAAAAAATAAACTAATTTACAAACAGGCACACACACTACTTTGTTGGAAACAAACAGGCCGCCTAATCTGGACACAGGAAAACAGTTACACGAGCAAACCAAGAGACAAATAGTCCCCCAAACAACAGATAAACAATCAAAGCATAAAGATACAGTACTTGGTCCCTGCTCCATGGGAGGAAATGAAAGATAAAAAGGAGGGACAAAGAGGCAGGACTGACCACTAGCAAGCAAGGATTTTTAAATGCCCACAAGAGAAGTATATAGTAAAGCATATACTAGAGGTCTCCAAAGCTCAACCTAAAAAGGAAGGTTTGTGTCTTGCAAAAGGTTTATTTTGCACGGTTGACATGACAGTTTAAAACTGCACCCACAGGCTGCAATGGCAGGCCTAAGGCATGTTTGAAAGGGCTACTTAAGTGGGTGGCACAACCAGTGCTGCAAGCCTAATAGTAGCATTTAATTTACAGGCCCTGGGTACAGGTAGTGCCACTTTACAAGGGACTTCCAAGCAAATTAAATATGCCAATTCTACCATGTTTTGAGGAGAGAGCACTGGTTAGCAGTGGTAAAGTGCACAGAGTCCTACCACCAACAAAAGTAAAGTCAGCAAAACAGGAGGATGGAAGGCTAAAAGGTAGGGGATGACCCTGCAGAAAAGGCCAAGTCCAACAGATGTCTGTCAGAAAAGGTTATTATTAGTGAACTCTCCAACTACCTAGAATCTAATGTTCTGCTGGACACCTCTCAATCTGGTTTTCACCCTCTCTACAGTACAGAAACTGCTTTAGCTTTGGTCATAGATGAGCTCAGACTACTACATCAAGGTTGCTCACTCGCCTTAATTGTAGTAGAGTTGTCAGCAGTGTTCAACACTATCTTATCCTATCCTTATCAACAGGCTGTTCAAATTAGGTGTCTGCAGTTTCTCTTCCTCATCTTCACTCTGCAGTAACCCCCTTAAACACCGGCATTATTAGGGGTTCTTCACTTAACCCAGCATTACTCAATGCCTATGTCACCTCTTTGGCTGCCTTGGTAAATATGTATGGCCTCTAATGTCCTATGCAGATGATGGTCAGATTGTTATCTCGATCTCCAATAATTCAGTCTCAAATCAATCTCATTTTCCATCTTGTCTGAGTGCAGAGGCTTTCTGGGTGAAGGAAACTGCCTCAAACATAACAGAGACAAGATATAGGGATTCTTCTTTGGACAACAGTCAGCCAAATCAACACCTTCTTGGCGGCCTGTCCAGCTGGCTTCGCCCCCTACCCAGCGGAACAGGCCAAAAATGTAGGATTAGTCATTGATCAGAACCTCTCATTCTTTAAAAGCCGCTGCTTCTCTCTTTTGAGAACTCTCAAAGGATCCGTCTTTTTCCTGTTTGGGCTGGAAAGAAGTGGTTCTTTTCACTCATTGTCCTGCAGCTCGAATAAAGGAACTATCTTTATCTTGGAATCCCCGATTATCTCCTCCATGGTCTCCATCGTCTGGTCTTGAATCTCCTGCCTACATCAGCTCATCTGCAGGATCTGCATTGTCTTCCCTTTAAAAAGCACGTAGAGTTTAAATCCCTCTGCCTGACCAACATCGCTCTTCATAACTCTGGGCCTACTTACATTAGAAGTAAATTCTGGAAATACTACCCTGTTCAGCCTTTACAGAATTATCCCACATATCAAAACATCTATGGTGGCCGTTCCTTTTCTGCTTCAAAAAATCAAAACCTTGTTCTTTCATTAGACTCTTCTGTTTCCGGTTGTGCAATTTATTTTTCATGCCAAAGACCATGGGGTGTTTGATGCGCTTTACAATACTGATAATGTAGCTCAAATGTGTTCATAGTTGTGTGAAATAAAGTGTATGAAAGATGGACAGTTGTGCATGTCCAGAGATCTCACGGTTATATGTGTTTAACAAAGGGGTCAACAGGGTAACAAATGGGACACTGGGCGGTCCAGAGGAATTGAGTTTTAGTGTTTGTACGGAAGAACATGCTACCATGTTCCACTCCAGCATACAACTTTTCAATAAACAGTAAACCCCTCATTTTCTTTTTATATCTGTTTTTATTAATTTTGCAGATTAACAAACATGCTTCATTTGTACAATCGATTAATCATTGCGTTGCATCTTAGTTGATCATATAGGCATTGCTGTAGTTTCAATCGAACATAATGTCTCTTATGTTGCGGGTGGTTCACATTTAGCCCTTGTGTTGGATGTTTTATGTAGAATCGGCGTGCTTGGACCGTTGTTTTCTAATTCACGGCAGGCAGCGAGCGTGTGTCAATGGTGCCAGTGATCCGCTGTGGGCGGGGCTTGCCTTGTGCGTCTACATTTCAGCTTATGTTCGAGTTTGTGTGCTGCTGAACTGTGGAGATGGATTGTAACTAAACCAGGACAAAGTAATACATAATAGGGAATAGGTATGAAACATGGGACTGGCTCCTGTGCACCCCGGACTTCTCCTCCCCAATGTTGGTGTGCGCAACTGCATTCTGGCGGGGATTGTTAGTGTGGTGTGAGGCGCACATGTGGGCATGTTTTTCCCCACTAGTCTCCTGCAGGAGCCTGTGTGGGCTGGGTCCCAGCTTCCTCCGGGGCTTGAGGCAGAGTTTCAGTACTCCGCGGGGGTCAGAGCGGTCAAGATTGTGTCTAACCCTGGGCAAAGCGCTACGCTCGCGTAGTTTGCGAAGTTTGCGCTACTTCGCAAATTGCACGTAGCACAGTGCAAACACGCGTAGCGTAGTGCAGCGGTCATTTGGCTTGCTCGCGGTCCTCAACGCCAAGTTGGCGACCGCGAGCAAGCAAAATGACATCCCGGCGAGACTTTTTCTCGTTCGCGATCAGCAACATCAAGTTGCCGATCGCGAGCGTGGAAAATAAACCTCCCGGCGAGATTCTCAACGCGGGAGGTCAGGTTTCTCATTGCGAGTGGTCGCGATGCTCGCGACCGCTCGCGATGAGAAACTACCAGTCCGCTTGAGAAAGCTGCCGCCGAGTAAAAATCTACTTGAGAGGCAGTAAAAGACAGCTCGCACTGTGCAAGATACCGCTTTCAATGATTGCACAGTGCGGACAAGCATCCGGCACTGTGCAATCATCGCGAACAGCGCACTACGCAGTTCGCGTAGTGCTACGCGTAGCTAGCGTAGTGCGAAGTGCACTTTGCGTAGCTTCGTGTAGCGCTACTTCGCGAACTATGCCCAGGGTTAATTGTGTCCCAGCCAGTGGCGATGGGGACCATGCGAAGCCCTAATGTGTCTTCGCGGCGGAGTGCAACGCCTTCTGCCCTGGCCCAGGCGATCATCGAGTTTCTCCACATTCCTATATCTTGGGGGTTGGGGTGCTTCCAGCGTTTGGTGATCAAGGGTTTCGCCACAGCCATTCCAAGGTCAAGAAACCTGGAGGTGACTATTATTGCGGTTCCTGCTGTATAAGTGTAAAAGATAAGTATGCCACTCGAGTGGGACGGTGCGGCTGGTGCATTGTGTCAGTGCGTCTGCCACTGCTGACCAATATCTTGCTAGATTGGGGCATCCCCATAGCATGTGAAGTAGGTCTGCGTCCTCATGTGAGCATTTAGGGCATGCTGAGTCTTCGAATTTAAAGTATTGGTTGATTTTTGCGGGCGTTTAAAATGCCCGTGTATAATTTAAAATTGGATTTGGCGTAGGCATGCATTTCTAGGGACTTGCGTCGGGCTCGCTAGTACCGAGGTCCACTCTGAGTCCGTGAGTTGTCTGTCTCCCAGTGTTGGCATAGGGGCAATAGGTTGGCTGCTGTGTGGTGTCTGAGTTATGCAGCGAAACATTTAGTGAGGTGTCCCCCTTGCCCCATGACGTGCAGGTACTGTATTGTGAGATGTGTAGTTGGCTCAACTGTTAAGTCACCCCATTTGGTAGTGAGTGCCGCCAGCAGGGAACGGTGGAGTAAGAATCCGCCGGGGGGGCAAGTCTGCTTCCGCCACAAGTGTTGTGTATGGAATTAGTGCACCTTCGCAGCTTCGCAGTATATGTCTCCTATGTCTTCACCCCAGCCTCATGCCAGTCCTTCAGCTCTGCTGCCCTGGTGATTGTGGCGCCTCTGGGTGTGCCCTTCAGTGGTAGGGCTGGTGCATATGGGATAGCTTTGCAGGTCAGTAGCAGTGAGTCTGGCGGTTTGGATTTTGAACAGGGGTGGAATAGTGCTGTTAGTTCTGTGGTAGATGGGGGCGACTGCGTTGTTGCTGTGTCTCCGTTATGGCGTTCTGCTAGCCACCTGGATATCCATTGCAGCTGAGCAGCTAAATAGTACTGTTCTAAGTGTGGGACTGCTAAGCCTCCCTGATCTACAGGCAAGTAAAGCTTGTAAATTGCCACCCGGTGCCTGGAGTTACCCCATATGAAATCCTTGATTAGTCTTTCCAGGGGGCGGAAGAAGGATGGTGGGATGTAGTGGGTGAGGTTGGTGAAATAATTGAATAGTCGGGGCAGTATCACTATTTTTGTTAATGCTACTCTTCCTATCAGCGACAGTGGAAGTGTGCTCCAAAATGCCGATTGCGAATGGATAGTGATCTGCGCCCTGCCTAAGTTTCCGTCTTGTAGGTCCGCTGGGTTCTGGTATATCCGGATTCCAAGATATTGGAATGTATCCGCGCACCAGCGGACTCGTGTCCCGTTAAGTAAGTAGCCGGGGTCTGCACATTGACTGCTGAAGGGGTATAGGCTGGACTTAGAAGCGTTAACGTGCAGCCCCGAAATGGAAGCAAAGTTGTCCAAGATTGTTGCCAGGCTCTGCGGAATATGCTGGATGTCCCTTATATATACACCAAGAGGTCATCAGCGTACAATGAAATCGTATGCAGACTGTCTCCCAGCAGGATGCCGTCATTTACCCCGGAACGTATTGCTTCTGCCAGTGGCTCAATCGCCAGTGAGAAAAGTAGCGGGGAAAGGGGGCATCCCTGCCTTGTCCCTCTCCTGACATTCAGCGTGTTCGACATGTAGGGGCCTGTCTTGACTCTCGCTGTATAGTAACTGTACCATGCCTAAGAAGGAGTCTCCTAGTTTGTACTTGCCTAGCGTGGCGAACAGGAACCCCCATTCTAAGGAGTCAAATGCTTTTTCGAGGTCCAATACGAGGCAGCCTGCTCTTGGCCATTGGGCGGTTGAGTAGGTGGCGACCTTGGAAAAAACGCCTGAGATTTAGGGATGTGCTTCTTGAGGGTACAAACCTGTTCTGAACTGGGTGAACCTGAGTGGGGACTGCCTGTGCAAGCCGGTCTGCCAGTAGTTTTGCTAGCACCTTGTAGTCGACATTGATGAACACCAGTAGCCTGTAGGGGCCCAAGTCCACAAGGTCTTTGTCAGGTTTGGGCACTGATACTAAGTTGGCCATTATCACACTTTTGATTTCCTCGGTCGTGATAGGCTCGTTCAGGAGTCCCCTCTATTCCAACGTGGCCTCTGGTAGGTGTATCTGTGCTAAGAATAGGGCGAGTCGGTGGACTATCTGTGGACCCCTGGACTGGTATAGTGCAGCGTAGTGTTTCGTCAGTGCCTCGTGTATCTCATGCAGTGTGTACACAGTCAGCCCAGGTTCAGTTCTCAAGGCAACTATAGGATGGCGTGCCTGTTCTTGTCTTATTAACCACGCTAGCATTTTGCCCGCACGGTCGGCCGTGGCGTGAGTGCACGCTGAGTGTGCTGCATAGTTGTGGCATCGGAGCTGCTCCAGCAGGCCTGCATGTTCCGCCCGTAGTTTGTCTAGTTTCCTACCATTCCCACTCCCCTCTGCCTGCTTAACTTCTAGGCCCAAAAGTTGTTTTTCAACACTGCTGAGAGCCGTGTTTAGTTGTTTTCGTATACTCCAGATGGCCCCTAAGCAGTGCCCTCTCAGGGTTACTTTGAAGCGTCCCATTCAAGGAGATGGTCATTTGTAGAGTGATCATTGATCTCAAAGTCTTCGAGTATCACTGTTCCTAGTGAGGTGCGGAACGCTGGATCTTCCACCACTGTTGGCTGCAGGTGCCATGTCGGGATCGGGGGTGCCCTATGTCGCATGCGAGCTGTATTATTTGGGGATTGTGGTCTGAGTGCGTGCGAACCAAGTACTCCATTTGTTTGATGAGTAGGAGAAGAGCGGTTGATCCTACGAAGCGGTCCAGCCTAACGTGCGGGTCCTGTACGACAGAGTGGAAAGAGTAGACGTGGAGTGTGGGATTCAGGGTACGCCAGATATCTATCAGCGCCCAGTTCGCGAGCCAGTCTGACAGGGCTTGCGCATTGGAAATCGCAGTTGTGCGCGCTAGGGGCGGGTATGATCTGTCTAGCTCTGTGTTTAGAACAGCGTTGAAGTCCCCCTCCCCCTCTTCCCCCCCGACCCAGCAACCAGGGTAGTCCACTCCATTTCGGCGAGTACCCCTGTAAGTTTTCTAAGGAATGCGGTTTGGTCTACGTTTGGCACATATATGGTGCCCATTAGCATCTCCGGTCCGTTTAGCTTGCCTCTCACAAAGACGTATCTCCCCTCTGGGTCTGTGACCACCTCTTCTGCTGTGTGTGAGACGCCTACCTTAATCCAGATCATTGCCCTTCGTCCTTGGGAAGAGTAATTCATGCTGTATACCTGCCCTCGCCAGCGCCTGCACAGGTGGTCTGCTTCAGTCTGGGTTAGGTGTGTTTCCTGCAGGAAACCAATGTGTGCATGTCTGCATTGCAGGTATGCATATACCGAATACCTGCGAACGGGTGAATGCATGCCCCTCACATTCCACGTTACTATATTAGTATGTGCCATGCATGCGCTGTGTGGTTCCCCGCTCGTGGGGAGTCGAGGGTGTGTGCAGGGAGCGGGGTGCCAGCTGGAGCATCAGGGGAGGGGGTCAACAAAAAGGGATTTGTAGGTACAACTGGGTTACGTGTAACTGTATGAGGGCAGGCACCTGGATAGTGCTCGCTCAAACTGTAAGGCCTAACTGCGGCAACTAACTTGTGCGACATGTTTAAGCATGGGGTTGCATGGCACATAGCCGTATGTTCTGATATGCACCCCAATGGCCATTTAGAGTAGATGTTGGGCCCTGCCTTGTTACGTTTCTTGTGTGGGCTGTTGTGCTTCATGTGTGCCTAAGGAGGTAGAAATGGGGGGCGCACAGTGTGCCGGGTGCATGGAGAACCCACGGCGACCCCCCAAGCGCCGCGTGCGCCAAGGCGCGAACCCGGGGGCCGGGCACACAATTGTTGGGGTGTGCACAGTGTTCGTTAGTAATGAAAAAGGATACATTTTGCCAAACAATAGTCTATTATTTAGATGATGTCATCAGACATCTGTGGCGTGATGTTTGGCATCTGGAGGGAGTCCCGATCCTCAGACCTCGACGACTCTGCTTGGCTCTGTGTGCAGAGCGAACGCGATTCAGGTTCAGGGGGTCGAGGAGTTGGCCCGGATGGTTGCTGCTACATTGAGGGCTTCTTGGCGCTCCAGCATCCTCTGTTCTATGTCAGGCACCGACCTCTGCGAGTGTGTCTTCCTAGGGCTTTTCCCTTGTCCTCGACGGCGATTTCTTCTGCCCCAGCGGGGCTCTTGCACTTCTGCTGGCGGCTTGCATCCTGTCAGGAGACCTGCCTCTTCCAGCCAGTCCCAAGTTTCGGCCGGCGTCTCAAAGAATCTCGTTTGCCCCTTGACAATTATTCGCAACCTTGCAGAGTACATGAGGGAGTACCTTATGTCCAGCGACCGTAGCTGGCGCTTTACTTGCATGAAGGTGCCGTGTCTTCTTTGTACCTGCGCCGTGTAGTCAGGGAACACAATAACGAGTTGCTTCTGTACCCTTAATTCCGTGAGCTTACGGGTTTCCCCGAGGAAAGTGTTCCTGTCTCTGTAGTTTAGCAGTTTGAAGAGCAGCGGTCTGGGCCTAGCTCCCGGTGGTGGACGACGAGCCGGCACCCAGTGTGCCCACTCCACCAAGAATTGGGGTGAGAGTTCGACCTCCGGGAGAAGTTGTTTTAGCCATCTTTCCACATACATGACTGGCTCCTGTCCTTCCTCGCCTTCCGGGAGGCCCACCACGCATATATTTTTACGCCTCGAGCGGCCTTCAGTGTCTTCCAATTTGTCTTCCAGGGTGGCCACCCTGACCATAACGTCTTGTAGTGCAGCTGCATGGATGCGGGTAGTTGGAGCCAGTTCGATCAGAGCCTGCTCGTTTGTTTGGACTCTCGACTAGCTTTCGGTGTTCTGCTTTTAGTAAGGTGAAGTCCGACACTACCATGTCGATCTTGGATTCAAGTAAGGTGCGGGTTTGTTCCAAGGTAACTCCAATCTTTTCCACTGCTTCCAGCACGGAGTCAAGCTTTGTGGAGAGTGCAGAGTTTGGGGTCTCGCCTGTTTTGTCTTCCTCCACTTGCTGTGCCCCCTGCGCACGCAGGTGTGCGGCAGACTGCTGCGTGTTGGTTCGCAGTCTACCCATGACCAGTTGCTGGGTTGAGGGCATGCAGGTGTTCGGTGGGGAGAGCGTCCGTAGGCCGCTGATTGCTCCTGGTCGGGTGTCTATTATAATTGGGAAGAGGTAACAGCTGCTGGCCAGTGCTTCTCACCAACGTTGTTGTATGATTGGGTGGCATGCTTGTGTTCAGTGTTTTTAGCTTTTAACTGCCAGCGTTAGGTGTGGGCCCCCGATTCAGGAGGAGGTAGATCGCTCTCTCAGTGGGTAGGGCCTCGAGCGCCACACGTTGTGCCCTGTGGTTCTCCCGGGGTGTCCTGTTCCTGATTTTCGGATCTGGCCTGGTGCTTTTCAACTCGTCTGTTGGGGCGGTGTTGAGTGCTTTGTGCGTGATGGGCATTTTTCTTTTGGGGGGAGGGGGAGGTCCGTTATTGCGCCCGTTGGGTTCCCCAGGTCTGCGGGAACTTAGTATACTTTGCCGGATTTGCGGCCTGTCTGCTCCCACGGTGTCCGCGGCCAGCCGCGCACAGCACGTGCCTCCTCCTGCCCATCTCCGCTCACCCAAAGGGACAGGTCTGTGTTCTGCGGGCGTGTCACGGAGGCAGTCTTTTGGTCGGTCGCAGCCTTGCCTCCGTCTGGCCACTAAGGCCCGCGCGTCCACAGCGGGATGGTTCCTGGGCCCCGGTTACTTCCCGGCGGGTGCGGATGTTCTCTCCCGACGTCGCCGGCCCTATATTCTTTGGGGCAGGTAAGGGGGAGTGGTGGGGAAGGAGAGTCACCACCCACCCGGGCTTCGATGTAATCTGATGGCCCCCTGCAGTGTCCGGCGGCACCCGCTACCTTCAGGGGCCGGCGACGCGTTGCCAACACCGTTCAGCTTCCTCGCTCCCTCGCAGGGGTCTTCTCCCTTCGTACAAGCGAGTTTCCGTTTATTGCGCCTCCCGTGGGCGTCCGGGCTCACCCAAGTCCTCCGAAGTGAGGCGCGCAGCACTGCGCGATCCCAGCGGGACGTCGTCGGTTCCCTCTCGTCCGCAGTCTGCTTCCAGTGGCGTGTGTTTCACAGCATGGCCCCGGGCCGCATCCCTGCGTCTAGCACCGCTGTCGCTATTTTTATGCTGTTCTTTGCACCAGCGCGATGAGGATACGATCCACTGTATTCCCACAGCGTTTCATGGTGGCGTGCCCGGTTCTTCAGGATAATGGAGTGAGATGAGCGGAGCGTTAGAAAGTCACGTCCGCCATCTTGGCTGGCTAGCCACAACCACCAACAGTAAACCCCTCATCATTCAAATTTAAACTTTTCCTTCTTAAAAACAGTAGTAATTTGAAGTGCACCCCAACGATTGGGGAAGCACCTTGAGGAGTAACCAAAAGCCAACATGGATCCTGTCGCAAGTGACCTGCTGGGATTCTACAGTATGAGGGGGCTGAACTCAGCTAAAGCCGGCACCTGCATGACGAGCCTCTTCAAGGCTAAAAATTAAAAAACACTTGAGAGGGGGGGCGGGGAGTAAATCAACTCACTCTAGACATACTCTTTATGAATCTTGCAGGATAGGATTCCCTGAGGAAAAGCCCAGCCACCGGCCTGGTGTGTAGGTCAGCCCAGAAGAAGCAGACTGGCCTTGGGCTTGTAACCAGGGCCGACCAGAGTCTTCAAAGGGTCTCCTTGCCTTCCTTTGAGCTTTAACAAACCAAGCGAGCCAAATCATTTTATGATCCCAATTGGTGTCAGCCGGTACCACTGCGATGTGCTCGTCAACTGCCCGAGGCGGAAGGACGGGGGCAAGCCCTGCTGCAACATCGATGCTCGCGATTGAGAAGCTGAGACCGCCACCCCAACCCCTCATCCTTTCCACCCCGTTGGCAAACTGAAAGGAGCCGAAAAGGATCTCGAATCGGAGCGCAAGAGATTACATATAAACCAGTCAATGGAAAAAAACAATCTAACAATGGAGTTGATGCACATGCGCAGTATCGCCAACAGGAGGTGTCCCATAACCTTAGCGCTCGAAGAAGTTCTTCGAAGAAAAACAACTTGTAATCATACGAGCCCAACACTAGATGGTGGATTTATGCAAAGAAAGTGTATCCACAGACCACATACCTTGAACATATCACTATTACACACATCCCAACCACTTACCATAAATCACTATCACAACCCCCTGCAGGCTCACATGACCATTGAACTAAGATGCAAGTTTCACCTCCTGCCCCGTGAGTGTGTGTACTTACCATACGTCACCGTCACAGTCAAAGTCACAGTCTCCGGCAGGCTGCTGTGTTTCACATGGTACTCATAAGTCTTCACATCGTCTCCTCCCTGAACTTCCACCGCTGTCCTGACCTGGTAGGTTCCATCGGGGTTTGGCAGGAGCTCCTTCGACGCCCACGGTATCTCCACACCATCCCGGACCCACTTCACCTCGATTTCTCTGGGATAGAATCCATATGCGTAACCGATCAGAAAGGTGCGATTGTTGGCCTTTCTGTGTGAAATCATTGTTCGGGGGGTAACTGAAAGGCAACAAAAAAACTATCATTATACAACAATTCCAAAAACTGTAAAAGGAACTAAAGGAATGCCAGTTCATCGGCAATAACCTTATCATCCACTCCAGGGCCCAATGTATTATATTTCCAAGTGTTCATCTTTGTAGCCCACTCAATCCAATTCAATATTAAGATTTGTATCTCAAATGAGGTCCACAGTAGGATAGGACAAATTACACTAAATTAAAATCACAATTGTATCATATTAATACTATTAAATACATATTTAAATCCTTTATCCACATCAGATAGAGTTAAATACATACATAATTTCATTACAATTAAAACTTCTGTGAATAAAATCAATTCATAAAAAGGTTACAACTTTGTGCAAATTATTCAGGAGAAAATAAAATCAATGACAGTCATAACAAAAGTCTGAATATAGCCCAGAAATGTACATTCTTGCTAATAACAGTTACCATGGGCCAAGATGGAAAACAGGCATTGAGTTTTAATCTCCCATGAATCCCATAATGAACTCCCCCACATAGCAGCAATCAATATATACAAGTTACTCCGCCAGAAAACAGTCCAGTGAATTCCTTCCCCTAATACAGCAATACTCTTAAAAACAATTAAAATAAGTGCAAAAACTCCTTAAAAAAGCTAAATATTTTTGTGCATATTATTTCATTCTTTGGATTAAAAAGAAACTCACGTGCTGCTGCTGCTACGGTTTTAACATTATTCTGTAAAAACATTGGCTGTAGCAGCCAGTAACGATACAGTAACATGGCTGGACAGACAGACAAAACATGGCTGAAGTTCTGAATCCCCAAACTACATGTGTTACAATCTTTTCCTGTTCTCGCGGAAGAAAACCCATTTACTATTAAATCATTTAATGGAAGTAGATTCATACGGAATAAATTCAACAAGCGGCGGATCACATGATCCAGATTCTGAGCTACTCTTGGATTGCAAGAGGAGGATATTCCCTCCAACCATTTCTTCATCCTGCAGCACTGAAGATCTCTCTGAAAACTAACAGTACAGCTAGTACTCTTTGAAAAGTTTTTAAATTCTAAAAGAGAAAGTGAAGTCACAGACTCTACCTGTTCATCACAATAATTCAACACAAGATTAAAATCATAGGAGAAGGAATATTGATCGGCTTCCGAAGCAAACTTTCCTGGTTCAAAAAGCCCTTTATAGAATCAGACTCATTATCGTTCAGCCGATAGCCCCACCGAATCACTGCAGCTAATCCTTGAACATATGAGCTTATCGGGCCGAATTCTAACCTCATAGCAGGGGTCGGAACAGATGTAATAAAATTACATAATTTACGCAAGATCTGGCCTTCGATCTTTTCAAGGAAGTCCCATTTTTCTACCTGAATAGATTCAGTAGTGTGTAATAGTGTCTGAGGAACTTTCACTTTTAAAACACAAAGCATTAACAAAAAATGCCTTCGATCCATTACATTATAAAATGTGCGTAACCCATTTGCATGCGAGACAGCTTTGCAGGAGCAACGTTCAACGTGGGCTTTATCCTTCATGCTGCCAGTTACCATTTCCCCCAAGTAAAGATAAGAATTTACCATCTCAAGTTTCTCTAACCCAATACTCCAAACATATTTACTACTCTTGCCACACTTTCTATTTTTTAGAATCAAGATTTTACTCTTGGAAACATTTACCTTCAGATATTGTACAGCAGTATACTTCTGGAGCGACTTTAGCTTCTCATTCAACCCATTAGGAGTTAGATCCATAATTACAATATCGTCTGCGTACATCACACAGGGAAAGGGACAGCCACCCATCTTCGGGGCATCACCCTTGTTAGGAGCAAAGCAATTGGATAAATCTGCAACGTCACCGAGAAAAGTAGAGGGGGCAACAAACAACCTTGCTTCAACCCTTTTTTTGCTGTTATCACAGAGAATAATCCTTGACCTCCCCCTAATAGCACCTGACACCAAGTAGAACAGTGTAAAGCGATAGGTGCTAGAAGGGGGACAGGCACACCCATCTTTTGTAGTTATTTCAAGAGTGTTGGCCGATCGACCTTATTGAAGGTTGCTTAAAAATCTATGAATGTCGCAAAGCCAAACTCTAATCGATGATTGTGTTTGATGCTTAAAATGTGATTCCGTGTGAAGATACGACACAACCTTGTAATACATCTTCTTCTATACTGTGACTCAGATTCACATGCTGTAATGCTGTTTTATGTTTGTTTTTGAGTAAAATGTTTACAAAAAAAAAAAAAAAACAATCTATGAATATCACAGACATTTGTCCCTCGAATTAAAGACTACTTTTCCTCAATTTCAGCGGTCAGATATTATCCATCGCACAGTGTTTTTTCCTAAATCCTGCTTGTTCAATGGGAAGATTTTTCTCGTCCACCACGCAACCAGTGAAGTGATCCAAAATACTCCGGGCAAATACCTTCCCACCCATATCTAATAAAGCTATTTAGCTGTAGTTGCCAGGAAGGTGCCCAAGACCTATTTTAAAAAGTGGAATTAAAATACTTCCAGACCAGGAGGGGGGGGGAATCTTCCCCTGCTGGTATCATTAAGCAAAAAGAGGCGCAAGATACGAAGCCCACTATATTGGCTCTTTTTAAATTACTGACATACGTATTAGTGAACGTATACTTTCATGATTCTCCTTAAATTCTAGCTTGACCGTCTGAATTAAATCAGAGACATGGGAAATATCTTTATATAACCATCTAAAATTAGTCCTGAGCAATATGGCTATACTTCCTTTTGCATGTCCTCTCTTCACCGGGAATGCAGAACGGCTTAACAATATATTCTTCTACTAACCAATTCTTTACAATGAAATTAAATGAAATTATAATTTTTAAAGCGCACTACTACCCATGGGTGTCTAGGCGCTGGGACTCTCAATAGGTGGAAGGAAAAGTGAGTTAACCAGACAAGTGCAGACCATAAAAAAAGACGATATGAGTACTGTGCTAATTATTAAACATAGAAAAACCAAAGGGGATGATGGACGCTCCGCTACCCCAGTTTCTGGTCCAGGGAAGACATGGCTTGGCAGTTCGGGCTGGACTGTTCCCATGAGGCACAGGGTCAGACTGATTTGCATATGGCCATGTCTGAACTGGGGTGGCGGAGTGAGCTAAAGAATGATGATGGATTAAACCCAGATCAGTTGACTGGGGGTGAGTGCTTGCAATGTTCAACACTCCGTCCATCATCCCTTTTGGTTTTGCTAATTATTAAAACAACTGTGTTTTAAGAGCCTTATGAAAGGTAAGCAGGTTGTTTATAGATTTTAGTTTGAGGGGCATCAAGTTCCAAAGTTTGGCAGTGGCCACTGCAAAGCTCTTGCCTCCCCAGGTGGCTCTCTTGATTTTAGATACAACCAAATTGGCCTGATAGGAAGATCTTAAAACCCTGGAAGGGGTGTACCATTGAAAGAGCTGTGTGATGGATTCTGGGCCATCAAGATGAAGGGACTTAAATGCAATACACAGAGACTTAAACATTACCCGCTTTCTCACCGGGAGCCAGTGAAGTAGAGGGAGAGATTGGGAGACCGACTGATGTTTTGGTATCCCAAGAAGCAATCTGGCCGCTGCATTGTGGACCATCTGGAGTTTATGCAGAGCTTTCTTGTGGGCGGTCAGGAAAAGCCCATTACAGTAGTCTATTTTTGAAAAGACCAGTGCAGTGATCACTGCCTTGCGTAGGTCCAGAGGAATATAGGAGAAAACCTTCCTAAGTGATTTAAACAAAAAGAAATCCGAGGAGGTGATAGCACTAGCATGTCCCACAAAAGAAAGCTTTTCATCGAATTGGACTCCCAGGTTTTTCACTTTGGGAGAGCTCCCATTTCCTGAGGCCACCATTTGGGAGACCAAAATGAAGGGCGATTGCCAAAAAGTGGCACCTCAGTTTTGTCTAAGTTTCATTTCAGACAATTGTTAGACATCCAGCTCCCGATCTGTTGCATGCAGTCATGGAAGCATTCTGCAGTCCTGTCTAGATTTTCTGTGACCGACACTACAATCTGGGTGTGGTCAGCATATGAGACGATTGAGAAACCAAAACTTTTAAGCAATGCAGCTAGAGGTGTAACGTATAGATTGAACTCAATACCGATCCTTGCGGTACACCACATGGTAGTGTAAAAGATGTTGAACTGTGGCCATTGGATTCCACAAACTGAACTCGGTCAGTGAGAAAAGATCTTAGGAGATTAAGGGCAGCGCCCCTGACACATAACTCAAACAGACGATGATTAACGGTGTCAAACGCTGCCGAGAGATCCAACAAAATTAAGGCAGCGTTCCCTCCTTTGTCTAAAGTTGTTGTAATATACTCGGAAGCTGTGATCAGAGCGGACTCCGTGCTGTGTTGGCTTCTAAAGCCAAACTGAGATGGATTCAGCAGCTTATGTTCCTGGATGAAAAGAGAAAGCTCGGTGCTCATGGCTTTCTCCACCATCTTGGCCGGAAAAGGAAGCCGGGAGATCGGCCTATAGTTGCTGGGATTACCTTTGTCCAGGTGTTGTTTTTTTAGGAGAGGGAGAATTGATGCTATTTTCCAATTTTTGGGGAAATACCCTACAAGGAACATTTGATTAAAAATCAATAATAGGTGATCGGGGACAATGGCAGAGGCTAGCTGTAGTACTCTAGGTGGACAAGGATCAAAAGGAGACCTTGATTTAATTTGATTGAACAAGTCTGTTACTTGATCAATTGAAAGGGGGGGAGAAAGCGGAAAAAATCGCGTTCAAGGACTGATATGGCTCTGGTAATTCAGTGGCCAAATTAGCTACTTCACAAGTGTTGGTCCCTGTCTGGGACCCGTCCGATATCACCAACTGTGGGTTGTTAGTCATGCCAGCCACCTCAGAGCTTTGGTTTGCAGCAAAGGCGTTAAAGAGAACCTCTACTTTGTCTTTAAAGAACGTGGCAAGTTTGTTACAGAAAGAGGCATCTACGCTGGAGTTTCTGGCTGGCGAGGAATTGCTCAGCTTGACTACTGTAGAAAAAAGCTCTTTAGGACTATTAATGGCCGAATTAATTTTGCTTGTAAAGAAGTTGGATTTGGCTTTAATAAAGTTTTTTTATATAATAGAAACGCTGCTTTATAAATGGCTTTGTCCTCTGCGCTACAGTTAGACCTCCACTTTCTCTCTAACCTTCTACAAGATTGTTTGGCCAGTCTGATCTCTTCGTCGAACCAGGGTTCAGATGGTGTAGATCAATTTTTGTTTCCGCATTTGGCAGAAGCCAAACCACTAATGGATAAACTAATCCATTGATGGTAATCATCTATTGCCGAGTCAAGATCAGAGGATACTGGTATGTTTAAGCGACTTAAGGCGTCAGTAAATTGGACTTGTGTATTTTATGCCGGGGTCAAAAGCTGAAGGTAGACTGGGCCCTAGGCTCTTCAGAGCTGTGCTTCACTAAATTAAGTTGGAACATCACTGCCTTGTGATCTGACCACATAAGCGGTATGGGGGAGGTGACCTGAATAAAAGGGCAATCAGAGAAGATGCCATCAAGAGTATGACCCCCAGAATGCGTGGGGTCAAGAACTAATTGGGACAGGCCCAGTAGAGATAGTGAAGAAATAAGGTCACGGGTATCAGGGTCCTCTTTATTCTTCAAATGAAAGTTAAAATCACCAAGGATGGTGAAATCGGATGAGTTGGCTTTAATATCCCATGGTGTGTTATCCATGTTTAAAAAATAATTTCTAGGGCTTGGGGGTCTATAGATGAGGGCACTGTTGAAGGAATAATGGTTTGAAAGAACAATTTTAAAAGCCAAAGCTTCCCGGCTTAGATAAGATAAAGGGTCAAACCTGACCTTAAATTGATACTTGAAAAAAGGTGCTAAACCACCCCCTTTCTTTCCTATTCGATCTAGCCCGATTAGAGAGTAACCAGGGGGGGGGAGGGGGGTGGCGGCAGTAACCAGGTAAGGGCCCGAAGCGGCGTCTGCCCATGTCTCGGTAACAAAGGCAAGATCGATATTAAAGTTATCTAGAAAGTCAGCCATTTCGACTACAGGTTTTATAAGCGAACGAGCATTAAGAAGTGTACATTTTATCGTTTCAGCTACACATTCACGAGTTCTAGCCAGATTGTAACTAAGCAAATTTATCTTGTGGCTGGTAAGTGTAAGAAAACAGACCGGACAAGTTTTGTTAAATGATTCATCCAGTGGGGACAGCATAGGACCAGAGCAGGACCAAGCTGTCGAGTTGAGCCTTCGTAGCTCCTCGCTAGTATACCTATGAAAAGCAAGGGGCTGGGAGATGAAACCGGCAGGGGGGCTGGCGCGGAGCGCGGACGGGATTGCCTTTGGCGCGCCCGTCCGCTGTGCGTCCGTGTCGCGGCTCCCATTAAGTAGGAGGTAGGGCCGGCCGGAAGACTAGACCGCCGACCCTCCAAGATGGCGCCTATCAGTGTCCCAAACGGGATGGGTAAAAAATGTCTGCGCCCTCGCGGCCGTGAGGCGAAGGTAGGAGCACCTCCCCACCAAACAGGTTAAAAAAGACCCCCTTACAAGCACTGTAACAACATTACAACCTCAGCGCTCCTGCACCCTGCAACACACAGCAGTGCAGGAGACAGACAACAGAAGAACCGCAGTGATTTTTCTAAAAACTTAAACGTGCACAATAGCAGCTGGGAAACAGTAATAACACCCAGGACCAGCATTACCCGCAATTACCCCCAAGGAGTCCACCAATCAAACTCACTGAACCATGAGTGAGAATCTGAGGTGTAGTGGTCTGCTTCTGTCAACAAATCTGCTTCTGTCAACAAAACATTTTATATCCGTTGAAGCAAAGTCATGTGGGAAGCAGCAGCATTTTTATCTGACGAACATGAAGATGACCACCGGTGGATCTCACATGGCAGCAGCAGAAACCAAGAAATATAGGAAGAAAAGATTAAACACCAAGTGATCTCCTTTGTTGCTTGGCTCTGGAGCTCTGTCAGGCTCTATCTCCAGCCCAAGTCCACGGCGAACTGTAAATTATATTGCCTAGCTCAGAAGAGTTCCTATTCTGTGAAAGCTTCAGGATCACAGGCTGCCAGAATGGACTTACCCAGAGATCTGAAGTTTTAGAACTACTTACAACCTGGTACTAATTAGCAAACCTCATGGCATCAAAAGGAGAAACCTCATATGACCGATCAGCCAGTGACATCTCAGGAAGTAATCTTGAAAACAGTGGATTTAATTTTCACCAATATTGGTCTGCTCTCAGATTCTATTTTTAAATATGGTTAAGAAATAATGGGGATATGAGGAGACTGAATAGCATAACAAGTCGTAAAACTTTCAAAGCCAGACTCCATTTGAACACGTTAAGTGGTCAGTCTGCCTTTGATCCACATATCCTCTACCTCAACTCTCGGACTCATCTCAAACCTCTTTCTACTACGCTTTCCAATGCACTACCCTTTTTCTCACCCTATACCTCTCTCAATATATCCAGTATATCCTCCCCATATCAATACTATGATCCCCAAAATAACCTTTTCTAGACTCTTCCCCCCTCTACCCCTCCTTACATCATCGAATACTTATTTTACTATTCAAATCCCCACAACAAGCCTTTCTAAACCCTCCCTCGGACTCTTCCCCCTCCACCTCCCTTTTACTCACCCCAAGCCTCCTCCTGCTATGAGCTCCAAAACAAAAAAAAAAGATTACCAAATCCTTCCCTCTTCTATCCCTCCACTATCCTTCTCAATCCAAATAACTAACATATCAACCACTCAAATTACTTTCATATTTAACTATACTTATTTATCACTAATCCTTCAATGCCTCGTCAGGGGTAATAAGCGCTATATAAATGTAATTACAATTACATTCAGCATGTCTCTACGCTTCACAGAACTAATGAAAGTGTGGATTCGTCTCTAGTGGCATTGCACAGTTGGACCTCATGGGCGCTTCCCAGACAACACCCCTCACCTTAAGATTCCTCTTTCCTGCAGTACCGCAGATCTTCAGTCAAGTTTTACTGAATGAAGGAAGCCACAACATAGCTGTTTCCTGACAGACTGCAAAGCCATCTGGGCCCCCATCACAACATGAGCACTAGAACCACCGTCCAACAAGATGCACTAGAACCACCGTCCAACAAGTTGCACTAGAACCACCGGCCAACAAGAAGACAACTAGAACCACGTCAAACACTGCCCAACAAGATCAAATCAAATAAAAGGCCATTTATAAAGCGCACGGCTACTTCCAACGAGGTGTCCCGGCGCTCATAAAGCAGACTAGAGAGATATAGGCTCATGCAGCTATTCCCCTTGCTTGAAGAGCCAGGTTTTTAACGCCTTTCTGAACTCATGCTCTGAATTCAGTATAAGTAGGTGGTATGGCAGGGCATTCCAAAATGTGGCGGTCCTAACAGTGAAGGACCTGCCTCCCAGTCTCACTTTAGCAAAGTGAGGGACCTTAAGAATATGCTGATGGTTAGATCTTAAGGTCCACTCCTGAAGGTACAGGCTCCGCCTCAGCCTGAGGTAGCCGGGGCCCTTGCCCTGAATGGAACGAAAGGCGAGGGTAAGGGCCTTGAATTCGATCCTCCTGGCTAGTGGGAGCCAGTGGAGCTGTTTAAGGTGGGGGGAGATGTGCTGGCGCATAGGGACCTTGCGGATGAGCCTTGCCGCCACATTCTGCACTATCTAAGCCTGTGAATCAGGTAGCCCGGCTGTCCCAGGTAGAGACAGTTGGCATAATCGAGTTGGGAGGCAACCAAACCATGAACCATGATCCTGCGGCTATCTTCAGGCAGGAAGCCTAGAGATTTCCTGATGGTTTTCATTTTTCCGAAGCAAGCTGCCGATATTTGCCAGACTTGTGTTGTGAGGGCAAGGCCCTTCTCCCATCTGACTCCAAGGTTTTTAACCGAGTCCTTCGGGGAGGGTGGAGAACCCAGCTCCCCCGGCCACCAAAGGTATGGCGGGGGGAGGTTGATGCTTGATTAAAAAATAAGACCTCCGTCTTATCGGCATCAAGTTTCAAGCAATTTTCGTTCATCCAGCCCACAATGTCTTTCAGGCAGCCCTTAAAATAGTCAAAGGCTGCCGTAGAATGATCTTTGAAGGAGACCACCAACAGGGTGTCATCCGCATAAGAGACTACTTTGACCAACCTCCTGGTAATGAGGTCCGCCAGCGGGGCCAGGTAGATGTTGAAGAGCAACAGGCTTAAGGCAGCGCCCTGGGGCACTCAACATATCCTCAACATATCAGTGGTTTAACTGAAGAGGCGAACGGGCGGAGAAAAACTTGTTGGCCACGATCTTTATTTTTTTTTTAATATCTTTATTACATTTTATCTTTTCTGTTACATATAACCTAAACATCGGTACATATCGCACTTATAATAGCAATATCGGTATTATGTCGCTGTGTGCATAAATCAAGGTGTTCCCATCTTACAATCTCAGTATAGTTTGCGTCGACAGCGCCTGATGCGATGTGCATTTGTCAAGTAATCCAGGCGTCGTCAGCCCACACATACTGTTATCCCCAATTGAGGAGCGTGACATGTCTACCACGTGCGCCTCTTCCCAACAGTGGTCATCAATGGTTGGCCACGATCTTTATGATAAGAATGAATCCACTCAAGTGCCGCCCCCTGCACTCCTATGTCATTTAATCTTTCCAGCAGGATTGCATGTGACCGTGTCAAATGCTGCCGAAAGATCTAATAGCACTAGCATGGCTGAGGAGCCGCCATCCACTGACATTCTTACTGAGTCGGCAACTTCTACCAACGCAGTCTCAGTGCTGTAGCCTGACAGGAAGCCAGATTGAGAGTCATGCAAAAGATCATTGTCCTCCACGTAGTTGGCTAATTGTTGTTGCGCCAGTTTCTCTAGCACTTTGGCCGGTGCAGATAGCAGGGAGATTGGTCTGAAGTTGCTGAGCTCTTCCGGGTCAGCATTGGATTTCTTCAACAATGGTAACAAATAGGCTTGTTTGCAAGTGGCTGGGAAGATTCCAGTCCTGAAGGAAGTATTCCAGATTGGTAAAGGACAGGATTCAGCCACTCGGCCAACAATCTGAATCACCGCGCCGGACAGGGATCTCCTGGAGATCCTGATTTACATTTCCTAAGTTCAGCCTGATCCTCGAAGCAAGATCAAACACTCTCTCCGCTCAAATGGAGCACCGCGGCGGACCGGAGAGTGCAGTCTAAGTAAGGTAACAACTATAAAATGCTGTGACCCTGATAAAGATAAAAGGCTAGGATTTAAAAATCGGGTAATGTGGGTTCTAGCAGCAGAACTAGTGCAAAGTTAATGCAAAGTAATGCAGAGTCGCAAAGTTAAACGTGTTTAGGTAGGCAATAATTAAAAACAAATTTAAAAGCAGTGTCTCACAGGAGTGGCGGCATATTTTTTTCATCTCACTGAAGTTAATAAAGCATGTCCTTGTTAAACCCCCCCCCCCCAGTATTTTCCCACAAGCTTCAACATGCAGAAGGCCATTTCTTGTACATTACCCAGGCCAATTTTGCACCCCAATTCATCCCTGTACCTTAGACACAACACCATGTAACCCTTCCAACATCACACACTGCACTTGTGTACCACTGAAACCGATTGCAACTTTCTCTGCGGTGCACAGATGCCACTGATGGAGCAAGGACTCGTAAATGAGACTTGCTCGGAAGCAATCCTTTTGTTTTAACTCACTAACGAATTACTAACGACGTGTTTGTAATTAATAATAGCATTTAGAACAAGACACGCGGGACAAGGAAGCTTGCCTATGTGTTTACTAACGGCAATAACATGAACGAAGGACTAAGAACGCACTTTAACAAGGGATCTTTACTGCGCATGCGTCTGCTGCATCTACGTAATGGGACGTACTAATGCTTGGAGGGAAAATCTTGCGCCTGCGCAATAGACAATAAAATGGCCGCTTGAAAGCTCACATGCATGGCACCTGCTTAGCTGAAATAGAATACAAGTTTTATACTAACGCAAATGCAGAAAGGGTCATAATAAATGAAGTGGGTTAGAGTAGAGGTTGGTGGTGTACAGTGAAACCATTTATTTTTGAAAATAACATTTCTTCTTTTGACTTTATTATTAGTGCCCATTTGGGCCTTCCACACTTGTCTGAATCAAGCTGACTGACTTGACCCCACGCATGCGCACCGGAGAGAGAACAAGGAAGGATGAGTAAGGACTTGTCACGCGTCCAAGGCCAGAGAAGATGTGCCCTGGGAACATGAGGGTGAAGAGTTCATATGAAGGAGCTTTATTCATCATATCGCAACATTTGTATTAATAAAGTTTGGAGATGTATGGGAAAGGAAATGATTTAATAAAGTTTGAGGGGAGGGGTTTGGAACAATGGTTTAAAGAAATAAGTGAAATGTAAGCATGGTGTGACGATCATCCCCTCCCCTCGCCTGACCAATCAGAAGTTAGCGTTTTACAATATTGAAACATTAATGGGTGGTACTCGGTAATGAAAAGGTATAATTGAGGTAGTTTTAGTTAGTTAGTTTAGCTTAGAGAAGCTGATGATTCGAGAGCGCGTTTATTGGGAGCTGACACGGAGCTTTACGGGAGCGCAGAAGCAGAGCTCGGGATGCTGGGGGTGGTGCTGATGCAGTGAGACGCTGATGAAGAAAATCGAATGCAGAACCATCTACTTAACTTAATTGGGTTAGAAAGAAGATCGCAGAAGAACCACGAGGAAGAGAGTGTCAGAGAGGGGTGCGACGCAGTTGTCGGTATTTAGAGAGGTGAAGTATCCTGGCCTGATTCCTGTCCTGAGGTCTTTGTCTCCTGATCTATCCCGGGGGACCCTTACCAGCCCTTTGGCCAGGGGGTTGGTCTTCACACCGTACTTGGTAAATATAAATTCATCGTATTGATAGATGTTCTTCTCTCTCTGTCCTCTTCTTTCTGAGCATAGTTATTGTGTGGATCTGAATTGCTAATGTCTATTTGAAACTTGATTGAATTGACACTCTTGCGAATGAGGGTGTTTGTACTGAAACGTTTGAGATGGTTCACACGCAATTAATTTAGATAAAGTTTTTAAAACTTCCCGAGTCTGTGATTATTTCATTTAATCAAGAAATGTTTAATAAGTTATGTTAATTATCACCATCAACTAGTTCCAACTAATGGTCCATTGACCAGAGGAAAGGACTAATTGATCAGTGAAAGGGTTTAGTTAGGGAAAGAAATAACTAGATCTTGAAGTATGAAAATCATAAACTAAGTTTTCCAGCGGTCTACATGGTGTTTATGTGGAAGTAGTTATATGGGCCCAGGTGTGAATATGGTAGTGGAGTATCTGCTGTTAGTACACCGCTGGATCAGTTTTCTGGTAGCAGAGCTATGGTTATTATTGACTAGTTTGGTGATAAGTATAGATTAGTCATTATTTGGTTTATGTTTAACAAAAAGAGTTAGCGTTTTGTTTTATGTCGTCTGGAAAAATTCCCGGGGAATGAATAGCGGGTGGCGATAGAAACCACACTGCAGTGAGGTTACTCGTCTGTTGAAATAACACTGAGGAGTTAGGTAGGACTGGCAGTGTTAAGGTAGGGATTATTTTCTGTGTAAAAGTGAGAGTGATTGATAGCAAGGAAGTTCGCTAGTGAAACTTTAGGCGTTATATCACCTAGAAAGGGTAACCCTGAAGGAGTAGCAGGTATTTCTAAGCTAGACTGACAGCAAAAGGAGTTCGCTGGTGAAACATTGGTCTCAAATTTCCCAAAACGGGTTACATCGGAGGAGTAGCAGGTTCTCTGGAGCTTATGTGAAGAGTAAGCGGAAGGTTTTACTCGCAGTAGAAATAAATAAATTATCCTTTGATTTAGCGGAACAGACAGAGTAGCGAATGTTTTTATGTCGTTAATAACAAAGAATTTTTAAGAAAATATTGAGAAATAAAGTTTTCGCATTACCTTGTAAAGGGAGGGTCAGTTGCCGGAGTGGTACTGACGTCACAGTGAGCCGCGCTGGGATTGGTAGAAACAGCGGGTGTGTGACAGGAGCAGCCTTGTAAAGGAGGGGTCAGTAGTAAGGAGCAGAACGGACATCAGGAAAAGGCCGCGCTGACATTGGTCAAATCACGGGCGTGAGCCTGATTTGATTGGATAGCTGGTTAGAAGCCACGCTAGGATTGGTGGAGAGAAGGATTGTATGCGGGATTTTGATTTGACTGTTAGTGCAAGGCGTACAGGTAGAAGATTTCAAGGGTTTGCAGAATACAATTTCCTACATCGTTATTCAAGGATGTATGGAGAGAAAAGAAATGTCATTTTTAAAGAAAATTAAGAATTTCTAGAGAGGGAATTCCTATTCCGCCACCGAAGACACCAGCATCTTTTATGATGATGGAAAGCGGATATCATACCTGCGTGTGGTTGGAAAACTGGATAGAATACACGAAGGATGATGGTGTGTTAGCGTTTCCTAAGGATGGTACGTTTAATGGGAGGATTCTTCAGAATTTGAGATGTTATGTTATTTTAATTTTATAAGGCGCACAGCTACCCTAGGGTTTATCGGCGCCGCCTGAAAGGAGCCAACGCAGACAGAAGGGATCTACATGTTGAATAGCCAGGTTTTTAAGCCCCTTCGGAAGTTCTCATACGAAGGTTCAATTCGAAGATCAATCGGAAGGGAATTCCATAAGGAGGGGCCCAGATGGGAGAAAGAACGATCGCCCATGCGCACTAGTCTCGTCCTAGGAACAATAAACTTGGCCTGGGTGACTGAACGCAGAACACGAGATGGCACATAAGGATGAACAAGAGTCTTCAAGTAAGGAGGTGCCTTTCCAGATTTTATCTTAAACATAAGACTCAGTGCCTTAAGCTTAATGCGGCTTTCAATCCTGAGCCAATGAAGATCCCGAAGTGAACTGGAAATGGAAGCAGTTTTAGGTATCTTGCAAAGCAGCCTCGCAGCAGCATTCTGCGCTAGCTGTAGCTTGCGTAACACCTCCTTGGCGGCACCCAGATACAAGATGTTGCTGTAGTCCAGTCTTGAGGTGATAAGAGCCTGGACCACCGTACGTTGGGTAAAAGAAGGCAACATCCATAAGATTTTTTTTAGCCATCTAAGGATTGTGAAGCAAGTCGAGGCTACTCTCACTGCTTGCTGCTTCATGGACAGTTGGCCATCAATTAAGACACCCAGGTTTTGAACTTGATGTTTAGGCTGGGGCAAAGGACCCATTTCAGTGGGCCAGTGCTGGGGGCCCCACAGGTCTTTATTTCGGCCCACAATCAGCACTTCTGTTTTCTCGCCGTTAAGTTTCAACAGGTTGGTATGCATCCAACCTGCAATGTTCCTCAGACCGGCCTGAAGTAAGGAAGGATTGAGAGCTCCATCCGCAGAGAGGGAGAACACAATCTGGGTGTCATCGGCATATGAGAAAAGGGACAACCCTGCTTCCTCAGCAATCCTCGCCATGGGTCTAACATAAATGTTAAATAGTAATGGGCTGAGGATAGAGCCTTGGGGAACCCCATAAGGGGAATTATGAATCTCGGAACATGCTATCGGCGAGAAAACCTGAAACGTTCGATTAGTCAGGAAGTCAGCAAGCCACTTGAGGGCTTGATCAGTCACCCCCAGTAATTGCAGCGCCTGCAATAGCACAGAATGGACTCTTCACAAGCAGGGGAGTCAGAGCAGGCCCCGAGCAAGCAGGGGAGCCCACTGAAGCAGCAGAAAACCCTCGAGAGGCCCACAGGCCAAGGGCACAGGAGTCGCAAGAGGACCTCGAGCAGCTCACCAAAGATGAAGGCCCACGGTGCAGATAATGCGGTGAGGACGCTGGTCTTGGCAGCAAGAGATGCTGGAGCTTCTTGTAGCCCGAAGTTCTCTGGAGTGCAGAGCCAACAAGCCTTGGCAACGGCAAGTCGACGTGGTGCACAGGGGTTTGGTCCCAGCGGTACCGACAAGGGATACTGGCCTCAAAATTGCAGAGAGGACAGGTCAGGCCTCAGGGGAGTTGCAGAATCACCACCTGTGTTAATGAGCCTTTCGAAGTCCATAGGACATCAGGAGCAGCAGACCGGTCAGCTTCATTGCAGTGCCTGCAGATGCAGGGCAGTGACTCCTTCACTGTAAGGGAGATTACTTCAGGTGTCCTTGATGCCCACAGGTCTGTTGAAGATCCTGAAAGAAGCACAGACACAGACTATGAAGAAGACTTGCAGAACAGCGAGACCAGGAGCAGCAGGAGTCTTCCGGGATGCAGTCTTGGTTCCAAGCGAAGTCCAGCGAAGTCCAAACGGTCGCAGAGTGACATGGTTTCAGGCTTGAGTCTTGTCCCACGATGCATCTGAGAACCCACCCACAAGTAAGCCCTTTTATACCCTAAGAAAGGGGTTAGGAGGACTCAGGGGTACCTCCCAAAGGAGGGGCTAGACAGAGGGGAGGATACTCCCATGTCCTTTGTCCAGTTTCGCGCCAGAGTGGAAGCCAAGGGTTCCCTGAACTGGCTCAAACCAGAGTATGCAAGAAGGGCCTCAAATGTGTCCTTTAAAGCAGTCTGGTGGCGCTGGCAAGCGCCCCCAGCCCAATACACCAAGTCCTGTCTGGGAGGTTGTCACACCTCCCTGTGACAGGAAACCTATTGTTCTACCTTCCCCTACTCAAGCTCAGCTCAGCAGGAGGGCAGAATTGTGTCTGTTTGGCAGCAGCTCTAGCTTGCTGGCGGACCATGAAAGGCTGTTACCGGTAGTACAGGGGGCTTCCCGGAGGAGCCCCACAATGCATGGAATCATACCTCCAACACCGTAACGGTGTTGGGGTATGATTCGAACATGTTTGATACCAAACATGACCAGGTTCGGCACAGCCACTATATAGTTAGCCATCAAGTAATGACGGATGGCCACTATATGTACCAAAATGGCTGACCGCACTTACAAAGCCTGGAGAATCGACTCCGGGGTTTGTAGGGGTGTCCTGCTCATGCAGGGCCACCAACACACTTCTAACCTAGCACCCTGTCTTCTGGATTGAAAGGCCTGTGTTATTTTCTTTTATCTTTCTTCAGTTTATTTCCTTGTTATAATATTCTTCCCGCAAGTATTGGAACTGTCCTTGTATTCCTTCTCCCTTCTCACCCCTCCTCCCTGTCCCCTTTTGGTACAGCCCTACTGTTGGCAATTTCTGACACCTGCTCGTTATAGGTAGGGGATTTCATTTATTTTATGCATATGGCAGTATGTTCTATGGACTTAGCTAACTCGATTGCATCATGAAGATTCGGTTGCTTCTGTAACAGTTTCTCTTGAATTTTAGGGTTGTTTGTACACCTTACGAGTTGGTCTCTAATTAGGGAGTCGTTGAGATCCCCGAATTCACAAAATTCACTAAGCCCTCTTACAACTGCTACGTAATTAGAAATACTCTCTTGCTTACCTTGAACCCTGCTGAAAAATGTGTGGCGTTCAAGAACAATATTCATTTTGTCTCCAAAGTGTATTTTTAATTTGAGTATGGACATTTTGTAAACATCTACCTCTTCTTCATCAACATTAGGACCTTGATCCAGGTCTGGTAGAGAGCCAAATATCTTCCTGCCATGAGTACCAAGATTGTGTAGCAAAATATGCTGCTTCCTTATCGGGCTAAATCCCCCCCCCTATTGCTATTAAATAAGATTCGAAAATGTTCACCCACTCCTACCAAGGGTTATTAGGCTCACCAAACTCATTCAGGAATGGTGGAGGTTGAGCCATACTGGCGGCCATGTTGATAGCTAATAAAATCAAGGAAGAGAGTATCACTGGTGCAGTTGTGACACACGTATTGGTGTGCGTGTCAACGTGAAAATAATGCTTATCCAAGGAGGAGATGAAGGTTTTTGAAATTGTGCGCATCACTGAGGCTATCGTGACATGCGTACAGGTGTGCGTGTCACCACGTGAAAAGAATACGTGGGGTAGGATATGGTCAGGTAGTGTCGGAGGTATCATTAACATCGTTAGGTTTCCTGGAAGAACTTCGGCACGCTCTAGCTAAGTGTCCCTTTTTATTACACTTTTTGCAAGTAGAGGTCCTAGCTTGGCAATTGGAATGGTTGGCTAAGTGGTTACTACTGCCACAGAGGTAACATTTCAGTTTACTAACTTCAGTATTGCGTATGAGGGGAGGATTCTTCCATGTCCTTTATCCAGTTTCGCGCCAGAGCAGGAGCCAAGGACTCCCTGAACTGGTTCAAACTGGAGTATGCAAGGAGGGCACCAAATGTGCCATTGAAAGCAATTTGGTGGCGCTGGCAAGCTCCCCCAGCCCAATACACCAAGTCCTGTCTGGAAGGGGGGGTCACACCTCCCTATGACAGGAATCGATTGTTCTACCTTCACCTGCTTGAGCTTGGATAAGCAGCAGGAGGGCAGAATCAGGTCTGTGGTCGGCAGCAGCACTAGCTTGCTGTCAGACCCTGAAAGGCTGTTAACGGTAGTACAGGAGGGTACCCCAAGGGAGCCCCCCAGTACATATGATCATACTTCCAACACTGGAATCGGTGTTGGGGTATGATTCCAATATGTTTGATACCAAACATATTGGAATATGGTGGGAGCTGCTTACTAATGTAAATGGGGTCACTAGGGGAGGCCTTGTACTTTTTGTCCACCCTGGGGGGTTATAGGTAATAAGTACTAAAGAAAGCTGTGGGTGCAGCTTGCTATGAACGAACCCAGTCTGAGCACTTACCTTGCCTTTCCTAAAATGACTTAATTCGAGGGCCTATGGGTCGGGTGTATATGCATGTCCGGCTCTGCTCCCACTCCATGTACAGCTCTCACCTCTCTGTTCTCTCTTCTCACATCTCTATTACCTTATTCTTGTACAGCTCTTGCCTTCCTGCTCTCCTGTCCATGCACAGTTCGTGCCTCTGCTCTCTTGTCCATGCACAGCTCCTGCCTCTGCTGCCCTGTCCATACACAGCTCCTGCCCAGTCCATGCACAGCTCCTGTGTCTGCTGCCCTGACCATGCATAGTTCTCACCTCTCCTCAGCAGACTCTCCTCTCCGTACTTCAGAAGTTTTTTCAGATACTTGATGCACTCGATGAGCTCCTCAGAGTTCCGCGAGTCCTGGGTCATTGAGCCCGGGTCCACTGTTGCAGGGAGGGTCAATCCGTCATAGGCATACTGTTCAAACCTCTTGATAGATCCGTCTTCTCGGAGTTCACAGCCCTCCATGGCCTGAAACACGTGGAGACCTGAGGACGGGGGCAGAAGAGAGTAAAAGTAAAAAAGGGGCATTTGTGCTTCTTCATCTGACAGGTCTGACATCCCTACGCATGGTCTTCACTCTCCCATCATTCTCTCCTCCTATACTGTCTGCAATCAGGGTTTTTTTTCTTCATCTCCTTCACCTGAAAAGGACACACAGCTTAAAATCAAGGGTTTATTCTATACTTTGTTGTCTTCATCTGTTTTCATGTTCTGTCAGAATACGAGGCTCATAAATGCACCCCACAATTTGGTCCCAGGTATAAGCGGTAGACACATGCAATTTGAAATAGGCCCCTCTTGTGACATGACCCCCTGGCATGCTGGTAGCTGTGTCCTACATGCAGTAAGAACACAGGTGCATATCACGTTGACTCAAACTGGTGGTGAAGCAGAGCTGCAGGGATGTGGTATGTATGAGACAGAGCAGGACTCCACTGCCAGGGCTCCAGGGTGTGCTCACAACCAAACAACTGGTGCAGCTGTGGAGCACGGCTGCAGGGGTGTGGTATGCATGTGAGAGAGCAGGATGCCTCCTGCCAGGGCTCCAGGGTGTGCTCACAACCAAACAACTGGTGCAGCTGTGGAGCACGGCTGCAGGGGTGTGGTATGCATGTGAGAGAGCAGGATGCCTCCTGCCAGGGCTCCAGGGTGTGCTCACAACCAAACAACTGGTGCAGCTGTGGAGCACGGCTGCAGGGGTGTGGTATGCATGTGAGAGAGCAGGATGCCTCCTGCCAGGGCTCCAGGGTGTGCTCACAACCAAACAACTGGTGCAGCTGTGGAGCACGGCTGCAGGGGTGTGGTATGCATGTGAGAGAGCAGGATGCCTCCTGCCAGGGCTCCAGGGTGTGCTCACAACCAACAACTGGTGCAGCTGTGGAGCACGGCTGCAGGGGTGTGGTATGCATGTGAGAGAGCAGGATGCCTCCTGCCAGGGCTCCAGGGTGTGCTCACAACCAAACAACTGGTGCAGCTGTGGAGCACGGCTGCAGGGGTGTGGTATGCATGTGAGAGAGCAGGATGCCTCCTGCCAGGGCTCAGGGTGTGCTCACAACCTAACAACTGGTGCAGCTGTGGAGCACGGCTGCAGGGGTGTGGTATGCATGTGAGAGAGCAGGATGCCTCCTGCCAGGGCTCCAGGGTGTGCTCACAACCTAACAACTGGTGCAGCTGTGGAGCACGGCTGCAGGGGTGTGGTATGCATGTGAGAGAGCAGGATGCCTCCTGCCAGGGCTCCAGGGTGTGCTCACAACCTAACAACTGGTCGAGCTGCACAATGGGGAACTGCGCATGTGCAGACCGTGTCTGGGGGTCCACTGGTGACGAGTGCAGCAGAGGCCTCTGATGCCGGGGTGTGTGGCCTCGTCGCTGGACATTGCCTAGTAGGACAAATAACCTGCCAGCCCACTGGGTAGAATTGGTCTTGACCAGGAGTACTGGAATTATGTGATTCTGAAGCATTTTTTTTGCATAATTATGGATTTGCTGCATTTGCTACAGAATCCATCATCTGCCACATAATCTGCAGATTTAACAAAAAAAACGTTTCCTGCTTAAACAGGTCAAAGGTACTAAAAAACAGTGATGCGTTTGTGTATAGTGGAAGACACTTCGCAAAGGTTAACTGGTCATCTTCCAGTTGCTTATTTCTGCATTTGGTTGTTAAACTCGTATTAAGTGAAAACTTTGCCTAGACAGAATTACCATGTGTAAATATGACAAAATAACAAAGTAATACTATTAAAAAAATGCAGCATAATTTGCCTTTTCTTGCCACATAATTTAGTCAACACTGCTACATAATTTTGTGCTCCCCTCTCGCATAATTCCAGTGGCCACAGTATTAACCCAGATGCGTGACCCGACATGCACCAGATGAGTGTGGGTCCCTGTACCTTCCTTGACTCGCTGATGGGGCATCGATTTGGAGTGTTGGCTGACCAGCAGTGCCACATCTGGAAGTTTTTTCAAGCCGCACTCCTTGGCCAGGCGCCAGCAGTTTTTTGACTCCATCATCAGGCTACTATTGTCATCAGTGCAGACTGCAAACAATTTACCATTTAGGAACAAGATGGAGATTTTTGAAAAATAACTGGGGCCTTAAATTCCCACATCTAGTTGCATTACAGTAAAATCATTTTTATAACCAAGACAAAACAAAAACTGCATATTTGGAAGAAAAAAATGTGAGTCTCTCTTTCTCCCAAATAGAGAGCGTTGGCTTGTATGAGACTGTTGGCGGACCACTGGGGCTGCGCTGGAGACAAACTGGGAATAGAAGATGCCTGAGAGAACAATATGTGCTTTGGCTGTGACACTGTTCCCTCGCAGCCAGATCTAGCGTAGGGGTGACGACCACACACTGCAGCATGGGTCCATTTCTGTGAAATCTAGTAGAGGGGTGACACGCTCACAATGCTGTGTGGGTGCTGGCTGGGTCTCTTTCTGTAATATCTAGCAGAGGGGTGACACCATCATTCTGCTGTGTGGGTCATGGCTATATCCATTTCTGTAGATCTAGCAGAGAGGTGATGCCCTCATTCTGCCGTGTGGGTCCTGTCTGGGCAACAGCGCCATAACCTCAATAGCCCATCGTTGCCCGCTTCTAAGGGATTCATATCCAGGGTTAACAAATGTGAATTTTTTAACTAAGGAAAACCTGACAAGTTTGCCAAACCTCCCTTGCTCCTGGTAGCAGAGACAACTCGTGCTTTACCTATGAAAGTGGGCGATCTAACTGGTGCTGCCTCTTCCACACTAGGCAGCGCTGCCACAAAAACTGCTGGCTGGAATTTGGTAGGAAGCAATATCTTAGTCCAGAAAGTGTGCTTTGTCATTTGGTGTAAATCCGTTCAGTAGTTGAGATATTAGGGTTAAAGAATAACTGTATATCTGGACAGTTGGGCTTGAGGGACTAACCCAATAAAATTTAAAAAAAACAGCCTTCTGATTGGCCTGGGGGTGTATGGGGGGGTAGCCTCGGACCATCTTGCGTCCATGGAACCAAAGCTCTGATTGGCTGCCTGCAACATGAGGGAAAATGTTGCAGGCAGCCATTACGGGACTGCGGGACTTAGTCCCCTGTCCTGAGGTTATTTTTTTTAAATGTAAGGAGGCAGGGTAGGGATACCCTGCCCCCCAAGGCTCCGAGGGGGGTTCCAGTGTGAGCCCCCTGGGGCCACAAGATTTTTCACAACAGTGCCTTCCCCTTAATGGGATCACCAGATAGGGAGAAGTTAGTATCCCGAAATTGAAACAGCAAGCCCAACCTGCACACCAAAGAGCGCTGGCAACGCACCTCCCCACACAAAACCAAACCCCGCCTAGAAGTCCAAATAGTAAGCAAGCTGGGCCAGTATGCCCAGAGAAAGTGTGCACCTCCACTGCCACCGCTGCTTCAAAGTGGCAGTCCCCAAGACCAATGTAACTTTTTCTCAATGTGGAGAGCACCACCAATACGTTGTTTGAAAGATTACTGTCCATCCAGTGTAAATGTCAAAAAATGGTTTCTTTATTCTTCAATGTTGCCCATAAACCAACAGCCAACGCGTTTCGTCCATAAAAATGGACTTCATCAGGGCTTGAGTGAAAAGGAAACTAGGTCATGTATTCAGACAATATGAAAGGTCATAAATAGAATAAGACCCCACCCGAACAGGGTCAAGCACAGATTAAAATTGTTCCTAAAAATAGAACCGAAGGTGAAGGCCTGATCGAATGTTTCAGGCTAAAAGTGTCCAATCCATCGTACAAGAGTAAATGGCGTTCAAGTATAATCGTTGTACCCTCCTAAATCCAGGGTCAATGCACTATTTAACAGGCCAATGTGCCCGAACGTGTAAAGATGCAGCCTCCCCGAGTGTCGAGTTTTTAGTAATAGGAGAAGCTAAAAACTCGACACTCGGGGAGGCTGCATCTTTACACGTTCGGGCACATTGGCCTGTTAAATAGTGCATTGACCCTGGATTTAGGAGGGTACAACGATTATACTTGAACGCCATTTACTCTTGTACGATGGATTGACACTTTAGCCTGAAACATTCGATCAGGCCTTCACCTTCGGTTCTATTTTAGGAACAATTTTAATCTGTGCTTGACCCTGTTCGGGTGGGGTCTTATTCTATTTATGACCTTTCATATTGTCTGAATACATGACCTAGTTTCCTTTTCACTCAAGCCCTGATGAAGTCCATTTTTATGGACGAAACGCGTTGGCTGTTGGTTTATGGGCAACATTGAAGAATAAAGAAACCATTTTTTGACATTTACACTGGATGGACAGTAATCTTTCAAACAACGTATTGGTGGTGCTCTCCACATTGAGAAAAAGATAGGGAGAAGTTGTCCATCTCAATCATGTGATGTCCTCCAGTAGGGTTACCAGCAGTTTTAGAGTCAGATTTCTATGTTTGCAGCTGCGACCCGTTATAGTTCCTATCTTGAAGCGACGAACGCCTTTCCAGACTTCACCCCACTCAAGATTAATCTTGAGACCAGTAAAGTGGAAGTACAATATTTCCAAGCCTATAAAGCGCTCTTTATGAAGTCACCAGACTCTTCCCAGAAGCTCAGAGGTAAGTGGGAAGATGTCCAAGAAGGAGCGGAGAGAAGACCTTATGAGTCCCAGACATCTGGCCGCCTCTGGGAGATACACACCGGTCCAATTTAATACTTGTACAGGTGCCATCTTTAGGGGAGGCAGCAACACGGCATTTATGTGAAGTGAACTGAAATATTGAAAATATGAAGGAAATGTATAACCAACAAAATGCACCGCCATTTACCTTCGGCTGGTTCGGTCTCCTTTCTCACCACTCACTGCCCTTGTGCCACTTGTGCACCATCGACCTCAGTCGCTCACTTACATCTCATATCATTACAGACCCCCCCTCCTCTCCTCCAGTGACTCACCCATGGACTGGTTCTTTTGCTGCATCAACTCTCTCAGCTTGTCGCTCAGCTGCTTCTTCACTTCTTGAAAGGTTCCTGTGCTCTTTTCCCAGAACCGCGGCTGCTCGTCTGTGATCTTCTCCATCCAGGGGGCCCCGCCCTGCGGCTCTCGCTGGTGTAACCGATGATGGGGACCTCATCTACGTACCCGACTACAGAATACTGGGGGGCTCCAGGGAGGGGCTCCGACAGGAAGGAGAAGAAGTAGCGCAGAGAGTGGTAGCCTGGGGGGGGGAGGGGAGAATTAGAAACTGGATATCACGTGTTGCTACAGTCTCTGCAGCCTCTTGTGTGTTCCATGAATGCCCCCCCACACATCCTCTGACCATAGATTACAGTAATCCTCACACCCTACTCATTGTACTGATATTACACACACCCCTCTAACCACCTGCAACACTTAGCCCTGCACATACCCCTCTAACCGTGTGCAACTCAAATCCACGCACACACCCCTCTCTCAGCACTGTACTCTGCTTTCTTGAGCACACACCCCTATCCCATTCCAAGGCATGTGGGTACAATTCATGGGTTTGAGTCTGGATTAATTCTTGGACCCCAAAGGGCACATCTCAGCTATGGCCAAGTCTGCCAGATTCCATCATCACAAGCTCAATTATTTAGAACATGTTCTTTCTCCTCAGGATCTAAAACTAGAATGAGGCAAAAAGTAATGGCTCAGCCCTTCTACACCGACTTTATCATATAAAAAGAAAAGGAGGAAAAAAAACTGTAAATACGAACGTGCCACTTTAGCATGCCTAAACTTCAGGCTCTTTAGAAGGGGCCGGAGAAATCGCCTTCTTGGCAAGGAGAAAAATGTGCACAGTAGTACAAAGTGTAGCGTGCCCTGTGGGGATCTAGAATCGCAGCCACAGGGTCCTCTTTGATTTAGAGGGAAAAATCCAGCCGGGGATGCTTAAAGAAAATGCAGATAGTTAAATCTAAAACAAGAGATTAAAAATCTGTCATGGGCACTAGTTAGGGAAAGAAGATAATGTTCCATACCCAAAACAGACTTTAACATGACATAAGCCCTCACTGTGGGTTTACTGAGCTCAAAATTCTCGATGAACAGTACAGAATTTACAGTGTAAATCTTTTACAATATTAACATCCCCGGTGCTTAAAGTGCTGTGTGCATAAAAAATATCTGGCCTCCCTAATGCATGAAAAGACCCCTTTACATATCGTATCCAGGGGATTTTGTTACCATGCTCCAAAGAAAGGCAATCTGAAAGGAGCAGACGATTTAGGCCTTTATTTTCACCTGTCCATATCTTTATCCAGCACAGTAAAGGTTTGTTTGCCACTTGATCCACCAGGAAATCAACCCCTAACTCTTCATGCACTAACCAAGCTGGCGTACCTTGGGGGACTCGCATGATCCAGCCCAAAAATGTATTTTCAGCCACCTGTAACCTGTGGATGTGAACATTCCCCCATATTTCACTACCACATAAAACCTTTGAAATACATTCAGACTTATGCAATTTCAAGGTGACCTCAGGTGCCCATGAACCCAATCTGCTGGTGAAGCTGGTAACAGCCCCCATGGATTTATTTAGATCACTCGACTTCCCCTCTACGAGCGGTCTCCGATGTAATTTATCATCGAATAACACTCCCAGATAGGGAAACGCCGGGACCTTTCCAAGAGTATAGTGGCCCGCTTTAAAACATTTCGACCGGAGCCACCGGGTACTCGCAACTAAAACATAAGACTTGGTAAAATTAACTGATAAATGCAGCCTGTCCATGAAAGCAACAAAGCCATCTATTAAAACCTGCAATCCCTGCGCCGTGCGTGCCATAAGCACTGCGTCGTCGGCATACAGTAAATATGGCAAAGATCTCCTACCCACTCTGGGAGAATCCGACTGGAGAGCCAAAAGGGCAGCTTTGAGACCATTCATATAAATCAAAAATAAGAAAGGGGCTAAGATACAGCCTTGACGCACCCGTGTGCAGTTAAAATGATTGGTGAGGGCCCCCTCCAGGGAGTATCTCACTGCTGCCGTCGTATGAGCGTGAAGCGACGCGAGTAAGGAAACGATGCGGAGGTCCACTCCCAAGGAAATCAGTGTGTCCCACAACTTGCTTCAATTAACTCGGTCGAAAGCGGACGCAAGGTCCATAAAAGCTACATACAAGGCCCCCGGTTGTGTCATTGTGTATTTGGATGTTAAAAGAAAGATTAAGGCATTGGTCAGTAGTTGATCGGCCTTCGCGGAAACCATATTGGACATGCGATAAAATGTGATCATCAATAGCCCACGAAGACAGTCTGGATAAAAGAACCCGGCCCAAGACCTTCACTACAGCATCAATAAGTATTTTAGCTAGCGACTAGCTACTTATACCCCCTTTCTAGTTTTTTTTTTTATGTAATCTACAATATACTTGCTATAAGCTGATTCTCTGCTTCACGCAGCTTGCTTGCATCGTGCCTTGTCTTTTAGAGATGAAAGAAGAAAGGACTGCGTGTAATGTGAAATTATGGGCTTTCTGATTGTCGCTGCAGGAAAGAAGTACTTGTTTGGGTCGTGAATGAGGATTAGAGTTTCTGGGCGACTTCCCTATTTTCATTGGTGCGGTGGTTAGAAGGAAGTCCTTTCTTCAAAGAATCCATGTTGGACCCAAGAGTTTTCTGCAACAACAGGTGCGTTTATCATTAGTGTATGACTGAAGTAAGGTATCAGTTTCATGGTAACTCAGAAGCTCTTGTATTCCTCAAAGTTCCTGTAACACATTTTATATATGGAATCATTCACTTCTGCAGGATAATGGAAATGCAGAAGGCCTGATTTAGAGTTTGTCAGAAGGGGACTCGGTCACAAATCTAATGGAATACCCTATCCACCAAATCCTTGGTCCCCCATTCTATTCTGAGTCGGAAGGACCATCAGTTCTCTGACGGGGGTGCCGCTACTGTCTCCACCATCAGAAAAATTGCTGCAACAGTCGAACAAAGTAGGGACTGACAGAGTAAGGACAACAGACCTTTTGCACTATTTGGAGTGTACAGTGTGATGTCTTTTCTTTCTGTCGGTCACCACTCTGTGCCACTGCACTCTACACCATTGTACTCTATGGTACTGCACTCTAGCCACTCTGTTCTACTCTGCACCACTGTACTCTTCGCCACTCCGCTCCTCACTCCCGGCTCAGCAACAAACAGACCGAGGCACGAGAGATGGTTTTGTGTATTCATATGTATTGGTTGGTTTACATCATGTGTTTCTTTGATGTACTTATTGTGTGTTGCTTTTAATGTGCTTGGAATTCTGTTTGAACCATGATGACATCGAGCACTGGGCTGCTTCTGGAATGCACAAGCTTGCCCCCGTTGCCTGGTCATCTCAGGAACTGACCAGTGGTTTGTGCAGTCGCAAGTCTTTAACTAATAAAGGATTTTACTTCAATTTCAACTGCTACGACTCCTGATCTACTCTTGGATCTCTACCTAGCCATACTTATCAGGACTGTGCTTCCCACAGTTCTGTCCCAGCTTTCACCCTCGTCTGTGGAACTATCCGCGGATGAGCCAGTGATGGCCGGAGTCTGCCCTGGTGCAACCAATGAGGCATGTGCAGGGGTTACAACCAAGGAACGTGCACAGACTTAGAGCTGGCGCCTCCCAGCAGCTGCAAGAGATAGGGCAAGAGTGGGGCGCACAGCTGTACCCAGGCAGTTCAGGCACAAGGTCGGGTGTGCACTGGAATGAGTAACACCAGACACTTCAGGTCACACACATGAAGAGTTGCAAATTGCGTTGTTGCCTGGAAATGAGACGTCTGGTGCACGTTGATTTGGGTTACACCAGACCAGTCACAGTGCTTACACACACAAGTTCAGCAGAGCCACATGTGGTAGAATGAGGCACTATCGGTACACCCCCACCTCCGAGGATTGCACCATGTGAATCGGACACCGCACGCAATGAGCATGCAGTCGCCGTCAACTGTGAGAGAAATGGGCCATGCGGTGTTCCGCAACCGGTGTATCCACTTACCACCAACAATGTACTTATGAATGTTGGGGTCCCTGCAGTACAGGAACCACACATTAGATGCGGGCTAGGTTTGTAGGGCTCCACACTATGCAATCCGTTCTCCAGTCACATTTTAGTCCAGCACCCGCGCCTTGCTGCCTGTTGGGAATGGCGGCACTTGCGAGGGCACCGCTCTCCAGATGGCACAGGTAGATGGTGTAGGCTCCTCGTAGGAGATCTTCAATATCCCTGAGGTCTCTGGGAGAACAGGAGGCCTGCCGATGGAGCCTTGGAGAGCACAATTCAGCAGGTCTTCAGCCCAGGCCAGCCTCTATTCGGACAGTTATCGCCTATGTGCACGACAGATTGCTCTGACAATGTGCAGCATGCAGTTGCCCTCCTCCCCCAGGGCTCTGTCCATGTCCCATCACCCACCAGGTGCTATTTAACACTCACCTGCTGTCTAGGGTGACCAGACATCCTGAATTCCCCCAGATGGTATCTATTATTGGAGAAGTGTCCCGACACTATTCTTCAAATTAAATAAATGCCCTGGTTCTTGGGTAGTGTCTGGGTTCAGCAAAGAAATATCCGGGTTTTTGGAGAGTGTCTGGGTCGAGCATGCGCACTAGTGTAAAATAGATGTGCGCATGCTCCCTTCTCCCTGCTGGAGAAGTTACGGTGTGATGTCACTTAGGTGAGCGTTGTCGCTGGAAGGGAAATCCTTTAAAGAGACATTTTCTCTCTGGATTTCCCTTCTCTTTCTGCGACGCGGAAACAATGTGGTCGTGTCAGCCGTCGGGACAACAGTGACCTGCAGAACCCTGCTCTGCCCACAGGAGTCCTGGTCACTGCCTGCAGCAATAAGTGCCTTCCCAGTGTGTCATTAGTGACTGCCACTTATTGCAGTATTATACCTCTATTTGTATTTTGTACCCCATGTTTCATGCACTTTTCCTCTTGGAACTTATTCCTCTTTTTGTATTTGGTTTGTTTGTTTTTACACAATTGTCACTTTTTCCTCATGCAATGTCCTCCTCCTTATGTGATGTTGCTGATCCTGTTGTGAAGCGCTCTGACACCCTCGGGTAAAGTCCGCGCTATATAAAAATGCATAAATAAATAAATAAATAAATAAATAAATGCAGCCAGCCACCAGTGTGACCCTACTCTGCCCTTTTAAAGGGAGTGTGCGGACTGCAGCAGAATCAAGCAGCACTGAAAACCAAAAGGGGCTTGAAGTGGAACCAAGCGGCAGGACACCTCCCCAGCCCTAAGAGCACTAGTTGGTTAAAGTTCGCGCTACATAAAAATGCATAAATAAATAGCCTTGAGGTGACATGACTTCGAGATCTAATAAACGGGGAGGAGCCGGGAGCGTTGAACCCCGCCCACCGGTAGCAACGGGGATCTGTGACTGACGCAAGCGGCGTGCGCGCGCGCACAGACGCCAAAACAACTGGCGACGAGGAGCAGAGCTCTCGTTGCCAAGCCTGCTCGCGCGGCAGCGATGTCATCACGTCGTTTCCTGTCCCCCGCGCCTATCACTGTGCGGCCTGGGGTGTAGGGCGTGTCCCGGCACAGCGGAAGTGGTTGATTCAGAACCTACGTTTGTCTGCACAGCGGCGGAAGTGGCTTGTACTTGGGTGGGGCGACGTTGAGGCGCGCGGAGCCGCCTTCCGTTGCGAGGATCGTCGAGGGGCGAAGAGGTGAGGGCCGGAGGGGGTCTCCTTAGCTGCCGTGTGGGGGGAGGAGGCCTTCTGGTTCCCTCCGGGGCGGTCTCGGGTACCCCGTGCGCAGGGTCTCTCCGCACTGCTCTGTGCGGGGGGCGGGTTCTTCTCTGCGCTCTCCCGCGGGTGGTGCTGATGCCTGGCCGCGGCGGACAGAAAGGCACAGGCCTCGGAGCCGACTCTACTGAAAGCGGCGACGGACAAACAGAAGAACTACCACGGGCTGGAACAAGTACTGGTGGAACCGCGGATCACCCCGCCCTGTCCTACGCGCACCGTAAACAAGCACTGGCAAGGACAAATCTACTACTGGGAGGGAACTAGAGACTAGTAGAGCACTCCCCTCGGCTCCACCTCCCCCCTTCTCACAACCACCAGAAACGAGCACTGGCAAAGTCAAATCTACAATTGACGGCACTCGGGATCAATCCGCACTTGTATCAGCGCCGAGCACCTCCCTCGGCTCCACCTCCCGCCGCTCTCAACCTGCAATCCAGGTGCCTACGAGAGACCGGCAAAGGCGACACTGCTCCGGATGGAACCCCAGATCACCCGCACTGCCCTCCGCCAGGTGTCCACCGGAAACAAGCACTGGCAAAGACAAATCTCCTAGTGGGGGTACTTGTCTTGACCCGCATTGTCATGTGAACCCACCGCCCCCCTCAGCGATCGCTCCGCGGCGGACGCAGGCTCTGAGGCTGCGTCTAGTTCGCGAGTTCCTGAAGCGGAGCCGCTCGGCTCTGCTTAAGGTCCCCCTTGATTGACTGGGTAAGAGGCCGGTCACTCCTCTTAGACACCCCCGGCCCCCGAGACTTTGATTTGAACTCGCGTTGACGGGCTGTGGAGGGGCCCCTCCTTCAGACTGCGCTGGAAGCACAGCTGAGACCCCCATGCACCCCCCCACCCAGGGTCCGGGTCTCTGACACTCACCCAGGGCCTGCCCTCGCAGCGCCGACAGGCAGAGGAGCAGCGGGAGGCGGAGCATGGCGACCGGTCGGTGTCGTTCCCGCACTGAAGCTCAACTCCACAACTTTCTGCAGCAACCAATGAGGGACGTGGGGGCGGGGAGACAGCACCCACAGATGGGCGGAGTCTACCGCTGCGACCAATCACAGGACGGCACACGTTTCACAACACGGAAGAGTCTCAGCTGTCGTGCACATGCCTCAGCAACGGCACAACCGGCACCGAGGGAGCACGCGCGCACACACCCTCCTGCCCCACAGGAACAGCACGACTCCGGCCAGCCTAGACAACACGGTTTATTCATTTATACAGTAAAAAGGGAAATGATGTGCCAAAATATATAATAACACACATTTCACGATAGCAACAACATGCTAATACAAATAGCTAAATAAACGGGTGATTCTAACTAACAAAGGTTTCTTCTCATTACTATCGCTCTCGTACCTAAATGCAGTAATAACCAACAGAAAGGTGGCAAATCAACCTTTGTGAAACACATTCCACTGTGCACCAACTGTTGCTGCACTTTCAGTAACTTTTTGAGCAATTTGACCTATGAATAAAATTAGTTTTTTTAAATGTATTATTATTATTAAAAAGCTGATGCCTTATTCAGCAAATGGTATCGTTTCTTACCTATTCGTGTACTTTCACAGCTTGAAGAATTTTCTAGATTAACATGCTGTGCATTATTCCACCATCTAGTGCTTGGGTCCGGAATTCTTGTATTTGTCCCCTATTTTTTTCCCCCAGGTGGGCGTCAACGTTCCACCATTTGGTGTCCTCTCATGACGTCATCGTGCTCTCTCTAAAAGCTCCCACCTTTGGTCGCCATCTTCAGATTCTTGTTTCTGTTCTGTCTGTTTTCCCTTTTTTTTTTTTTTTTTTTTCTTCCTCCTTTCTCATCTTTGGTGGAGGGTGGGTTCGCTAGTGAATTCAGAAAATTCACCAAGCTGCAAAACTACTCCGACAGGTAACAAACTATACATTTTGCAGCGTGAATCTTTTTTTAGATTCACATGCTGTCCATATATTTGGTAGCAGTTTGTACTACTGTGGCGGCTGGGATGAAAATGAGCGATGGTTTGTGAATGGATGTTGTAAGACCATTTGTCCTACTTGTGCTTCCTTATTCATTTGTATGTCCACACAATAGTGTTTTGTGAACATGTGCACTGAAGACCATGTTGCTGCCATGCAGATGTCTTGAAATGGTTTGTTGCCTAGAAAGGCCATAGTTGCCCCTTTTTTCTTGCTCAATGTGCCCCTGGGGCCTTTTGTAATGTCTCCCCTGCTAGTTTGTGGCAAAACTGTATGGTTTGTGCTATCCATCTAGCGATTGTGTTCTTGGTTAGTGGTTTTCTCAGGAAACTGTTTACGAACGATACAAAGGGTTGCTTTGTCTTTCTGTATTCCTTTGTTCTTTCAATGTAATACATCACTACTCTTCTAGCGTCAAGAGTGTGTAATGCTCTTTCTCATGTGTTTTTGGTTTCTGGAAGAAACTTATTTGTGTGGCTTGATTCATGTGGGATTGGAAGATGACCTTTAGCATGAATTGTGGATCCGTTCTCATGACAATTCTGTCGTTATCTATTTGGAAGTAGGGTTCCTGTAGCGTTAGTGCCTGTAACTAACTCACTTACTCTATGCAGTGATCTTATTGCTACCAAAAAGGCTGTTTTCAGCATGCCCACATGCAGCGTGGAATTCTGTAATGGCTCAAATGGTGCTTTCATTAGTTGAGTGAGCACCATATTGAGATTCCATGTGGGTGCAGGTACCCTCTTTGGGGGTGCAATTCTTTTTGCTCCATTTACAAATCTTTTGACCACATGTGAAGTGAAGAACCTTCTTCCTGTGTGGCCTGGCTCTGGGTGAAGCACCTTTCCTTTTTGCATTGTTAACAAGTCTTGTCTCCTTGGTAATTTGTGAACCGTTCCCTGAGATAGCCATTATTTCTGAGAACCAGGTCTGTCTCGCCCATGACCAGTCTGTCCATAGTGCATTCCCTATGGACTGTTGGCAAGGTTGCCTGGATGCGAAGCGTTGGCATTTGGCATTCTGGGGTGTTGCGAAATGATCGACCTCTGGAGCTCCCCATTTGTGAAAAATCTTCTTGAGTTCTGATTGATTCAGTTCCCACTCGTGGTACCATGAAGCTTGCCTGCTTAGCCTGTCTGCCTCTACATCCCCGGTAGGTGCATTGCTACCATGTTTATATTCCGTAGGATTGCCCATCTCCATAGTTGTTGCGAGTGTTGAAAGTGCTACTGATTGTGTTCCCCCATGTTTGTTTATGTAGAACATGGTGGTTGTGTTGTCTGTATTAGTATTATTTTTCCATAGAGCTGTTTCTGAAAGGATTTTAAGGCTAGGAACACTGTTTTTAATTCCAGGATGTTGATGTGTTGTATTGCATCTTGCTCTGTCCATACTCCCCTTGCTTTGAGGTTGTTCATGTGTGCTCCCCAACCTATCTGTGAGGCATCTGTAGTTATGGGTACTACTGGAGTTCGTTGTGTAAATGGTCTCTCTTGTGTTATGCTTGTTTTGTTCCACCATGCTATCTCTTCCTGTACCCTTTGCGTGACAACTACTAGATCTTCCCAGCTCCCTGTTGCTTGTGACCATTGTACTTGGAGCCATTCTTGGAATGGTCTCATGTGTAGCCAAATGTTGGGGATTAAGTGGATGCATGATGCCATCATCCCCAACAGCTTCCCCACTTTCCTCGCTGTGAGAGCTCGCCCCTTCCGGTATAGCTGTATTTCCTTCAGAAGGGCTGCTGTTCCTTTTTGTCTTGGGAACACCTTCCCTTGAATCGGATCTAACCTCGCCCCCAAGAACACCTCCTGTTTTGGTTCTGGGGAATATATCTGTTTGTCGAGAAGGTAAGCTGGTACAGTGTCTCTATTACCTGATTTATATGTTGCTTGTAGGCTATGTTCAAGTTTGCGCTTACTAGCCAGTCGTCTGGGTAAACGTGGATTCCCTGCTTTAGGTAGGCTGGCAGGCACTTAGTGAATACCCTTGGTGCTGACTTTAACCCGAATGGCAGTACCTTGAATTGGTAGCGAGTGTCGTAGATTATAAATCTCAAGAGCTCTTTGTGCTTGTTGTTCATGGGGATGTGCAAGTAGGCGTCTTTTAAGTCTATTGTAGCCATGTAGTCCCCTTTTTGGAGCTGTGGTATCACCTCCTGAAGGCTTGTCATCTTGAACCTTTTGCGTTTTTGTAAATTTGTTGAGGAATCTCCGATCTAAGATAGGACGCAGTGTTCCGTCTATCTTTGGAATTAGGAAGTATGTGGAGTAATTTCCCTTGTTGATTTCCTTGCATGGCACTAGCTCTGTGGCTTCCTTGGCCAACATTTTTTGTACTTCCTTGCCAAGTTGCGTAGTTTCTCCCTTGGAATGTACTCTCCACCTTGGGCCCCTGCTTGGGGGCGGGGGGGTGGTTGATTAGCTCTATGCAGTAATTCACCCGAAGGCATGAAGGCGCTAGAGAAAGGCCATTCATACCACGGAATTTAGAAGAGAGAGAAAAAAGAGAGGTTGTATTAATTGCACAAACTAAGCGGAAATGTTTGGATGCCCTTGGTTTAGCATGGCACAAGATGGGGAAGAAGAGACCCTCCCCAGACAATGGAAAAGTATTGCCTTCATACCTTTAGGTGGAAAGTGGAGATCCAGATACTTAAGTGAGGGGGTGGAGACAGGACTACCTTTTGAAATTCCATGAACCTTGTTAGCAAAGGGCTGAAGATTAATTATTCCTGAACTCTATTTAGTGGATGGTAGGGGCGAAGGTGGGGCTGTAGTTTATGTTGCATTTATGTAGTAGTACTTAATACATCTGGCAAATCAGGTAGCGCGCTACACTATGGTTGAGGGCTTGGTTGGAAGAGTTTTGAAATTGCATGGAGAGTATTTTGGTGTTTTGCATGAGTGGCCAGAGTTGTGCTCATAAGACTCTGCGCCTACCATGTTAAGGAAGAGGTGTAAAAATTGGAGTGCATGCTTTTTAAATTAGTTTATTGTTCATTTGTGTGATATTTTGAAATAATAAAGTACTTTGTCAAACAATATAAGTGAACATGTGTAGCACTGATGCTACAGCTCATTAGCAGGTGTCCTTTTCTGTGGCTAGCCCCTCTGAACTGGCTCTGCAGCACACAACACAGGGGGATCAAGTCTGCCAAGCTTTCAGTTTGCTCATGTGACATTTCACGGTTTGCATTGTACCTATATGTTACATTTCAGTGTCTTAGTTGTGACACTTTGTGTGACTCTTTATCAGTAGCAGAGCAAAAAGGTTATGCCCATGAAAGGAGACTGGTTTCGACATCGACCCATTTTGTGCAATTTCATGGTCCCTAAAGTACTCTAAAACTACTGTCATATTTCTGAAGTTCTTATGCAAGGTATAAAACTGACAATGCTCAGATGGAGCAGAGCATCACTTCAGTCTGTGCAGTCAGTCTACACACAGTTTGGGACAGGCACATGTGATAAGAATGAGGGGGGGGTGTCTGGACTATAAAATATTACAATTTGGGGACTTTCTGTCAGTACTGCATCTGCCCCTATGGTCTCCCCTGTACATCCTAGCCTGACTGTCCTTATTAGAGACAGGGAAAGTTTACAAGGGTCGCTCAGAGCAGCAGAACGCAAAAGACTGGCTCAGCGCACAATGCATTTCAGAACATAACCTGACTGCCTGTTGTCAGTTCACCTTCCCATGTACAATTGTTGGATGTGTCAGGCAACTACTATGTTCTACAGGCTCTCAATCCACATTCGTGACATCCTCTGCTCACAGTCCCGACTGAGCCTTTGAGTGACAGTCTAACATGCTCCCTTCCCTACCACCATCTTTGCACAGAAGGCTCAAGTTGCAATATATGTATTTAGTCTCTTTTTCTTATATTCTGATACCTGTAACTCTATATTTAAAAAGTGAAAAACTGTAAGAATCAGCATGGAAAGGAATAAACAGAAGCATTTCACCATCAGACATGAGCATCAAGCAACTGCAATCCTCATAACCTTCCTCAGCTTCCATACACAACCCTCCTTGATACATCTTCTATTCCAATTCTTTCCATTCTCCAACTTCATTAAGGTTCTAGACACACTCCTAAATTTAAATAGTCCTATGAACTTGGAAATCCGATTCCTCTATCTACCTCATGCAGTGTTTGATGATATGCGGATACTCTGTCACTCCAATGTAAGCTCATTATGTTTAGCGATTTCCATGCAAATGTACACAAATATATAGTAGAATAACTATGTATTACCTTAGTACAGATATGCAGAGGAAGGTCACTTATAGAACTTAAAGAGTTGGCATACCACTATAAAGTGCGTAGAACACAGGCACAGCCGGTACAGGTAAGAGGGTGGAGTCGACAGACGGCGGGATAGAGAAAATAAATAAATAAAACCACTTACCTTGCGCTCGTTGCATCGCCGATGGTTCCATGAAAAGCAGCTAAAAGCTCTCTCAGGATTATTATACTAACTGGGAAAACACACATACAAAAGAAGCTTGAAATAGCACCAGTAACGCTCGGTAGGGATCAAATAGAGGCACTGGTGTAGTAATAAAAACAAACTCAACGTTACATTGTATTGTATTGTATTGTAGTTGCATTTGTATAGCGCTTACTACCCCTGACGAGGCGTCGAAGCGCTTTTCGGCGAGTAGCACGCTACTCCGGGACCCATAGAGGATTAGTGTTGAATTAGTATAGTGAAACATGCAAGTAAATTTTAAGTGGTGGATATGTTAGTCAGTTATTTGGATTCGGAAGGATGGAAAGGATAGAAGAGGAAAAAAAGTTTATATTTATATAGCGCTTCTTACCCCTGATGGGGTGTTGAAGCGCTTTTTTGGGGGAGTAGCACGCTACTCCGGAAACCCATAAAGGATTAGTGGTGAATTAGTATGGTGAAATATGAAAGTAATTTGAGTGGTGGATATTAGTCAGTTATTTGGAGTGAGAAGGATAGCGGAGGGATAGAAGGGAAAGAAAGGTTTGCATTCATATAGCGCCTGTTACCCCTGATGGGGTGTTAAAGTGCTTTTCTGGCGAGTAGCAGGCTACTCTGGAACCCACAAAGGATTAGTGTTGAAAATTAGTATAGTGAAATATGAAGTAATTTGAGTGGTGGATATGTTAGTCAGTTATTTGGATTGAAAAGGGTTGGGGAGGGGTAAAAAAGGGAAAAAGGTTTGCATTTATATAGCGTTTGTAACCCTGATGAGGTGTTGAAACGCTTTGTTGGCGAGTAGCACGCTACTCTGGAACCCATAAAGGATTAGTGGTGAATTAGTATAGTGGAATATGAAATTAGAGAAGTGAACATGTTAGTCTGTTATTTTGATTGAAAAGGATACTGGAGGGATAGAAGAGTGAAGGTTTTTTTTTTAGTTTTTTTTTTTAGGTCATAGCAGTAGGAGGAGGCTTTTGGATGAGTAAAAAGGGTTTTTGGAGGGGAAGAGTCAGAGGGAAGAGTTTAGAAAGGTTTGTTTTGGGGGATCGGTATAGTAAAAGAGGTGTCAGATGATGAAAGGAGGGGCAGAGTAGGAGAGAGAGTCAAGAAAGGGTTATTTTGTGGAACATAATAGTGGTATGGGGTTTGGGATAAATGAGAGAGTGCGTGTAGAGGATATAATGATAGATGTATAGGGTGAGAGATAGGGTAGTGCATTGGAAGGGGTAGTAGAAAGAAGTTTGAGATGAGTCAGAAAGTTGGGCTAGAAGATATATTGAGGGAAGTATAGGCTGAGAACTAGGGTAGTGCATTGGAAATGCTTAATTAGAAGAAAGTGATAAATATATAGATCCATAAGTACATTGAAAGTATATAGATGCATTAAGGAGGTAAGTATATGTAGATTAAAGATATTGATAGAGGCACAGGATGAGAAATAGGGTAGTGCATTGGATATGCTTTTTCAGGAGAAAAGTAACAGACACACAGATCCAAGTACATGGAGGTACATAGATGCACAATGGAAGCAAGTACATGTAGACCAAAGAGGTTTTTTTGTTTTGTTTTTATAACAACATAATTATTCTACATGTTTATACAAAGCAATACACAAAGATAGGTACATATCTATAGTGAGAATAAATGCTTATTTACAGAGGGACACATACATAGGGTGGGTATTAATGAATGGGAAAATGGGCAGCATTTCTGGCCCAGGTCCCGACCAGTATCAAACAGGCACTCACCCTTGTCCTCTCCACCCTTAGCTGAGACGCCCTAAGCCTTGGCCGTTTATAGCCCTAGTAGTCAGGTGACCCCTTCAGCCAATGGGGACCCTAGCCCTAACACTATCCAATCACACTAGCCCGAAAATCTAGAACCAATAGGAAACCAGGAACTTACAGCCAATCTTAGCCCTAGTCCAAGCACCCAATCAGTTTCAAAAACCCTGATCTCTACGTCCAATAGAGGCCCTAGCCCTACCAGTAGTCCCAACCCTAGTCCAAGCAACCAATGGCACAGGAAGCCCTAGTCCCTACTTCCAATAGAAAGCCTAACCCTACTCTTAGTCCCACACCTAGTCCAGCAACAATAACACCAGAAGCCCTAATCGCAACTTCCAATTAAAGGCCTAACCCTAGTCCCACCCTAGTCCCAACAACCAATAACACAGGAAGCCCTAGTCCCTGATTCCAATAGAAATCCTAACCCTAGCCCTAGTCCCAACACTACATTGATTGAATCACAGACCCAGAAACCAATCAGAACCCTCAAAAACCCAACCAATGAGGACACTAACCCTAATCCAATAGAAACATCAGATACAACCACCAATCAGTGTACACATGTACCAAACAATATCAGACTATATAAGGTCCCAGCTACCTCAGACAATGTTTGCTGGCCAGGGAGTTGGAAGCTGCTCTATTCAGAAATCTCCTAGGAGACAGACAGGCTCAATCCACACTTTGGACTTCTGCAGGTAAGGCCCTAACAAACTTGTCCTCTAACAACACTATTTGCATAAAGCTTTACTCCCTCTCCTGGCCAAAAACCGAAGTGCACAGTCCCTATTAAACACAGTTTAAACAGCTTACAGCAGATTACTGCTGTCTCAAGGGGAGGGTGGGGGGCTGTTTCACTGACTTGTTAACACAAAATGGTCGCTGGGGTGCACTACTTAACATACAGGTCTTAGCACAGAGCAAAGGAGACATTTGGAGGGAAAAACTGATAGTCACGGGAATGAGAGGGAAAAACTACAGAGTTGGGACTGCAAATCCCACAATTCAACAGGTTAAATGGAAGCAGTCACGGGCAGGAAAAACCACAAGTTTAAACACAAAAACATGGGATAAATTATGCAATCACTGGCAGGTTAAAACTACAATTTTAAACTGTAACAACCATAGGCAAAGACAGGTAAAGAAATTTAAAAAGAAAAAAATAAGATGCAATCACAGGTAGGGAAAATCGTTTTTTAAACTTTTTTAGGAAAGAGACAGCACTAGTCTGCCTCCTTACCACTTCCTGGACTCTGCTCACTGCAATCTGGGCATAGCGCCAAAAGTCAGTGCATGACTTGCACGTTTGCTCTGGAAGTAACTGCTCTGGAAGTAACTGTCCAAACAGGGGTCTCTTGTTTTTTAAATGCAAACACCATGTGGGAACTAAAGTCATCATCTCTATCTTTCCAGTCTGCCTTATGTTCCCTACAAATTTCATCAGTATTGTCAATCTCCTAGACTTATTCTTACCTCCCCTTTGCATTATCTCATTCATATAATATTTTCCCAGTTTGATTTGTTTAATCCTAATATCTCCCAGTTTTCCTTATAGATCTTTCTGTTATCTTCTCACGTCACCCAGGTTCCTGTTTCTCCCTTCATCCTCTTTTGTCCTTTATGATTCCCACCCCCTTTGGTTCCTGTCTTTTGCCCTTGCCGTGTTCTCATTTTTACCTCTTCTATCCCCCTGGCAAACTTTCTCTCTCACCTCCTTTTCTATGCTGATCTTGTTCTATTTCTGTTCTCTACCCTCATCTCAATGTCTAATTTGCTATTCATCCAATAGCTCTTTCTCCCATATGCACACTATTTTCAACCTGCCTGTAAGAATTGTGGTGTATTATATGGTATGGTTGTGCGACCTTGCCATGTAATACATTCACAAAACTGTCTTGGGTCCAGTCAGGCTGGTTTGTAAAACCAGTAACTGTGGCTTAGAGGAGCAGGGCTTAAACACAGGAACTAGTGTAAAGTATTTAGAATCGCCAAACAACGGAATAAGAAAGCCTAACAACACGAAAGAAATCCGACACCAATTTATAAAAACAGGTTATATTTTTATGAATTTTAGACACCAAGATGAGCAAAATCTCAGGGGTGACTTTTCCATTAGCCAGAAGTCACAGACACAGTCCTCAATCTGATAGCCCAAGGTTCGGCAGGTGCAACCCAGCAGTCGGTGCAGCCTGTCTTGCCAGGTCCAGGGGTCAGCAAGGCAGTCATTCTTCTGTCCTTTCCCCAGTTCCTTCATAATCTCAGATTCAGGAGTGCCATATTTAGGCCCAGAAAGTACTCTTGAAGGGTGATGTGTGGCATCTAGTAATCCCAGAGTTCACTATTCTGCTCACTCTCAAGATGTTTGAAGCCTTCCTTGGATGTTAGGAGCTTGATAGCCCACCCTAGAGATGTGGCTACCTGTGGACTACATTCCCACAGGACAACCGGTTTGGCCACTGTTTTCCCCTCTCTGTTCACGCCGCCAGCATGTCTCTCCGAACAAAGTGGCAGCCCTTCAGGAGTGTGATTGCCAACAGCCTGAGTGACTTCTCGCAAGAGGGAAGTAACAACCCCCCTCTGTAGTAGGCTTCTATTCTTCCTGAGCCTGGTAGTCATTCACACTACTACTCCAAGAGGGCAGAAGGCTGTCTGGTGGCCAGCAACTGTGCGAGGCCTCTGGACAAACTGGGCAACTGAGAGGCAAATTTCTACAAGTTGCCCTTATTTAAAAGTGACATTAATTTTGACTTGGGCCTCAAACTGTGTTTAATGCCACGATTAATTTGATACCTTGAAGTACCCATTTTAGTAGTCCCATTCAGAAATTAGCCAGGCTGAGATGTCAGCTGGTAACTATGTGTTAACCAGTGGGGCTACTAACTTTTCCACAGCAAAAACAACAATTTGGAAGTTTTGCTGTTAGGACACATTAAAAGTATATGTCCTACTTAATAATATGCAGCTCCCTGTCCTAGGGCTTCATAGGCCTTCCTTAGGCAAGACGTATACATATTGTTAAGGGAAGTAGGGGCTTTACTAAAGGCTTAATTGGCAAAGTCGAACTAGCGTTTAGAACTGCTCCTCCAGGATGCAGTGACAGCCTGGGAACCATTTTGTACTTTGTCACACACAGTTGACACAGCCAGTGCTGCAGCCCTCAAGGGGACACTCTGCCTTACCTGCCCTGGGTACCCTTGGTACCATATACTAGGTACTCATAAGTCAGCTTATGCCAATTCGGGGTAGCCAATTCAACATATACTGTGTAAGGTGTTAATACACTGGCACTGAGGTCTGGTTAGCAGGTCTCAGTGCACTGTCAGAGTTGAAAACCCTACAGCATAAGTCCAAAACTTTGAGGGTGATCATGCAAAAAGAAGCATTTCCTTACATTGCTCATTAGCTACCCTGTGGGAAAACTTATTTTCCTTGTTGTCCTGTTGGCACCTTTGCTGTCCTTCTTTACATTTCTCTTTCTTTTATTCCTTTCTTTTGTTACTTTCCTTTTTCTTATGCCCCTTTCTCTTTCTTTTGCTCATTCTTTCACTACTCCTTTTTGCTGCCATAAGCTTATATTTTAATTTATCTATTTTACTTCCCTTCATTTATTCCTTCCACATTTATTTTCATTCTGCTTTCCATATCCTTCTTTATTTCAAACTCTCTCATGTTTGTATTCTTTCTTCATCTGTTTCCCAATTTTTTTCTTTTTATTCTTACTTTTTTCCACGTCTTTCTTTTATTTTCTCCTTCCTTGTAATTCTTCACTCTTTGTTCCATCATGTTTGTTTCTGCTCAGTTTCTATCTTCACTTTTTTCTCTGTCTACCTTCGTCTGCACATCTACATGTATATTAACATCTCTGAATCAACATTTTTCTTTCCATTTCATGTTTATTATGTGTCTGTCTCACACCTTCCGACCTGTTCTTTTTCTCAACCCTTAAAAGCCCTTGCCACAACACGTCACTCTCTTCTAAGGTTACGTATGACATCTACCTTTAGGCCTATGTCGCTGTAGTCCTATTTGAAAAGTACTATAAACAACAACACATAGAAGGTTTAATGCAAGACAGTTGTAGCCTTCGACATGCAGCTTCCCTTAGCCCTGCAACTCGTAGCATTGACATTCAGAACAAAAAGCAGTGTCTTACATACATAACATCTTTAATTACAATAAGACAGTCTTAGTGACACTCGACAATGGGTCACCCTAGTTACACTATTCAGCTGCATTAGCAGGCAAAAGTCACCCCCCAAAAAATGTCGAGACATAACCTCCTTCCAAAGAAATGTCAAGAGGATACAGAAATGTTTGGTGAAACAGTTATTAGTTAACCTAGTTCTTCAGCTTAACAGGGACTGTTGGTTGCAATATCTTATGGTTTCAGATGCCTGACAGTTTGTGATACCAATATTGTCCCAAGATGATAGTCGGTCTTTTTTTTTTTTTTTATATGTTTATTGACATTTTCTTATTTGCAATACAAGATCAATAGTTATCAGTAGAACATAGAAACACGTTCAAGTGGACAGCAGCATCGTATCCAAACCACAGTAAAGGAGAGTCGGATAACGTTAATATGTACTAAACCATTATTGTGGGTCCCATCCTTCCCTTCCAACCGTGTACCTAACCGTATGAAATCATTGTGAATCAGAGAGCGAGAGTCCATAGTGCGTGAGCCAAGGCTTCCATATTTTCCATAACCTTTTATGGCAGCCCGTGCTTTATAAGTTGTCTTTTCCCCTAGCATATACATGTCCATGCTCTTCCTCCATTCAACAAGAGATGGACTTGCCACAGCCCGACATCGCCATCCCGGACGGATACAAGATCACCCGTAGGGACCGCGCCAACCAGACCGGAGGAGGCATCGCCATCGTCCACAAGAACACCATCCGCATCACGACCAACTCCGACGACACCTTCACAGCCGGCGAACACCTGCACTTCCAGATACACACCGACCCCAAGACCACCCTCAGAGGCACCCTCATCTACAGACCTCCAGGACCACGCACACAATTCAGCGAAGACCGCCGACCTCATCAGCCCGCACGCCCTCCCCTCGGCTGATTACATCCTCCTTGGGGACCTCAACTTCCACCTAGAGAACAACAACGATCGCAACACCACCACCCTGCTGGCCAACCTCGGACTCAAGCAACTGGTGACCACCCCCACACACCACGCCGGCCACACGCTTGACCCCGTCTTCTCTTCCAGCAAGGACATCTCCTTCAGCCACACCACCGGACTCCACTGGACAGACCACAGCTGCGTCCACTTCAGCAGGACCACCACGCACCACCACCCGCAACAGTTTCCGCGCAGAAGCTGGAACAAGATCACCACCGACCAACTCACCACATCCCTGAGCCAGAACCCTCCCGCCAGCTCAACGAACCCCAACCAAGCCGCCAGCAACCTCACAAGTTGGATCACCAACTGCGCAGACGACCTCGCCCCATTGAAGACCCCCCCCAGTCAGACCCGGCAACAAGAAAGCATCCTGGTTCACCGACGAACTCAAGAAATCCAAGAAGAACTGCCGGGCCCTCGAGAAAGCATGGCGCAGAGACCCGACTGCAGACAACATGACCACCCTCAAGCACGCCACCCGAAAACACCACCAGCTGATACACACCACCAAGAAAACCGCATTCAAGGAACGACTGGACAACAACGCCCACAACAGCAAGGAACTCTTCATCATCGTCAAAGAGCTCTCGAACCCCAGCGCCGGAAACGACATCACTCCCTCGCAAGACCTCTGCAACTCGCTCGCCTCGTTCTTCCACAGCAAGATCGCAGACATACACAACAGTTTCAGCACACAGCCGACGTACCCTACGACCGTTCCAACGTCCCCCACCTCCACCCTCCGAGCCTGGACCCCGATCAACACCGAAGACACTATCCGCACGATGAACTCCATCCACTCCGGATCACCAACCGACCCCTGCCCTCACCACGTCTTCAACAAGGCCGACGCCGTCATCGCACCCCACCTCCGGGACATCATCAACACCTCCTTCGACACCGCCACCTTCCCAGAGAGCTGGAAGCACGCCGAACTCAGCGCCCTACTGAAGAAACCGTCAGCGGACCCCACCGACCTCAAAAACTACCGCCCCATCTCGCTCCTTCCTTTTCCTGCCAAAGTCATCGAGAAGACCGTCAACAGACAACTGGCCGCCTTCCTCGAGACGAATGGATCCCTCGACCACTCGCAGTCCGGCTTCCGGGCCAACCACAGCACCGAGACCGCCCTAATCACAGCCACCGACGACATCCGAGCCCTGCTCGACAACGGGGAAACTGCGGCCCTCATCCTCCTGGACCTCTCCGCAGCGTTCGACACAGTCTGCCACCGCACCCTAGTGCAACGCCTGAACAACGTCGGAATCCAAGAGAAGGCACTGGAGTGGATCATCTCCTTCCTCACCGGAAGAACCCAGAGAGTCCGCCTCCCCCGTTCAGTTCCGAGGCAACCGAAGTCATCTGCGGCGTACCACAAGGATCATCACTCAGCCCCACCCTCTTCAACGTCTACATGAGCCCCCTCGCAGCCATCGCACGCCAACACAACCTCAACATCATCTCCTACGCCGACGACACCCAGCTGATCCTCTCCCTCACAAACGACCCCACAACCGCCAGAACCAACCTACATGAAGGGATGAAGGACGTAGCCGAGTGGATGAGGAACAGCCGCCTGAAACTGAACTCAGATAAGACGGAAGTCCTCATCCTAGGATCATCACCCTCCGCCTGGGACGACTCCTGGTGGCCCCCTGCCCTGGGCAACGCACCCAAACCAACGGACCACGCACGCAACCTGGGCTTCATCCTGGACTCCTCCCTCTCAATGACCCGACAAGTCAACGCCGTCTCCTCGTCTTGCTTCAACATCCTACGCATGCTGCGCAAGATCTTCCGGTGGATCCCCACCGAAACCAGGAAGACGGTCACCCAGGCCCTCGTCACCAGCCGACTGGACTACGGCAACTCCCTCTACGCCGGAACCACAGCCAAACTTCAAAAAGACTCCAACGCATCCAGAACGCCTCAGCTCGACTCATCCTGGACATCCCCCGACACAGCCACATCGCCGGACACCTGAGAGACCTGCACTGGCTCCCCGTCAGCAAGAGAATCACGTTCCGACTCCTCACCCACGCACACAAAGCTCTCCACAACCAAGGCCCCAGATACCTCAACGACCGTCTAACCTTCTACACTCCCACCCGCCAGCTACGATCGACCAACCACGCCCTCGCCGCCGTCCCCCGCATCCGAAGAGCCACAACGGGAGGAAGATCCTTCTACCTGGCTGCCAAGACGTGGAACTCCCTACCCATCCACCTCCGCCTTACCCAGGACCACCTCTCCTTCAGGAAGCAACTCAAGACCTGGCTGTTCGAACAGTAGCGGACCCCCCTCCCCCAAGCGCCTTGAGACCCTCTGGGTGAGTAGCGCGCTATACAAATGATTGATTGATTGATTGATTGACAGCCCCCCACGCCCAGCTATGTCGTGTTTCGCAACCACTAACCCTAGCTGCAGCAAGGTCAACTTAGGTTTGGGGAGGTCAATGTCCGTGGATATTCCCAATAGAACAAACGAGGGGCTAAGTGGAATCGTCCTCCCAGATGATAGATAGTCTTAACTGCCTTTGTCTCACTAGCAACTTGGGGATAGGTTTGAGCCTGAGTCTATCCCTGCCATTAACAGCAATTACTGCAGTTCATTCTTGTCCTCCACCTTTTGAACAGTGCTTCTGACTCAGAAAGGACATGAAAGGGATCCTGCGGTTTAGAATCTGCTCAGGATTAACCCCAGAACATTCTGAAGGAAGGACTTTTTTGTAATGGTTGTCTGATCTCCATGTATGGCCCGACAACTGTATCTTTCGCAGATGTGATAATGAAGGGCCATTCTCCAACAACATCCGATACTTGCCCTTTGGTTGTCGATCCTATATGACTTGTGGTCATCCTCCTAAGATATCAGCGACACAAGCATCTATTTTGCTATCCCCATGTTCATTCCTCTTCTTGCACAGGCTCTTTATATATGCTGTGCATACGTGCATATATGAAGTGCAGACGACCAAGCAGCATCTAAAAGGGTTGTGTTACCAAACCGCTTTTAGGCTCGGTAAAATCCAGTGGACCTGGGGTTGTTCGGTTTCCCCAAAGTAAATGTAACACACCAGGCTCGCTATCCTATTTTGTTCCTCTATGCATATACTTCTTAGCATGGTTTTTATGGCGTCCTCATTGGCTTGATGCTAGCAGATCGTGATTCTGCCGTACTGAATTATTGAATGCTCCAGGTATTGTTGCGTAAGTTACGACTTTGGCGTAACTCTACAAGGTATGCTTTCCCACCGATGGATGACACTGGTGAACACGGTTCAGTGCACCAGCGATAAATGTGAAAGACAGATTATTGTAGCTCTGCAAAACACGATTCAATGAGTAATTGACATAGAAGCATTGCTTTTGAGTTAATAACAACCCCATAAAGGCAGCAGGAGCACTGTGGAAACAGCAATAAAACTTTTTCGTTATTCACCTCATCACACACACTACTAAAAAGAATTAACACGTTTAAGTTAAAAGTATTTATTACTACAGGAACAATCTTTTCTTAGTACATCTAAAACAACAACACAGAATATTATAACAAGCATTTGCAATGCAATAGGTCTCGCATTTACGCGAGTTTAACCTATTAGCATTGTAAATGACAACGCGTTTTATTTATGTTTCAAAAACATAAATAAAAGGCATTGTCATTTGCAATGCCAATAGCTCAAACTCTGGTAAATGAGAGACCTGTTGCAATGCAATAGGTCTCGCATTTATGAGAGTTTAAGCTATTGGCATTGTAAATAACAATGCCTTTTATTTATGTTTTTAAAAAGCAAAACAAAAAAGGCATTGTCGTTTATAATGCCAATAGCTCAAACTCGCGTAATTGTGAGACCTATTGCATTGCAAATGCTTGTTGTTAATGAGGACTTTCAGAAGAGGGCTTCAAGCCCCGCCCCTCATTTCCATTGGCTGGCGTCACCGTTTATGGTAAAAGGTGGCCTGCCATTGGAAATGAGGGTTTTTGATGGACGCCCTTTCGCCTCCAAGCCGGACTCGGTGGCCTGCTTTGCTGCTGTCGCAAAGCACTTTCTTATCTTTATGGGGCCATGTGTTAAAACACATGGCCCCATAAAGACACGAGATCGATGCTTGTTGCAGTAAGTGCGCACGTTACCGCGCTCCCACGGCCCTTCTGTTTGTGTGAGGAACATTTTCACCGCTGGTAACTCTTCTTTCTCTATTCTGTTTGTGTAAGGAGGGTTTTCATTGCTGGTACCCCTTATTTCTCTATTCTGTTTGTGTAAGGAGGGTTTTCATTGCTGGTACCCCTTCTTTCTCTATTCTGTTTGTGTAAGGAGGGTTTTCACTGCTGGTAACTCTTCTTTCTCTATTCTGTTTGTGTAAGGAGGGTTTTCACTGCTGGTACCCCTTCTTTCTCTATTCTGTTTGTGTAAGGAGGGTTTTCATTGCTGGTACCCCTTCTTTCTCTATTCTGTTTGTGTAAGGAGGGTTTTCATTGCTGGTACCCCTTCTTTCCCTATTCTGTTTGTGTAAGGAGGGTTTTCATTGCTGGTACCCCTTCTTTCTCTATTCTGTTTGTGTAAGGAGGGTTTTCATTGCTGGTACCCCTTCTTTCCCTATTCTGTTTGTGTAAGGAGGGTTTTCATTGCTGGTACCCCTTATTTCTCTATTCTGTTTGTGTAAGGAGGGTTTTCATTGCTGGTACCCCTTCTTTCTCTATTCTGTTTGTGTAAGGAGGGTTTTCACTGCTGGTAACTCTTCTTTCTCTATTCTGTTTGTGTAAGGAGGGTTTTCACTGCTGGTACCCCTTCTTTCTCTATTCTGTTTGTGTAAGGAGGGTTTTCACTGCTGGTAACCCTTCTTTCTCTATTCTGTTTGTGTAAGGAGGGTTTTCACTGCTGGTAACTCTTCTTTCTCTATTCTGTTTGTGTAAGGAGGGTTTTCACTGCTGGTAACCCTTCTTTCTCTATTCTGTTTGTGTAAGGAGGGTTTTCATTGCTGGTACCCCTTCTTTCCCTATTCTGTTTGTGTAAGGAGGGTTTTCACTGCTGGTAACCCTTCTTTCTCTATTCTGTTTGTGTAAGGAGGGTTTTCATTGCTGGTACCCCTTCTTTCTCTATTCTGTTTGTGTAAGGAGGGTTTTCACTGCTGGTACCCCTTCTTTCTCTATTCTGTTTGTGTAAGGAGGGTTTTCATTGCTGGTAACTCTTCTTTCTCTATTCTGTTTGTGTAAGGAGGGTTTTCATTGCTGGTACCCCTTCTTTCTCTATTCTGTTTGTGTAAGGAGGGTTTTCATTGCTGGTACCCTTCTTTCTCTATTCTGTTTGTGTAAGGAGGGTTTTCATTGCTGGTACCCCTTCTTTCTCTATTCTGTTTGTGTAAGGAGGGTTTTCATTGCTGGTACCCCTTCTTTCTCTATTCTGTTTGTGTAAGGAGGGTTTTCACTTTCTCTATTCTGTTTGTGTAAGGAGGGTTTTCATTGCTGGTACCCCTTCTTTCTCTATTCTGTTTGTGTAAGGAGGGTTTTCATTGCTGGTACCCCTTCTTTCTCTATTCTGTTTGTGTAAGGAGGGTTTTCATTGCTGGTACCCCTTCTTTCCCTATTCTGTTTGTGTAAGGAGGGTTTTCATTGCTGGTACCCCTTCTTTCTCTATTCTGTTTGTGTAAGGAGGGTTTTCATTGCTGGTACCCCTTCTTTCTCTATTCTGTTTGTGTAAGGAGGGTTTTCACTGCTGGTAACTCTTCTTTCTCTATTCTGTTTGTGTAAGGAGGGTTTTCATTGCTGGTACCCCTTCTTTCTCTATTCTGTTTGTGTAAGGAGGGTTTTCACTGCTGGTAACCCTTCTTTCTCTATTCTGTTTGTGTAAGGAGGGTTTTCATTGCTGGTACCCCTTCTTTCTCTATTCTGTTTGTGTAAGGAGGGTTTTCATTGCTGGTACCCCTTCTTTCTCTATTCTGTTTGTGTAAGGAGGGTTTTCACTGCTGGTACCCCTTCTTTCTCTATTCTGTTTGTGTAAGGAGGGTTTTCATTGCTGATACCCCTTCTTTCTCTATTCTGTTTGTGTAAGGAGGGTTTTCATTGCTGGTACCCCTTCTTTCTCTATTCTGTTTGTGTAAGGAGGGTTTTCATTGCTGGTACCCCTTCTTTCTCTATTCTGTTTGTGTAAGGAGGGTTTTCATTGCTGGTACCCCTTCTTTCCCTATTCTGTTTGTGTAAGGAGGGTTTTCATTGCTGGTACCCCTTCTTTCTCTATTCTGTTTGTGTAAGGAGGGTTTTCACTGCTGGTACCCCTTCTTTCTCTATTCTGTTTGTGTAAGGAGGGTTTTCATTGCTGATACCCCTTCTTTCTCTATTCTGTTTGTGTAAGGAGGGTTTTCATTGCTGGTACCCCTTCTTTCTCTATTCTGTTTGTGTAAGGAGGGTTTTCACTTTCTCTATTCGGTTTGTGTAAGGAGGGTTTTCATTGCTGGTACCCCTTCTTTCTCTATTCTGTTTGTGTAAGGAGGGTTTTCACTTTCTCTATTCTGTTTGTGTAAGGAGGGTTTTCATTGCTGGTACCCCTTCTTTCTCTATTCTGTTTGTGTAAGGAGGGTTTTCACTTTCTCTATTCTGTTTGTGTAAGGAGGGTTTTCATTGCTGGTACCCTTCTTTCTCTATTCTGTTTGTGTAAGGAGGGTTTTCATTGCTGGTACCCCTTCTTTCTCTATTCTGTTTGTGTAAGGAGGGTTTTCATTGCTGGTACCCCTTCTTTCTCTATTCTGTTTGCGTGAGGAGGGTTTTCATTGCTGGTACCCCTTCTTTCTCTATTCTGTTTGCGTGAGGAGGGTTTTCATTGCTGGTACGCCTTCTTTCTCTATTCTGTTTGTGTAAGGAGGGTTTTCATTGCTGGTACCCCTTCTTTCCCTATTCTGTTTGTGTAAGGAGGGTTTTCATTGCTGGTACCCCTTCTTTCTCTATTCTGTTTGTGTAAGGAGGGTTTTCATTGCTGGTACCCCTTCTTTCCCTATTCTGTTTGTGTAAGGAGGGTTTTCATTGCTGGTACCCCTTCTTTCTCTATTCTGTTTGTGTAAGGAGGGTTTTCATTGCTGGTACCCCTTCTTTCCCTATTCTGTTTGTGTAAGGAGGGTTTTCATTGCTGGTACCCCTTCTTTCTCTATTCTGTTTGTGTAAGGAGGGTTTTCACTGCTGTTTTCACTGCTGGTACCCCTTCTTTCTCTATTCTGTTTGTGTGAGGAGGGTTTTCACTGCTGCCAACTCTTCCTTCACTATTCCTGTTTGTGTGAGGGGCGTTTTCCCTGCTGGCGCCCACCATGTCCCTATCCTTTGTGTGTGAGTGGTGGTTCCACTGCTGTGTGTGTGAGGGTCTTCCCCGCCGGTGCTTACTCTCTGTTGCCTCTGTTGTGTCCCTCCATTGAGTGAGGGGGGAGCGCGCGCTGCTGGTCCCTGGGATGAGCCGATCGCGCCAGTGCAGCAGCTACTGTAATGCCTTATATTTAGGCTCATAGCAATGTTTATTACAAAAACTTTAGTCCCTTCAAAATGCAGCCGCCAGGGTGCTTTTGAAAATTCTAAAATTTATATTGTTTCTCAGTTCATCCGAAGCCTTCATTGGCTCCTGGTCCGGGAAAGGATAAATTTCAAAGCGCTTTGTGTGGTGCATAAAGCCCTCCATGGGGCAGGTCTGGAGTATTTTCAAAAGAGGTTTGTTGGAAAGTGGATTATTAGTAGTGGTAAATATGCATCTATCACTAGCAATAATACCACTAACACAATATAGGGCTCAGAATGGGTCTTAGAAAATTATTCCCATGCTCAACCCTTTGCAGCTTGGCTGCAGGTAGGTTTAACTTCAAAGACAGGTATGTAAAGCATTTAAAAACACAAGTTCAGTAAATATTTAAGACTCAGCACACAATAAATCCAACACCAATTTATAAAAATAGGAAATATTTTTATCTTTAGAATGACACGAAAACAAATCCACTGTACGAAACCAGAGATATGAATTTTTAAAGATTAACCACTTTCTAGTGCTTACAAACCAAGAGTGCCACTTCTGGACATTTGGTCGCCTCTGACCGGGACAAAGTTTGAGGCTGACCGCGATGGTACCCTGGTCGGATACACTAAGCGGAAGGCCCTGGTCAAGATTTTATCTTCACACTTAGAAACTTTTCGGAGGATTTCTCACCAGTCGTCGTGCAGCCTCCTCCAGCAGGCCGGATTCAGTGAGGGTCCGGTCACCCTCTCGAGCTTTTTCACAAAAGTTCACCAAACGTTCCCAAACTTCTGGAACTTCTTCCTGAAGTTCCTCTTGAGGGCCCAAAGTGTCCAAAACACAATGCAAGGGTCTGGAATCTCCAAGATGGTCCTTGAAAGGTTGGGACCACAATTCCCACAATACACCTAGACAACACCCTTAAAAGTCCACTGGATACACTCCAGGCAGGGGACTCTAGGTAGAGTTGATGCAGGTGAGCTCTGTTAACCTGTAGCTTGCAGGGAGCCCACTCTATTCCTCTTGAAACAAGGTACATCCAAAGGGTTGTAGTTCTAGATAATGCAGCAGGTGCAGTTAGTCAGAGTGCAGTGCCTGATGGTGCAAATCAAGTTTCCAGCTTGGCATCCCCTCTTTATTCCTCTTGAAACAAGGTACATCCAAAGGGTTTTAGTTCTAGATAATGCAGCAGGTGCAATTAGTCAGAGTGTAGGGCCTGATGGTGCAAATCAAGTTTCCAGCTTGGCAATCCTTCTTTCAGTTTCAAGCAGCAGAGCCGAGAGGCACTGCCCTTCTCAGATACTTATTCAGTGTTCTCTGGGATCACACAGGAGGGCACGTCTGTCCAATGGGATGCAGGGCAACACCCCAGGGTATGACCGCATCCTCCAAAGTGTGGCATTATATTCTCCCAGAGAGCACCATTTCTCCAAAATTCAATATGGCTGATTATCCAGCAGAGCGAGATGAGCCAACTAAACCAGCCTACAGGATGGCTCATCTGCAAATTCCTTCCTAAGTCTGTTATCTGGCTGGGTTCAAAGGGGAGGGCTGTAACTGGACCTGACCTACTCTTCAAAGGTAGGAAGCGACAGATAGTGTATGTTTTACGACCCCTCCCCCTGCCATAGCATTCTATGTAGCAGAACCCTTCTCCTCCCAGTATGGCTCTCTGACCCCATGGGCTACTTATCACCTCATCAAAGCAGCCTGGCTAATCCATTTAACTCTGGCCAATCAGGTCAGAGCACTAGAAGCCTGAATTTTGGCTTACAGACAAAGTCTTAACTTCTTGTCTGTACATTTTAGGATAAATTCAACAACAGTGTATTGTTGGATTTATCAATACCATTCTAGTAAGTCTTTCAATGATATGTTTATGATTCTCCTGGCAGGAATTATTAGTTAATAACTTCTTGCCATGTTAACCTATGTGGCTGGGGATCTGAAATGGGGAAAATGAACTGGGCACCTTCTCCAACACCATGGCTTATAAAACTTCTTTTATAAGGACCCTGTCTATATCTACAGGACCCCGCACCGCTGGAGCACCTAGGAGAGACTTTAGGGGTTCTGAATATGCACAAATATTGCAGATCATCACTCCGCAGTGCTCCTAGCAAAAAAGTTGATTTTGGGAAGCTCTTTACTGCAATGTAGGAAGTGAAATGTGCAATTTCACTCATTTTATAAGGGTACTCCTTATAAATAACTGAACAGCTCGACAAAAAAGTTTTGAAAGCTGCAAATTATGCTACTAGTGTTGCTTATGCTGTAATAGGGCAAATCTGTCATTCCGCTGAGGAATTGTAGGATTCCGCAGACCCTGTACACATGTACCACGCAAAAGCAGTTTAAAATAGAACAACTGTTTATGTTAGTCAAAATCATTGGGAGGCTACGATTCCCACATTCAGACATTGAAATCCATTTTGCCAATGTCATTTTTTTTAACTCACATTGTCAAATGTCTACAAACTGTTGCGACAATGTGTAAATAGTATTTCATTTAACTATTCTTTTAATGTATTCTCATGGGGTACATTTGCGAGCAGATTTAAAGAAATTTATAGATTTTATTAGTAATGATTTCTTTGTATTTTAACTATGATTAGGGCTGTCAAGTGGCACAGAGCTATAGTTTACTGGCTCTTGAATGTGGCGCAAGATCACTCACACCACAACAATAACACCAAGAGAACCACTTTAGAGCATTCAACTAGGATTATAAATAAAAATCAAATACTGGTAATGTAAAACAAATGGATTCACTTATGAAGATTTATATTCGATCCAGATGAAAATAAAGATTTTTGAAATGTAGAAAAGTATAAAATTCAGTAGGTACATTCCATTGCATATACCATGGTTCCTTTAAAAGGGTTGTCTTTCCTAGTGCTGGCTGAAGGGTCAGATTTACTGAAGTGTGTATAAAGCGCATGGTCTGTTTGAGACTGCAGTACCACCTTCTGTCTACAGGAGCAGAGCTGAGCAAAAATATGAACATACTTAATGAAACACAGGTCCCAACAAGGCAATGTTTTAAAAATTTTGTAAAAATTGTCAGATGTTTAAAAAGGCATTGCCTTGTGGGGACTTGGGTCAAGGTCCCAACAGTGCAATCAAGTCCCCACAGCGTGTGTTATCACATCTTAGTCCCCAGAAGGATAGTTACTCACACGATTAGCAATAGGTTGGTGCCAAAATGCAAACCTAGAAATACCAGACAATCGCAGTTGGACATTCAGGGCAGGGTAACACGACTGTACATCATGCAAGAGACATTACTGTCCCGTTGGGTACGAATGAGTCAACTGTCTTAGGAGGCAATTGCAGCTGTACTAAAGTTCCGAAAGGTCTACTAACTGTAAATGGATTTTTCAAATGGGCAAGATTCAACATTCAATCACTGCCCTGTCAGAAAATCTAGGTATCAGGGACCCATGGTAACTGGATAATCAGTCTGACCAGGGCTACACTTCTCAGCAAAGGGGTACTAGCCGCTTGAAAAGTAATCTTTCATTGTATTTTAGCATCGCATCATCCCCCTTTTAACCTTAAATTTCCACTTAACAAGGATTCCTACTAGAGTTCCAATCTGGACGTTTAACAATGTGTCATCCCAGAAATGTTAAACCTCAGCAATATGAAAAAAACTATCAATGATTTATTATAAACCTGCCTACGGCCATAGCCTGGAGCACACGAAAGCTGCAGTGAGGTGGTTACACTGCAGTATATTTTGTACAAGCATAAAATGGAAACATCACTCTGGGAACAATCAAAAGAGGTTGAAAACAAATATCTCTTGAGTAAATGTAGGACACCCGGCACTGACTTTGTTGGAGACAGAACTTGCCAATCTCAGAGAACAACTAACTCCAATTTCTCTGAAGCCAGAACAGACTTCGAAACCTCAGCATCATGGATTTGAATACGCTGAAAAGATGGGGGCGGTTCTGGCAGCACTGACCAGAGAGGATAGCAACAGACAGTTCATTCTGGGAATCAAAGGTAATACAAGGGATACTCACACAGCTCTTCCAGAAAAGAAGCGGTTATACAGTTAATACCACTGGAACTAATCTTACAACTACAGAGTAGATGAGGTCCATGAGAGACATTGCCTTTTAGGTAAAACATGACTCCTTGCTCTAGTGTCGGCTGACTACTTAGCTAATGATATACGTAATACCAAATCAGGGAAAGCGGCTGAGGCCGCTGCCCAGCCAATTTAATATACAATTTCATGATGAACTGGACTTACTCTTAATTGAAGTAACTGGAGAAATAATGGGAGACTTTTGGAAGTTAGTTGCCGAAGGTACACATACTGTTGGTGACCATTTGGATGCTCTAGTCCAGCCAGATAATTGGGTAACCCACTTCACGACACTATATAGGAAGCAGGCACAAGGTGGACAGATTGAGGGGCCATATGAGTCTGTAGCTGATTTTATACCTACTATGCATCAAGCGAGGTCTGTCCACCTGTTTCTCACTAAGCGAAACCGAGCACACCCTCAAACAAATCAAAAAAGGCAAGGTGCCGGGCCCGGATGGGATCCCGGGTGATATGTTTCTATCTAAACCCGAAGTCTCGGTCCCTCACCTTAACCAATTTAGTAACGCCATTATGGATGGCAGTAAAGTCCCACCGTCATGGCAGGGCGCCACTATTGTTCCAATTTATAACAAGCATTTGCAATGCAATAGGTCTCGCATTTGCGAGAGTTTAAGCTATTTGCATTGTAAATGACAATGCCTTTTATTTATGTTTTAAAAACTAACATAAATAAAAGGCATTGTCATTTAACAATGCCAATAGCTCAAAGCCATGCAAATGCGGGACCTATTGCATTGCAAATGCTTTTTTTTTTTTTAACCAACGAGAGACAACCACGTCCTGTAAACGCAGAGACTCATGACTCTTGGGAAAACATGGTACTATCTAATTTTCTTTAAAACCTATGAATAACAGAAGATCTATAACGTATGGTATTCTTGCTCTGGTTTGCATCGTGATGTACGTGCAGCCCACGCATTCGCGCTATATATCACATCGTTGCTTTGTTTTTGCAAAGCAACCATCCTTAACCACGTTTCGAGTGGAACAAGCCTCGGTAATGGTGCAAAATACATAAGTGGGTGATCGGAGGGCGGGTCATCTAACGTTACTTCATACGCTTATGGGAAATGCGAAAACAGGCGAAAAACTGGGAGTGTCACAAATGGAAAGGGTGTTTGTACTTTTTGACAAAGCATGGGTGGGGACCAGGAGATAAGTGTCTTTGTTCCCAGTCCCATGCCCCTAGTGGCACTACACACCTTTCTCTCCCAAACCTGGTTTGATGTTTTTATGCCTCCTATAAACTGACCGCTGCATTTCAGGTCAGTGCTAAGGTACCTATTAAGCGAGGAAACAGCCAGGCACTTCAGTGAAAGCGGGCGCCCGTGTTGTTATTGAAAGCGGGCGCCCGTGTTAAGGAGAAAGCGGGTGCCCGTGTTAAGGAGAAAGCGGGCGCCCATGTTGTTAATTTAAAAACACAAGATAAAGCGCGCCGTGCAGCTTAAAAAAACACAAGCGGTTCCAGCTGCAGGAGCGCATGTCCTGCCTGCAGTAAGAGTAAGTCAATAACGAAAATAGTGCTTATAGACTAAATAACATGTACAGTGTAACAACCGAAGTAAAAGGGCCAGTCCCCATGGGAGGTTACAAATGAAGACAAGGCGGTACTAAGGATGGACTAACAAGCCTATTTACGAATCAGAAGTCAGCATTTACGAAAGACAATGACACAAGCCAATTACAAATATGGGCGGAGAGTAGGCGGGGCTTCAAGTGCATACTCCAATAAAGCATGCCTTGCAGAGCAGCACATGCGTGCTGCCTCTAGTCTCGACCTAAAAACCAGTGTTCAATCTAAGAACAAAACTAATGGGCAAAGTAAGTTTCAAGATATAGGGACCATTTCTCAAACCCCTTTTAGTGCAAAGAGCATATCCAGAGTATAAACAGCACTGTGAATGGGTTTGTAAGTCTGTTGTTGAAGAGCGACGATACACAGTTCATTTCCTGTGCCTATCATCTTAGGGATGTTGTTTGGGTTTAATAAAAATGCCTAACAGGAAATTAAAGTTTTGAAGAAGTTACCAAACATCCGAAATTCTACCTACCTAGACCAATTCCGTCATGAAAAACCTGGTGAAATGTGAATCGGGCAAACTTCCCAAAAATAGGCAATGCTGCAACAGGGTGCGCAGACTCAAGTAAAACATGCTACGGCTCTTTTGGACCAGGAAAACTGGATTGGTGCAACACCACATAACCCAATAAGGACATTATCCTACAGTAGTGGTATTTCTCAGGCAGAATATTATCGCAGCAAATACTGGGGGACTCATAATGAGCCCCTTACAATCTCCAAATTACTGAAGTCGCGAGGCAAAACCACAAAGTAGATGGAAAAGTCCCGGTGAGATACCAGCTCAGGCAATATTGAAGAAAAGATCCCAACTTAGAAACGGTGGAAAAACACTCTGATGCTAATAATTAATTAGATGCAAGCATTATACCCTGAGCATCTACCACTGTGCTGAGCACACAGCACTAGCCCTGCCCCAGTGCCACACTTGCTTGTCATCGGCAGACCACAGTGCACAATGGTAGGATCTGCATTAACAGCTCACGCCCAACAGACACAAAATCCTGCGTACTCTCCTGTGGACAAAAACTGTGCTGTGACTCCTTAAATGCATACTGCGATACCTTCATGGAGCCTTTACGTGGACGTCCCAGGGAACATTAACACTGAACTTCCGACATTCCTGGCCAACAATCTCAAAAAATAATTATTGGGGCAGCTTCAAAACTTGTAAGAACAAGTCTTCAAATTCGTACGATCTGGTCAATTATGAAAAGAGTGCCAACTATCAGATCAGATAACTTTATTTTGGCAGTAAAACTCGGCCATAAAAGCACAATACAAACATTAATATGCAGCCCTGGCGTACACCCTTCCCCAACGGAAAGCTGGTAGTTTGCTTGCCAGCCAGCCATATTTCATGGACGCTGAAAGATCTGCAAGAATTAGATATGCCCCGGGTCTACCCCCATAACATTCAGCAAGGCCCACAATTTAGATCTTACCACGCTGTTGAAGGCACTAGAGAGATCCATGAAGGCTAGGCAGACGGAGCCCTGCTTTGCGATGGTATACTTGCCTATAAGCAAGTGTAAATTTAAGCACTGCGACACCGTACCCAGCCCGTCCCGGAAACCATATTGCACCTCTGACAGCGTATTCGTCTCCCTAACCCAGGACAGTCGCTCCAGCACTGCCCTCCCTGCAATTTTTACAGCAGAATCCAGCAGATAAATTGGGGGGTAGCAACTTGGGGGTGGCGGGTCGCCCTTTCAAAAAATGGGCACATTAATGGAAGTATGCCACAAATCGGGGAGGCTGGACCTAGTCAAAGCATTAAAACAATTGCATAATAATGAGACCCACAATTCTAGGACTGATTTATATATGTCCATAGGGACCCCATCAGGTCCTAGAGCCTGGACGAGCGCAGCCCAGTCATCATCATCCTTTTTGTTGGATAGCCAGGCGACGTTCCGAAAAGCATTTTTACCTGGACGGCAGTGTCCACAGGGCTGACCAGGATAGCGACGTCATTTTCAATAAGGGCTAGGGTGGAATGCGAAGAGATTGTGGAGCCTTTTCCCAGGGATAAGCCACCAATTTCGAGAGAGGGGTGAGTGGAGGGGGTAAACTTGCCATATTCATCAGAATGCCTGCCCATGCAATGATCGCCATCCAGTGGGACACACACAGGCTTGTTTGCACCGTTCCCGAGTCAGTCCATGTCATTCAGGCTTCCCACGGGCCAGAAGCGATTCTGAACCTGGATATTAAACAGATGTGGGTGGACATGCTTAGGACCATGCTGGCAGCCAAGACCTGGAACTCCCTCCCCACTCACCTTCGGCGAACCCAGGACCATCTCTCCTTCAGGAAACAGCTCAAGACCTGGCTGTTCGAGCAGTAACTTACCCCCTCCCCCAGCGCCTTGAGACCCTCCCGGGTGAGTAGCGCGCTCTATAAATGCCGTGATTGATTGATTGATTGATTGATTGACCCTGTGCATCCTCTTTGTTGACTAGATTGGGTATTTGGCTAAACAAGGGCCTGTAGAATCATGACTTTACTGGCCTCGTGCTGGCCCTGGGAAAAGACCCCCATCAAATTTGCTGTTACTCTCGGGTTACAAAACGTAATGATGACACAGTCACCCAGGAATCCCTTGTGCTGCTTCCCTACCCAGCCCACCCTTCTGGCCATCAAAACTTCATTGAAGAGCTCGCCTCGGCACCAAATATGGTCAAGTAGCCAATGAGTACATTTATAAATTAGGTTTAAGGAGAAATGCATATGCCGCTTCTTTCTAAATTTACATTTAAATCCATGCACAAAAAACAAATTTGGAGAAATGTACAGGGAATTAAAGGCAAGAAATTTATATTGATATACCATAAATATTTTAAATAAATAAAGTGTATGGAAAATCAGCTGACTGCATAGTACAGATCTCTAGCGGTCCTAATGCAAGTAAGCACAGGCACATAAAACTGCTGCTTGCATGCGTTAGCACATTAGAACTACAACTACTAGACTTGGCTAACGCTTGTTTTCAGGAATTATAGCGCTTTCACATTTACATGTCAAAAAATAGTTGTACGACTGAATAAAGGCATAAAAGGACACCGGTCTGTTTTGCAAAAATTCACGGAGTATTCTTAAATATTTTTTTACAATGATGGTAAGAAAATTCTGCCTGGAACAAATAAACCCAATTGCCATTTGTAAAACAGACGCAAATAGCATTTGCCTTGGTTATAGCAGTAGCGCCAACCAGGAGCCGAGCACAAACTACCCTGACACTGGTGTTCTCGGGGGCACTTGCCACCAGCTTTTAACTGATGGTGCTTGGCTATGTAAGATGTAAAAAAAAAAAAAAAGTGGGTATTAATGAGAAGAGAAAAAAAATGTGCACATTACTTTCAAGTTTTATTTAACGCCAAACAACCAATCAGAAGCAGAAAAGCACACCCAATGTACACCGAATGTCCTTTCAGTCAATGAAAAGTCTCTCATTCTCTGAACCACAACTATTTTCCTGACTTTGTTTGTTACTGGGAGTAAAATATTTTATAACAAAAGCACATGCATGTGTTTGCTTTATGGTTTAAAAGTCGCCATTTCTGTACAGTAGCTTAACCCTTAAGATACGATTGTTTTGTACCTGATTTTAGACTTACTGATGGACACAACTTGCTTTTGGCCATGGCTATATTGTGCAGAGCTCGCCAGGTATTACCTGAGGGAATTTGCGCAGGGAAAACAGGTTGGAAAAGGCAAAAACATGCAATGAAACTGCATATTAACTATGTCCAACCTTTATAAACTCAAAATCAGTCATAAAAAAGCACTCATAGTAAAACTGTAACCACGTGGTAACATTATTTCACCCAGTCTTAGCCCACAAAAGATACAAGGCACAGGATGAGGGCTTAAGTAGCAAACCAACAGTGCGTCACCAAATTCCTTAAGCACAAAACATTTTTTTTCACCTAGGTCATATCATAGCTCCATAACTTAATTAACTAACGCCCAACATGATATTGACAGTGGCTTTACGGCCTTTTAAAAAGAATCCACATTGCAGAAGTAAAAACATATGTTCTCGAGGATTCCAAGCACTCTGATTTGAGAACATGGGAGAAAATTGATGGATACAAACTTTACAAAGGACTTTCAAATAAAAGATTCTGCACGTGTGCACTTAACAGAGTGAGAGGAAGTAGTTCACTAAAGTTCTTCAAATGATTAAAATTGTGATCTGGGAGACTTGCGCCAAACTAGCGTGCAACTGCAAAGAAAGACATAAAAACCTGATCTTAAGCTTTAGAATGCAGACGCGGACAATAATCTCTACCATGAAACACGCTACAAGTGGTTCATTCAAATATAGTGTAGCCCTGTACATGGCCACGTCTTAAGTACGCTGATGTTTATTAAAACATAAGTTGCAGTTTGGTATCACAAAAAAGTATTCGTTAACAGGACGGTGATCAGTCTGTCCTATTAAATGACCCTCTTATCCCTATAACCAGGGCCACAGGAATTATGTGATTCTGCGGCTGTCGTTTTTTTGTGCCTAATTATGGATTTGCCACATAACCCATCATCCTCTGCATAATCTGCAGATTTGTTCCCAAAATAAATTGTTCCTAGCTCAAATGGATCAAAAGTTACAATAATGTGGTGACGTGTTCAGGCGCAGTGGAAGGCCCTTTGCGAAGGTTAACTGGTCATCTTCCAGTTGCTTATTTTTATATTTAGTTTTTAAACTGGTACAAATGAGGTGAATTATTTGCCCAGACAGTATTACCATGCGCAAAAATTACAAAATAATGAAGTAATACTATCAAAAAAAGTGCTGCATTTTGTTGCATAATTTTCTCATTCCTGCCACATAATTTGGTGCTCTCCTGCGGATAATTCCAGTGGCCCTGCCTATAACCACTTGCTTTCCCCACAGTGACATTTCCACAAACCGGAATGACTTCTCCTCTTGCCTTGTCCTCAACACCAGTAAAAAGCAAAGAAGGACAAAAACGTTCCTCACTTGGTTGAACTATTGGACGATTATTTTATTTCTCACTTCGAAAAAAAGCAAGGCTGGAAGGCAGTATTTAGTCTGCTAAAATATGGAGTGATTTAAACAATTCCCAGGCAGGAAAGTTGAAGACACTGTGCCCGTAAAAGTTATCTTAAGTTATAGAGACAGAGTTAATACAAGTTTATTTCACTAGTGGAGAGAGGACTATCACATTCACAATATCTTAGCTAAGAGTGAACGGCTAATTTTCACTGTGGACTCTTAAATACCCTAGGATTGTAAGAGTGTGTGGGGAACCCAACGAAAAACCCGCATGTTGCACGGAAGCAGGAGATAAAAGGGCATATCGTATATATGCCCACCTGCGGAATTGAGGGAGGCTCCCGAGGGTGGACCTTACCTTACCGACAGAAGATCTCAAAAACTCCGATTGCTTCTACTTTGCCTCCGAACCTAGATAACTTTAGTATGCGAAGGCGGTAATAGAAAGCTGGGATTAGGATGACTGACCGGCGAAGGGGAGGGGCGAGGAGGGTCTTTGTGCCAGGACTTCCCAGCGAGCCCCGTCATTGGTTGTAAAAATCAGGCCGCGCCTCCTGTTCCAAAGAAACCTCTACTGCTGCCTGCGCTCCAAATTAATTAAATAAATAAACCAAGCGCGGCCGCTAAAGTCAGCGGACCGCGCTCCAAATTAATTAAATAAATAAACCAAGCGCGGCCGCTAAAGTCAGCAGACCGCGCGCCAAATAAATAAACAAGCGGGGTGAAAGCGGCCCGCGCGGCAAATCAATTAAATAAACAAGCGCGGTCCCTAAAGTGAAAGAGGACCACACTGCAAATAACAAAAAAAAAAAAAAAAAAGAGTGCTCACCGACTTATGGAGACCGTGTAACGCCACAAGTTAAAGATCCAGTACTAATGGGCGGTCCCAAAAGAAGGCAGGGCGGTAACAAAGAAGCCTCATTTTCAATCAGAAGCCAGCGTTTACCATAAACGATGATGCCAGCCAATAAAAAAGATGGGCGGGGATTCAACTCCACTTCTAAAACCTACCCTCCTACAATATGCCTCGCAGAGCGAGCAACGCATGTGCGCTGCAACGCTAGATCTGCGAGACCTAAAAAAGGGCCCAGGGATAAACCATCAAATTATAGGCCTATCAGCTTACTGGACACAAGCCAAAAGATATTTTGCAGACAAGATAATAACTAGGCTGCATACATTGTTTGCTGAAATCATGTCCTTGAAGATGCCCAGGCAGGGTTCAGAAAAAAAATAAGCACTATAGACCAGGCTTTCCGTTTTAATGTCTTGTGTTGGAAGTATGTAACCTTAAGGAAAGAACATTTATACGTTGCCTTTATTGACCTTCGCTCAGCCTTCAATTTAGCCGCAAGGGATATGCTATATAGGGTCTTGGGAAATTACGGGATGCTTAAGGACTTACTTTGGATTCTCAGAGTATTACATACTGATACGTATGCACAAGTAAGGTGGCACAACATCGGTGACCTCAAAGATCGGATCCCCACAAGAAGGGGCGTCAAAGAGGGTTGTGTGCTTTCCCCAACCTTATTCAGTATGCTCATTAATGGGGCTGTGAATTGGGTCTCTGCAATCGAACATGATGCCCCAAAACTTGCTGGCACCCCGGTCCCGATCTTAATGTTCGCGGACGACACCCTACTCATCTCCAGAAAACCCGATGGGACTCAAGAAGGAACTGTACTCTTTTGAAGCCTTCTGTAAAAATAGAGGCCTAGAAATAAATCCAGATACATCTAAATTTATGGGGATTAATCCCCACAGAACCTTCAGAGGTAAAATGAGAGTAGAGGGCACACAGAGAACAAACTGATATTCTAATACCCAGGAAATCAAATTGAGCAGACTCTGAAATGGGGAAAGCAAATTCACAAAAGCAAGGGCAGTCTACATCAGCGTTTACTTTCAATTAGCAGAAAACATAAGTCAACTGCTGGTGGGGCTATGTCACCGGCCATAAGAATCTTCCTAGCCACTGCAGTGTTGGCTGCCCTCTATGGAGCAGATATCTGGGGGTTTACAGATGCATCTATATTAACCAATCGAGGAGAATACATTTATCAAAGGCCTTCTCAATGTGCCTCAAAGTGCAACATTGGTGCCGTTAAGATTTGATCTAGCTCTAAATCCCATTCATCGGCTATCCCTTCTTATACCATTGCTATATAGGGTGAGGATATGGTCCACTCCAGAAATACACGTAGCAAAAAAACTAACACACTTCTCGATGATCTGCATATAACAAACAGTACGTTTATGATAATCAAATACCATAAGTCAGACCAGTTGAGCTTATGGTTTATTTATCTTAATTACAAAATGTTTGTTGAAATTTTTTTTATTGCATATATTATTGAGATATTTAATCAACATGTATATATATATATATTACCTACTGGCGGTCGCCAGTAGGTAGTTATAGTTAGGACCTCGTTTCTATTCAAAAAGCGTTTTTTTCTTTTGCCAATATCTTCGGCGCAGTTTGACGAATCTTCAAGAAATTTTCAAAACTCATTTTTCACTCAGGTCAGCTCCTGTCTTGAAAGTTTCGGGGTGATTCGTCAAGCGGGGGGCCGAGAAAAAAGGGGGCCCCAAAACATGTTTTCCCTGTTAATTTCCATAGGCATTTTGAAACAGGTTACAGCCCGAACTGCTGAACGGAATTACACCAAATTTGGCAAAAAGGTAGCCCTTGGTTCAGAAAGAGACCTTTTTTTTTTTAAATGGTGTAAATCCGTTCAGTAGTTCCTGAGAAATTAAAAAAAGAAAAATATCGATATCTGAGCACCGAGGAGTCGCCGCGACTCCTCCAGAGCACGAGCTGACTTCTGATTGGCTGCCAACACTCCAAACCAGGAAGTGTTGGCAGCCATCTTGTGACTCGGTAACCGAGTCACAAGAAATCAGTAGAAAAAAAGGTGTAAAACAAGAAAAGGGGGCAGGGTAGAAACACCCTGACCCCCTATGCCTGCTTAGGGGGTCCCACAGGGACGCCCAGGCCCAAAAAAGTATTGGGGCTTTCTTCAATTATTTGCGGGGGGCCTCGCAGGCCCCCTCAAGCCCCGGGGACCACCACCTCCCCGGGGCTATGTTAAATGCTGGGATGGGGGCCGCGCGGCCCCCCTCCTGGAGCCCTCCTTGGCCCTGGGGACCGCCACCCCCCAGGGCCGGCTCCTGCAATGTCCCGGGGTGCCCACCCCCGGGACATTGCTGTTTGCTATGGCAGTGCGGGAGCACGGCTCCCGCCCTGCCTGGGCAACCACTGCTTTGCTTAGTTGAAGCGAGAGCAGGAAAACCTGCTCTCGCTTCAACGAAGCAAAGCAGGATTGCTTTTGAGCAAAGGGAGCTGCATGTTAGCAGCTCCCCTTGCTTAAAAGCAATGCCGGCTCCCGCAGGAGGCGGGGAGCCGGTGGGACCGTGGGGGCATTGGGGCTCCCCCCACGATCCCCAACTTGAGGGCCGGCCCAGGGAATGGGGTCCCCGGGGCCAGAATTGGCCCAGGAGGGGGGGCCACTCAACCCCCCTCCGATTGAAATTATTATTATTATTTTTTTTTTTTTAAACGGCAGGCCGGGGCCAATAGTGGCCTAGAGAAGGGGGGCCACGCGGCCCCCCTTCCCAATAAATACATTTTAAAAAGGAGGCCATGCCCCGGGGGATGGGGTCCCCGGGGCCGAAATTGGCCACGGGAGGGGGGCGCGCAGCCCACTTCCCGTTTTTTTTTTTAAATAAAAAAAAAAGGGGTCAGGCCCTGGGGGATGGGGTCCCCAGGGCCCCAAAAATAGTAAAAGAAGGGGGGCCACACAGCCCCCCTTCTAAAAAAAACTAAGTTTAAAAAAAAGCCAGCATCTCGCCAGAGGCCCCTCCCCGCACCACTCTGCAAACGCGCCCCCTGGCGCGTTGTAAGTTGGGAAATTAAGTCCCAATCAATACTGAGGGTCCCTGGGGGCAAACTAGCCCACCAGGTACCTACAGTAAGCGCCACATAGCTGGTTTGCAGAGAGGTGGTCCGAGGCCACGCCCCTTTTTACACCACTCTGCAAACACGCCTCTTGGCGCACTGCTGGTGGGGCGATGAGGTCCTCTTGTGTCCTGAGGACCTCAGGACACAGGTGGACTTCATCCCCCAAGCAGCAGTGCGCCAAGAGGCGTGTTTGCAGAGTGGTGTAAAAAGGGTGCGTGACCTCGGACCACTCAGCAATCCAGCTGTGTGGCGCTTACTGGAGGTACCTGGTGGGCTAGTTGTCCCCCAGGGACCCTCCGGAATGAAGGGGACTTAATACCCCAACTTAGAACGTGTCAGGAGGCCCGTTTGCAGAGTGGTGGGGAAAGGGGGCATGACCTTTGTCCACCTCTCAGCAATCCCACTGTGTGGGGCTTACTGGAGGTAAGAGGTAGGCTAGTTGGCCCCTAAAGGACCCCCAGCAGCAAAGGGGACTTCAATCCCCATCCAAGAGCGCGCCAGGGAGCACGTTTGCAGAGTGGTGGGCAAAGGGGGCGTGGCCTGCTATGAGAACTTAGCAATCCTGCTGTGTGGGACTTACTGGAGGTAATAGGAGGGGTAGTTGGCCCCCAAGGTTGTCCTTGGGGGCCAACTACCCCTCTTGTTACATGCCCCCCTTTCTCCACCACTCTGCAAACGCGCCTCCTGGCAGACTACGGGATGGGGGATGAAGTCCAATTTACTCCGGAGGGACTTTGGGGGCCAAGAAGCCCTCCTGGTACCTCCTCTAAGTCCTATGCAGCGGAATTCCTGAGCGCTGGTCGGAGGCCCAGCACCCTTTCTCCACCACTCTGCAAACGTGACTACTACTTAAAGAAGCATCTTTCTGCACCCCTGATTTAGAGGTAGTTTTAATCCCCCTGCCCTATTATGTACTAGGGCCTTACAGAGGAGGTCATGCCAATCACAGGGGTACCCCAACGCATAGTGTTCCCTAGTGTATGTAGGTGTTTTCACTGTATTCTAAGTGTCTTTTAGCATAGCACTGGCTCTAGGCCTGGTTAGTCAGTCAGTTACCACCAGTACCCGTCAGCAAAAAGTTGGGGGCACAGGAGGACTTTGCAACAAGGCCTCTTTCTGCTCCTCTGTTGGTTCTTTGTGCACATCTCTTGCTTCTTTCTGCACCTTTCTTCGTCTTTCTGGACTTCTGTTGCCTCTTTCTGCATTTCTCTTGCTTCTTTCTGCCTCTTTCTGCACGTCCTACCTCTGTAGGCATAGTTAGAAATGTTAAAAAACCTTTGAAATTCACTGAAAAAACCATTGGTTTCAGGGACATTATAGTTAGAAATTAGCATTTAAAAAACCTTTGAAATTCACTGAAGTGATGTCATTTGAGATGTCATCAGTGATGTCACTGACCAGGTCATGAATGATGTAATATGTGACATCATCAGCAGTGCATTGCAGGGGCGCGAGTTATAGTTAGCTGAACTAACTATAACGGCTGAATTTCTCTGGTTTTGTACGAGTGAAATGTCCAACTAACTAGCACGTCCCTGAAACCTATGTTTTTTTCAGTGAATATATATATATATATAATCTACTGGCGGTCGCCAGTAGATAGTTCTAGTTAGGACCTATTTTCCATAGGAAATCCGCAACATTCTATTTGAAATAACTTTGGCGCCGGTTGACGAATCTTCGCGAAATTTTCAAACTTGTTGGGGCGCTCCGGTCCGCTCCTATCCTGAAAGCTACGGGGTGATTCGTCAAGCGGGGGCCGAGAAAAAAGGGGGGTCCCAAAACTCGTTTTCCCCATGCAATTTTCCATAGGAACCTTTAGTCGCAGCTACAGCCCGAACTGCTGAACGGAATTACACCAAATTTGGCAAATAGGTAGCCCTTGGTTCAGTGTCGTGCCTTTTGCTTAAATGGTGTAAATCAGTTCAGTAGTTCCTGAGAAAATCAAAAGTAAAGTCACATATATATCTATGGCCGAGTAGGATCCGCGTACCCTCCCGATCACGAGCTGCATGCTAATTGGCTATCAAGTGGCTGTCAACACTCCAAATCAGGAAGTGTTGGCAGCCATTTTGTCCCTCAGTAGAACCGAGGCACAGAAACAAGTGTGCAAAACTCACAAAGGGGGTAGGGTAGAAACACCCTGACCCCCTAGGTCTGCTCAGGGGGTCCCACAAGGACCCCCTGGGCAGAAAAAAGCATTTAAAAAAAAAAAAAAAAATCGGCGGGATGCGCTTAGGGTGCGCAAATCCCGCCGATTTAAAAATAAAATAAAAATCGAAGCGCGGTCTCCCGCGCTTCGATGCTATTTTGCCCCCGGGTGGCCCAAGTCCCGGGCGCATGCAGGGATTTATTTAAATAATGCGTGGGGGGGCCTCTTAGGCCCCCCCAAGCCCCAGGGACCGCCACCCCTGGGGCTTTCAATTTAAAATGGTGCGGGAGGGCACTCGGCCCTCCCGCAGCCCCGGGGACCGCCACCACCCGGGGCTTCTTTTAAAAAAAAAATAATAATTACCTGTGTGGGGGGGCTCGAGCCCCCCCACACGCCCCGGGGACCGCCACCTCCCCGGGGCACTAAGAATTACAATGTGGGGGTCCGTTTCAGAGCCCCGGGGAACACCACCTCCCCGGGGCTGTGCACAGGATGGGAGGGGGGCCGCGCGGCCCCCCTCCTGGAGCCCTTGATGGCCCTGGGGACCACTACCCCCCAGGGCCGGCTCCTGCAGTGTCTCGGGGGCTCACCCCGGGACACTGTAGTTTGCTATGGCAGGGCGGGAGCCTCGCGGCTCCCGTCCTGTCATAGCAAACTGCTTGGTTTTGGAAGAGAGAGCAGGAAACCTACTCTCTCTTCCAAAAACCAAAGACGATTGCTTTCCACACGGGGAGCTGCATCTTAGCAGCTCCCCATGTGGAAAAGTAATGCCGGCTCCCGAGGGACGCGGGGAGCCGGCGGGACCATGGGGGATTGGGGACCCCCCCACGGTCCCCAATGGAGAGGGCCAGCCCCGGGGGATGGGGTCCCCGGGGCTACAAGTGGCCCGGGAGGGGGGCAACGCAGCCCCCTTCCAAAACAATAAAAAAATAAGGCCGAGCCCCGGGGGATGGGGTCCCCGGGGCCGATTAAGGCCTCGGGAGGGGGGCCACGCGGCCCCTTCCAAATTCTTTTTTTTTTTTTTTTTTAAATATTAGGGGGCAGGCCCTGGGGGATGGGGTCCCCAGGGCCAATAAATTAGGAAATGGGGGGCCACACAGCCCCCCTTCTTAAAAAAAAAAAAAAAGACCGGCATCGCGCCGGAGGCCACGCCCCTCCTTGGCAGCACTCTGCAAACGCGCCCCCTGGCGCGTTTGCAGATGGAGAACGAATTCCCCTTGAATACTGGGGGTCCCTGGGGGCCAACTAGCCCACCAGGAACCTCCACTATGCGCCAGGGGGCTGCGTTGCAGAGAGGTGTTCTGAGGCCACGCCCCTTATTACACCTCTCTGCAACGCAGCTCTGTGGCGCTTAATGGAGGTGGTTGGTGGGCTAGTTGCACCCCAGGGACCCTCAGGATTCAAGGGGAGTTAATCCCCCAACTTAAAACGCGCCACGGGGTTTTCAAACGCTCTCACCCAAATAAGTGAGGGCGTGACAAAATTACATACATGCGTAATTCGTAAGCGTGTCAATAAACGGGATAACTGGGTTCGTGGTAAAGAAAACAAGAGAGAGGCTTACTAAAAGCGCGATGTTCGCATGCCTCATGGGAGTCGAGGTCGTGGGAAAAAGCTCTGTACACGATCTGGTTAAAATCCAAAAGATTAGTGGAATTCATGAGGATGTAACCAAGGAATAAATGCCCGCCACTAGTACAGGTACTTACTTAGTGGAGCTATTCACCGGCTGCTGCACCTACCCTCACAGACCCGTCGCCACTCCCTGTAGGATCATCGCATCAGAGCGGCCATGCCGGATATATGCAGGCGCTTCCGGGTGCGTGAACTGGGGGCGTGGCTAAGCGGTCCCGAGGCTTGCGTCAGCACGTCAGTGGGAGTGTCCAAAGACTCTGTGGCTGGACGCTGGTTACGGGACAATAAAGTTACTAAATTTTAAACGCACAGAATATCGTGCAGGATGTGAAAAATTCAAAAAATTCAAAGAATGGATGATTGGGTATGCTAGGTGATATAACTGACAGTACCTAGAATAGAAAACACTGATTTATAAGAGCACATGGCGCTATAATCAAATATAGTCTAACATTCAACGAAAGAAACAGGCACAGGGCAATTTGACCAGGCATGCAACCACAATGACTAGTGCTCTTAAGTGAGTATTAATGTGCAAGTAAGCGAATCACATGGTCTGGTGTTTACTTACGTTGTTTTAGTTCCCAGTTCCATATTCACTCGGTCATACATTCAATAGTAATGACTAGAATAGAGTATAGGCACATTAAGAGGATGTTAAAAAAGATGTTAAAAAAGGGGGGGGAGAGAGAGAATATAAACTTTAAGCCATTCAGGTACAAAGGCGGTCATTTAGATAGAACCGAATTCCATGGAATATTTTCGTTCAATCCTTCCTTATGGGTGGAAAGCCTATATATCCACCGTTGTTCCTTTTCAAATAGTCTTTGTTGTACATTAGGACCCACTTTGATTTGTTCAATTATGGTCCATTTCATATCATTAGGTGTGTGGTTTTTTGGAGAAAATGTTCAGTGAGTTTGGTTGTAATTCTTTTGCACCTAATTGTACTGCGGTGCTCGCATACTCTCTGTTTGATTTTCCTACATGTCATGCCCACATATTGCAGATTACAAGGGCACTTTATCAGGTATACCACATTAGTGCTATTGCAGTTCGTATGGGCTCGTTGAGTCCATATTTTACCTTGTTCCAGAATTAATGTTTTTGTGTTGCTCGTTAGGTGACAAACACTACAATTACCACATTGATAGTGTCCCACAACGTTAGGTAGACCCCACGCGTTCAGTACAGTGGGAGGAGTTTCTGGTCTTAGTTCCCTCGGGCGTGTATTTACCAGGGAGTCCTTTAGGCTCCTCGCCTTCTTGAAGGAGAAAACCGGTTTTTCCCAATGGAGATTACCCGTGTTAATAATAGACCAATGTTTGTTAATAGATCTGGTCATGTGATTCGAAGCTGTACTGTATGTCGTAACACACGTGAGAGGAATTGCTGCATTTGTCTGTATTTTTCTTCAAGTAGAGCTTCCCTTGGTTGGTTGCGTGCTCTTTTTTGACATTTTTTCAGGATATTTTCCGGGTAGCCTCTATCAGATAATTTTCGGTCAGTTCCTTTGCCTGGCTGCGGTAATCAGTAGTCTTACTACAGTTGCGACGCAGTCTCAGATACTGCCCATAGGGCAAATTCTCCCTTAATGGTCTCGGATGGAAACTGTCGAATCTGAGTAAATTGTTCCTCGCACTGGGTTTGTGATAGGTTTTTGTCTCCAAATGATCATTTTCTTTAGTGATAATTACATCCAGAAATATCATAGTTTTGGGGTCCATGATATGAGTAAACCTCAGATTTTGGTCACAAGTGTTAATCCATAAAATGAACTCCCTTAGAGTCTCGATCGGTCCTTGCCAAATGACAAGGACATCGTCGATATATCTTCTCCAAAAGACGATATTAGTCTCAAAAGGATTCTGATTGTTAAGTATGAATTTTTTCTCAAAATTGTAGACATAGAGTCCCGCTACACTTGGAGCAAATGTACTCCGATGAAATTTGATCGAGATTCAGATGCCTCCAGCACTGACTCCACTGGTAGCAGTAACACTAGCTCTGGCAGTGGAAGACAGAGACAGAGAGGAAGAAATAGAGTCCAAAATAATTGGCCTACTTATAATACACATGTACCACCTGGATTCCATGGATCATATAACCCACAACAACCTTATCCTATCTATGGATGGCAACCACCGTTCCCGCAACCACTATTTCCACCGAATACCTTCAGGCCGCCTTTTTTAGGCAGGGGCAGAAGGGGGAGAGGAAAAAGGAAAGGCACGAGTCAGGTGCATTGGGAAGAGGAAGACCCGGTAGGCAGCCACACAAGGAGCAAGACGCATACACCTCAGGCAGGACCAAGCAACAGTCGGTTCTAGTCACCAATCTAGCCACAAGACCACTGTCAGCGGCAGAAGAAAGGGTCCTAAACAAAGGACTGGGATTCGTCCCAACGACACACTTTGATAAATTCCATCTCCATTGTGAATTAGCCAGCTTTTTCAGAAAGCTCAGACTTAAATCTTTTTTCCAAAATCGGGGTGAGACGACATTCACAGCTGATCCGAATGAAACCGGGCTGCGTATCAAGTCCACCTAGCCTAAAATCATGTGACACCATTGTGATAAAATCGGCGGACAAAGGAGGTGGTGTGGTAGTACAAGACAAAGAGGCTTACCAGGCCGAATGCCAAAGACTCCTGTCTGATAACAGGAATTACCAACTACTACCACATAACCCAACCGATGAGCTTATACAAGAAATAAGGTCTCTTGTGGAACATGCTGAGACAATGGGGCATATTTCAAAACAGGAAGCTGTCTTTCTGTGCAACAGTGAGGGCAAAATTCCATATTTTTATACTTTGCCTAAAATGCATAAGAATAAGATCCCCCTCCAGGCAGACCCATTGTGTCTGGGATTGGGTCTTTGCTAGAACCCTTGTCACGATTCTGTGATTTCTTTTTCAAACAATTGGTACAGAACACCTCTACGTACCTACAGGACACAAAAAGCCTCTTGAAATTACTCCAAGATCTTGTAGTGGATGAAGATACCATCCTGGTGAGCTTTGATATTGAAAGTCTCTATACAAGCATCCCACAGGATGACACTTTGGAAGTGTTAGAAGTAGCCCTGAATGAGATACCATGGACATACAGGACACCAAAGACCTTTATCCTGGAATGTGCCAGACTGGCCCTGAAAAAGAACTATTTCGAGTTTGAGGGAGCCCTCTACCTTCAAACGGGGGGTACTTCAATGGGGAGTACATTTGCTCCAAGTGTAGCGGGACTCTATGTCTACAATTTTGAGAAAAAATTCATACTTAACAATCAGAATCCTTTTGAGACTAATATCGTCTTTTGGAGAAGATATATCGACGATGTCCTTGTCATTTGGCAAGGACCGATCGAGACTCTAAGGGAGTTCATTTTATGGATTAACACTTGTGACCAAAATCTGAGGTTTACTCATATCATGGACCCCAAAACTATGATATTTCTGGATGTAATTATCACTAAAGAAAATGATCATTTGGAGACAAAAACCTATCACAAACCCAGTGCGAGGAACAATTTACTCAGATTCGACAGTTTCCATCCGAGACCATTAAGGGAGAATTTGCCCTATGGGCAGTATCTGAGACTGCGTCGCAACTGTAGTAAGACTACTGATTACCGCAGCCAGGCAAAGGAACTGACCGAAAAATTATCTGATAGAGGCTACCCGGAAAATATCCTGAAAAAATGTCAAAAAGAGCACGCAACCAACCAAGGGAAGCTCTACTTGAAGAAAAAATACAGACAAATGCAGCAATTCCTCTCACGTGTGTTACGACATACAGCACAGCTTCGAATCACATGACCAGATCTATTAACAAACATTGGTCTATTATTAACACGGGTAATCTCCATTGGGAAAAACCGGTTTTCTCCTTCAAGAAGGCGAGGAGCCTAAAGGACTCCCTGGTAAATACACGCCCGAGGGAACTAAGACCAGAAACTCCTCCCACTGTACTGAACGCGTGGGGTCTACCTAACGTTGTAGGACACTATCAATGTGGTAATTGTAGTGTTTGTCACCTAACGAGCAACACAAAAACATTAATTCTGGAACAAGGTAAAATATGGACTCAACGAGCCCATACGAACTGCAATAGCACTAATGTGGTATACCTGATAAAGTGCCCTTGTAATCTGCAATATGTGGGCATGACATGTAGGAAAATCAAACAGAGTATGCGAGCACCGCAGTACAATTAGGTGCAAAAGAATTACAACCAAACTCACTGAACATTTTCTCCAAAAAAACCACACACCTAATGATATGAAATGGACCATAATTGAACAAATCAAAGTGGGTCCTAATGTACAACAAAGACTATTTGAAAAGGAACAACGGTGGATTATAGGCTTTCCACCCATAAGGAAGGATTGAACGAAAATATTCCATGGAATTCGGTTCTATCTAAATGACCGCCTTTGTACCTGAATGGCTTAAAGTTTATATTCTCTCTCTCCCCCTTTTTTAACATCTTTTTAACATCCTCTTAATGTGCCTATACTCTATTCTAGTCATTACTATTGAATGTATGACCGAGTGAATATGGAACTGGGAACTAAAACAACGTAAGTAAACACCAGACCATGTGATTCGCTTACTTGCACATTAATACTCACTTAAGAGCACTAGTCATTGTGGTTGCATGCCTGGTCAAATTGCCCTGTGCCTGTTTCTTTCGTTGAATGTTAGACTATATTTGATTATAGCGCCATGTGCTCTTATAAATCAGTGTTTTCTATTCTAGGTACTGTCAGTTATATCACCTAGCATACCCAATCATCCATTCTTTGAATTTTTTGAATTTTTCACATCCTGCACGATATTCTGTGCGTTTAAAATTTAGTAACTTTATTGTCCCGTAACCAGCGTCCAGCCACAGAGCCTTTGGACACTCCCACTGACGTGCTGACGCCAGCCTCGGGACCGCTTAGCCACGCCCCCAGTTCACGCACCCGGAAGCGCCTGCATATATCCGGCATGGCCGCTCTGATGCGATGATCCTACAGGGAGTGGCGACGGGTCTGTGAGGGTAGGTGCAGCAGCCGGTGAATAGCTCCACTAAGTAAGTACCTGTACTAGTGGCGGGCATTTATTCCTTGGTTACATCCTCATGAATTCCACTAATCTTTTGGATTTTAACCAGATCGTGTACAGAGCTTTTTCCCACGACCTCGACTCCCATGAGGCATGCGAACATCGCGCTTTTAGTAAGCCTCTCTCTTGTTTTCTTTACCACGAACCCAGTTATCCCGTTTATTGACACGCTTACGAATTACGCATGTATGTCATTTTGTCACGCCCTCACTTATTTGGGTGAGAGCGTTTGAAAACCCACTGCGAGAGTTTGCTGTATGTGGTGTTTAATACGAACGAAGATATCTCGTTTATTGACACACTTACGAATTACGCATGAATGTAATTTTGTCACGCCCTCACTTATTTGGTTGAGAGCGTTTATAAACCCACTGCGAGAGTTTGCTGTATGTGGTGTTTAACATATACCCTTGTATTCCATTGATACTTGCATGGGATAAAAGATTGCATCGATGCATATGCACTTCGAATTCACATGAAGTGCACAAAAACACCCACCCGGACGATCACGATGTGTGGGTAAGACTATTTTTATTTTTAAAAAAAAGCGTTTGGTGATCAATTGAGTCACTAAATCGAATGAATGTTCGTTATAGTTCACTGCCTCCTTTGCTACAAGGCACACTTCGGAGACATGTTCTATTCATATGCTACGCACAATATGTGTTGGGAAACACAAGAGCACTTACTCCTTGAGTAAACATACTACAAGCAATATGTATATATTTATGTGTTTGTCTGTGATTACGTATTATGTGTTTATCTTTTCAGACATATTCTCCTTTTTTTCGAATGGAACTTAAGGAAACTTAACCGTGAGTACATGGTTAGGTCGCAGTGACCAAGGGTAGGGTACACCTTAGCGAGTGTATACCTCCCGGGTCACGTTCACTGGTCCTGAAGAAAACCTTGTAATACCAACTATAGGTTGAAACATGTAGACCTTTTTTATCTGCACTTTTTACGCACTTCGTTTCACTGTAAGATACCTGAAGGTTAATCTCACCTTACATGGCATCCTAATCATTTTTTAATATTGCCCAGTTGCCCCAGAATAAAAGTTTTTTCAGTGGGTTATATCTGGTCAATTTTTAATTATCACTTTCACATCACTGAATAACCAGCTCCACTGTAATCAGGTGTCGCAGCACACCCGGATAGCATTCGGCTATTCGGGTGGGACCCTAATGATGAAGCATGTCACCAACTAGGTTGGTGAGTGAGGGGTCTTCTTAGAAAAGGATAATCTCCTTTCTTTGTGTTCTTGTCCCAATACCGTAAAGACAGTGACCTGTCTTGTGGTGATACTCCTTTCTTTGTTTTGATTATCTGACCCTAAGGGGACCAGGAGTATTTCCTTCAATCCTGTGAAAATCCCTTTCTCTCCTTTTTGTTTTGAGTTTATCTTATTTCTACAGACCGTATCAAGGGGCGCAAATGGTAAAAAAATCACAGTGCAGGAGAATACTTATAAATTGGAAATTCAAACACTACATTATGGCGATATTCATTTTAAAAGGTGAGAGGGTAGCTACACTATAAATAAATCTTTTTCTTTTCACTGTTTTACAATCTTGATTAGAGTCTTTTTGGACCTTCTAGATGAATAAGGAATGTTAAATAATTTTTTAGGCCACTGAACAATCAAGATGGTGTATGATTTATTGGAGAAACGGCCATAATATTACGCGACCTAAGGAATACTATAAAGTAATTGAATTGTGTATTTCTTGCCCCATAGGAGACACAGAGGAAAAATGAGTGTATGTACTACTGGATAATAAGAGTACTATGACATAGATATGAAAATTTAGAAATGATTGGTAATAATCAGCTTATGATCAGAGGATGTAATATGTTAAAAGTACAGAAAGGTTTAGAACACTTTTCTATAGATGCAGATTTAATAAAAATGAAATAATAGTAAAGGGAGAATATGAATAGAATGGGTTTTTTGTAGCCCCGACGAAATACTATTCACAGGAGGAACTAAGGGAGCAATACATGTGCTCCAATGCGTGGTTAAAATCCACACGTGTGTTGTTAAATAGGACTATTATGTTGAAGACCATTATTGTATGTGAAGAATTTAATTTCAGATCCTAATTGTATTATTCTGTATTTGTAAACAGCCCTGAAGAAGCGCAGTGGAGCGCGAATCACGTGTTGGCATTGTTTTTTTCTGACTACATAAGAAAAATAAATAACTACAAAAAGAAACGGAACAAGAAGACTTATTGTTGTATTTATGTTTATTTGAAGTAGTGTGTGAACATCTGTGTTGTTTGACATATATATACATATATATATATATATTCACTGAAAAAACCATAGGTTTTAGGGACAGTTATAGTTAGTTGGACATTGCACTCGTACAAAACCCGTGAAATTCCCCTGTTATAGTTAGTTCAGCTAACTATAACTCGCGCCCCGCAATGCACTGCTGATGACGTCACATATTACATCACTCATGACATGGTCAGTGACATCACTGATGACATCACTGATGACATCTCAAATGACATCACTGATGACATCACTGATGACATCATCCAGTGACTGTGTGTTTCTGTAAAGTTTAAATATGTTTAATATATATAGGGAAAGGCATATTGAAGAATGAGTGGGTGTATAAGTGTCTGAATGGATGATTTAGTACGTGAGTGACTGACTCTACAAGTGAGTGATTAAATGTATCTTACTGAATGCATGGGTTAGTGACTAAACTATGTGAATGTCTGTATCCGTCTGTTTGTTGGTGTGTAAGTGGATGCATGGATTTGCGAATAGCTACATGAGTGTCTATATGGGTTATTGATTGGTTCTCTGAGTATCTGTATGGCTGCCTGAGTGTTTGTGTGGGTGGGGTGTGTGTGACTCTATACATAGATGTGTGAGTGGGTGATTCACTGGGTGCATGATTTCAAGAGTGCATCTGTGATGGACTGCTTGGGTGGGTGAGTGTGTGTATGGGTGTGTTAGTGAGTGAATGTATATCTCAGTGGTACATGTGCAAGTAACTACATATGTAAAAGGCAGTATATATGTGTGTTAGAGTATTTAAATGGCTATAAGTGAGAGTGTGTTATTGTGAGAGTGGCTGTATGGATGCGTGTGTGCTTGTATCAGTTATTGTATAAGAGCGTAAGAATGTGCTAGTATTTGTATGAGTAAGTGAGCTGGTGTGTGTATAACTGTATAGGTGAGTAAATGGGTGTGTGATTAATTTTTTGCATGACTGACTAGGTGTGTGAGTACCTCTATGGATGAGTGGCGGTGTGTGAGTGTTTATATAGGTGTATGAGTGCATGTGATAGTCCTGTACTGAGTGACTGTAAGTATGAGTGACTGTACAGGTGAGTGAGTGGATGTGTGTGTAGACCTAAGAATCAGTGAGTGGGTATGTAGTTTTTGGTGTTGGAGTGTCTATGGTTTTGAGAATGGCAGTCTGTAATTTAGAGTGGGTGTATCAAAAGTTATATTAGGGTGTGAGAAGATGCATGAAATTATCACATGGATGATGTCATCAGTGATGTCATTTGAGATGTCATCAGTGATGTCATCAGTGATGTCACTGACCATGTCATGAGTGATGTAATATGTGACGTCATCAGCAGTGCATTGCGGGGCGCGAGTTATAGTTAGCTGAACTAACTATAACAGGGGAATTTCACGGGTTTTGTACGAGTGCAATGTCCAACTAACTATAACTGTCCCTAAAACCTATGGTTTTTTCAGTGAATTTCAAAGGTTTTTTAAATGCTAATTTCTAACTATAACGTGTCTGAAACCTATGGTTTTTTCAGTGAATTTCAAAGGTTTTTTAAATGCTAATTTCTAACTATAACGTGCCTGAAACCTATGGTTTTTTCAGTGAATTTCAAAGGTTTTTTAAATGCTAATTTCTAACTATAACGTGCCTGAAACCTATGGTTTTTTCAGTGAATTTCAAAGGTTTTTTAAATGCTAATTTCTAACTATAACGTGCCTGAAACCTATGATTTTTTAAGTGAATTTCAAAGGTTTTTTAAATGCTAGTTTCTAACTATGCCAACAGAGGTAGGACATGTGAAGAAAGAAGAAAAAACGCACAGAAAGAAGCAAAAGATGTGCAGAAAGAACCAACAGAGGAGCAGAAAGAGGCCTTGTTGCAAAATCATCCTGTGCCCACAACTTTTTCAGACGGGTACTGGTGGTAACTGACTCTGACTAACCAGAGCCAGTGCGCGTTTGCACAGTGGTGAAGGGAGGGGGCCTGAGGTGACATGTGTGCAAACGCACCCCATGGCGCGTTTTAAGTTGCGGGATTAAGTCCCCTTGAATCCTGAGGGTCCCTGGGGCCCAACTAGCCCCCCAGGTACCTACAGTTAGGACCACAGAGCTGAGTTGCAGAGAGGCGTTCCGAGGCCACGCACCTTTTTTCACCTCTCTGCAACGCAACTCTGTTGTGCTTACTGAAGGTACCTGGTGGGCTAGTTGGCCCCCAGGATTCAAAGGAATTAACTCCCCAACTTAAAACGCACCACAGGGCGTGTTTGCGCACATGTCACCTGAGGCCCCGCCCCCTCCCTTCACCACTGTGCAAACGCGCCCCGTGGCGCGTTTTAAGTTGGGGGATTAGGTCACCTTGAATCCTGAGAGTCCCTGGGGCCCAACCAGCCCACCAGGTACTTCCAGTAAGCATCACAGGCCTGCGTTGCAACGCCTGTAACAAATTGTGCAGTTGTGTTTAGGTAGTGAAGAGGGTCGTGCTGGGGGTAGTGTTTTAGGGTTTAGGGTAGTGCAGTGGTGTTTGTGTAGTGTAGGGGGTCATGCTGGGGGTAGATTTAGGGTTTAGGGTAGTGCAGTGGTGTTTGTGTAGTGTAGGGGGTCATGCTGGGGGTAGATTTAGGGTTTAGGGTAGTGCAGTGGTGTTTGTGTAGTGTAGGGGGTCATGCTGGGGGTAGATTTAGGGTTTAGGGTAGTGCAGTGGTGTTTGGGTAGTGTAGGGAGTCGTCCTGGGGGAGTGTTTTAGGGTTTAGGGTAGTACAGTGGTGTTTGGGTAGTGTAGGGGGTCGTGCTGGGGTTAGTGTTTTAGGGTTTAGGGTAGTGCAGTGGTGTTTGGGTAGTGTAGGGGGTCGTGCGGGGGGGAGTGTTTTAGGGTTTAGGGCAGTGCAGTGGTGTTCGGGTAGTGTAGGGGGTCGTGCTGGGGGAGTGTTTTAGGGTTTAGGGCAGTGCAGTCGTGTTCGGGTAGTGTAGGGGGTCGTGCTGCGGGGAGTATTTTAGGGTTTAGGGTAGTGCAGTGGTGTTCGGGTAGTGTAGGGGGTCATGCTGGGGGTAGTGTTCTAGGGTTTAGGGCAGTGCAGTGGTGTTCGGGCAGTGTAGGGGGTCGTGCTGGGGGTGGTGTTTTAGGGTTTAGGGCAGTGCAGTGGTGTTCGGGCAGTGTAGGGGGTCGTGCTGGGGGTGGTGTTTCAGGGTTTAGGGCAGTGCAGTGGTGTTCAGGCAGTGTAGGGGGTCGTGCAGGGGGTGGTGTTTCAGGGTTTAGGGCAGTGCAGTGGTGTTCGGGCAGTGTAGGGGGTCGTGCAGGGGTGGTGTTTTAGGGTTTAGGGCAGTGGTGTTCGGGCAGTGTAGGGGGTCATGCTGGGGGTGGTGTTTCAGGGTTTGGGGCAGTGCAGTGGTGTTCGAGCAGTAAAGGGGGTCATGCTGGGGGTGGTGTTTCAGGGTTTAGGGCAGTGCAGTGGTGTTCGGGCAGTGTAGGGGGTGGTGCAGGGGTGGTGTTTCAGGGTTTAGGGCAGTGCAGTGGTGTTCGGGCAGTGTAGGGGTCGTGCAGGGGGTGGTGTTTCAGGGTTTAGGGCAGTGCAGTGGTGTTCGGGCAGTGTAGGGGGCGGTGCAGGGGGTGGTGTTTCAGGGTTTAGGGCAGTACAGTGGTGTTCGGGCATTGTAGGGGGCGGTGCTGGGGCTGGTGTTTCAGGGTTTAGGGCAGTGCAGTGGTGTTCGGGCAGTGTAGGGGGTGGTGCTGGGGCTGGTGTTTCAGGGTTTAGGGCAGTGCAGTGGTGTTCGGGCAGTGTAGGGGGTGGTGCTGGGGCTGGTGTTTCAGGGTTTAGGGCAGTGCAGTGGTGTTCGGGCAGTGTAGGGGGTCGTGCTGGGGCTGGTGTTTCAGGGTTTAGGGCAGTGCAGTGGTGTTCGGGCAGTGTAGGGGGTCTTGCTGGGGCTGTTGTTTCAGAGTCTAGGGCAATGCAGTGGTGTTCGGGCAGTGTAGGGGGTCTTGCTGGGGCTGGTGTTTCAGGGTTTAGGGCAGTGCAGTGGTGTTAGGGCAGTGTAGGGGGTCGTGCTGGGGCTGGTGTTTCAAGGTTTAGGGCAGTGCAGTGGTGTTCGGGCAGTGTAGGGGGTCGTGCTGGGGCTGGTGTTTCAGGGTTTAGGGCAGAGCAATGGTGCTCAGGAAGTGTAGGGGGTTGTGCTGGGGGTGATGTTTCAGGGTTTAGGGCAGTGCAGTGGTGTTCGGGCAGTGTAGGGGGTCTTGCTGGGGGTAGTGTTTCAGGGTTTAGGGCAGTGCAGTGGTGTTCGGGCAGTGTAGGGGGCCATGCTGGGGGTGGTGTTTCAGGGTTTAGGGCAGTGCAGTGGTGTTCGGGCAGTGTAGGGGGTCGTGAAGGGGTGGTGTTTCAGGGTTTAGGGCAGTGCAGTGGTGTTCGGGCAGTGTAGGGGGTCGTGCTGGGGGTAGTGTTTTAGGGTTTAGGGTAGTGCAGTGGTGCTTGTGTAGTGTAGGGGGTCGTGCTGGGGGTAGTGTTTTAGGGTTTAGGGTAGTGCAGTGGTGTTTGTGTAGTGTAGGGGGTCATGTTTTAGGGTAGTGCAGTGGTGTTTGGGTAGTGTAGGGGGTCATGCTGGGGGTAGTGTTTTAGGATTTAGGTTAGTGCAGTGGTGTTTGGGTAGTGTAGAGGGTCGTGCTGGGGTAGTGTTTTAGGGTTTAGGGTAGTGCAGTGGTGTTTGTGTAGTGTAGGGGGTCGTGCTGGGGGTATGGTTTTAGGGTTTAGGGTAGTGCAGTGGTGCTTGTGTAGTGTAGGGGGTCGTGCTGGGGGTAGTGTTTTAGGGTTTAGGGTAGTGCAGTGGTGTTTGTGTAGTGTAGGGGGTCATGTTTTAAGGTAGTGCAGTGGTGTTTGGGTAGTGTAGGGGGTCATGCTGGGGGTAGTGTTTTAGGATTTAGGTTAGTGCAGTGGTGTTTGGGTAGTGTAGGGGGTCGTGCTGGGGGTAGTGTTTTAGGGTTTAGGGTAGTGCAGTGGTGTTTGTGTAGTGTAGGGGGTCATGTTTTAGGGTAGTGCAGTGGTGTTTGGGTAGTGTAGGGGGTCATGCTGGGGGTAGTGTTTTAGGATTTAGGTTAGTGCAGTGGTGTTTGGGTAGTGTAGGGGGTCGTGCTGGGGGTAGTTTTTTAGGGTTTGGGTAGTGCAGTGGTGCTTGTGTAGTGTAGGGGGTCGTGCTGGGGGTAGTGTTTTAGGGTTTAGGGTAGTGCAGTGGTGTTTGTGTAGTGTAGGGGGTCATGTTTTAGGATAGTGCAGTGGTGTTTGGGTAGTGTAGGGGTCGTGCTGGTGGTAGTGTTTTAGGATTTAGGTTAGTGCAGTGGTGTTTGGGTAGTGTAGGGGGTCGTGCTGGGGGTAGTGTTTTAGGGTTTAGGATAGTGCAGTGGTGCTTGTGTAGTGTAGGGGGTCGTGCTGGGGGTAGTGTTTTAGGGTTTAAGGTAGTGCAGTGGTGTTTTTGTAGTGTAGGGGGTCATGTTTTAAGATGCAATGCTCCAATACCTGACCAGTCTGCACTACATAAAACTGCAAAAAAACTAAAAATAAAAAGTGTTTTGCACACTTTTGTCATTGGGCTATATGTGGGCTACATCTGGGTAATATTTGTGCTACATTTGGGCTCTTTTTTCACTGGTGGCCATCTTGGAAGACTTCTTTGTTATGAAGTCTCCTCATTTCTTCATTTACTGCAGTCTCCTCAGTAGGAAATGCTTTCAGTTTTTACTTTGATTCCATCAAGAAGGCATTCAGATGTGTCTCACATCTGCCATAAATTCAGAATGTTAGCACTCTAGTTGCTCATTAGATCACTGGAGTAAAGCTACTGCTCACCAGGGAGTTAACTGGTAGTCTGCTGCTGGTATTGAAAGTGATTGTTTCAGTCTGCATGTCAGAATTTTCTAATGAAATAGAAGAGGATTTGAGATCTCACTTAAAACATGCCCTAATTTTTCTTTCTGCAGCACTAACCATAATTTCTATTTAAAAAGAACCCCTCATTTTGTTCCTTTTTAAATTAAATGTTTTAAGTGTTACCGGTTTATTCCAATCAAGATGGCTTCAGGTGTGCCATACTTTTGTCATAAGTAAGGCTGTTAGCGCTCTAGTTGTTCTTTAGAACACTCAGGGAAGCTGCAGTAGAACACAAAGGCATCAACTGGCAGGCTGCTCCTGTTGAAATATAACAGGAAGATATTTGAGATCACACTTGAAACATGTCCTAATTTTTCTTTCTACAGCACTAACCATAATTTCTATGACAAAATGAACCCCATCATTTTGTTCCTTTTTAAATTAAATGTTTTAAGTGTTACCAGTTTATTCCAATCAAGATGGCTTCAGGTGTGCCATACTTTTGTCATAAGTAAGGCTGTTAGCACTCTAGTTGTTCTTTAGAACACTCTGGGAAGCTGCAGTAGAACACAAAGGAATCAACTGACAGTCTCTGCCCTTGTTGGATGTACATGTTTTACTGAGAATGTCAGACTTCATTCTCACATGAGTGAGAAAGATAATGTGAATTTACAGAAAATATGCTCTCATTTTAGCTTCTGGAGCACCTTCCAAACCTCCATGGGACAAGCATGAGAAAATAGTGTTCTCTCAAACATGATTCATGATATCCCAGCAGAAGGTTTTTCACATGGTAAAATCACCTTGGAATACACCACAATTCCTAAAATTAGTATGGTACCGTCAACAAATAAATTCTAATGTAACTAAAGCCTGTTATCACCCTTTATAGTTCTCCTTTTGGTGACCCTCAAAATCTTCTATTCACTACAATGCATTTCAATGAGGTACTATCATTTATATTGGTCCCAAGATGGCTGCCAGAAATTCCAGGATGAAGTGCTGACAGCCAATCAGATCTCACGATGACATGTGTGGTTAGGCTCCGCTCAGATATATATGTGACTTTACTTTTGATTTTCTCAGGAACTACTGAACGGATTTACACCATTTAAGCAAAAGGCACGACACTGAACCAAGGGCTACCTCTTTGCCAAATTTGGTGTAATTCCGTTCAGCAGTTCGGGCTGTAGCTGCGACTAAAGGTTCCTATGGAAAAATGAATGGGAAAACACGTTTTGGGACCCCCTTTTTCTCGGCCCCGCTTGACGTATCACCCCGAGACTTTCAGGATAGGAGCGGAGCGGAGCGCCCTAACAAGTTGGAAACTTTCGCGAAGATTCGTTAACCGGCGCCAACGTTATTTCAAATAGAATGTCGCGGATTTCCTATGGATAATAGGTTTTAACTATAACTATCTACTGGCGACCGCCAGTAGATAATTATCTACTGGCGGTCGCCAGTAGATAGTTATAGTTAGAACCTATTTTCCATAGGAAATCTGCGACATTCTATTTGAAATAACTCTTGCCGGTTGACGTATCTTCGCAAAATTTTCAAACTTTGTGGGGTGCTCCGGTCCGCTCCTACCCTGAAAGTCTCGGGGTGATTCGTCAGCGAGGGCCGAGAAAAAGGGGGTCCCAAAGCGCGTTTTCCCATTCATTTTCCATAGGAAACTTTAGACACGGCTACAGCCCGAACTGCTGAACGGAATTACACCAAATTTGGCAAAGAGATAGTTCTTGGTTCAGAAAGAACCCTTTTTGTTAAATGGTGTAAATCCGTTCAGTAGTTGCTGAGAAAAGTAAAAGTACATATATATCTATGGCCGCGTCGGATTCGCGCACCCTCCCGATCACGAGCTGCATGCTAATTGGCTGTCAACACTCCAAATCAGGAAGTGTTGGCAGCCATTTTGTCCCTCGGTAGAACCGAGGGACAGAAACAAGTGCGCAAAACGCACAAAGGGGGCAGGGTAGAAACACCCTGACCCCCTAGGTCTGCTCAGGGGGTCCCACAAGGACCCCCTGGGCAAAAAAAATATATATATATATATATATATATATTTTTTTTTTTAAATCGGCAGGATGCGCTCAGGGAGCGCGGATCCTGCCGGAAAAAGAATCGAGCGCGGTCTCCCGCGCTTCGATGTAGTGGCCCCCGGGTGGCCCAAGTCCCGGGGGCATGGTGAGGGGTTTTAATTTATGTAGGGGGCCTCTAAGGCCCCCAAGCCCGGGGACCGCCACCCCCGGGGCTTCTTTTTTTTTTTTTTAAACCTGTGTGGGGGCTCCAGCCCCACATGCCCGGGGACCGCCACTTCCCGGGGCACTAAACATTTAAATATGGGGGTCCGTTACGGACCCCAAGCCCGAGGACCACCACCTCCCGGGGCTGTGCACTGAATGGGAGGGGGCCGCGCAGCCCCCTCCTGGAGCCCTTGATGGCCCTGGGGACCGCCACCCCCCAGGGCCGGCTCCTGCAGTGTCCCGGGGTGCCTACCCCCGGGACACTGCTGTTTGCTATGACAGGACGGGAGCCTCGCGGCTCCCGTCCTGTCATAGCAAACTTGGTTGGCAAATTTAGATTGGGTGTATCAAAGGTTATATTAGGGTGTGAAGAGCTGCATCAGATTATCACGTGGATGATGTCATCAGTGATGTCATTTGAGATGTCATCAGTGATGTCATCAGTGATGTCACTGACCATGTCATGAGTGATGTAATATGTGACGTCATCAGCAGTGCATTGCGGGCGCGAGTTATAGTTAGCTGAACTAACTATAACGGGGGAATTTCACGGGTTTTGTACGAGTAAAATGTCCAACTAACTATAACTGTCCCTAAAACCTATGGTTTTTTCAGTGAATTTCAAAGGTTTTTTAAATGCTAATTTCTAACTATAACATATCTGAAACCTATGGTTTTTTCAGTGAATATATATATATATATATATATATATATATATATATATATACACATACACACACAATTAGTGAGCACCACACACAGACGGACAGACAATTCATGTATTTCATGTGGGTACAAATAAACACAAAAACCAAATGACCGACTACATAACAGTTAAAGCAAAAAGCACATCATAGAAATTACAGAAAAATATTCCCATAACAAACATCCACAACAGGAAAAATCATAAAGTTCTAAAAATTCTTACTCATTGTAATAACAGTTATAATACAGTAATGAACATGCTACTATAATATTTATGGAAACAAATGGACAGAAGTGCGCCGACACGCGTTTCGGAAGTTACAATTCGATGTCAACAACCTTCATCAGGGCGCTGTCTGTTTTTAGGTCGGTGGCAACCAGCCATCCACTCAGAACATATTCAGTAGAACTTTACACATGACAGGGAGCTCACAACAATCTTCACAACAACTGGTCTGAAATATGAAACGCATGGCATTAATTAACTAAATACGGCGGGCTGGAGAGATTGAGAAGAAGAAAGACCTACGTACCAGTGTTTAACCAGGATCAACCAACCCCAAAGATGTGCGTGTATATTAACAACCAAGGCAGTGGAACCCTGTGAGAAAAGGCAGAAAAAAGGAAGAGGATGTGATAAAGGGAGGCTTAGAAACTGAGATGTATAGGCAAATGAACAGCAGTATAAATAAGGATAAAAATATACATGGGCAGAGATAAAGAAAAAATGATTAGATAAAATGAGGACAGGATTGATGTAAGTACATGCACAATACCTACCTATATGGAAGTATATATGGATAATTTAAAGATTATCATTCTTCTAAGGAGGGAACTTCTGGCCAATGCTGGATTCAGAAGAAGTCTGAATTAAGATGGTTCCCACTACAGATGCGCAATAGAAAAACGTCTGTGTAGAGAGCAAAAAAACAAAATAAGGGTTTGGAAAGAGGGAAAGGCAAATAGAATACGGGGAATTCTTGCCTCTGGCCGCACTCCATATAAAGAAGGAGAGCAAAAAGGCTCAAATAGCCCAGGAGGAAGATATAGGCTCAGTATCAGCTGCCCAGCTACAATCAACTTGGGGCATGGTTCTAAGATAAGGTAGCCAAAGAGGTGTGTCGGATAAAAACGAAAGAAACCCAGTGGGTAAATCAAGAGGACACAAGGCTGCAAATAATTAAATAAACATAGAAGCTATGTCGGGGACAAACAGAGCGCCCACTAAGGAAGGCTCGGGAACCCGACTACATGCGGATAACATAGGCACCGAAGGGTCCTAAAACGAAAGACCGAATCTTACCTGCCAAAGTTATACAGGCTCAATCACGCCTCATCCATGGCCTCGATTTTTTTTTTAAATCCGTTTTTATTGATTTTACATGTTTAACAGTCTTTTCCAGCACACGCAGGTGGTTTGTCAATTTTCTTATACATTCAGTTAAATTGTCCATGCGGCTACATGCTATTACAGCAAAGATTAAGAGAATTTATGACATGAGCTTCACTTTTTACCATTCTGCATACAACTGTGAGAAGGTGGGTTGGTATATGCTGTCCACTAGTTAAAGTGGGCACCTTGTACCAGGCCACACGACCCTTATGATGTATGACGTCAAAGATAACCTTATTGAAAGCTATCCTAGTGGTAGCTATGGAGAGCAGCCTTCAGGCTTAATCTTGAAGGAATGTATAGCAGCTTGTTTTACCAGAATATCACCTCCTAAATGAAAGGAGAACCACACAGTGTTTATATAAAAATATGTATTTATTAATATAACACTCTCTACTAGTCTCTACACGAGACTAGGGCATAAAGCACACAATACTAAATCAATAGAACATTCGTAAATAGCGAAATACACAGCGGGCTCCAGGGGGAGACCGAACCATATACTAAAAAAATGTTAGAACAACAACGACTTCAATAGACAGTGCCTAGAGCATGTAGAATCGCTGGGACCCCAAGGAACCACCCAGAGGAGTGACACAGGGAGCCCATGGAGGACGGGTGCAGTGAGGAAACAGACGCGTGCTCCGTACAACTATATGGGAAAGGCGCGGTTGGAAATTTACAAGTTAAGGACACTTCTAAGAGGACTTCGAGCAAACCCTTTGGAACTTAGGAGATTCCAAGGCCAACCCACCAGTGAGTACCGAAGTACCCGTGTTACCTATCCCAGAGGAGCCGGGTGCATAGGGGTCAAGTGGTGTCAGAAACCTTCGTCGTTTTCAATGGAGAGCTGCAAAGAAGTCCTGCTGCCAGGAGGGCGAAGAATGTCCGGTGGAATCCAAGCCTGGATTCGAGGTGAGAAGAACCTGAAAGCAGAGGGGACAGAGTCTGGGTCACTTCAGGTGACCAGGGGCTCGATAGTCGAATGCCCACCGATGTAGAGTGCTTCAGGAGTGAAGAAGGGTTGCTTGACTCTGCAGCCACGGGGACCAGGAGACGTCGAGGACGACCAGAGTCCAGAGGTGAGCTGTCCCACGAAGGATGTCGAGAGCTGAGGGGTCGATATCCAGCTGGAGCACCAACAAGCCTTGGCAACTGCAACCCACGCGGTCAGAGGAAACAGGTTACGGTGTGGACCAGCAAGGTCCAGGGGACTCTCCAAGCAATGGAGAGTCAGGGCACGTCTGGAGCAACCAGGTAAGCCCAAGAATTAGCAAGGTGACTCTCGCCAGGACCCACAGGCCAACGGACCAGGGATCGCGAGGAGACCTCAAGCAAGTCTGCAAAGCACCAGCCCACAGGACACTCGTGGAGTGGACGCCGGAAATCTTCGGTGCAAATACTGCTCGGGGTCAGGACTACACAGAGTCCAAAGCACAGGCTCAGGAATCGTCACTAAGCACATGCACTTGAAAAAGTACGCTGTGCACAGGGGTTCGGGTTGCACGGTCCCCACGAGGGATACTGGTCTCAGAATCGCTGAGAGGGCAGATCGACCTCAGGGACCTTCGGGAACCCACCTCCTGTGTTGCTGAAATCTTCAGAGACCTCGGGAGAAGCAAACCGGTCAGATGTGTTTAGGTGCCTGCTTTTGCAGGGGAGTAACTCCTTTACTCCAAGGGAGATTCTTCAGTCGTCCAGCATCGTGCAGGCAGTCGAAGTACTTGGTTTCTTCTTAGAAGAATCTTGTCCAGGTAAAATCTAAAGTCCTGTAGCCAGGTAACCCACTTTATACCCATGGGAAGGGGTTGGAAATATTCTGTGGACCCTCCTAGGGGAGGGGCAGGACAGAGGGGTGGCTACACCCATGTCCTTTGTCCAGTTTCACGCCAGAGCAGGAGCAAACGGCTCCTGGAGCTGGTTTGAGCTGGACTATGCATGGGGACACCAAATGTGCTCCCAGTGCAGACTTTCTGGCACTCTAAGAGTGCACCCACCCAGCCCCAATACACTAAATCCTGTCTGGGAGGTGGTTACACCTCCCTGTGACAGGATGCCTATTGTCATGCCTTCCTCTGCACGAGCTTGGCTCAGCAGCAGGAGAGCAGAATCGTGTCTGTGGCTGGCAGCATCCATTTTGTGCTGCCCAGGTCGAGAAAGCTGGTACCGGGTATACCGATGACCCACATATGTCCCTTCAGAAGGGTGGAATCATACCTCCCACGCCAGTTACTGGCGTGGAGGTATGATTCCAAGGTGTTTGACACCAAACAAGACATGTTTCTAAGCAGCCGTTTTAAAGTTAGCATTTACCACGAGGTTATATATGTCTGGCTGCATCACAGACAACCCCGGAGAATGGTCTCCGAAGGCTGCAGAGGGGCTCTGCTCATGCAGGGGCACCTTCTCATGAAAAACCCAGCACCCTGCCTTCAGGATTGTTAAGGCCTGCCATAGGGGTGACTGATAGGTATTTAAGTGTAGTGATTTAAATAGATATAGTGAACCTATATCTTAAGTAAGTGGTGCAAGGACCAGCTTACACAGTCTGCTGTAGCAGGCTGGTCGTGTCAATTTGGATGGCCTCTCAGGAGTGGCACAATACATGCTTCAGCCAATGGGAGGCCTCTGGGGTACCTATGCCCTGGGTACATGGTGTACCATATACTAGGAACTGATAAGGGTACCCCAGAATCCAATCTGGAGTGTACCTAAAGTACATGCATATCAATTTACAGGAGAAAGCAGATAGACTGGGGTCCTGGATAGCAGGATCCCAGTCAGACTAGGCCAAAAACAGTGTGACATCAGCAAAAAGTGGGGGTAACCATAAGAAGCAGATACTACTTTCCTACACAACACCCTTCCCCCCCCCCCAAAAAAAAACGTAAGGACATTAAACTAACCTTGACCAGTTGAGTCTTAATGTTCTAAGTGGAAATATCTCGAGAGTCCATCTGCATTGGCATGGTTACTCCCAGGTCTATGTTCCACTGTATAGTCCATCCCCTGTAGGGAAATGGACCACCTCAAAAGTTTGGGGTTTTCACCCTTCATCTGTTTTAGCCATAAGAGGGGCTTATGGTCTGTCTGAACAATGAAGTGAGTGCCAAACAAGTATGGCCTCAACTTCTTCAGAGCCCAAACCACAGCAAAGGCCTCCCTCTCAATGGCTGACCAACGTTTCTCTCTGGGGGTCAGCCTTCTGCTAATAAAAGCTACTGGCTGATCCTGACCTTCGCGGGTCTAATGTGTATATAGTTAGAGAGTTTTGACCAGCCAAGACTACATAAAGTATTAACTAATAAGGGAAACTCATTAAAGGGGACGGATTCCCATCACCCACCGAAGTGGCATGCTTCATCATTTGGGATCTCCTCTCGGCTGCAGGCTACTGCAACCAAGGAGCTGCAACTCCTTTCAAAAATGTAAAGGAGGAGCTCGCGGATGTTTTCAATCAGTGGTTTAGAGACACAATCGCTAAAGATTGATGGAGCATGAACAGTGTGGAGAAGAAATTGTGCAGTGTACAAAGTAATATAAAATTGACTAACATGAGAAAAATAAATTTATAAGGTATCTCGTGTTTGTCAAAGGTTAAAAAGCAGTAAACGCGCGATCTAAATAAATGTGCGAACGCGCTAGAAATACGGTCTACATGTTTCAGCCAAAAGAGGCTTTCTTCAGGACCAAGATGTGACTACTGCACTGTGGAAAAAGTGAAAAAGAACGATACAACCATATACCTGTGAATAACACTGTATGTTCACAGGTCTTGTACTCCTATAAGAAAGGAAACAGAAAATAGAATATGTATGTAGTGGCTGGAAAGGAAAACTCTTTCTTAATATACTTGAATCACATGAAGTTACAATGTGAAAATATCATTACCCTGAAAATAGGTAAATGAAAGACATCCTACCCGTATCAAATCGGGAGGGTACCTTCCGCTCCTGGCAACAGCTCAGGGCGTGAGGCAACGCTCTGTAAGTGAAAAGAACGAACATAGCTCAAACTATTAAAAGAATAAAAACATGGTCGGATAGTGTCATGAGTATGTTTCCAAAATGTCAGTATTGTGCAAATTAACTACTGCCTCTTGGAAAGTAGAGGGACCAACCGAGCCGGCCGTTGAAAATAGCACTATAGTTATGAGGTAAGGCGTAATGGATGCAAACACGGCATACTGGGTAGCATCAATAACAGGGCTAGAACAGTCTCCTTGTCCAAAATATATGTAACAAGACAACGGAGCACTGTAACTATAAAGTTAAGCAACTGTAACTATAAAGTTAGGCATAGTGACTGCATGGGCTGCACACTGGATAACCTAGACGGTCTGCTTATAAAGGATCTAGCGTAGTCACAAATTGTAGGGCAGCACTGAGACCGATCGGCCTCGTGATAGAAAGTGTGGGGGAAAGCTGCTTGCTACAACTTACAGCGTGCTGCTAAGAAAACCGCTAAAAAAGCAGTCACAATCATGCTTACCTACTCGGTGGTTACCCCGGGCCGGATCCTGAGAGTCACTCGCGGTGACTGCCGGCCGGGGATGGAGGTTTAAATAACAGTCGGTAGATAATTGAAACAGACTACAGCTGCGTAAAATATGGCGCGTGTTGATGACACGCAACGCAAGACGTGTTGAAACTACCAAGAGCTGGGAAATGTAGTTTATTAAAAACAGACTACAGCTACGGCTGCGTGGAGTATAGCGATTGTGTCTCTAAACCACTGATTGAAAACATCCGCGAGCTCCTCCTTTACATTTTTGAAAGGAGTTGGAGATCCCAAATGATGAAGCATGCCACTTCGGTGGGTGATGGGAATCCGTCCCCTTTAATGAGTTTCCCTTATTAGTTATTACTTTATGTAGTCTTGGCTGGTCAAAACTCTCTAACTATATACACATTAGACCCGCGGATTTTGTGTTGTTAATGTACTTGGTTTGGGGATTTATCCACGCAGGTCTTTAAATATTCCCTAGGATCCCTTTCTTATCTAGTAGTTTTTGATCCTGACCATCATTCAATTGTGATAACACAGCCCCTACCCCCAACTCAGATGCATCAGTTTGAACAATTAATTGTTTGGAGTAATCAGGACTTTGCAGAATGGGAGCAGTGCACATGGCCTGCTTTAGGTCATCAAATGCCTTTTGACAGCTAACTGTCCACTGAACTTTCTTAGGCATTCTTTTGGAAGTTTAGTCATTTAAAGGGGTCACTATGGATCCATATCCTTTGACCTCCTGTAGTACCCACTCTGACCTGAGTCTGGGTGGTTGGAGCAACCCAATCCATGATGGTTTGGATTTTGCTCTGAAATGGTTGAACCTGTCCTCCACCTACAAGGCGGCCTAGTTATACAACATTACTCTGCCCCTATCTGGCACTTGGTGGCCTTGATAGTGAGGCCTGCCTTCTGCAGGGCCTCCAAAACATTTCTCAGGTGCAGCAGGTGATCCTCCTAGGTGGAGCTAAAGACAGCAATATCATCTAGATAAGCTGCACTATAGGCTTCCAGACCTGCAAGAACTTTATTCACCAGCCTTTGAAATGTGGCAGGTGCATTCTTCAAGCCAAAAGGCATCACCACAAATTGGTAGGTGCCCACTAGGGGTTGAAAATGCTGTTTTTGGTTTAGCTTCCTCAGCTAATCTGATTTGCCAGTAACCAGCTGTCAGGTCAAATGTACTTAAGAACTTGGCTGAGGCCAAAGTGTCAATCAGTTCATCTGCCCTTGGAATTGGATGAGCATCAGTCCTAGTGACTGCATTGAGTCCCCTGTAGTCAACACAGAACCTCATCTCTCTCTTACCACCCTGGGCGTGAGGTTTTGGTACTAAGACTACTGGACTAGCCCAAGGGCTATCTGAGGGCTCAATCACTCCCAGTTCCAACATTTTCTGGACTTCAGTCCTGATACAGTCCCTGACATTATCAGGTTGCATGTAAATCTTATTTTTAACAGGCAGACCGTCACCTGTGTCCACCTCATGTGTACACCAGGTAGTCTGACTTGGAGTCCGTGAAAACATATGTCTACTGATTGAGGACTTTCCTACAATCAGTCTGTTGCTGTTCAGTGAGGCTGCCTGCTAAGGCTACTCCATCAACTGAACCATCATCGGGGTTCTGTGAGAGGAGGTCAGGGAGTGGGTCACTCTCTTCCTCCTGTCCCTCATCAGTAGCCATGAGCAAGCCCATGTCTGCCCTGTCCACATATGGCTTGAGCCTGTTCACATGGAGCACCCTGTGGGGGCTCCTGGGAGTTCCAAGGTCCACAAAAGTAGGTAACCTCTCCCTTTTGCTCAAGTATGGTATGGGGCCCACTCCACTGGTCTTGGAGAGCTGCTGGGGCCACAGGCTCCAACACCCACACTTTCTGTCCCAGCTGGTATACAGTCAGCACAGCCTTTTGGTCATGCCAGGCCTTTTGCAATTCCTGGCTAGCCTCAAGGTTTTTGGATGCCTTCTTCATGTACTCAGCCATCCGGGAGCGGAGACCAAGTACATAGTCCACTATGTCCTGTTTAGGTGGTTTGAGAGGTAACTCCCATCCCTCCTTAACCAGGCATAAGGGACCCCTAACTGGATGTCCAAACAGAAGTTCAAAAGGGCTGTAACCAACCCCCTTCTGAGGAACCTCTCGGTAGGCAAAGAGAAGGCAGGGCAAAAGGATGTCCCATCTGCGCCTAAGCTTTTCAGGGAGACCTTTTATCTTGCCCTTTAGGGTTTTGTTGAATCTCTCAACTAACCCATTGCATTGTGGGTGATAGGGTGTGGTGAATTTGTAATTCACTCCACACTCCTTCCACATAGCAGTCAGGTAACCAGACAAAGTTTGCATCTCTGTCTGATACTACCTCCTTAGGGAAACTCACTCTGGAAAATACTCCCAGGAGAGCTCGAGCCACAGCAGGAGCTGTGGTAGTCCTAAGGGGAATTGCCTCTGGATACCTAGTGGCATGGTCCATCACCACTAGTATGAATCTGTGCCCAGATGCAGTTGGAGGATCCATGGGACCAACAATGTCAATCCCAACCCTCTCAAAGGGAACCCCCACCACAGGTAGTGGTATCAGGGGGGCCTTTGTAGTACCACCTGCCTTACCACTGGCTTGGCAAGTGATACAGGAGCGACAAAACTTCTTTGTGTCTTCTGACATGTGAGGCCAGTGAAAGTGAGGGACAAGCCTGTCCCAGGTCTTACTTTGGCCTAAGTGTCCTGCTAATGGGATGTCATGTGCCAGTGTTAATAGGAAGCCTCTAAACTTCAGAGGTATAACCAACCTCCTGGTAGCACCAGGCTTGGGGTCTCTACCCTCTGAATACAGAAGTCCATCCTCCCAGTAGATCCTGTAGGATCCACTGGCACTCCCAGCAGCTTGCTGTCTGAGGGGTTCAAGAGAGGGGCTGCTCAGCTGCTTCTGGCTCAGATCTGCCCTGGAAGGGCTCAAGGTTCAAGTTCAGGTTCAAGTTCCTCTGAGACAGTTCCTTCACAGGGACTGAGATCATCTCCCTCAAGAGACTGATCCTCACTCTGAGGCAGGGGGGAAGACACTGCCTTACCCCTTCTGCTCCTTCTCTTGGAAGGCACCTGGTCCATCTTTTCAGGATCCAGGGCCTGTTCAGTGGAAGACATTTTTGCCTGTGACCTAGTCATGGCAAACACATCTGCAGGGATGACCAGCATTTCTGCATGTGTCCTGAGTTCCACTTCAGCCCAAGCTGAAGTTTCCAAATCATTGCCCAATAAGCATTCAACAGGGAGGTCTGAGCTAACCACAACTTTCTTAGGGCCAGTTACCCCTCCCCAGGTGAAATTCACAACTGCCAAGGAATGGTCTGTCCTGACATTGCTTGCAATGGTCACTTGGTACATCTCACCAAGTATGATCTATTCAGGGTCCACAAGATCTTTTGTCACCATTGTGACACTTGCACCTGTGTCCCTGTATGCCATGGTCTCCTTACCATTGATCAAAGACTGTTGTCTGTACTTGCCCAGATTACTGGGACTTACAAATAAGGAGGCAATATCCATGCCTCCATCACAGACTAACACAGCATGAGTTGGAATTCTGACTAGGCCAGAATCCATCTCAGATCGCAGGGTTAACCCTACTATACCCTTGTTCTGTACACCACCACTTGGAACTGAGCTAGGGGGAACAGTTGCCTTAGGGGCAGTGGTGGTTGGAGTAGATTCCTTGGCCAACTGGCATCTTTTGTCCAATGTGTCTTCTCCCTACAGATATGACACCAAGGTTTCTTTTTGCCTTTTCCTTTAGTAGACTGTGACTCTCCCCCAGATGCAGGTTTTTGGGGCCCTTGTGAAGACTTCTGGTCTTTACCCTTCTCCCCACCCTTATCTGGGGTTTTAGCATCTTGCTTCTTAAAGTCACCACCTTGGTTCTGAGTTTTCTGCTTCACCCTGGTTCTGACCCATTTGTCTGCCTTCTTTCCCAATTCTTGGGGAGAGGTCAGATCAGAATCAACCAAGTACTAATGCAACAACTGATTTTGGCAATTATTAAGGATCTGCTCCCTCATAATTAAATTGTACAATCCTTCAAAATCACACACCTTACTGCCAAGTAACCAGCCTTCCAGAGCCTTAGTAGCACAATCTACAAAGTCAACCCAGTCCCGAGTCTGTGTCTTCTGGGTGTCTCTGAACTTAATCCTGTACTGTTCAGTGGTTAAGCCAAACCCATCAATGAGAGCACTCTTCAAGACTGAGTAATTGTCAGCATCCTCTTCTCTAACAGTGAGGAGCTTATCTCTACCTTTGTCAGCAAAGGAGCGCCACAAGATAGCTGCCCACTGCTCCTGAGGGACCCTCTGTACGTTACAGGCCCTCTCTAGTGCAGTTATCCATTTGTGGATGTCATCCCCACTTTGATAGGGAGGGACTATCAGGTTCAGGTTCCTATGATCATGAGAATACTCTCTAGCTCTAGGGACACTGTTGCTGCCACCATGGGACTCTAGTACCAATCTTCTTGTAGCTCTTTGGAGCCCTAGGGATTCCCTGTCTAGGGCCAATTGCTCTTTCCTGAGCCTGAGCTTGACTCTCTCAAGCTCCAGAAATTGGCACTGCTTATCATAAGAGGATTCCCTCTTGTTTGATATGGAAGTCCCTACAGAAGTACCTGAGTGATTGGACTCCACAGAAGGAGTTCTGGATCTTCTAGGTAAACTCTGTACTCTTCCTGGTGGAGTAAAGAGAGGGCCACTGGGGCCTTCTCCCCCACCTGAAGGAAGATCTAAGTTGCCCAGGTTAGAATCATTTTGATTCTCCTGGTCAGGGTTTGATTCTAGGTCAAAAAAGTTTTCACTTTCTGGCCTTTCCTCATTCCCTGCCCCACCCACTCTGTCTACCTCATCAGACCCTGGAGTCTTCCTAAGGTCATCTGTGAGGAAGTGCCCTCTTTCTTGCATGGTATGCTCCCACTTTTTGCTTAATTGCTGATGTTCTTTGACTGAGTGTGCCCTGGGCTCCTGCTAATCCGGTACCCAGGGCCTATGTTCCTTCCCTAAAAACTGCATGGAAGCCTAAACCCAATTGGCATCTCTGGCCACATGTCAGCCCCTGGTAAATGGTACCACAGGTACCCAGGGCACTGTGACCAGAGACGGCCTCTAAGGGCTGCAGCACTTATTGTGCCACCCTAAGAGGTCCTGTACCCTGACACTCACACACTGCCTTTGCAGGCTGCGTGTCTTGGTGCAGAACAAAGTGAAGAGTCGACATGGCACACATCCCTGTGTGCCATGCCCACAAACCACTGCCCTGGCATACATCAGTCACCCCTCTAGTTTGGTATCAAACTTCTCAGCACATTAAACCCACACCGATGCCAGTGTGGGATTTAATGTAAAATGCACCTTAGAGAAGCCCCCTGAAACTCGACCAACTTCTAGTGTCCCGACTGCGTGGCTGCTTAGGCTGCCACAAACAGACATGTTTCTGGACCCCTGGGTCGAGAGCCTGCTGCTCTCGGGGGCCTGAAACAATGCACATCCTGGGACGAGGTGCCAAGCCTCCTCCCCCAGGATGGGCAGGGTTCACGAAGGGAAGCTTCAAAGGCATGCCGCCTTTGTGAGCCTTCCCAGACCATTTGCTGCTTTCAGCAACTGGTCCCCACTGGTTCTACCCCCCACTTTGGGCGGGACAACCGGCGGGAAAAACAAGTGAGGGAAAGAGGTGTGCCCACCTCTGCCAACTCCACCCCTCAGGTGGGGGAGGCAAGGTGAAGCACAACTCTTGAGTCCCCGCCATCTTGAGGATGGGGGGACCTAGCCAACCAGGGACAGGCTCCTGCCACCCTCCCACTGGAGGGTGGCACGATAGGGGGTGTACCCAACCCCAGGGATGGGACCCATTGGTCCCTGCCCTTACCTACCTGTAACACCCCTAAATCTAGTATTTAGGGGGCACCCTGAACCTGGCTTAATCAGATCCAGCCTGACAACAAGAAGAAAAGAAGAAGGACCGAACAGCCGTGCAGCCAGCTAACAAGAGGACGACGCCCACTGACTTGGCCCCAGCCCTACCGGCCTGTCTCCCCTCGAACCTGCTCCTGCGAAATCCCGGTGTGTCCTGCAGCCAGCAACCTCGAAAACCCCGGAGGACCTGCCTGCCTTCACTTCCAAGACTGCTTCTCCCGTGAACACCGGATTTGTTCAAACTGCAGCTTCTGGCTCCGGCCGGATACCGCAAATCCAGCCCACTCTGCACCCGCCGAACCCGGCCCGAGCTCGAGTGGAAAAACACAACGAGGAGGTCCACCCGGCGATCCTGATCCGGCGACCCCTGACCTGCCTCAAGCCTCCAGCCGACGCCTGCAGCCTAAATCCAGAAGGCCCCCCTGACCGCGACCAGGAGCTGGTAAGAAGATCCGACCCCAAAAGGCACCCCTGCACCCGACGCCCCACGGCCTTGTGTGCCCAAACCAACGGTGCCTAACCAACCCTTAACTTCCCAACTTACCTCTCGAAGTGGTGGTCGCACCCAGAAGTCCTTCGTCTCCCTGCCTGCAGTGCTTTTGCAAACCGGAGGTTCTCCATTGAAAACAGGGCACCCGGCCTCAAAACAGCACCCGGCCGCCCTAGTGCCGCTGAGGGTGCACCTTTGGTGCTAATTTGGTTCCCTATTTGCCCTGACCTAAACCCTAGGAGCTTTGCTCCCACAGCCGTGTGGCCTGCTTGCCAGCAGCCACCAACCGGAAGCACCCTATCCCCCATAGGATAACATTGGGCCTCAACACTCTGCACCCGGCCGCCCTAGTGCCGCTGAGGGTGAAACAAAAGTGCATCACTGACCCTGGGGGACCCCGGAGTCTAACCCCAGAACCTTAACTCCCACAGACGATTACTTACCTGTGAACCGATAACCTGTTTTTCCTCCATAGGATAACATTGACAATTTTCTTCCAAAAAGTTTCTAAGGGTGGAGTTTTGAAATCTAAAAATATTCTTTAAAAATCGCACAAATATCTAAAACGTATTTACTCACCTGTTTACAGGAAATGTCCCAGTGCTGAAGCCAGGCATCCAGCACTGAGTAAGAAAAGTAACGTAACGTACAAAGTAACTTACCTGCAATTTACTGAAAAAGCCTATTCATTTCAATGCACTGTTTTTCTTCCAAAAAACGACTAAGTGTGGAGTTTTGAAATCTAAAGATATTCTTTAAAAATCATGCGAATAACCAAAACGTATTTACTTACCTGTTTCCAGGAAATGTCCCAGTGCTGAATCTAGGTATTCAGCACTGAGTTAGAAAAGTAACGAGAAAAGTAACTTACCTGCAATTTACTGAAAAAGCCTATTCACTCCAATGTACTGTATTTGCTAAGTGTTGCAACCTACTGCATTCCCTGTAAATCAAACAAAGTACAATTTCTATTGCATTTTCAAACTGTTCTATATCCAGTAACTTATTACTGAAAAGTGGGGGGGCGGAGCTAGCCACGCCTGAAGATGGCCGCTTTCTAAGCGCACTTCTTCGGTCGCCCGACAATCCTGCATCTATCCTACGCCACAAACCTGCAAATATGCTAAATTTGCATAAATAAAAGCATCGGAATAGAGTGCCGTCCTGGGGAGCCTGCTTTTATTGCCTGGAGTTGCCCAGAACCTGAAATATCAAGCCCGTGCCGCCGGGGCCACTGGGGTGCGGCCCGAGAAGCGCGCGCAGGCGTAAGCCGGCGGGCCTGACCTGCGTCTGGCTGTGAAACGGAGAGTGCGAGACTGCAGGGACGAACCAGCTGGAGCGCGCGGACCCGATGATCAAAAAGAGGCACCTGAGTCGCTGCCAGCCGCGGAGAGGAGCCATTGCCGTGCGGACCCAGAGGATCGTGAGCGAGTGAACGCTAGACCCCGGCGGAACCCACGGCGGTGGAAGGTGAGGGCAGTCCGGCCTGCTGCTTCGGAGGCGAGACAGGCAGCGGAGTCTAATCCTACGTGGGGCGCAAAGAATCTATAGTTTGAGCCTTCATACGGCGCCGGATGGTATGCAGTGCTGCCCTAACAACCCAAGAATAGAAATACCCGATCCGCTCCGAGGCTGCTGGAACCAGCGCTGTGTCTGCCTGCTGCGCGGCGGGTGCTGGACCGTGGGGGAAACTCAACCTGAGCGGGTAGGCCCCGCTGCCCGAATGCCGAGAGGGATGCCGGCACTAACATCAAACACTGCGGGCGGCTGGATCGAGGGGTCCCGGGTTGTGGCGGAGTGCGGGACCGGCATGCCGGGAGACCTGCAGCTACTGCGGGGAGCTGGGCAGCTGGGGCTACGCAGACCCGGGAAGAGGAAATACTGATCGGGCCCTCTATTGCAGCCTAAAGCTGTTCCCCAACACCACATCGAACCAAACAAGGCCCACTGTAAAGATTACCAGAGATGGGGAGAGCGAAAGGAACGCTGACGTCGAGGGTGTTCGCCGTGACGGAGGGTGTGTGTAAGAAAGTGGCTCTGTATATACTGCACCAAGGTAAGGTTCAGTGTGCACAGAGTCCACAGTCCCCAGAGGTTTGGCAGAGGCTAAAGTTAGATATAACCTTACTCTCTAAAGTGGTAGCTTGGTCGAGCAGTAAGGCAGTATCAGAGGACAGTGTAAAGCATTTGTTGTACACACTCAGTCAGCAAATGAAGCCACACACTCAAGAACTGAACTCTAGGCCAATGGTTTGTATATAAAAATATAGTTGTTTTATTTTAGAACCAACAATGGGTGTCAAAATATACTTTCTCAGAATGAGATGCTTTAGTTAACTACTGTTCAATTGGCAATAGACTTTTGAATGCAATAGTTACAGTTGTTGCAATATGCAACACAATTTTAAACACAATTATACATTGAGCTCAATGGAAATTTCTGGTTAAATGCAATAGATTACTTTTTGGATTACTTTTCTAACCACGGGACTGGATCTTGGATTCAGTCCCGGGACACTTCCTGTAAACAGGTGAGAAAAAGCGTTTTGGTTATGGTAGTGATTTTTGAGGAATATTACTGTATTTCAAAAGTTGACACTTAGAAACTTTTCTGGGTAAAATTACCAATGTTATCCTAGGGAAGGAAATACAGTTTGCAAGCAAAGTATGTTTACGTTACTTTTGTAATCCAGTGCTGGACTCCTAGGTTCAGCACTGGGACATTTACTTAAAACAGGTAAGTAATTACGTTTTTGTAGTTTGTACGATTTTTAAAGAATATTTGTATGATTCAGAAATCGACACTTAGAAACTTTTTCAACAAAAAGCAGGCAATGATATCCTATGAGAGGAATTTCCAGTTACTGGTAAGTACGGTAAAAATTACTTTTCATGGTCGGTACTGGACTAAAAGATGCAGTACTGAGGTCTCTCCTGATAGTAGGTGAGTAATTCGGAATTCGTTACTGTTGTGATTTTTAAGCAATATTTTGGTATTTCAAAAGTGGACACTTAGAAGAAATTTCACAGAAAACCAGTCAATGGATCCCTATGTAAGAAAATTCAATTCGCCGGTAAGTTACTTTTAACGTTACTTTTGTAATCCAGTGCTGGACTCCTAGGTTCAGCCCTGGGACATTTACTTAAAACAGGTAAGTAATTACGTTTTGGTAGTCTGTACGATTTTTAAAGAATATTCTTGTTTTCAAAAGTCGACACTTAGAAACTTTTTGGAAGAAAAAGTGTCCATGTTATCCTATGAGGAAAAATGAGTTATCGGTCTCGAGGTAAGTAATCGGTCTTTTGAGTTAGGGTTCTGGGGTTAGACTCAGGGGTCTCCCAGGGTCAGTGATGCACTGTTGTTGCACCCTCAGCGGCACTAGGGCGGCCGGGTGCAGAGTGTTGAGGCCCAATGTTATCCTATGGAGGATAGGGGGACTACGGTTGGTGGCGGCTTGCAAGAAGGCCACGGGGTTGTGGGAGCAAAGCTCCTAGGGTTAAGCTCAGGGCACGTTGGGGACCAAGTTAGCACCAAAGAGGCACCCTCAGCGGCACTAGGGCGGCCGGGTGCAGAGTGCTGTTTTGAGGTCGGGTGCCCTGTTGATTTCAATGGAAATTTTCGGTTTTGGTTTTCAGCTGCAGGCTCGGTCCAGGAAGACTTCCAGGAGGAACCAACAGCTGGGCAGGTAAGTTGGAGGGCTCGGGGACGTAGGTGCACCTCGGGTTCCTTTCTCCAGGGCGCAGGGCGTCTGGATGCAGGGGTGTCTTTTGAGGTCGGATTTCACCTTACCGGGCCACTCGCGGTTGGGGGTTCTCCGTGCAGAGGCTGCAGGCGACGTCGGGGAGTCCTGGAGGGGTCAGCCCACGGTGGACTCGGACTCTGGAGAGCTGGGGGACCTCGCTGGGACCGGTGGGCCACTTGAACTCGGGCTGTAGGCGGCGGGTGCAGTGGTGGTTCCAGGCGTCCGGTTTCTTTCTCCTCAGCAGGCTCGGAGTCTTTGTTTGGTGTTTCTTTTGAACAGAGCTGCTGTTCACAGGAGATCCGGTCTTTGTTGAAGGCAGTCAGTCCTCCCTGGGGTTCTGGAGGTCGCTGGCTGCAGGACAAGACTATTTTTGGCGCAGGATCTCTGGAAACTGCAGACGGGCCGGTAGGGCTGGGGCCAAGTCAGTTGTTCTCTGCAGTCTCCTCTGCTGGGCGTCTTCTTTCGTCCTTTTTCTTCTTAGGTTGCGGGAATCTAAGGAAGGAAGGTTCAGGGTGCCCCTAAATACTAGATTTAGGGGCGTTACAGGTAGGTAAAGGGCAGGGACCAATGGGTCCCTGCCCTGGGGTGAGTACACCCCTATCCTGCCACTCTCCTGTGGGAGGGGCGCAGGAGCCTAGTCCTGATTGGGCAGGGCTCCCCATCTTCAAGATGGCGAGAGCCCGGAGATGTGCTTCACCTCGCCTCCCCCACCTGAGGGGTGGGGTTGGCAGAGGGTGGCACACCCCCTTTCCTCCCTTGGTGTTTCCCTCCAGTCTTCCCACCAGGATGGGGGAGGAACCGGTGGGGACCAGTTGCTGAGTACAGCAAGTGGTCTGGGGAAGCTCACAAGGCGGAATGCCTTTGAAGCTTCCCCTGCCCATCCTGGGGGAGGGGCCTAGCACCTCACCCAGGATGTGCATTGTTGCAGGCCCGGGAGAGCGGATGGCTCTCTACCCAGGGGTCCAGCAACATGTCTGCTGTGTGGCAGCCTAGGCAGCCCCTCAGACAAGACGTGGATTGTAGGTTAGGTTCAGGGGGTAACTCTAAGTTGCCCTCTGACGTGCATTTTACAGTAAATCCCACACTGGCATCAGTGTGGGTTTACTGTGCTGAGGAGTTTGATACCAAACTTCTCAGTCTTCAGTGCAGCCATCATGGTGCTGTGGAGTACGTGCTGACGACCTCCCAGCACCATATACTCGGAATGGCAGCCCTGCACTTACAGTGCCCAGGAATGGGCCTGGGTACTGTAGGGGCACAGGGCTCATGCACCTGTGCCCTCACCACTGGCATAGGGCACCCAGCTAGAGGGGTGACTGAGGTATGCCAGGGCAGTGTGTTTGTGGGCATGGCACACAGGGATGTGTGCCATGTCGACTCTCTGTTTTGTTCTGCACCAAGACACTCAGCCTGCAAGGGCAGTGTGTGTGTGTCAGGGTACAGGGCCTCTAAGGGTGGCACAATAAGTGCTGCAGCCCTTAGGGGTCTTCTCTGGTCACAGTGCCCTGGGTACCTAGGGTACCATTTACCAGGGGCTTACCTGTGGCCAGAGATGCCAATTGGGTTTAGGCTGAGTACAGTTTTTAGGGAAGGAACACAGGCCCTGGGTACCTGATTGGCAGGGATCCAGGGCACACCAAGGAAAAGTGCATCAGTTATCAGGCAAAAAGTGGGGGTTACTGCAACAGAAACCCACTTTCCTACACAAGCCCCCCAGCCCAAAGGCCAGGAGACTCAGCCAATGCTGGGAGAGCCTGTCTAGTCTTTCAGGCGAGGAAGAGTTGGGGAAGTGGTTTGAAAGTTGCAGGGCCTACTCCGCCTTATATCCTTCTGTCCAGGTCAGTCCCTTTGGGGAGCTGGCCTACCTCATCAGTTTCAGGACCTAATTCCCAAAGCTCCTCTCCTTGCTCTTTAGTGTCTTCACCCCATCTTTTAAGTTTGGGTTCAGAGGTGCCCACCTCTGCAAAGTCTAACTTAGCCAGGGCAAAGCCCAGCTTACCCACAGAGGTCACCCACAGTTTGAGCAACCCCACCATGACCAATAGGGTCAGGGGGCCTAGCTTGTTATTTGGCAGGGGTTAGGCCACCATGCCAAGGATAGGGCTGCCATGAAGGCTAACACCCAGCAGAGGCTGCTGACAGCTGTCAGTGCCCAGAACCACACCTTTAGCTCCTGTCTGGCAAGTGAAGGGGCTATCTTACAGGTCTCTTTGGGTCCTGGCTGTCTGCCTGTTGCTTTAGGGTGGGGGGTCACTAAACTTTGTAGTGAGCACCCTTCCTCCACCCTTTGTTCTGCCAGCTGAGGAGCCACCAACTCAGGCTGGACAGTTGCCTGACTAGTCAGGTCTTCTTGTTGGCTAGGGGGGCTTTACCAGGGCCACTTCTGGAGTTTTCCCTCACTGGGATAGAATCTCCCTGGCCCTCTGGGACTGTGGCTAACAGTTGCCCACCTTTCCTACCCTGTTCCTTTTTACTCTTTTGGGGCTCAGCTGCACTGACTGCAGGTTGAGCCCCCCAGAGTTTCTTGGGTGAGGCCTGGCATTGGGCCAGTGCCTCTCTTTGGCTCAGGTCCACCTCTAAGTGGTCATTCCCCAGGAGACAATCAAGGGGAGGTCTTTACTGACTACCACCTTTCTCCATCTAAGGGACCCAGCTATGACTAGGGGCACTACAGCCACAGGCCTAACAGTGACTCCCCCTGGGACAGCCCTTACTCTCCTTGATTCCCCTGGGACATACTGGTGTGGGAGTACCAACCTGTCATGCACCACAGTGTGACTGGCACAGGTATCTCTCAGGGCAGTGGCTGGGATTCCATTCACCAGTAGGCGGTGGAAGTGTCTACTCCCCTCTGGGATCTCCAGCTTACCTCTTGGGCCCATTTTCCAGTTGAAAGCTAGGAGGACTTCCTCATCTGAGGACCCTTCCTCCAGAGCTACACTGGCAACTCCTGGGGCTACACTAGTCACCCCTGGGGCTGTACTAGGGATCTTGTTTTTAGGACAGCTAGGGTCCTTGGTGTGGTGTCCTGACTTCTGACAGTTGTGACACCATATTCTGTTGGGATCCCAATTCTTACCTTGGTACCCTGGTTTAGTTTGTGAGGTGTCTTTGGGCCCACCCTCCTGGACAGGTTTTTGGGGGCTGCCTGGGACTCCTTACTTTTATCCTTAAGGGGTTCACTATCTTTCTTCTGGGGAGGCTTTGTGACCCCTTTCTTTTGGTCACCCCCAGTGGATGTCCTAGTTACCCTTGTTCTGACCCAGTGGTCTGCCTTCTTTCCCAATTCTTGGGGAGAAATTAGACCTAGGTCTACCAAATGCTGATGCAACTTTTCGTTTGTGCAATTACTTAGTATGTGTTCCTTCATAAACAAATTGTAAAGTCCAGGAAAATCCTGCACATTATGTCCAGCTAACCAACCATCCAGTGTCTTTACTGAGTAGTCTACGAAGTCAATCCAGGACTGGGTCTGGGTTTTGTGAGCCCCCTGAATCTAATTCTATACTCCTCAGTAGTGAGCCCAAATCCCTCAATCAGAGTATTCTTCATGAGGTCATAGGACCCTGCATCTGGCCCAGAGAGGGTCAGAAGCCTGTCTCTGCAGTTACCAGAGAACAGTTCCCACAGGAGTGCCCCCAGAGAGGTTTCTTTACTTTTCTTATTTCACAAGCCCTCTCAAAGGCTGTGAACCATTTGGTGATGTCATCACCTTCCTCAAATTAGGGACAATCCCTTTGGGGATTTTAGGATCAGAAGTTTCCTCCCTATCCTTAGTTTTAGTATTGCTGCCACCATTGATGGGTGCTAAACCCATCTCCTGTCTTTCCTTCTCTAGAGCCAGGAGTCTGGTCTCTAGGTCCAGTCTTTTGGCCAACCTTGCTAAAAGGTGGTCCTCCTCACTAAGGCTATCCTCAGTGTCCTCTCTGGGACCTGAACCACCTAGGTGGCCCCTAGGTCCCCAGAGGTTTACTCTTGGAAATAAGGGTGCAGTGACCCTGTCTTCCCTAGGAAGTGGTGGAGGTGGGTTACCATCCCCATCCTCCTCACTCCCTTTCCTCCTCTGCGTGGTCATCACCATGCTCAGAGGGGTGGGCCTTAGCATACTCAGCCAGGAGCTCCTGGAGCCCTTGTTTGGTTGGATGCTGGCCCATTGGTATATTTTTAAGTTTACCTAAGGACCTTATCTCTTTGAAAGACAAATGAAGATAAGGGGTGAGGTCGAGCTCCTCAACCATGTCCTGTATGTCATTATTATTTTCACTAATAGCTGGGTTGTTTTCTTGAGACATTCTAACAAAAAGTTCTAACCCCTCTACCCTTGACTATAGTGACTTTTTATTTTCTACAATTTTAAAGGGACTTAAGCAAGGCTCTAACAAGACTTTTAGTAATTTGGTAAAAAATGCCAATTTGAAAAAATCAGAATTCTAAAGGCAATTTAAGAGTTCTGTCGTGTGATCAGATGGTAACCAAGTAGTCCAACAATGCAAGTTTGTATCCCACCGCTGATCCACCAATGTAAGAAAGTGGCTCTGTATATACTGCACCAAGGTAAGGTTCAGTGTGCACAGAGTCCACAGTCCCCAGAGGTTTGGCAGAGGCTAAAGTTAGATATAACCTTACTCTCTAAAGTGGTAGCTTGGTCGAGCAGTAAGGCAGTATCAGAGGACAGTGTAAAGCATTTGTTGTACACACTCAGTCAGCAAATGAAGCCACACACTCAAGAACTGAACTCTAGGCCAATGGTTTGTATATAAAAATATAGTTGTTTTATTTTAGAACCAACAATGGGTGTCAAAATATACTTTCTCAGAATGAGATGCTTTAGTTAACTACTGTTCAATTGGCAATAGACTTTTGAATGCAATAGTTACAGTTGTTGCAATATGCAACACAATTTTAAACACAATTATACATTGAGCTCAATGGAAATTTCTGGTTAAATGCAATAGATTACTTTTTGGATTACTTTTCTAACCACGGGACTGGATCTTGGATTCAGTCCCGGGACACTTCCTGTAAACAGGTGAGAAAAAGCGTTTTGGTTATGGTAGTGATTTTTGAGGAATATTACTGTATTTCAAAAGTTGACACTTAGAAACTTTTCTGGGTAAAATTACCAATGTTATCCTAGGGAAGGAAATACAGTTTGCAAGCAAAGTATGTTTACGTTACTTTTGTAATCCAGTGCTGGACTCCTAGGTTCAGCACTGGGACATTTACTTAAAACAGGTAAGTAATTACGTTTTTGTAGTTTGTACGATTTTTAAAGAATATTTGTATGATTCAGAAATCGACACTTAGAAACTTTTTCAACAAAAAGCAGGCAATGATATCCTATGAGAGGAATTTCCAGTTACTGGTAAGTACGGTAAAAATTACTTTTCATGGTCGGTACTGGACTAAAAGATGCAGTACTGAGGTCTCTCCTGATAGTAGGTGAGTAATTCGGAATTCGTTACTGTTGTGATTTTTAAGCAATATTTTGGTATTTCAAAAGTGGACACTTAGAAGAAATTTCACAGAAAACCAGTCAATGGATCCCTATGTAAGAAAATTCAATTCGCCGGTAAGTTACTTTTAACGTTACTTTTGTAATCCAGTGCTGGACTCCTAGGTTCAGCCCTGGGACATTTACTTAAAACAGGTAAGTAATTACGTTTTGGTAGTCTGTACGATTTTTAAAGAATATTCTTGTTTTCAAAAGTCGACACTTAGAAACTTTTGGAAGAAAAAGTGTCCATGTTATCCTATTAGGAAAAATGAGTTATCGGTCTCGAGGTAAGTAATCGGTCTTTTGAGTTAGGGTTCTGGGGTTAGACTCAGGGGTCTCCCAGGGTCAGTGATGCACTGTTGTTGCACCCTCAGCGGCACTAGGGCGGCCGGGTGCAGAGTGTTGAGGCCCAATGTTATCCTATGGAGGATAGGGGGACTCCGGTTGGTGGCGGCTGGCAAGCAGGCCACGGGGTTGTGGGAGCAAAGCTCCTAGGGTTAAGCTCAGGGCACGTTGGGGACCAAGTTAGCACCAAAGAGGCACCCTCAGCGGCACTAGGGCGGCCGGGTGCAGAGTGCTGTTTTGAGGTCGGGTGCCCTGTTGATTTCAATGGAAATTTTCGGTTTTGGTTTTCAGCTGCAGGCTCGGTCCAGGAAGACTTCCAGGAGGAACCAACAGCTGGGCAGGTAAGTTGGAGGGCTCGGGGACGTAGGTGCACCTCGGGTTCCTTTCTCCAGGGCGCAGGGCGTCTGGATGCAGGGGTGTCTTTTGAGGTCGGATTTCACCTTACCGGGCCACTCGCGGTTGGGGGTTCTCCGTGCAGAGGCTGCAGGCGACGTCGGGGAGTCCTGGAGGGGTCAGCCCACGGTGGACTCGGACTCTGGAGAGCTGGGGGACCTCGCTGGGACCGGTGGGCCACTTGAACTCGGGCTGTAGGCGACGGGTGCAGTGGTGGTTCCAGGCGTCGGGTTTCTTTCTCCTCAGCAGGCTCGGAGTCTTTGTTTGGTGTTTCTTTTGAACAGAGCTGCTGTTCACAGGAGATCCGGTCTTTGTTGAAGGCAGTCAGTCCTCCCTGGGGTTCTGGAGGTCGCTGGCTGCAGGACAAGACTATTTTTGGCGCAGGATCTCTGGAAACTGCAGACGGGCCGGTAGGGCTGGGGCCAAGTCAGTTGTTCTCTGCAGTCTCCTCTGCTGGGCGTCTTCTTTCGTCCTTTTTCTTCTTAGGTTGCGGGAATCTAAGGAAGGAAGGTTCAGGGTGCCCCTAAATACTAGATTTAGGGGCGTTACAGGTAGGTAAAGGGCAGGGACCAATGGGTCCCTGCCCTGGGGTGGGTACACCCCTATCCTGCCACTCTCCTGTGGGAGGGGGCAGGAGCCTAGTCCTGATTGGGCAGGGCTCCCCATCTTCAAGATGGCGAGAGCCCGGAGATGTGCTTCACCTCGCCTCCCCCACCTGAGGGGTGGGGTTGGCAGAGGGTGGCACACCCCTTTCCTCCCTTGGTGTTTCCCTCCAGTCTTCCCACCAGGATGGGGGAGGAACCGGTGGGGACCAGTTGCTGAGTACAGCAAGTGGTCTGGGGAAGCTCACAAAGGCGGAATGCCTTTGAAGCTTCCCCTGCCCATCCTGGGGGAGGGGCCTAGCACCTCACCCAGGATGTGCATTGTTGCAGGCCCGGGAGAGCGGATGGCTCTCTACCCAGGGGTCCAGCAACATGTCTGCTGTGTGGCAGCCTAGGCAGCCCCTCAGACAAGACGTGGATTGTAGGTTAGGTTCAGGGGGTAACTCTAAGTTGCCCTCTGACGTGCATTTTACAGTAAATCCCACACTGGCATCAGTGTGGGTTTACTGTGCTGAGAGTTTGATACCAAACTTCTCAGTCTTCAGTGCAGCCATCATGGTGCTGTGGAGTACGTGCTGACGACCTCCCAGCACCATATACTCGGAATGGCAGCCCTGCACTTACAGTGCCCAGGAATGGGCCTGGGTACTGTAGGGGCACAGGGCTCATGCACCTGTGCCCTCACCACTGGCATAGGGCACCCAGCTAGAGGGGTGACTGAGGTATGCCAGGGCAGTGTGTTTGTGGGCATGGCACACAGGGATGTGTGCCATGTCGACTCTCTGTTTTGTTCTGCACCAAGACACTCAGCCTGCAAGGGCAGTGTGTGTGTGTCAGGGTACAGGGCCTCTAAGGGTGGCACAATAAGTGCTGCAGCCCTTAGGGGTCTTCTCTGGTCACAGTGCCCTGGGTACCTAGGGTACCATTTACCAGGGGCTTACCTGTGGCCAGAGATGCCAATTGGGTTTAGGCTGAGTACAGTTTTTAGGGAAGGAACACAGGCCCTGGGTACCTGATTGGCAGGGATCCAGGGCACACCAAGGAAAAGTGCATCAGTTATCAGGCAAAAAGTGGGGGGGTTACTGCAACAGAAACCCACTTTCCTACAGTGTGGCCCAGTGAGGAGCAGTGCGAGGGCAGGTGCGCAGCATATGAGTCCCGGCAAGTAGAAATTATTGCCGGGCCGCCTGGACTTCGAAATAAAGGCGGGGCTGCTGTGCTCAGACGCCACACCACGTAAAGAACGTACGGCACTGCCCGCAAGGTGTGAGCCAGAGGTGAGCCCCATATGCAACACAGTGCGTATAGACCTTTCTGGATTGACACGCAAGGTCGCGGGCCGGGCTACCGGCTGCTGGGTTACCGCAATCATATCACTGTCGAGACCGGAACTGGAGCTAAACACCACAAGTACTCCTACTGCGCCCTGAGACTCGCTGATACAGTGCAATTCAGGGCACCCTGGGCCTGTGGTGTGGAGGAGGACGGCCGCAATCCCACAAGAGCAGATCACGACATTGGGGAGGACCTGTGGCTACGCGCCAGGGCTCGGCTGTGCAGCTGTCTGAGCGCAGATTCTGGGAGGGATTAGGCGGCCCACATTGCTACGAGCAAACAAGTGCTACCTATTCCTACTCAAAATCCCGTGCGGCTCACCCTCCATACGCTGCAGACCCGGAGAAGGAGCCGATTAGCTCCCAAAGCTGAGTCATGGGCAAACCTGACAGAAACCAACCTAAACTACACTTCGAGCAGTCAAAAAAGGCGACAGAAACTAGCTCAGATGACCAACTTACTACGCAACCGGCCACGGAGACCGTGAGCGGAGTCACGAACGGCGACGTACATGCCATGTTCTCGTCGATACAAACTAACCTCTCTAACATCGACGGTAAAATAGACTCCTTAACTTACAGAGTAGACCGCATGTCAGAGCGCCTGGACAGGCACACAGAGCGGATTGATATGGCGGAGCGCCGTATCTCAGAGGCTGAAGATGCACATCAGCAAATGGAAACCAAGCAAGGGAAAATGGACAAAAATCTAACAGCACTAATGGCGAAGGCTGAAGATATAGAGGCGCGCTCCCGCCGAAACAATCTGCACATTATGGGAATTACAGAGACAACGAACACGGGACCCATGGAACGCTATATTGAACAACTGCTCATTACTCTCCTGGGTAAGGATACGCTCTCCGATGTGTTCATTGTTGAGAGGGCACACAGATCTCTGGCGCCACCACTGCCACCTGGAGCTAGACCGCGGCCGATAATAGCGAAAATATTGAACTAAACGGATCGAGATGCGGTGCTTCGCAAGGCCCGGGAACTGGGTAGCCTCAAACACGAAGGAATGGACATATCTATATACCCAGACTTCACGCCGCTAGTCCAGGAGGCAAGAAAGAAATTTGTGCCAGTAAAAGAGAAACTACGCGAGCAAAACATACCATATGCAATGCTCTACCCGGCCAGATTGCGAGTAACAGATGGCGGGAAAACTACGGTATACAGCGAACCAAAGGAAGTGCTCAAGTATCTACAACAGAAAGGATCTCAAAGCTCACGTCGGAGGTCACCGAGAGGAGGACCAGAGGAGCAGACCACCACCTCGGACGTCGAATAACAGGACATTAATCTCAGAACAGCCCATACCTACAGAGATGTGGATCAGCGAACAAAATGGTTGCAACACACAAAGACACTGATAAGTGGCGAAATGGAACTTTATGATAAAAGGGGCTGCAGTGACGCCGAAGAAGCGAAACTGGGATGCCACATCAGTTGTCCAAAACCAACCCTCCCAGAATTGTATACCAGCGCCTGCGAATTCAAGAGGGGCAGTACACAACCGCATAACCAAAGGACACAGATAAGTGCTAATCTGAAGTTTTGTTAGATAAGCTGATGCAGCACCGATTGCATGTTATACGCATAACCATGTGCTGTATGTCTAGGCGCCACTAGGGAGCACCGATGTGAACGGACACTTCCACTGTTTGGCTGTTAGTTTGCAGGTTTACGTGTGCATTAGACTTTATGGTTAACGAAGCGACCACCCGTGTGATGTAATCACAGGGAACCCGGCTGGCAGCTCCCGCCAACCTGTGTGCACCACACCCAGTTAATCTTTTGGAAAGGGGTTGGGCGGGGGGAGGATGGAAAAGTTACCAGTTTAATGGGTTTGTCTTCGCTGCAACGGGGATGGCGAAGTGGGAGGGGGGAGGGTTGGGTGTTACTTTGAGAAAACTGGTCAGCAGTAGAAAGGTACTCACCATATTTAACAAAAATGACACACGCACAAGACTCTGTCAATCCCATTTCAAATACATAACTGAGTATGGATAACAGATCAAGACATACAAGACCGCTGACATTCATGACATGGAAAGTACAAGGCCTGCACAACCCAGAGAAAATCCGCAAGGTCCTCACATATTTAGACCGTCACAAAGTAGACGTCGCCTGTATTCAGGAAACACATCTTACGGACCTTACAGAAGGTAGAGTGGGCACGAGGTGGGCATCCTACTGCATGGCATCCTCATACTCTACCTATGCTAGAGGAGTATTGCTCCTTGTCAGGAGGGGCACCCCCTTCACATTAATTAGTTCTATTAAAGACGATCAGGGCCGCTATGTTATCGTTCAGGGCAGCTTCGGTGGCACGGCTCTGACTATAGTCACAACATATGGCCCAAATAATGTCGACCCATTTTTTTTTGCACAAATATGGGCTAGATTGCGCACCTTAACGTCCACAGCCGTCATATGGGGAGGAGACTTTAACACATGTCTAGATCCAGCCATGGATAGGTCCACAGGTAACGAACGGTAGGGAAGCAAGCCGCAAAGGCACTAAGAGAAGGTATGGCAGAACACGCGATGGTAGATGTATGGCGCTTGTGACACCCAAGTCACAAGGAGGGCACTTGTACGTCCACAACCCATAATACATGGTCAAGAATAGACTACTGGATAGCCACACAGGACATTTTCACGTGGACAACATCTATAGAACACATGCCTAAGACTCTGTCAGACCACGCACCTGTACGGCTGGTGCTCGCCATCCCCACACACACTCCGCGACAGTTTACATGGCGTTTGCAACGAGGTGCACTGCAGGACCAGGTATTCCGATCTGAACTACACCAAGCTATAGTGGACTATTTCAAACATAATACAGGCTCTGTACGTAGTGCCAAAACATTATGGGAAGCCTTCAATGTAACAATTCGGAGCCACTGTATCGGTAAACATGCGGGTATTTTAAAAGACATCCAACAGCAACTGACCATGGTGGAAAGGGACATTCAACAATTAGAAGAGGAGTACACGACCACACAGGACCCTAAAATATTAGCAGAAATCAGGCTGAAGTTAGACACCCATCACGCATTTGCAGACAATGAAATAAAATACATTTCGCATAGATATACGGCGCGCAATTATGGAGAAGGGGGAAGACCAGGGCGAGCGCTCTCGAACAGGCTACGGCCTGCACATACGGCGTCCTACATAACACAAATAATGAACACGCAAGGCCAGCTCACATGACACCCCATCGATCTTGACTGCTTCTCCGACTAATACACCCACCTCTACACCTCACAGTCGTCCATGTCCCCACCGGAAATATGTCAATACTTGGATGACATCGCCTTAGCATGGCTGTCGGATGAACATCGGGAGTACTTCTGTCATCACATCACTGAAGCGGAGATAAAAGAGGCAATCAACTCCCTCCCAAATAATAAGTCTCCTGGTGTGGACGGGCTCCCTGGGGAGTTTTATAAAGAATTTAGAGACCTACTGATACCACACTTGGCTGAGATGTACGAGGAGGCTTACGAAGAGGGCATTCTGCTGGCCTCTCTGCGAGAGGCACTACTGATAACACTCCCCAAACCAGACAAAGACCCAGTAAGGTGCGAGTCCTACCGCCCATTGTCTTTAATAAATATAGACGCTAAAATATTAGCTAAAATTATTGCAACACAGATACAGCCCTTGCTGCGCAACCTGATTTTGCCAGACCAAGCTGGCTTTATACCGACACGGTCCACAACGCAAAATTTGAGGACCATATTTGCGATGTTCCACCACTTAAATCCCGATTTGCCAGCAGCCTCTGCCCTACTGGACGCGGCGACGGCTTTCGACTCAGTGGAATGGTCATTCATGATAACGGTACTATGCAGGATGGGCTTTCCAGAACCGTTCTTACGCTGGATTGCGCTGCTATACACGGAGCCAACCGCTCGTATTAGAGTCAATGGAATACTTCAGACCCGTTCAGTATAGGCCGTGGAACTAGACAGGGGTGCCCACTCTCGCCGATTCTTTTTACACTAGCGCTAGAGCCACTTGCGTGTAAAATAAGGCTAAAACATGCAGAAACCGCTCTGTAATTTCAACTCCGACCAGTCAGTATATCACTGTATGCTGACGATATGGGAAGAGGAGTTGGCCTAACGGCTAGGGCGGTCGACCCCAAACCTGGGGAACCGGGTTCGAGTCTCGGCAATGGCGCTGAACATCCTGTGATTCTGGGCAAATCACTTAATCTCCCTGTGCCTAACAAAAAAAAAAAAAAAATGATGAATGTGTCCTCATGTAACGCAACTGGTGCTATATAAAGCGCTCCAATACCGGGTCAAGTTTGCGCTATATAAAACTCTGTAAAATAAAAAATAAAAATATGGTTCTCTATACACGATACCCAGATCTCAACTTAAACACACTTATCAGGGAATATATTAGATTCGAACACTACTCAGGACTCAGTATAAACTGGGAAAAATCAGTGGTAATACCACTTACGCCTGCCACAACACAACCAAATTTGGATTACCCATTACAATGGCAGGCTGACCCTGTAAAATACCTTGGCATATGGATACACCGGGAGACGGTGATCCGTGAAAACTATGGCAGAGCAATAACAAAACTAGAGGACCAGATAGATAGGTGGGTCAAAATGCCGCTTTCTATGGCTGACAGGATTGCCATACAAAAGATGGTGGTATTACCAAAATTTCTGTACTTATTCATGAACATACCGATCTGGCTCACGCAATCAATATTTACTAAACTGCGTACAGCCATGCTGAGATTAACGTGGGCCAGGAAGCAGGCGAGAGTGGGGTGGAACGTCCTGACCAGGCCATATCTTCAAGGCGGCTTCGGAGCACCATATCTGCAATTATATTTTTACTGCGCGCAGGCACAACATGCACATTACTGGTTACATCCACACAACCATATACCACACATAGCAGTGGAACACGAAAGCGCAAAGCCGATCCCAATGATCTCCTTCATATCGGACCCGAGACGACATACCCCGAGGGAGGTCATACATCCTGTAACGTGCACATCTAGGGCATGGTATGTACTAGCGCAAGGGGCACAGAAACTCCCAATATATGCTCCAGCACTGCCCATTTCCCACCATCCACAAATAACAGTAACACAAGAAAAGAACATGCTGTCTTTACTGGGGGAAATGGGGATAAGCACTATGGGCAACATATTTCGGCATAGCCAATTCATATCATCGGATGACCCGTCCCTCAGTGCGCATTGCACACCTTTAAAGATATTTGCATACCTGCGACTGCGTGTGGCAGTCAGGGAACTATACTCTTCATTCCCAGATGAACCGTTAACGCTTAATGCACTACAGATCCTGTTGACATCACCCACATGCCAACGCTTAGTTACGCGCCTGTATAACGCGTCTCAGGACGAACAGATCCGAGCCCCAAATAAATCGCTTCAGAGATGGGAAGAGGCAGTCGGAGGCCCTATTACTAAAGAGGACTGGGACTATAGCTGTGCGCAGTTGTGTTTGCTGACACCGAACTGCAACTTGCGTATTATACACTTCAAGTTTATGCACCAGGTGTACTACACACTGGCAAAACTGCACAAATACGGACTGCGAACAGAGTACAAGTGCCGGAGGTGTGGCTCCTCTGGTGCAGATTTCTTGCACATGGCGTGGTCATGCCCTCAGCTCCAACTATACTGGCAGGAGGTAACTAGCGCTCTCGCTCTTATGCGGCCAGAGCAGATAGCCAACGAGCCACTGGCGTGCCTCCTGGGGACATATAGGATCTGGTTAGCTAGAAGACGTAAGCTCCTGGCTGTGGCACTTTTGCTGGCGAAGCGACGCATAGCTCTACACTGGGGAAGTAGGCGCCCACCACGATTCAAGGACTGGGTCACAGACATGACCTACTGTAAAGAGACACTAGAGACATATGCAGAAGAACTGCCACAGGCCTCTAGACCTAGAGATTTTTGGGAACCATTTGTACAATATCTAAGATCTACACAAACCAATGACTGAATATATAGCACAGTACACAACAGCGCTTTAAGAATGTGGGCTTCACTAGAGTTGTCGAAAGTAGAAATAATAGTGAGATGGATGTGGGGGATTCCCCAGCATAGACGGTGTAACAAACTATAAAGAAGACATTGGGTAAACTACTACAAAAGTGACAAACTGTGTAAGCTGTACATGTCAATATGTGGAATGACTTTGCAATCTGAAGATGTATGTAAAAGTTATCTATGCTGTGTAAATTTGTACTATTCCTTCTTTTGCTGACCAAATAAACAAAAAACAACAACAACAAAAACTTATTACTGAAAAGTATTTAATGCTTACCTGTGCCAGGCTTGCTTGGTTCTAAAAATAAAACAACAGTATATATTTTTATACAAACACAATTGGCCTAGAGTTCAGTTCTTGTGTGTGAATTCATTTGCTGACTGAGTGTGTACATCAAATGCTTAACACTGTCCTCTGATACTGCCTTACTGCTCGACCACTCTACCACAAATAGAGAGTGAGGTTCTATCTAACTTTAACCTCTGCCTACCTCTGGGGACACTTGGACTCTATACACACTATACCTCATTTTGGTGTAGTATATATAGAGCCAGTTTCCTAGATCATCTAGAAGCAAAATCTCAATGAGACGTTGGGTGTCTGCTGTTCACCCTGTCCTCAACTTCCTAGATGCACACATGGCTCTCAATTCTGGAAAAGAGATGCCATTGTATCTAGTTGACAGAGAGCCACTGGCTTCTCCTCTAGAAGACATACTAGTGTTATGTGGTGTAGGCACCTACCTAACCTAGTGGAGACTAAACTCTCTTGAGTTGGAGAAAGGGTGTGCTAGACCCTTGGCTTGCCCAACTCCAAGTTCAGTAGAACTTACTTTATTCTAATCTTGATTGTATTATATGTACCTAATACTTAGTGGTTTTCAGTTAATCATTCAATGAGATTTATCTGGTAAAACAATAGCAAGCTTGAATCCCAACCGCTGCACACCAATGTGAGAAGGTGGGTTGGTATATGCTGTCCACTAATTAAAGTGGGCACCTTGTACCAGGGCACACGACCTTTATGATGTATGAGGTCAAAGATAACCTTATTGAAAGCTATCCTAGTGGTAGCTATGGAGGGCAGCCTTCAGGCTTAATCTTGAAGGAATGTAAAGCAGCTTGTTTTACCAGAATACCACCTCCTAAATGACTAAATGAAAGGAGAACCACACAGTGTTTATATAAAAATGTATTTATTAATAGAACACTCTACTAGTCTCTACACGAGACTAGGGCATAAAGCACACAATACTAAATGAATAGAACATTCGTAAATAGCGAAATACACAGCGAGCTCCAGGGGGAGACCGAACCATATACTAAAAAAATGGTATAACAACAACGACTTAAATAGACGCAGTGCCTAAAGCACGTAGAATCGCTGGGACCCCAAGGAACCACCCAGAGGAGTGACACAGGGAGCCCACAGAGGACAGGTGCAGTGAGGAAACACAGACGCGTGCTCCGTACAACTCTATGGGAAAGTCGCGGTTGGAAATTTACAAGTTAAGGACACTTCTAAGACGACTTCGAGCAAACCCTTTGGAACTTAGGAGGTTCTAAGGCCAACCCACCAGTGAGTACCGAAGTACCCGTGTTACCTATCCCAGAGGAGCCGGGTGCATAGGGGTCAAGTGGTGTCGGAAACCTTCGTCGTTTTCAATGGAGAGCTGCAAAGAAGTCCTGCTGCCAGGAGGGCGAAGAATGTCCGATGGAATCAAGCCTGGATTCGAGGTGAGAAGAACCTGAAAGCAGAGGGGACAGAGTCTGGGTCACTTCAGGTGACCAGGGGCTCGGTAGTCGAATGCCCACCGATGTCGAGTGCTTCAGGAGTGAAGAAGGGTTGCTTGACTCTGTAGCCACAGCGACCAGGAAACGTCGAGGACGACCAGAGTCCGGAGGTGAGCTGTCCCACGAAGGATGTCAAGAGCTGTGGGGTCGATGTCCGGCTGGAGCACCAACAAACCTTGGCAACTGCAACCCACGCGGTCAGAGGAAACAGGTTACGGTGTGGACCAGCAAGGTACAGGGGACTCTCCAAGCAATGGAGAGTCAGGGCACGTCTGGAGCAACCAGGTAAGCCCAAGAATTAGCAAGGTGACCCTCGCCAGGACCCACAGGCCAACGGACCAGGGATCGCGAGGAGACCTCAAGCAAGTCTGCAAAGCACCAGCCCACAGGACACTCGTGGAGTGGAGGCCGGAAATCTTCGGTGCAAATACTGCTCGGGGTCAGGACTACACGGAGTCCAAAGCACAGGCTCAGGAATCGTCACTAAGCACATGCACTTGAAAAAGTACGCTGTGCACAGGGGTTCGGGTTGCACGGTCCCCACGAGGGATACTGGTCTCAGAATCGCTGAGAGGGCAGATCGACCTCAGGGACCTTCGGGAACCCACCTCCTGTGTTGCTGAAATCTTCGGAGTCCTCAGGAGCTCGGGAGAAGCAAACCAGTCAGATGCGTTTAGGTGCCTGCTTTTGCAGGGGAGTAACTCCTTTACTCCAAGGGAGATTCTTCAGTCGTCCAGCGTCGTGCAGGCAGTCGAAGTACTTGGTTTCTTCTGATCAGAATCTTGTCCAGGTAAAATCTAAAGTCCTGTAGCCAGGTAACCCACTTTATACCCATGTGAAGGGGTTGGAAAGATTCTGTGGACCCTCGTAGGGAGGGGCAGGACAGAGGGGTGGCTATACCCATGTCCTTTGTCCAGTTTCTCCTGGAACTGGTTTGAGCTGGACTATGCATGGGGACACCAAATGTGCCCCCAGTGCAGACTTTCTGGCACTCTAAGAGTGCACCCACCCAGCCCCAATACACTAAATCCTGTCTGGGAGGTGGTCACACCTCCCTGTGACAGGATGCCTATTGTCATGCCTTCCTCTGCGCGAGCTTGGCTCAGTAGCAGGAGAGCAGAATCGTGTCTGTGGCTGGCAGCATCCATTTTGTGCTGCCCAGGTCGAGAAAGCTGGTACCGGGTATACCGGTGACCCACATATGTCCCTTCAGAAGGGTGGAATCATACCTCCCACGCCAGTTACTGGCGTGGAGGTATGATTCCAAGGTGTTGGACACCAAACACAACAGGTTTCTAAGCAGCCGTTTTAAAGTTAGCATTTACCGCGAGGTTATAATGCACTTAAACATATATGTCTGGCTGCATCACAGACAACCCCGGAGAATGGTCTCCGAAAGCTGCAGAGGGGCTCTGCTCATGCAGGGGCACCCTCTCACGAAAAACCCAGCACCCTGCCTTCAGGATTGTTAAGGCCTGCCATAGGGGTGACTGATAGGTATTTAAGTGTAGTGATTTAAATAGATATAGTGAACCTATATCTTAAGTAAGTGGTGCAAGCACCAGCTTACACAGTCTGCTGTAGCAGGCTGGTCGTGTCAATTTGGATGGCCTCTCAGGGGTGGCACAATACATGCTTCAGCCCATGGGAGGCCTCTGGGGTACCTATGCCCTGGGTACATGGTGCACCGTATACTAGGGACTGATAAGGGTACCCCATAATCCAATCTGGAATGTACCTAAAGTACATGCAATCAATTTACAGGATAAAGCAGATAGACTGGGGTCCTGGAAACAGTGCGACATCAGCAAAAAGTGGGGGGGTAACCATAAGAAGCAGATACTACTTTCCTACAACAACCATTACTGTGCGGTCTGAAAAAGAAAACCTGTGGAGGCGGGTGTTAACTAAACCGGGACAAATTAATGCATAACGGGTGTGAAACTAGGGAGCGGCCTTTATGCTTCCGAAACCCACCCTCCCCCCTGTCGCTGTGAGTGACTCTGCCACGGCAGCACTTATCAACGCAGTGCAGGACACGCTCTAAGTTGTGTATTATCTTGGATGCGATCTGTGGAAGTCTCCGCTGGTCGGATCTGGGTTTCGTCTGGGGCATGCGGAGAGGCTACGGCATCTTGTGGGGGGCGGGGGGGGTTAAAGCCGCCAGCATTGCGTCCCAGTGTGTGGCTAGGGGTATCCTACGCAGGCCTAGTGTGTCTTCACGCCTTAAAGCAACACTCTTTGCTTTGGCCCAAGTGCGCATTGAATATCTCCACATGTCTATAGACGGGGGATCAGGGTGTTTCCAGGGTTTAGTGATCAAGCGTTTCGCAACTGCCATTCCCAAATCTAAAAATCTAGATGTGGCTTTATTGTTACGACTCCTGCAATGTAAGTGCAGCAAGTAGATGTGCCACTCAAATGGAATATTGTGGGTAGTGCATTGGGCCAACGTTTCCGCCACAGCTGACCAGTAGTGAGTTAGTCGCGGGCATCCCCACAGCATATGTAATAGGTCTGCATCTACCTGTTTACATCTGGGGCATGCCGAGTCGGCGCACTGAAAATACTGGTTAATCTTTGCAGGCGTAAGATATGCTCTGTGCAGTATATGAAATTGAATTTGGCGCAGGCGCGCGTTCCGAGGGATCTTTGTCGGAGCTTCTAATACTGAGACCCATTCTGGCTCTGTGAGTGGGCGACCCAAGTCTGTGTCCCAGTGTTGGCGGAGGGAAGTTAGCGCGACAGCTGTGTGGTGTCGGAGTGATGCGGCTAACCATTTAGTGAGGTGTCCCCCCTGGCCCATGACATGCAGGTATTGTATTGTAAGGTGCGTGGCGGGTTCGGCTGTTAGGTCGCCCCACTTTGCAGTGAGTGCCGCTATTAGGGAGCGGTGGAGTAGGAACTGACCTGGGGGCACTTCAGTTTCTGTCAAGAGTGTAATATATGGCGTTAGTGTGCCTTCGCTGTATAGATCTACAGTTTGTATCCCTGCCTCATGCCAATCCTGCAGTTCTGCTAATGTTGTAGCGTTGGTGCCTCTGGGCATACCTTCCAGTGGTAGTGCAGGTGCATATGGGACTATTTTCCGAGTGATGTACAGCATCCTGCGGAAGCTTCTGTGCGCTACCGTCACCACTAGTGAATTGGGCGGTTTAACTTTTGAGCATGGGTGGAATAGCTTTGCTAGTTCTGCAGCCGACAACGGTGGCTATACGGATGCCGTGTCGCCAGTGTGGCGCCCCGCCAGCCACCTAGAGATACATTGGAGCTGTGTTGCTAAATAGTACTGCTCCAGGTGTGGGACTGCTAGGCCTCCCTGATCTGTAGGTAAGTAGAGCTTACAAATAGCTACCCAATGCCTGGAGTTGCTCCATATGAAGTCCTTGATTAGCCTTTCCAAGGGACGAAAAAAGGCTTTGCGAAGTAATAGAGCAGCCGGGGTAATATCACCATCTTTATTAAGGCTACCCTCCCAGTCACTGACAACGGGAGCGTGCTCCAGAACGCTGACTGTGCTCTGATCGCAGTCAGGGCCCTGCCTAGATTACCTCCTGCAAATCCACTGGATTCCGATATATTCGCAATCCGAGGTACCAGAACGTGTCTGGGAACCAGCGGACCTCTGTCCCACCGAGTACATAGCCGGGGTTTTCGCTCTGCTCGCTGAAGGGGTAAAGACCGGATTTAGATGCATTAACTCGCAACCCAGATATGACTGCAAAATTTTCTAATATAGTTGGCAGGTCTTGTGGGATGTGACCGATGTCCCTGACATATACCATAAGGTCGTCGGCATACAGTGATATTACATGTGTGTTGTCTCCTAGAGGTATGCCGTCGTTCACCCCAGTTCGTATCGCTTCCGCTAGTGGTTCGATCGCCAGTGAAAAGAGCAGTGGGGAGAGGGGGCATCCCTGCCTCGTCCCTCTCCTGACATGCACTGGTTCCGATATGTAGGGGCCCGTTTTTACTCTCACCGTAGGAGCACTGTAAAGCAGCTTGACCATCCCCAGGAAGGAGTCTCCAAGTTTGTACTTTTCTAACACTGCAAAGAGAAACTCCCATTCTAGGTAGTCGAATGCTTTTTCGAGGTCTAATACCAAGCAGCCCGCTCTGGGCCATTGGGCAGTCGAATAGGTGGCAACTCTGAAGAATCTCCTAAGATTCAGAGATGTGCTTCGCGAAGGCACAAACCCGTTCTGATCCGGGTGTACCAAGGTGGGAGCTACCTGTGCCAGCCGGTCTGCCAACAGCTTCGCCAGCACTTTATAGTCGACATTAAGAAGTGCCAGCGGTCTGTATGAACCCAGATCCATGGGATCTTTGTCAGGTTTGGGTAGTGACACCAGGTTGGCCTCGTTCATTGAAGAAGGGAGTCGTCCCGCCTCAATGGCAGACTTGTATAACTCGTCCAGGAAAGGGGTGAGCATAATGGCATAGGCCTTGTAAAATTCCGCTGGGAATCCGTCCGGCTCAGGCGTTTTCCCGCTCGCCAGCGCCATGATTGCACTGCGCATCTCCTCCACTGTGATATCTTCGTTCAACTGTTCCCGTTGTTCGCGTGTGGCCTCCGGCAGGTGCAACGATTCTAGGAACGAGGGAAGCCGCTGTGGCGCATGAAGTCCTTGAGACTGGTATAGCGCGCCATAGTGCTTCGTCATTGCCTCGTGTATCTCACGTTGTGTATGTACTATCAATACTGCTTCAGTTCGCAGAGCTACTAAAGGTTGACGTGGCTGCTCTTGACGTATCAGCCAAGCCAGCATTCTGCCCGCCCGATCTGCAGTAGCATGTGTGCGTACTGCATGCGCTGCATAATTGTGGCAGCGAAGTTGTTCCATCAAGTCAGCATGTTTTACCCTGGCTTCCACCAACCCTCTATCGTTTCCTGCCCCCTCCGCTTGCTGGGTTTCTAGGTCTTGCAGCTTCTTTTCGATTGTATGGAGTGAGGAATGTAGCTGCTTACGAATACTCCAGGTGGCCCCCAAGCAATACCCACGTAGGGTGACTTTAAATGCATCCCACTCAAGGAGGCAGTCATCGGTAGATTGATCATTGATCTCGAAGTGTTCTAGTATTGTGGTACCCAAGGACGCGCGGAACGCAGGGTCTTCTAAGGCTGCTGGCTGGAGGCGCCATGTGGGAATCGGGGGACGTCCCGCGTCCCATTCCAGTCGTATGATTTGAGGGTTGTGGTCCGAATGGGTGCGGCCTAAGTATTCTGTATATTTAATGGGAGGGAGAAGGGCAGACTACCCCACAAAGCGATCCAGCCTGACATGTAGGTCGTGTACCACAGAATGAAACAAGTAAACGTGCAGCGTGGGGTTGAGTGCGCGCCATCTATCTGTTAGCGCCCAGTTTGCTAGCCAGTCTGCTAAAGCTTGTGCATTGGATATTGCCGTTGTGCGCGTCAGAGGCGGGTAAGATCTGTCCAATTCTATACTCAAGACAGCATTAAAATCCCCTCTCAGTAGCCACGGAAGCCCGCTCCATCTAGTGAGTATACCCGTAAGCTTTCTGAGGAACGTCTGCTGGTCAGTCTTTGGTGCATATATGGCACCCAGCAGCATGTCCTGCCCATTAAGCCGTCCCCTCATGAAAACGTATCTCCCCTCTGGGTCTACGATTACCTCTTCTGCGGTGTGTGGTACCCCCGCTTTTATCCATATCAGTACCCCCGTGCCTCTGAAGAATAGTTGGTGCTATATACATGACCTCGCCAGCGCCTACGTAAGCGGTCTGCCTCGCCTTGTGTATGGTGCGTTTCCTGAAGGAAACCAATGTGTGCTTGTCTACGCTGTAGGTAGGCATATACTGAGTACCTGCGCGCAGGAGTATGTAGGCCCCTAACATTACAGGTTACGATATTCGTCCGTGCCATTTGTGTGTCATGCGGCGCCCTCTGCACGGGGCGATGTTTGCTTGAGTAGGGCGGGGACAGCTTGCCGGTTCCATTAGGGTAGGGGGTGTAATTAAAAGGGGGGGGGACTGAGAATGCAGCTAGACTGCGTACAACCATATGAGGGCGACTACCAGGTCGGTACTCGTCCAAACCATGAGGCTCAACAGGAGCCTGTAACGTGTCCAGGTTGCTAATGTATCGGAGGCGTGGTGCATCGCAGCGCGCTCGTGTGTACCCCAGTTGCCTGTAATCGACGGGCTTGCGTGCTCGCTCTGCTAGATGTTTTCCCTGCATCATGCTTTGCCTGACGTGTCGTGTTGGGAGTCGCTGAAGGGCACATCTCGCCTGGTGCGCATAGCGCACGTGTCTAAAGAGATATGTATTGAGCTTGTCTGGGTGCGTGCACAGCACTACAGCCTTATGGGTATGAGTAATTGTGTACAATTCGCGTGCTGCAGCGATACAAAGGATACATCACTGTAGTATGTTATGCAGCTATTAAGCGATATCGTCCGATGTCTGTGGCGTGACAACTGGAGAGAGTCAGTCCTCCGATCTGCGTGACAACTGGAGGGAGTCAGTCCTCCGATCTTGCTGGTGACGATCCGTTGGGACTTTGCGGACAGAGTGAGCGCGATTCCAGCTCAGAAGTCGTAGAGTTAGCATGAATGGCCACAGCTGCACTGAGGGCCTCCTGGCGCTCCAGCTTCCTCTGTTCCATGTCGGGTATTGCTGTTTACGAATGCATCTGCTTGGGGCCCTTTCCCCGGGCACGACGACGACTTCTTCTGTCCCAACGGGGCTCTTGCGTATCTGCGGGGGCCTACCTCCTATTAGTAGCCCCGTCTCCTCCAACCAGTCCCAGGCCTCCGTTGGGGTCTCGAAGAATCTTGTCTTGCCTTTCACAACTGTGCGCAGCCTCGCGGGGAACATAAGAGAATATTGTATTTCCAAGGATTTTAGCTGACGCTTTACTTCGGAGAAAGAGCTACGTCTCCTTTGTACCTGTGGGGTGTAGTCAGGGAACAGCATAACCAGATGATTCTGCACCTTAATTTCGGGGAGCCTTCAGGTTTCTCCAAGTATGGTGTCTCTGTCCCTGTAATTGAGCAGTCTGAACAGCAGCGGCCTGTGCCTGGCCCCCGGTGGCAGTCGGCGAGCCGGCACCCTGTGCGCCCGCTCTACGACAAACGAAGGCGACAGCACGCCCTCCGAAACGTTGGCTGCTCCGCACTTGGTGTGTCCAGGAACGTCGCAGTTACAATGGCGGGCGTCCTCCAATTTACTCCGACTCCCCGCTAGCATGGGAGTGTTGCCTCAGGGAAGGGGGGCGAGTGGGGGAAAAAGACAGAGATGACTCCGTGTCCTCCCAAGGGGGCTTCCAGTTTGTCTCCTGCCCCCTTCCGTCCCCTCATGGATTTTGGCAGTTGCAGCGTTCACCTGTTGCAACTTGGCGTCCTTCGCGCTGTTACCGGCAGCTATCGCAGTTTCCAGATTATTGAGGGCATTGTATTCATTAAGATTCAGATTATTAGGAGGTTTAGGTACAAATTTCAGCATGGTTTGGATTTTGGTTAAGACTGTTTTTTCGAAGATATTAACTTCTGGGCCTAACTCGTCAAGAGTAGGAGTAAAAGAAGATGGAAGCTTGAGTCCTGATCTGTTGTCTATGGTGGGGACATAGGAGTCTGAAGAACTTTCTAAGTCTAATTTTTCTGAAAAAAGAGTGAATATCTCGACAAAGTTCAAATTTATCAACGTTAGAACTGGGAACAAACGATAGTCCTTTTGTAAGACGCCCTAGCGAGTGCTCATCCAGTTCCACTGGTGACAAGTTGAATATAGGTATAGGGTTCATATGTGTTGGGGAGTTTAGTCCCTCCAATATTGATTGCGTCTGGTTTGAAGAAATTGTGGGGGATTGTCTGCATGTTGATATCGTCCCCTCGTTGGATTCCTGAATTTCACTCTCGGTGTGCCCCGGCGGTTCCCTAAAAAACAGCTGTTTGTATTGGGTCCTTCAGGAGGTATTTTTCTATTTCCATATGTATCAAACAAGTTGGAACCACCTTCTCCCTCTGATTCAGATGCATCTGAGAAAGTTAGAATTTTTTTATTTGACCTGTGTTGGTAGTCAGACTGACTAACGTGATCTATGGAGATATTGAAATATAACGTGATCTATGGAGATATTGAAATATAACGTGATCTATGGAGATATTGAAATATAACGTGATCTATGGAGATATTGAAATATTGAGCTCCCAGATATGGATATACTCTTTCCTCCGAAAAATATCGAATATCTTTTTTGAGTTTATCCGTCTTCTTTTTAATTATTCACTAAAAGATTCCAATTCCAGATTGACTTCTTCCAGTCTCTTTAGCGTCATCTACTGGATTATTCTTTTTCAAGGTTTCTTCAATCTAAGTAAAGTCTCTACCACTTCTCTTGCTGTTTCTATGATCAGGATCATAAGGTCTCTAGAACATCAGTTGGCGATGAGAGACCATTTTTCCAGGAATTTTCTAATCTCTACAAAGAGTCCTGGAATATTCCTAATTCTTAACCCGTTGGGTAGGACTCCTGCCTTCAGGTATTCCAACATAAATTCAGCATGAGACTCTGTTATTTTGGCTTTCTTTTTTTAGGTTTAATAGTTTAAAGCATTCATCATTGCTCCCTTTACTAATGGAGAAAGGTGTAATGGTAGTCTGTCCTAGGAGTTTAGAAAATTCATTTTCACTAAAACCAAAGGTTTTTATGCTTTCCATAGGATAACAGAATTGGCTGCCTATAGGAGAAACCGTTAGAAAGGGATGAAAGGGCAAATGAACAAAACAAAGGAAAGATAATGGTGCTAATGTGAAAGTTAATGTGCTAAAGAAAGAAAAAATATATAAAATAACACTGATATGCCTGAAAGAAGAATAGAAAGACCATCTACAGAGAGACACTTCGGGACCTGTTGAACTGTGATATAACCACCCGTACCCCTTGGTTAAAGCATGTTAAAAAGCCGCTCGAATTACTTAACTAAGGAAATCTGTGGGCTATACCTGACAAAGTTACCAAAGGTGATAAGCAGCTGTTAAATAAAAATTACTGGGAACATGACTTGACCAGAATCTGGGCTAAGCATAGGGAGAGCTCACTAACAGGGCAATTTCTACTTCATAAATGCTCGCCTACCTTTGAGTCCTATATGGATAGGATATATCCAGCAGGGGCCAGCGAGTACACCCAGCTCAGGTTTGGTATCCTACCCCCAAGAAGCCTTACCTCGAGATGGTGCAAAATGGAAGGTGATTTGGAGAGTTGCCCCTTCTGCCAGTTACTAAAGGAAACAGAGGCACATTTCCTGCTATTTTGTCCCAGATATTCCATCCCACGGAAACACTTGAGGGTGTACGGCACTACTGGGAGGCAATGCGTTTTATGGGGGGCTTGGGCAATACGCATGAAAAGTCAAATATCTGTGAACCTGTAATTACAACTAATGCTATGTATATATAAGCCATGTTTTTTTTTTCCACAAGCACATTATTACTAGTCAAAATCGCTTTTATGAATTGCTTTTAAGCGTGTCTTTTTCTGTTTGATATTTCTTTTAATTACTTTTTTATATTTCTTTTATTTGTAGAATAGGATATTTACAGCTGATGATAGTATGAGTGGGAGGTTTATGTTGATAGTGAATATTGTTTCCCCTGAGGTCCCTCATAAGGCCCATCGCATGGATCATATCTTATTATGTTTCTATGCATCTATGCTCACTAGCTCATGTGCAACTGCCAAGATCTTCACGAACAGGGGGCTAAAACAGGGTTGTGTGATCGCCCCCACCCTGTTTAACCTATACACCGCAGACTTGGGAGAAGCACTGTTAAAAACTAACATCTTTCCTCCAAAACTGGGCCACCTCAGATTGCCAATAATGCAGTATGCGGACGATCTCGTCTTACTGGATCATACAAGAATAGGCATGAAAAGGGCATTAGAGACGCTACATAATTATAACATGGAAAACAAACATAGCTAATGCATCTAAGACAAAAGTGTTGATTTTTGGCCACAAGTTAAAAAACTAACACTGGTATGGCAGCTGGGCCCTCTAAGGATAACCACGACCAATAAGTACACCTACCTGGGAGTACAATTTGCAGATACCTGCAGACCAGCACTGCAGGTTAAAGCACTGGAGGCAAAAGCAGCTAAGCTAACATACGGCTTGTGCAAATTACATCATAAGCTTGTAAGCCACTCGACGGAAGGGATCCGACGAGTAATGCAAGCCAAGCTAAGCTAATGTCTGCACTTAGTTATGCTAACTAACAACAAAAGAGCGAAAAAAAGAAGATAATCGCTAGGGCAGCACGAGGAGAAACCTCTGTATTTAAAAGAACCCTCACTCACCAACCTAGTTGGTGACATGCTTCATCATTGGGTTCCCACCAGAGGACCGAGTGTCCCCCGGTGTGCTACGATGCCTGGAATTCCAGTGGAGCGGGTTTTTTGGAGGGGTAGTGTAAGTGTGCGGGATGTGCAAAATAAAAGATCACTGGTTATTTCCCAAGATAATTTTTAATGGTGGAGAACCAGTGATCGTTTAAAACCAGTGAGACGGACACAAGCTGGCTAGTTAGGTAAACCAGGAGAGTCCGATTTAAAAGTGAAAGTTGGTCAACATGTTTCTGCTTATGGATGCACTGTTAGCTAAGCATTCTTCAGGACCAGACACCCCATGGCGGTATACGCACGCTAAGGCGTATCCTACCCTATGGGGAGTGTGCGTAAGGTAAAACTCACGGTTTCACCAATGCGGCCTTGTGGGATTTCCAAAGAGCCGCTGTACTCTGAAAGAGAGAGAACAAACATAAAAAACACACGACCACTGCGTGACCACTGTGATGCTCCTCAACAGGAGAGACAGAGGATTAAAGTGCTACAACACCTCGTGCTTAAAGAAGCCTGGGTACATAACGCAACCCAAAACACGTTTGGCCCAAACTCAGGCAAACGTGCCACACAAACATCTAATCCGTCTGCTTGCGTTGACAGACAGGTCATGACACGCGGGACTTTCACTCATACAACAATGTCACACAGGCTACTACTCCGTATCAGAGTATAGGCGGGGGAGTCCTGAGTCCGGGTCAATACCCGTAAAACTTCGACTGCAATGTTGTTCGAAGTTAACACATAATTCAAGGTAAATTAAATTGCTCAGTGATAGTGCCCTGTCACAGCACTAAACGAACAGCGCTGTGCAAAAGTGAAAACGTAAAAGCATGGAGAAATCGGCGCTTACGTGAAGGCAAAAATGGCTTCACTTCATGGGTTCCGGGAAAGGGTAGAGCTACCTGTAAAGCGATCAGGTTAGAATTTCACATATCTTCTGATAAATGTAGCTACCCACCCTGGCAGCCCATTTCACTTACTTATTGCATGGAGCTCGCCCTCTACAGACCTGCCTGTTGCCTGCCACGGACCCAAATATTACCGCTACACCGCATTAACGGTCCAGAAATAGCGGAGCTCCATCACGTGACCCGGAAGTGGGTTGATTAGCGTAGCGTATTCCAGTCACGTGATGGGGAGAACTAAACCGCTAACCTGCTCCCTCATACAAATAAAACTTTATTGAAAAGTCAACAAACTTAAATGTATACGTATATCCCTTCACAGTACAGGAACCTCGAATCATAGGGAAGTGGTATCTGAGACCCTCAAATATCAATGGGTCAGATTGGAGGAGGCGCAACTAACGACAGCTTACAAGAGTGTTAAGCCAAAAAGGCGATTAAGACACTGTATTACGGGGGAACTAGCTGTATCCCATACATAAATATGAATATGACCCAGAACCCTTAATTCCATCTGGCTCATTACATATCAAGTACCTGTAGTCAGTGGAGCTGGACCAGGGGGGCATAGGAATACATAGGGACTAACCCAATTGAAGTGGTCAGAGGTCAGCAGAGAGTGTACAAATATCAACGTTTCAACACTGTACCCCACGGAATATTATCATTCAGTCCTTGCTTGTGGGTGGACAAACGATAGATCCAACGCTGCTCTTTTTCAAACAATAATTGTTGTATATTTGAACCCAATTTTAATTGTTCGATGATAGTCCAGCTCAAATCATTAGCAGTATGCCCTGTCTGCAAGAAATGATCCGCGAGTTTCGTCACGTTCTTCTTGCATCGGATATTGCTGCGATGTTCGCAAATTCGCTGCTTCACTTTGCGTGAAGTCATACCGACGTATCTGAGCCCACACGGGCAAATGATCAGGTACACCACTGACTACAGGTACTTGATATGTAATGAGCCAGATGGAATTAAGGGTTCTGGTTCATATTCATATTTATGTATGGGATACAGCTAGTTCCCCCGTAATACAGTGTCTTAATCGCCTTTTTGGCTTAACACTCTTGTAAGCGGTCGTTAGTTGCGCCTCCTCCAATCTGACCCATTGATATTTGAGGGTCTCAGATACCACTTCCCTATGATTCGAGGTTCCTGTACTGTGAATGGATATACGTATACATTTAAGTTTGTTGACTTTTCAATAAAGTTTTATTTGTATGAGGGAGCAGGTTAGCGGTTTAGTTCTCCCCATCACGTGACTGGAATACGCTACGCTAATCAACCCACTTCCGGGTCACGTGATGGAGCTCCGCTATTTCTGGACCGTTACTGCGGTGTAGCGGTAATATTCGGGTCCGTGGCAGGCAACAGGCAGGTCTGTAGAGGGCGAGCTCCATGCAATAAGTAAGTGAAATGGGCTGCCAGGGTGGGTAGCTACATTTATCAGAAGATATGTGAAATTCCGATTCTAACCTGATCGCTTTTACAGGTAGCTCTACCCTTTCCCGGAACCCAGGAAGTGAAGCCATTTTTGCCTTCACGTAAGCGCCGATTTCTCCATGCTTTTACGTTTTCACTTTTGCACAGCGCGTTCGTTTAGCGCTGTGACAGGGCACTATCACTGAGCAATTTAATTTATCTTGAATTATGTGTTAACTTCGAACAACATTGCAGTCGAAGTTTTACGGGTATTGACCCGGACTCAGGACTCCCCCGCCTATACTCTGATACGGAGTAGTAGCCTGTGTGACATGGTTGTATGAGTGAAAGTCCCGCGTGTCATGACCTGTCTGTCAACGCAAGCAGACGGATTGGATGTTTGTGTGGCACGTTTGCCTGAGTTTGGGCCAAACGTGTTTTGGGTTGCGTTATGTACCCAGGCTTCTTTAAGCACGAGGTGTTGTAGCACTTTAATCCTCTGTCGCACCTGTTGAGGAGCATCACAGTGGTCACGCAGTGGTCGTGTGTTTTTTATGTTTGTTCTCTCTCTTTCAGAGTACAGCGGCTCTTTGGAAATCCCACAAGGCCGCATTGGTGAAACCGTGAGTTTTACCTTACGCACACTCCCCATAGGGTAGGATACGCCTTAGCGTGCGTATACCGCCATGGGGTGTCTGGTCCTGAAGAATGCTTAGCTAACAGTGCATCCATAAGCAGAAACATGTTGACCAACTTTCACTTTTAAATCGGACTCTCCTGGTTTACCTAACTAGCCAGCTCGCGTCCGTCTCACTGGTTTTAAACGATCACTGGTTCTCCACCATTAAAAATTATCTTGGGAAATAACCAGTGATCTTTTATTTTGCACATCCCGCACACTTACACTACCCCTCCAAAAAACCCGCTCCACTGGAATTCCAGGCATCGTAGCACACCGGGGGGACACTCGGTCCCTCTGGTGGGAACCCAATGATGAAGCATGTCACCAACTAGGTTGGTGAGTGAGGGTTCTTTTAAATACAGAGGTTTCTCCTCGTGCTGCCCTAGCGATTTTCTTCTTTTTTTCGCTCTTTTGTTGTTAGTTAGTATATTCGTCAGGGGGACGAAGAGTGAATTTTCCCTCACTCTTTAGTTGTTAATATATATTTTACACTTAGTTATGGCCATCTTGTCTTCCCTGGTTTGTTGACTAAAAAATTGGAGGGCCTATATATAATGGCATATAGAAAAGTATTTAAGCTCCCATACACGACTAGGCGCTCACTGATTCGATTAGAGTTCAACATCACAGCAATGGACATTGAATGCAAAAAAGACAGTCAAATTTCAACACAACGTGATTAATGCATGTCCGGACACAATCAGGGCAGCGCTACAGGTGGTCTTTACAGATAATAGTCGCTGGGCGAGGTATTTCTTGATGGCCAAAAAAACACTGGGACTATCAATCGAACCCTCAACAGACATATCATTAACAAAGTGTAGTCTAAAGAACCTGCTAAAAAAAGACCTGTTCTGGGTGCAGAAGGTCTTATTGATTCACATGAAACTACTGTATGCCAGCCCTATTTAAAAGCAGGTCTTGGAAGGCAAGCCCTACAAAATGTCATGAGGGTGAGGCTCTTAACTTTGCCAATACAAGACTGTAGAGCCCACTGGAAAACCTGGTCGTCAAGTGGGTCCGGTTGTAGTCTGTGCCAACACCACACAGAACCCGCGGAACATGTCATTTGTTGTTGTCCAGCTTTGCTGTCCCCAAGGTGCTTGTATTTAAGAACCATATTCGTACAGCATGGCGTAAGAACATGTAAGGAGGCCTTAAGGCACATTTACACCACCATAGTCCCGATGGAACTGACACTAATTGGGAAGTTTTATGCAGTTGCTGGAATGTTCTTACGATCGGCCAGAGAAGTGACAGTTGAATAAATTCTGTTTCAAGGACCACTGGCACTTGCAACTGTTTAGTATCGCATTTTTAATATTTTTACCGTCTATACTAACTTTTACTAGCAATAGGATGCCCTCCGCAGTTTTGTATTTTTAGATGTTATGCATTGCATTTTAACCTTTTCTAACTTGTATTTTCTTCTGCTTTTGTAGAGGATTTTAATTAATCATACAATAAAGTTGTTGTAAGTAGACAAAAAAAAAAAAAAAAATGTTGATAGATAAAATTGTTTCCCCCGAGGTCCCTCATAAGGCCCATCCCATGGATCATATCTTATTATGTTTCAAAGCATTTTTTCATGTCATGATCTTTATGTGTTTTATTTTTTATCATTATGATGTATTTATTGCAATTGCACTTTTAGGTCTCTGGACCAAAATAAAATATTTACTACTAATGGGAGACTAAGAGATCACCTTCATGGTACCTGGCAACTCTCAAGATGTTCCCAAAGAAAAGTAAAGCCCACCTACCAGGTTCTTATCAAACGATAGTACTACTCTGTGCAGACACCAAAATATATGCTTGATTAATTGCCCATCATTTAGCCTCGGATTTCTCCCTTAGTTACTGTACAACACTATAGTATTAAGAAGGGCAGAGGTACCACACACCATGCCCACGTTATATTGGTGCTGATCCACTGGGTAGAGACATCAACAACCCACTGCATTCATTGCGTCAGACGCAGAAAAGGCATTCGATTGGGTGGAATGGCCTTTTCTTTGATCCATTTTATCTCATCATGGATTCCCGGCCCAGTTTATTGGGTGGTTATAAGCCCTTTATCAATCTATTCGGTGGCAGTTTGGATCATTGGCCATTTCTCTGCCACATTTACAATCTCTTAGGGCACCACAAGGCTGCCCTCTCACCTTTCCTTCATGCTCTCTCCACTGAGCTTTTTCTGACTGTTGTATCAGAGCAATGCCTTTCCCCATTCGACCAGCTAATGGGAAGATTAAAGCTTTAGCATGTGCAGGCGACGCCCTCTTCAATCCATTCCTGTTATAGACGAAGGAGCAGCTGCATTAAAGAGCCACTCTGGGTATAAATTAAATATCGAGGAAACTCACATGTTTAAAATTAGAAGAGTGCAAGTACATGAACAACGCTCAGTTGCCAAACTGAAATACCCGATAGGACACCTGCCCTTAACTCTGTCAGGCTTTGCAAATATACTTAAGATGGTGATCTTGTTAAAGCAATACAAAAAAAATAAAGTTTTGTGCACTCCCAGTCTATGCCCACCAATCATTTGTTTGTCACTTAGATTCTGCGATATCTTTCTCAACATGGAATCAGAAAAGGCCTGGACGTGCGTTGTGATTTCATCGTCTCACAGAAGTGATGATAGGACTGGGCAGCTCTAGGGAATCGACTGAATAAACTGGTTCATGCTGTAAGTGAAGTACCATTAATGATAAACTTGTATTTCAAAACCGTATCTTCTTTTTTTAGGTCTCGCCTGACACAGCCCATATGCCATCGCTTGCAAGATCTTTTGTTGAAAATAAAATCAAAAGAAGGCTGGGGGCACACCCATTACTTACCATTTGGGTAATTTTTCTTTAAGTCTCACTTGAGACCGCATATGTGCAGTCGCTTGCGAGGATTTTATGTTACTTAAAAAAAAAAAGGTGCTTTAGGACCATACATTACTTCCTACTGATTGGCTTCAGTGTCACTCTTATTTTTTGCTTCTCATTGGTGAGCGTGTGTCCTCTTCAGTTTGTCTTGTGTTTGTCTCTTCCCTGGAGCATGGACCAACTACTGTTTGACTTCTTCATTAGTCTTCTTCTGTGCTGCTTGCTCTGGGACTGTGGTACTTTTAGTTTGTGTCTTGCAAGGCAACTTGCTTGCGGGCTGGTGAGAACTTATTAGGGTGCAAATTACTTTATATTGTAAAGCTATTTTTTGCAAGTGTGCTGAAAAGTAATAAATCACTTTATGATAAAGTATTTTTCACACTAAGATGTTGTCTCTGAGCCGTAAGCATCAAAACATAAACCTTCTGAAAACACTGCATGTCGGATTATGAATAAAATATCTTCTAAATAATAACAGGTAATCCACAAACATAACATTTTGGCCACCTGTCACATTCACCATGAAGCTATAAACATACTGCCTTCCTTTAAGACTGTTGCCAGACAGTATGTGTTTTATTAATCAACATTTGCCCGTGTGGCACATTTACCTATTTATTGGTTACCTGTTTTGTAGTTTAGAGGATGTTTATTTAATCAAACATGTGTTTTCAAACGGGTTATGTTTCACCCTTATCTGCATTTACCTCTACCCACCTATGGACCCTAAAAACACCCTTACCTCTACTCATCCCTCAACCCTAAAATGACCCTAAACGATCTTTAGCCACTTCTGAACCCTAAGAACTACCTCAATGACCAGGGGACTCAAGACTATCATAACAGGAATACTTGGACTTCCCAACTGGAACGCAGCGGCTTATAGGATTGGCAGAGGAATCTGCCTTCGCCTCTAGGGCCCTCATTAAGAGTGGCCTCTTCATTTCTGTGGGGCTGGTAACAGGAGGTACAGACCCCACAGGAATTATAGATCTTCTGTGGTTCCGTTTGAGCACTGAGCAGGTCCTCGTGCCAGCTCTCCTGTCCAGCTTGCCCGCAGTCCCTACCCTGTGCTGCCTGTCTACCTGCTGCCCTCTGTTGTGCCTCCTCTGCTCGTTTCTTGCTGTCTTGCTAATTTTTACCCTCTGTTTTGCCTTCCTGCTTGTTTTTCTCCTCTGTTTTGCAGTTTCTGCCCGTTTTTCTGCCGTTTTGCCTTTTCTGCCCTCTCTTTTGCCTTTCTTTCTCGTTCTTCTGTCCCGTTTTTCCTTTTGTGCTCGCTCATTTTTCTACCCTCTGTTTTGTCTTTTTCTGCTAGTTTCTTCCCTCTTCCCGCCGTTTCCTCAAGATGTGTCTCAGGGGGAGCTGGCACAACAAAGACCTCACATTCCGGAGCCCAGATACCCCCACGGGTGACAGTGCTGCGCTTGACAAATGCTGATTGATTGTTTATTTTCACAAGGAGATTTCAGTTAAATACTAATCTTTACTGGGTGAATCGGATCCAGGATTACAGATTCCTCGAGTAATCCACCATTTCTAAGGGGACTCTCTGGATCCAACCTGTAAATGACTGGATGTTCTTCACCCCCCAGAGTTACGGATACCTCGGTCTCAGAAATCCATGGGGTTGAGAAAATCCAGCCTATTTTCCTGCCCACTTGTGATGAGGGCCTAGGAGCGAATGGCCCGGAGATTAGATATAGAGCTTCCCCTTCTAGAAGGCCATGCTTCAGATGTCAGAGAGAGGGGGACAGAGAAATACCTAAGGACCCTCAGTGCGAATCCACAGGAATGAGGTATAAAAAGGTGACATCATAACACCTACCACGTAAGGGGGTTCAGGGGCAGGACTTGAGAATTAGGCACTCAATGGACAGGATTGGAAGCAGCTGAGATGTGACCTCTCAGTGGACACCATCGAAGGTGGGTGAAGATACAGCCACAGAGCAAAGGACATTGACTAAGGTCCCGTTTGTGAAGACCTTTTTGATAAACAGCATGGAGTGGAGACCAGGTAAATAAAGCAGTCTTTATTCCTATACAGCACATACAGTCTAGAATGACATGGAATAGGTTCGACAATACCGCCACGGCTCCGCAGGTCCTACCCGATGCCCATGCAACGCATCGAACCTTCAGGCTGCGCCAGCAGCTTCAGCTCTGGTCCCAGGACCCTTCAAGTTCACCACAAAAGCCCCCCACTCCCTCATTTGAAGGGCAGGGGGGGCAGGAATTAGCACTCGTCCTCCCCCAGCAGCTCAAACAAGTTCTTGTGGGACAACTTGGCCTTCATGGGCTTCTTGGAAGGACCAGCATCTGACACCTCTGTGGTCGGACCATCTTCATCGGCCTCTTCTTCCTCATCAGCATCCCGGTCCTTCTCCTCATCTTCCTCCTCCCCAGAGCTGGAGATCTCTTCATCTTCCTCTTCTTCAGAGTCTCCCGAGCTGTCCCTAAGCCGGCACATCTGCAGGGCCGCAATGTCTGCCGTCTCAGGGTGGTTTTCCCAGTTCTCTGATGGGGGAAAGAAAAGAAAATATTAGAGGTAGGTCTAACCAATGCAACATTTAGAAATCCATCTGAGCACGATTCTAGGTTACTAAACCATATCCAGTTTTAGGTTTAACCCTATAATAACTGATAAAACATCACCAAAAGTGAAATAGCCCTCACCAGTTTAAACACATATATATATATATATATACACTGAAAAAACACCTGCACAACCACAAACTAAATGCCATTCAAAGAAAGGAAAAGGAGAGTGAAAGAGCAATTTCTTCCTTAAGGTAACAATACAATGTAACTTTGTTATACAAGGTAGCAGCAAGAAAGACTAGGCTAACATTCTGCTAGAGTTTTGTTGTTTAGGGATGTCGCTAAAATATTGCTTCTTTTTCTTCTTCCTTTTGCTTTTTCAGTTTTGTGGCCTTTGGTATAAAGATGCAGGGTTTAAAAGCATGTTTTAGGTCTTGTTTAATTATTTTATAAACTTTAGAGAATCAGGAAATATCAAAATCCTATTTGATATTTTGGCTAAGTTTGATTCTTTCACTGGTAGGTAAAATGGCTGGTTTCATAAGAATCTTTCCCAATATTTACCATCACATTTACCCACAGAGAATGGGTGAAACCTCTTGTTACATCAGCCCCCTTTTCTAGTGAGTCAGTATTGATAGTAGGTGAATTGCCAAACACCCAGGCTTTAAACATTCAATGCAAGGTGTAGTGACAGGTATGTGTGTCACCAAGCATCTGGGATAGTGGTGAAAACATGACACCAGACTTTTGGAAAACATGGAACGCGGTGCGATGAGGAATGCTGCTGCAAAAAGTTCTTACCAAGTTCAACAAAGATTGGAGTGATATTGTTTGTATTTGCAGTGGTTCAGCAGCGTATATGAAAATGTTGTGTGATGACCTGTCAAAATAGATACTTGAGCTGAAGTGCTTCCCTGTAAGAGATCCTTGCCACTTGTTAGATGGTATGCTGAAAGCATCTTTACAATCTTCAGAGTTAATGAAGAATGCTATTGACTTTTTAGTCCATTCTGGTGCACTGTTTTGTTATGCATGGGAACTAAAACAGAAATACTTCTCATTTTGTGCTTTGTGTGACATCAAAGAAAGGGTCATCCCAACTGTGTCATTTAGCTGGTGGTTCTCAGTCCTAGTCAAAGTCAGAGAAACTTGTTAAGCGCCCAAATCACCGTAAGGTCTCATTGCGCTTGCAGGACTCCAGTGGGCTGAAGGTCATATCTATTCATCATTATTTCTGATCAAATAGCCACGTTTTTAATTCTTTGCGGAAATGTTTGTGTTCGACGATGGAGTGAAGATGGGGCGGAAGCTTATTCCAGAGATGAGGAGCAAGCAAGGAAAAGGATTGTCCCCCATTTCGTACAGTGCGGATTCGAAGTGGGGTAAGGAGAGATTTTGAACTAGATCTTAACAGTCTTCCTGGCTGGTATCGGCTAAGCTTTTTCGCTAGATAACAAGGTCCAGTTCCATATATGATCTTGTGGGTGAGGCATAGGATTTTAAAATGGCCTCTTTCTTACCGGAAGCCAATGGAGGGTCCTCAGAATGGGGGCTGAAGGAGATCTAGATGGCAGATTCAAAATAAGTCTGGCAGCGGTGTTCTTCAGGATCTGCAGTTTGGAAAAAAGATCTTCGTTTAGGGAAGCCAGCAAAGCATTCCCATAATCCAGTCGGCTTACAATTAGACCCTGCACCAGAGATTTCCTGGCTTCGATAGGTAACCATTTAAAAATGTTACGCAATTTCCGCAGGATGCCATAGCAAGTGCCTAATACAAGATTGACATGGGTTTTCATGGATAGTTTATTATCGATGGTTATTCCAAGATTACGCACAGCTTGTTTTGGGGATGGGCATGAGCCCTAGAGGCCGTGAATGCTATATTATCCAAGTGGCAACCCTTTCCAGAATGTTTGCTGAGTGATGATGCCAAAGGCAAGAAATTTGAGGATCTTCGGTCACATATTGAAATTAATGTGAAAAAAGTACACTACTGCAATCTTAGATTCTTACAGGAAAACAGGACTGCTGTAGTGGACATAATAAAAAAAAGCTAGAGTCTGAAAACACCCTTGTCTACCAAGTGTTCAGTGTAATTGGTGTAGATGTGAAACATGTCCTTGAGAGTAGGCTGGGAGACACTTTGAGCGACTTTGGCACTGCAACATGTTCCATGTTAGAATGCTTGCCACTTGGTAAGCAAAGAATGTTGAGGGACAATTCAGGAAATGTTATTTTGCATTGTATGAGAAATGGTTTCCCAATGATGCATAGAAATGTCCCTTCACCAACCATGGCATTTGAAGTCAATGAAGCCTCACTGTGGTACTCTGCACAAGTTCTAGATCCCTTCCGTATAGGGGAATTTTCTCTGGTCTTTCAAAAGTGCTGCTTCATATTTGACCGCTTCAATAACTCTGAGGGCATATGCACCCATTTCAACGCATTTGTTCTAGAACCTTTCCCAGAGAATTGCCATCTTCAGATGCCCCAGTATTGGCATGGAAAGCTATGTCAGTGGCCAGAGTTAGCAGATTGTGTACTGGTTGTTTTGGCGTTGCCCGTCTCAAGTGCCAATGTTGAGAGGGCCTTTTCACAGATAAAAGTTTACATGGGAAGGAAATAACATGCGTGCATGACCAAAGACTCACTGAGGAAGTTTTGGATGGTGTACTACAATAAGTTTGATTTGTAAAAATTTATTTGGACCTCATATACACTGTACATATAAGGTCTATATACCATGCACTATCAGTGCAGAAAGCAATAATAAAAGCAAAACGTTCCATAAACACCGGAAAAACACTTTCTGTTGTTTTTAATGGCGCGAAAATGTGTAACCACTGATAACTGTTTAAGGTATTGAAATCACTTGAAAACATTGAAAAAAATCCCACCAGGTTTTACCAAAAATAGAAACTGAAAACAGGAATGCCTAACCATTCCCTTTCAGACATGGGTTTGTGACATGGTCTGGGTTTCATATTGCACTTCAAGAAAGACCCCTCAAGGCAACTGAAGCACCGTCGAGGGAATAGAGCACGTGCTCTGAGATTTTTGGGGCCATGGGGGTATCCTAGCGGAATGGATCAAGAACAATTCTGTGCTGAGACCCCTAGACCTGCAAGGAGCCTCCCGTTGTAGGATCCAAGAGTCCCACTCTACAGTAAAAGGAGTAGGCTCACCTCAAATAACTCTACCGTTACACTGAATTTATGGGACTGACTCCGCCTCTGAGATCTCAGAAGATGGCATGGGAGTACAGTGCAGACTGCCCTCTGCAGGTTATCTTCCAATACCCTGAGCTTTTCATAAACCTGTTTAGTTACATAAACCATATATAAATTGCACTAAATAAGTCACAGTGGGGCATGGCCAAGAGTGTTAAGATGGCGGTCGCACTCTAAGAGTGCTCTGGACCCCTCTGTCATCTGCTTGTGATCAGCCAACTCTCTGGCAGCGAGCCGCATAACAGTCAGACCGGGAGAAATAGGGCGACTTGTTCGGACCCTGGCGGTAGGAGCAGGAGACTCCCAATACCTCTGTGGCGACTGCTGAGACAGACCCGAGCGACGCGGAAAGAAGAGGACGGCGCCCTGAGGAGACTCCGCCCGGGTCACCCGATGTGTGTACCACAGACCCCTCGCGATCCCGGAAGACGAGCTGACCCCTCAGCGAGTTTCCTCCAAGAGCCGGAATGGCTGGATTAGTGGAGCTGTGTCCTGAGTTGCTGGCTGGAGGAGGGAAGGCAGCCTCTCGGCCCGCAAATCAATGGTGCGGCAGGCAGACCCCCCCCTGTATACCCGATCTGGTTGGCTGTACTCCCACTGCTGCGGAGCACGCCCAAGACGGCTTGCATGGCGGTCTGTGGCCCGCAGGGGTGACGGGCCCTGGGCCCAGCGGCTAAGTTCAGGAGCCCTTCGGACAGGCTGAGGAGAGACGGCCCCACACACTGAACAGGAGTGGCCAGGTTAGTGGAGTTGTAACCTGGATTGTTGGTGGGGGAGGGAAGAAGGCAGTCAGCCACTCGGCCAGCGTATGAGCTGGCGGGGACCCCCCTGCGGACCCTGTCTGAGCAGCGGGGCTCACCCTGCTATAGGTCACACCTGACCCGGCCTACACTGCTGCCTGCGGCCCGGGGGAAAGACCGCAGAGCCCCAGTGAGGGTTGCACAAGTCGGGGTTGGGGTCAGGCATGCAGAGCACCTGGCCTGCGCATAACATCTCTCCCTCCTCCAAGAGGCTGAGCCCGCCGGCTAAGTTGAAGAGCCCTCAGACAAGTGGAAGAGAGGTGCCCCCGCCTGGAAATGGGAGTAACCAGATCGGTGGAGCTGTTCCCTGACCTGGTGGCTGGGTAGGAGGGGGGCACGCGAGGCCACCCTGTGAAATCAGACTGATCTGTTGAGCTCCCGTTGCCATACACCACATCTGATCCGGCCTTCACTGCTGCCTCCATCCCGGTGGGGTGGAAAGGCCTAGAGAGGCCCACTGAAGGTTGCACGAACCGGCAATTTGAGAAGGCCTGTGGCACATCTGGAACGTAAATAGTATCTCTCCCTCCTCTAACAGGCCGGACCTATTGGTTAATTCGAAGGGGCCCCCCATACCAGAGGAGGTGAGGCAGTCTCAGGGCTCCGGCCCTTACACTGCTACTATTGGAGGCAGCTCTTCCTCAGGCGGGCTGGAGGCGCAGTTGAACCCAACAGGCCGTACGGCGCCCCCCTGTCGGTCCTAGGACCCTGAAGGACGAGAAGAGGGCAGGCAAGAGCGAGGGAGGAGGTGGCCTTGACATCCTAACAATAGGCCTTGAGAAAGTCTCCAGGAAAGGGCCCCGGGGAGTAGCTGAGTTACCATACCCCTGGCACAGAGCGCCCCCAGTTTCTACCTGATATGGGGCAGGATAAAGGGGCAAACCACCCCCAACTCAAACCCGTACGGAACTGTATACCACAAGGAGAACCAGTGACGGTGAGGCCGCCGTAGTCAGGGCCTCCCTCCATGAAGGAGATCTTGCCGCGAATCTGGAAGCTATACGGACTTCACAAGACTCTGTGGAGAATAAAATAGGGAAGTGCGAGTCGACATGGCCCTTCAATGCTACAGCTGCATAACGGAAGCCGAATCCAGTCTGTCTACAGTGGAAGATGATGTACTCCACCTGAAAGAACAGGTCACGCGACTCCTGTCCCACACGAAGGAACTACACAGATGCACAGAGGATGCAGAGAATCGTTCACGTTGTAACAACCTCCGATTAGTAGGCATCCCTGAAGGGCCGGAACCCACACAAGTAGCAGCCTTCGTGGAGATCTGGATCAGATCCTGGATGCCAGTCGACGGCCTCTCAGCATGGTTTGTCGTGGAGCGGGGCAATCGAGCTCTTGCACTCAAACCACCACCCGGAGCCCCACACAGGTCGATTATCGCCAAAATTCTCAACTTCGAGGATAGAGATGCTATCCGGCAGGCAGCCCGCTCCCAAGCAACCTTGTCCTATCAGGGCAACAAAGTCATGGTCTTCCCAGACTATACCAGAGAAGTCCAGGTGCAGCAGAGATCATACGTCACGGTCAAGCAGAAGCTGCGAGCCCTCAACCTTCAATACAGACTTTTATTTCCAGCTCGTCTCAGAGTGGTCTTGCAAAATAAAACTCACTTCTTTGACATCCCGGAAGAGGTATGGACTTGGGTGACTGAGGAGCCTCCTCTCTGTCCTTGAATGGCTGCCTCTCCTCCCGCACCCCAGTCGGGATCTGCAATAACAAAAGGTTCTAGACCCCATAGGCAGCGCACCTGCTCCCACAGAGGGCGTAACACCCGCAGAGTGGTATCCGCCCCAACCAATGACACACCACACGAAGCTCCGACGGCCTGCCCAAGCTCCTCGAATCCTCAAGCCATTTGCAAGACTTAAACAACGAGGCTACATCATCTGGCAGGCGATCCCGCACGCCTCCGGTTATGGGGTCTGAGGACACTGACCTCTCTAAGAGCCAGACGATTTAACGAAGACTCGGTTGGTTAGGGGGGGTGGGAACTATAGTTCCTATTGTTGTTAAAGTTCTTACACTTAATTGCACCACTTGGCACGATACGTTTGGGTCGCACACAAGTCGCCCCTTTGATACAGTGAGGCGTTGTAGGAAAGTGGGTTTCTGTTGCAGTAACCCCCCACTTTTCCCAGACTACTGAAGGACTTTGACTTGATGTGCCCTGGGTCCCTGCCAATCAGGTTCCCAGGGCCTGTGTTCTTTCCCCAAAACTAACCAAATTGGCATCTCTGGCCACATGTCAGCCCCTGGTAAATGGTACCACAGGTACCCAGGGCACTGTGACCAGAGAAGGCCTCTAGGGACTGCAGCACTTATTGTGCCACCCTTAGAGGCCCTGTACCCTGACACACACACTGCCTTTGCAGGCTGCGTGTCTTGGTGCAGACCAAAGTGAAGAGTCGACATGGCACACATCCGTGTGTGCCATGCCCACAAACCACTGCCCTGGCATACATCAGTCACCCCTCTAGCTGGGTGCCCTATGACAGTGGTGAGGGTACAGGTGGATGAGCCCTGTACCCCTACAGTACCCAGGTCCATTCCTGGGCACTGTAAGTGCAGTGCTGCCATTAAAAGTATATGGTACTGAGAGTTTGTCATTATGAACTCCACAGCACCATAATGGCTACACTGAAGACTGGGAAGTTTGGTAACAAACTTCTCAGCACATTAAACCCACACTGATGCCAGTGTGGAATTTAATGTAAAATGCACCACAGAGGGCATCTTAGAGATGCCCCCTGAAACTCGACCAACTTCTAGTGACCTGACTGAGAGGCTGCTTAGGCTGCCACCACCAGACATGTTTCTGGACCCCTGGGTCGAGAGCTGTTGCTCTCGGGGGCCTGAAACAATGCACATCCTGGGACAAGGTGCCAAGCCTCCTCCCCCAGGATGGGCAGGGTTCACGAAGGAGAAGCTTCAAAGGCATGCCGCCTTTGTGAGCCTCTCCAGACCATTTGCTGCTTTCAGCCCCACTTTGGGCGGGAGAACCGGCGGGAAAAACAAGTGAGGAAGAGAGGTGTGCCCACCTCTGCCAACTCCACCCCTAAGGTGGGGGAGGCGAGGTGAAGCACAACCTCGAGTCCTCGCCATCTTGAGGATGGGGGGACCCAGCCAACCAAGGACAGGCTCCTGCCCCCCTCCCACTGGAGAGTGGCAGAATAGGGGGTGTACCCACCCCAGGGAAGGGACCCATTGGTCCCTGCCCTTTACCTACCTGTAACGCCCCTAAATTTTGTATTTAGGTGCACCCTGAACCTTCCTTCCTCAGATCCAGCAACAACAAGAAAAGATGATAAGAAGGACAACGCCCACTGACTTGGCCCCAGCCCTACCGGCCTGTCTCCCCTCGAACCTGCTCCTGCGAAATCCCGGTGTGTCCTGCAGCCAGCAACCTCAAAAACCCCAGAGGACCTGCCTGCCTTCACTTCAAAGACTGAATCTCCTGTGAACACCGGACTTGTTCAAACTGCAGCTTCTGGTGCCAGCCAGAGACCGCGAATCCGGCCCACTCTGCACCCGCCGAATCCGGCCCGAGCTTGAGTGAAAAAACACCATGAGGAGGTCCCCCCCCGACGATCCTGACTCGAGATCCGGCGACCCCTGACCTGCCTCAAGCCTCCTGACGACGCCTGCAGCCTCAATCCAGAGGACCCCCCCTACCGCGACCAGAGCGGGTAAGAAAAATCCAACGTCCCAAGGCACCCCTGCACTTGACGCCCCACGGCCTTGTGTGCCCAAACCAACGGTGCCTAACCAACCCTCAGCATCCCAACTTACCCCTCGAAGTGGTGGTCGCACCTGGAAGATCCTCGTCCCCGAGCCTGCAGTGTTTTTGTCCTGGAGGTTCTCCATTGAAAAAAACAGGGCTCCCGGCCTCAAAACAGCACCCTGCACCCGGCCGCCCTAGTGCCGCTGAGGGTGCACCTTTGGTCCCCAACTTGCTCTGAGCTAAACCCTAGGAGCTTTGCTCCCACAACCTCGTGGCCTGCTTGCCAGCAGCCACCAACCGGAGACCCCTATCCTCCATAGGATAACATTGGGCCTCAACACTCTGCACCCGGCCGCCCTAGTGCCGCTGAGGGTGCAACAACAGTGCATCACTGACCCTGGGGGACCCCTGAGTCTAACCCCAGAACCTTAACTCCCACAGTCGATTACTTACCTGAGAACCGTTAACCTGTTTTCCCTCCATAGGATAACATTGACAATTTTCCCTCCAAAAAACGACGAAGTGTGGAGTTTTGAAAACTAAAGATATTTTTTAAAAATCATACAAATAACCAAAACGTGTTTTCTCATCTGTTTGCAGGACATGTCCCAGTGCTGAATCCAGGCATCCAGCACCGAGTTAGAAAAAGTAACGTAAAAGTAACTTACCTGCAATTTGTTGACAAAGCCTATTCATTTCAATGTACAGCTCCAAAAAGTTTCTAAGTGTGGAGTTTTGAAATCTGAAAATATGCTTTAAAAATCGCACGAATAGGGCGTGGCTTGACGAGCAAAGATGGCAGTCGCACCCTGAGTGCGCTCCCGGACCCCTCCGCCATCCGCCCGTGATCCACCCAACAAGAGAGCCATCTGACCTTATTATCGCTGGCTAAGTCGCCGTCACACCTCTGGATGCACCCCTGGCTGCTCGAATTCCATCCGTGGGGCGCCTCCATGACGGGATCGGCCGGCCGGTGGGGACCGGCTTCCAAGATGGCGGATCGCTCGCGCTGAACGGCGCGCCCTGCGGCCTTCGGACCTCTTGGGCTGGTCCTCGGCCTGCGCCTTGTGGAGGAGCTGAGGGGGGCCCCCCCCCCGAGATCTGGGAGGCCCGACGGTGTGCCGCGGGCTTCGGAGAGCTGCCCGTGCTCCCCCCCCCTCCCCTGGTGACGCCTGTCTGGAGGCGGGCGGCGGTGAGGGCCCGGCCTGTCGGCCCAGTGGAGCCGCGATTGGCACGGGGCTGCCCGGCAGGCCCCTTCTTACCGGAGACTCCTGCTGCCATTCCCAGGTGTCCCGCGGCGGAGTGAAACCTTCGACCGCTATTTCGGGCGGTGGTGGCTGGTGGACGCCTGGCTGCGGCTCGAGAGGCTAGACGACCCGTGCCCGATTGAGGCCGCTGTCCGCGACCGGCGCTGAACGCCCTCGGCCTGTGCCCATGCGCACCACTGCTTGTGTCGGCCGCTGGAGGGGAGGCCTGCTGTCTGGGGGCTCGGCGCTGCACAGCTTCGACGGCGGTAAGTCCCGGCGGCGGGAGGGGGTCCCGGGTTGTCTGGGAGGGGCCCTCCCTTGCGCGCACGGGCGGCCCGTCGCGGAGAGGGGCCTTGAGGGCCCTGCCTGAGACCTCTTGATCCTCCCTCAGGCTCTCTGGGTCCCGCTCTGTGGGAGGCCTTAATTCAGAGACGGAGCCTTCAGTCCTGGGGGGAAGGGAGCGGTGGAGTGGTGTCGGCCGCTTCTTCGGGCGGCGGAGGTGACTCTGGTGGGGGCGGTGTCCTCCTTGCCCTCTGTGCTGTGGCCCTGGGCTCATCGGGCCCACGACCCCTCGGTCTGCCCTTGGATTTTGGTCCTGCCTGTTCTGTCACCCGGGTCGGTGCTGTGGGGAAAGGGGGTGCTCGGCCGCGCTTATCGAGCGGAGTGGGGGTCTCCCTCTTGAGTCCTCCCCACCCCTGGGCTTGAGTAGCGAATCCAGGGGAATTGTGAGTGTCATCCTCCCCGGTGGCCCGCCTTTGCTCCCTGGCCTATTTTTCTGCCTTCCTGCCGGACGCCTCCGTGTCGCCCGTACAGGTCGGGCGGCGGAAGGCTTCGGCGGGGCCATCGCCTCCACCTCAGGCTGCCCCCCAGATCCTGTGCCTTCCTGAGCTGTCCATTAGCCCCTTGTGGTAGGTGAGTCTGAGACACTTGGCGGGGCCCCCTACCCTACTGAGTGGCACCATGGGCCGGAACGGACCAGCCAAGACCCCGGCCACCCAGACCAGACATGGAGACTGAACGCGTGGTTCCTTCAAGACAAAGACTTCCGAAAAGTGGTAGGGCGGGAACTCCAACAGTATTTCCAGACCAATGAGGGGTCGGTGTCGTCGCCGGACACCCTGTGGGAGGCTGGCAAGGCCACGATTCGTGGAGTCGCCAAGGGGAAACTCGCGCAGCTAGATCAGATCACCTCACGCGAGGCACAGGCCTTGCGCCTTGAATGGTCCACCGCCCTGAATCCTGACGCCTCAGAAGTGAGGCTCTTTGCACACATCCGCGAAGAGATTCGACAATTGTCGATGGACGCGGCTAAACTCCTCTGGCGCTCCTCCGTCGCCAGGGTGTACGGATGGGGAGACAAGAACGGTTCTCTCCTCCACAGACTGGCCACCTACCCCAGAGCGAACCGCATAATTCCCGAAATCATAGACCGGGACGGTTTGGTATGTAATTCTTCAGCCGAAATGGCCCGGGCCTTTGCTCTGTATTATCGCCAACTATACACGGCCGGGACTCCCTCCCTGTCTCTCTCAGATATGTTGCGAGCTGGAGCCAGCCAACTCCCGCATCTGGACTCAGTTGTTCAGGAAGACCTGGACCGTCCCATCACCCAAGAAGAAATTGGGGAAGCGATTACCCTCATCTCGTCCGGCAAGACGCCGGGTCCGGATGGCCTTCCCCAGGAATACTACGCCCTGTACCGCGAGACTCTCACTCCACATCTTGCCCAACTATTCAGTGAGGCAGTGGAGAAGGGTTTCTTTCCATCCGAGACTGATATGGCCACCATCGTGGTCCTTCCTAAATCCCAGCCACCCTCACCCCGGTGCGCGGACTACCGTCCCATCTCCCTTATAAATCCGGAGCTAAAATTGTACGCCACGATACTTGCTCAGCGCCTTAAACCCCACTTACACACGCTGGTCCATCCAGACCAATGTGGGTTCATGCCATCGCGTGGTACCCGCCATTGTCTACGGAGGCTTCACTCAGCCCTCGCCCACCGTAACTTGATCACCCCTACCTCGCTCTCCTCCTGGTGGATTTTGAGAAAGCCTTTGATTCGGTAGACTAGGGGTTCTTGGACGACGTCTTGGTGGAGATGGGTTTCGGGCCCCGCTTTCGCGGTTTCATCCGCGTACTATACGTTCGTCCGAGGGCACATGTCCTGGTGAACCCTTTCCGATCTGTAGGGGAACGAGGCAGGGGTGCCCCCTCTCTCCCCTGCTCTTTGCCCTGGTGATAGAGCCCCTGGCGGCCCTGATCCGTTCGAGCGGACAGGTGCAGGGTTGGGATTGGCCCAATACAGAAGCAGATAAAATCGCTCTCTAAGCGGACGATGTCCTGATTTACTTAGCGGACCCCGCGAACTCGGGCCCTCACTGCCTCCGGATCCTCCGGTCCTTTGAACAGGCCTCCGGCTTAATCCTGATAAATCGGTCTTGGTCCCCCTTCACATGTCCAGAGAGGGCTTTGATTGGCGGTCCACCATACCGCTCCGCCGCCAATCATTTAAGTATCTAGGGATATGGGTGACTTTACTCCCTGAACTCAGCTGGGCTCTTAATGTCACTCCCCTGGTGAAGCGGGCTAGGCGGACCTGTCGAAATGGCAATCACTGCCTCTGAATCCTATGGGAAGGGTCGCACTTTTCAAAATGATGATTCTTCCCAGATTCCTCTACATGCTTCAAAATACCCCCCTCACTTTCCCGAGAGCGTGGTTCCGGGAGCTTGATAGCCTGGCTTCCAAATTCCTCTGGGGGAAGGGCAGGTCCTGATTGGCCCTAGGCGTTTGCCGGATCCCTTCCTTTGATGGGGGCTTAGGGATGACCCATTTATACCTATATTACCTGGCCACACGTTTGCTCTCCCTGCACGACTGGTTCAATGGAGGATGGTCTGATCCGGCATATAGGCTGGAACTCAGTGAGTTGGGCTTGTTCAATATCCAGTCGATGCTATATGGGGCACCTGTTTCGTCCCGTCTGCCAGAAGTGACGCGTTCCGTGTTCCTGGCCTGGCGGGCCGCGTTGCGTCACACCAAATGGACCCACACATTGACCCAGTGCACACCCTTGTGGCAGGGTACCTGGCTCAGGGAAGTCAATGGGCTACAGGGCTTTCGGTCTTGGGACCTTATAGGCATTTCACAACTGGGTGACGTTTGGGTGGGTGACCACATGCGCTCCTTTCAGGACCTCCAAGCTAGATATTCCCTACATCACTCGCAGTTTTATAGATATTTACAGCTGCGCCATGCTCTTCAAGCGCACCTCACGACCGGTACACGACTCTCGGACCATAGCCCTCCAGAGGCACAAATCATGCTGGGTGACCTGGGGAGGGGGGGGCATCTCCCGCATTTACCGGACACTCATTAACAATACCCCAACATCACTTGATCGGCTGCGGACTCAATGGGAGGAGTAGGTGGGCACCTTGGAGGAGGAGGACTGGCGTGATGCCCTTATGGCCCCCAGGACAGTCACTGCTTCCACCAGATTGCGCATGATACAGCTTTATTTCTTGCATGCGCCTACCTGACACTGGCGCGCCTACATCGTGCGGGGCTCCAGCCGACCCCCGCCTGCACTAGATGCGGTCACGAGCCAGCCGATTTTCTCCATATGGTATGGGCTTGCCCGCGCTTGGCACGTTTCTGGGGAGACATCGAGGAGGAACTCACCGAGGTACTGGGGTGGGAGACTCCACATGACCCGAAACATGCGATCTTAGGCATCACAGACGGGCTGGATGGGTCCCGAAATGAAAAGCTATTTTACAGACGGGCTGGATGGGTCCCAAAATGAAAAGCTATTTTACACCACGGCAATGGTGGTGGCTAAGAGGGACATAGCGAATGCTTGGAAATGCCCTGATCCTCCCACCGTTGGGAAATGGCGGGCCGGGGTTGATTGGTGCGCCGCGCAGGAGAAGACAATGTATGCAGCGCGTGGCTGCCCCAAGAAGTATCGTAGGGTCTGGGGGAAGTGGTTGGGGGGCATGGTTTAGTCTCGCTGGGGATGCTCCAAAATTTGTTTTTTTGATTTTGTATGTCCTTGGCATTTGGGTTGTCTAGATCAATGCACATATTCCTCTGTTATCATGGTGTCTTGATGATTGGCTGGTGCTTTCTGTGAAATCAATAAAAATTTGTTTATAAAAAAAAAAAAAATTAAAAAACAAAAAAAAACGCACGAATAACACAAACGCATTTACTCACCTGTTTAGAGGAAATGTCTCAGTGCTGACTCTAGGCATCCAGCACCGAGTTAGAAAAAGTAACATAAAAGTAACTTACCTGCAATTTATTGAAAAAGCCTATTCATTCCAATGTACTGTATTTGTTAAGTGTTGCATACTACTGCTCCCCTGTAAATCAAACAAAGTACAATTCCTATTGCATTTTCAAACTGTTCTATATCCAGTAACTAATTACTGAAAAGTATTTAATGCTTACCTGTGCCAGGCTTGCTTGGTTCTAAAAATAAACAACAGTATATTTTTTATACAAAAACAATTGGCCTAGAGTTCAGTTCTTGAGTGTGTGAATTCATTTGCTGACTGAGTGGGTACATCAAATGCTTAACACTGTCCTCTGATACTGCCTTACTGCTCGACCACTCTACCACAATTAGAGAGTAAGGTTCTATCTAACTTTAACCTCTGCCTACCTCTGGGGACACTTGGACTCTATACACACTATACCTCATTTTGGTGTAGTATATATAGAGCCAGTTTCTTACAGGTGTTCCCAGACAGCCCCATGTCCTGGGAATCCCAGGCAGCTAACAAACACACGTGGACACCTCCTCTCACCTACACCCGACCGACATGTCTATATCATATTATGACGGAGAGCCCCTACGAGTCCTCTCCTGGAACGCCAATGGGCTCCTAGATAAGATTAAGCATGCAGCGGTCCTAAAATATTCACAAAAATCCACCCCAGATGTCCTCTTGCTCCAGGAGACATATCTCCTGGGAGACCACTGTCCCTTTCTCGAGCCCCAGGGGTACGATAGGGTCTGTCACTCGGGCTTTGCCCGAGGCTCCCGCGGGGTGGCGATTCTCTTGCGCCGCCCCCTCCCTTCACAATTGCTTGTGAGATTAGAGACCCTCAAACCTCGGTGTCTCACCGGGAATCTGGGAAACACTACCCTTAATCTGATCTCACTTTATCTGCCTCCGGAAACCCTCGAGTCCACCCTCTGAGACGTTGGAGACCTCTTCCCTTCCCTTCCACATGGTCTGACTGTGCTTGGGGGTGACTTCAGTGCGGTCCTCGATCCCACCTCCGATGCAACCGGGATACCCTCCCCCCACAGCAGACTGGGTGCTAAACACCTTACAGACTGGAAATCCTGCCTAGGACTATTTGACAGGTGGCGAATATGGAATCCCAGATCGCTCCAGTACACCAACACCTCCGCCGCACATCAAACACAGTCCCACTTTGACTTAATATTTATGCCTGCCCCTGACTGTTGCGTAGTCAGTGATATTCAAATCCTTGCTCGGGGTATATCCGATCACTCTCCCCATCTCCTTCGTATAGGAGGCCCTACAGGCGCCTTGCGCCCCATCTGGAGACATAATGCCTGGTTTCTCCAGGACACTGACTATAAACAGGCCGAAGAGGAAAAACTCAAGCAATATTTCCAGTGCAACAATGGGACGGTTGACTCTCAGGCTACACTATGGTCAGCAGGCAAAGTGACGATCAGGGGCTACGCCAAGTCCTACCTTAAGCGCAAACGTGTGACACAAGAACAGCACCTCTCCCAATAAGAACTCCAAGCTCTTCCCCTGGAACAGAGGGCAGTCCTGGCGAACGACAAAGCGGACCATCATCATCTCGAACAACTGCGGGAAGAAATACGACACCTATCCCTTGAGTCGGCTAAATAGATGTGATGGTCCTCTATTGTGCTGGTCTATGGTTTGGGCGCTAAGAATGGGAAGTTGCTTCACTGGTTGGCGTCTCGCCCTCTCGCTAATAGAATTGCCCCAGAGATTCTTGACATGGAAGGGCACACACATCGCACTCCGGCAGCTATCGCACAGGCCTTCGCGGGCTATTACACATCCCTTTATTCATTAGAACAACGACCGAACCTAGAGTCCACCCACCAATTCCTACAAGACCCCTTCTGCGACTGACTGATCCGGAGACACACTGACTAGACCAGCCCATCACCTTAGAGGAGATTGCGGAGGCAGTCTCGTCTATAGCGTCTGGGAAGACGGCAGGCCCAGACGGCTTCCCGGCGGAATATTATACCGCATTTAGGGAGACTTTAGTGCTACGTCTCCACACCCTATATGAGGAAGTGGTGGAGCAGGCGCCTTCCCACCCGAAACAGACATGGCCACGGTAGTGGTCATCCCCAAAACACCCCCCCTTCTGCATCATGTTCGGACTATCGTCCTACTCTCTGATCACCACTGAAGTCAAAATCTTCGCTTCTATCCTAGCCACACGCCTCAAACCAACACTCGCCAGTTTAATACACCCCGACCAGCGTGGCTTCATGCCCCGCCGCAGAACGAGGCATTGCTTGCGACGCCTACATGTGGCCCTGGCCCACCGCCACCTCGTCTCCCCATATCTGGCTTTGTTATTGATTGACTTTCAAAAAGCCTTCAATACGGTTGATTGGCAGTACCTGGGGAGCGTGCTGGACATAGCGGTATTTGGCCCATATTTCCAAAAACTGGTGCGAGTGCTTTACTCTAACCCTTCGGCTCGGGTCCTGATAAATGGTGCACTCTCAGATGTTTTTCCAATTCGTCGGCGAATGAGACAGGGCTGCCCATTGTCTCCCCTCCTCTTTGCCCTGGCAATAGAACCGCTCGCCCGGCTCATCAGATGCGACGCACAACTGCAGGGCTGGCACTGGCTGGGATCATACGAGAACCGCATTGTATTCTATGCAGACAACGTCCTGCTTTTCCTTGCAGATCCGGTCCTCGTTGCCTCCAGATTCTCCAATTATTTGGGGCTGCATCTGACCTGCGCCTAAATCCTGCCAAATCAACGCTAATTCCCCTTCATGCATCACGAGACTGTGTGGACTGGCAAACAGATATCCCCATACGACGCCTCACCTTTAAATACCTAGGAATCTGGGCAGCGCTCCCCCGAGAACTTATCTGGTCACTCAATGTCACCCCTCTGATCAAGAGAACGAAGAAAGACCTTCGCAGGTGGCAATCCCTCCCCCTGAATCCTTTGGGGAAAATTGCCCTGTTCAAAATGATGGTGCTTCCTCAGTTCATTTACATACTCCAAAACCTCCCGCTTCATCTCCCACGACGATGGCTCCAAGAATTAGATAAAATGACCACAGCTTTTCTTTGGGGAAACTCCAGACCACGTATGGCTCTTACAGACTGCCAACGAGCCCCCTACGACAGAGGGATGGGGATGACAAATCTCTTCTTGTATTACATAGCCACCAGTCTCCTGGTGATACAGGACTGGTTCTCCGGCGGATGGACCAACACAGCTTACCGATTGGAGCTTAGAGAATTGGGGTTCTCACAGATCCAGGAGATGCTTTACGGTTCCCCAGACCCTTCCGGTGGTGACTCGGGCAGTTCTGCTCGCAGCACTAAGTTTTACACAATGGGATGCAAAACTTACACTGCAGACATCCCTATGGCACAGCACCTGGCTGAGAGAGGTAATGGCACTAGAAGGGTTTCGAAGATGGGACCTGATTGGGATCACACACTTGGGGGATGTATGGTCGGGGGGGACACCTACGCTCGTTTCAGGACTTGCAGCACATTTACTCTCTTCATCCCACTCAATTTTACAGGTATCTGCAACTTCGTCACGCCATCACCATCCATGTCCCCGCAGGCACCACACCTCCAGAGTTCAGCCCAAATGGAAGCCAAAGTCCTTATGGGTAATCTAGGGAAGGGAGGGATATCCCAAATCTATCGCTCCTTGGTGAACAACTCCCCCGCTGATGGGGGCAGTGGCTGGTTCTCCTGGAGGAAGAGGATTGGAGAGACGCCCTCATGGCCCCTCAAGTGATCACTATCTCTGCCAAACTCAGATTAATCCAGATTTACTACTTACACTGTGCTTACCGCACCCCGTACGGTTATACTGTGCTGGCCTTCTTCCAGCCCCCAATTGCCCAAGGTGTGCACTAGAACCTGCAGACTTATCATATGATTTGGTCCGGTACTGCACTCACTCGATACTGGACCACAGTGGTGAGTGAGATCACTGCGACACTGGGATGGGAGGTCCCCATGAGCCCCCTGGTTCTCATCCTGGGAGTCATGGAGGGTGTGGGTGGCTCTAGGGCAGACAGAGCTTTCCCAGGAACTGCCACCCTGGTGGCCAAAAGAGAGAGAGCTGCAGCCTGGAAAGACCGCACCCCCCCTACGATCTCTCGCTGGCGCAGAGGGCTTGATTGGTGTGCCGTGCAGGAGAAACCAGTGTACGAGGTAAGGGGCTGTCCGGCCAAACACAAACGTATCTGGGGCAAGTGGTTGGGCCTTGCGAACTAAAGAGGCTCAGGTTGAGTACAGGTGACATTTGAGACTCAAGTCAAGGCCACGTTAATGTCAGCAGAATGGGAAGTTACTCTTGAGCGACCGAACGTGTCCTAAATGCCAAGTGTAAAAGTATAATGTGTTGTTTAAAATCAATAAAATTGATTATAACATTTTAAAAAAAAAAATAAGTCACAGTGTTTAAAGAGACAATACTTTAAATTCAGATTGAAACAAAATTACAGAATTACATGCAAGTTCGCCAAAGCGTTAGAGATTGACAAAACAGCTTCAAATGCTTGACAGGGTGAAATAGCCTTCTTGGAGCAACAGATTGCATTTAAAACCACTTTTCGTACATCCTGCAGGTGAATACAAAACTGCATAATGCAGGGTAAGGATCATTTGCTTCACGTGCACAATCTTACGCTCCATGGGGGTTCACAGAGTCAACCCAAAGAGATGTCACTAAATCGAACCTTCTGCTGATTGAATCGTTTCTACTGAGGCAGGTAACCACACCAGGAACCATTGTTTCACAACCAGTGTGACCTTACACACATCCCTACATTCACAGTCCAACCTTAAGAGACCGTCTGACAATCCTTCTACTCTTTCTGGACTTTAGAAAGGAGTGCCTTAAAATGCTTTGACAGTTTTTCGCTTAAGTGAATGGCCAAGCATTAAAATTAAAGAACAATAATCTACAGTTGTCGATGAAGCAATCTTCATAAAGCTAGAAATGCCCACTTTAATACTTGCCTTTTTTCCAGATTGATTTGCAAACGGTTCATATTAATATTCTGCACAGACATTACAAGTCCTGGTGTAGGTCTACGCTAATACCGTATTCTTTCTCGTTTACATCCCGGCTAATATTTCTATTGCATGTGATTTGGCCTTGAAATCTCGAGAGAGGTGATCATTCGTTGCTCAAGTTGGTGCTTTGACACTTGAGAGTCAGTCAACGGTTGGGCTGAACCCAGAGACACCGATGACTGATTTAAGGCATTCACTCACTAAGTACTGCTCCAGGGACTCACTTCATTAATGCAACTGTGAATCCAACAAGAGTTTGATTCGGCAACAAAGTACAAATCACCCGAGTGTGCACGCTCACTTTCCATTCAAGTGCTTTTATAGCGCTTTGTTTGAATGACGCTTGCAGCACATTTTGTGATGTGGTTATTCCATGACAGCAGCAGGAATTCTTCCTGGAATCCATCCTTCCCGAGTGATTTGTGCTCATACCATTCTTAATGCTTTGGAAGCACCTTTCCTTCTGATACATGGAAACATTCCATAGAATCCCATCTCCGCCAGGGAACATTAATGAAGATGGTACGTTCTTTGTCCACCTCGGGCTCCCCTCTGGCCTGCAAGTGATGGAACAGGCAGGAAAACCTGGCACTTTTATTGTTCCCAATGCTCAGTTTCATGGCACGTGCCACCTTTGGGCTTAGTCTGGCTGCTACAGTCTCCTATCACAGCCCCTGATCACAGCCTGATCGCATTTGTCACAGCCTCCGATTGCAGCTCTTGATGACATTAAAGGCAGCCTCAGATCACATCCTCTGATCGCAGCCCCCGATCGCATTGATCTCAGCGTCTGATTGCAGCCCCTTATCACAGCCCCTGATCACAGCCCCCGATTGCATTGTATCGCAGACCCTGATCGCATTGATCGCAGCCCCTGATCGCAGCCTCCGATCGCAGCCCCTGAACACAGCCCAATCGCATTTATCACAGCCTCTGATTGCAGCTTGATAGCATTAAAGGCAGCCTCAGAGCGCATCCTCTGATCGCAGACCCTGATCGCAATAATCGCAGACTGACCGTAGCCCCTGATCGCAGCCTCTCATCGCAGACCGTGATCGCAGACTCTGACCATAGCCCCTGATCACAGCCTCTGGTCGCAGACCCTAATTGCATTGATCGCAGCACCTGATCGCATTGTATCGCAGCACCTGATCGCAGACCCTGCTCGCATTGATCACAGCCTCTGATCGCAGCCCCTGATCGCAGACCCTGATCGCAGACCCTCAACACAGCCCAATCGCATTTATCGCAGCCTCTGATTGCATCTCTTGATGGCATTAAAGGCAGGCTCAGATCACATCCTCTGATCGCAGACAATGATCGCTATAATCGCAGACTCTGACCGTAGCCCCTGATCGCATTAATCGCAGACTCTGACCGTAGCCCCTGATCGCAGACCCTCATTGTCATCAAAGGATGCGATCTGAGGCTGCAATCAATGCGATCAGGTTATGTGATCAGGGGCTACGGTCAGAGGCTGCGATTAATGGGATCAGAGGCTGTGATCAGGGACTACGGTCAGAGGCTGCGATTAATGCGATCAGGGTCTACTATCAGAGGATGCGATCTGAGGCTGCAGACCCTGATCGCAGCCTCTGACCATAGCCCCTGATCGCAGCATCTGACCATAGCCCCTGATCACAGACCCTGATCGCATTGATCGCAGAACCGGATCGCAGCCTCAGATCACATTGATCGCAGCCTCAGATCACAGACCCTGATTACAGCCCAATCGCATTGATCAGTCTCGGATTGCAGCCCTTGATTGCATTAATCACAGCCTCTGATCGCATTAATCACAGCCTCTGACCATAGCCCCTGATCACAGCCTCTGATGGCAGACCCTGATCGTATTGATCGCAGCCTAGGACCGTAGTCCCTGATCAGCCTCTGATCGCAGACCCTGATCACAATGATCGAAGCCAGATTGCAGACTCAGATCGCAGACCCTGATCGCATTCGACGCAGCCTCTGATCGCAGACCCTAATCGCAGCCTCAGATCGCGGACCCCGACGCAGACCCTGATCGCAGCCTCTGACCGCCGACCCTGACCACGGACCCTGATCACAGCCTCTGATCGCAGACACTGATCTCATTAATCACATCCTCAGATCGCACTGGTCACAGCCTCAGATTACAGCCCATAATAGCATTGGTCACAGCCCATAATAGCATTGGTCGCAGCCCCTGATAGCATTGATCACAGCCTCTGATCGCATTAATCGCATCCTCTGATCGCAGCCTCAGATCGCACTGGTCGCAGCCTCAGATCACAGCCTCTGCTCGCATTGATCACAGCCTCTGATCGCAGCTTCAGATCGCACTGGTCGCAGCCTCAGATCGCAGCCCATACCACCATTGGTCACAGCCCCTGATCGCATTGATCACAGCCTCTGCCCATAGCCCCTGATCACAGCGCCTGATTGGAGCTCCTGATTGGACCCTTTGTTCGCAGCCTCTGACCGTAGCCCCTGATCGCAGCATCTGACCATTGCCCCTGATACGAGCCTTTGATTGCAGCCCCTGATCGCCCCTCCCTTCATGTTCTCCAACTTTCTGCTGTGGGGATTATTTATCCTTTATAAGTCTATGGATGTATTTCAAGAGCTGGTTCTTTTTGTATTTACCCAGGATTCATTTTTTTCTAGTGCTCTCTGGTTTTCTTTAAACACTTTCTCTCACTCTGGCAGCCATCATTAGTCAGTTCACCATCACTGTGCCGACTAATGGCTTTAATGCTCATGCATGCTTCATCCCCAGGGTGCTGCATGCCCCTCACAACACTCTCTCCCCGGAGGTGATTGAGATGGGTGTGATCACAGGTACCTCCTACCTTCCCCTCACTGTGTACATGTGGTGAGATGAGAGTAATCATAGATACCTCCAGCCTACATCTCACATCTTCCCCTCACTGTGTACATGTGGTGAGATGAGAGTGATCTGAGATACTGACGTAGTACATCTCACATCTTCCCCTCACTGTGTACATGTGGTGAGATGGGAGTGATCTGAGATACTGACGTAGTACATCTCACATCTTCCCCTCACTGTGTACATGTGGTGAGATGGGCGTGATCACAGATACCTCCAGCCTACATCTCACATCTTCCCCTCACTGTGTACATGTGAGTGATCATAGATTCCTCCAGTCTGCATCTCACATCTTCCCCTCACTGTGTACATGTGGTGAGATGAGAGTAATCATAGATACCTCCAGCCTACATCTCACATCTTCCCCTCACTGTGTACATGTGAGTGATCATAGATTCCTCCAGTCTGCATCTCACATCTTCCCTCACTGTGTACATGTTGTGAGATGGGAGTGATCACAGATACCTCCAGCCTACATCTCACATCTTCCCCTCACTGTGTACATGTGAGTGATCATAGATTCCTCCAGTCTCCATCTCACATCTTCCCCTCACTGTGTACATGTTGTGAGATGTGAGTGATCTGCGATACCTCCGTCTCCATGTCACATCTTCCCCTCACTGAGGATGACAGAGTTCAGCTGGAAGGGGTGAGAGAAACTCGTGTGCGAGACTGCTATCGACTGATCGAGCCTGAGACGCCACCAAGCTCAGTTGTGAGGGCGGAGGAGGTGCTGCGGCAGAGGAGCGGCCGCTGTGGAGGAGCGGCTGTGGCGAGCTGAGAAGGGGGGAAAAGCTGAGATAGAAGAGAGGGGGCCTCTTAACAATCCTAACCCATTGCCACACCGCCACCCACTGTATACCCGCTGCCACATAGCCGGATACAGGCGGTTCAACGGTCCAACGGATCGTAAAAAAACGAGACTGAGATCGACGCTGATAAGCTGACATTGAGAGTTAGCGGGCAGCTATCGGGCAGTGAGGAGCCCCGGGACGTCTCCCGCCGCTTTTGCTTTTGCCCCAGCTAAGTTGGACCGGACTCCCGGTCCGGTTTATTGTGGTTGGACTGGGGAGAAAAAGAATAAATAAAAACGAATAAAACGAGGCACGGAGGCAAAGTGCCGTGATGGACTCAGGTCCCTAGCCTGAGTTGAAGAGCCAGGAGATTAAGCGCTGGAGCCCATTTTCATCTGGGTAAGCCTTTCAAGACCTTTCAAAGTCTAACTGCAAAAGATCCTCATTTGACCGCCTCTTCAGGCAATCAAGGATCCCGCAGGCAAGCGTGGCCGCCATATAGTAGGCGGCTGCAGTAAGAGTGGTCCCCGGTTGGCTAGCGGAAGCGGCATGGTTAGAACAGGTGCGGCTTGCGACTCTTCCTCGTGTGCCCCGCTTGCCTCATACCCTTTGTATCCTTTGTACCCTTTGTACTCCCCTTTGGCCGCACTTCCTAAGAACCAAGACCCAAGACAGACCGGTTGAAGGACCAGAAAAATACAGAAAAAGTCCCATCCCAGTAGGAGGGGCAGGAAGGGCAGAAGGGTTTACAGGAGGGTCAAACGGAGAATTAATCCAGCGCACCAGCAAAGTAGCGGTGGGGTTACAATTAAGCAAAGTACCAATTGGACCTTGCACAGTACGGACACATATTAAGGTCACTGGTGCAGTTGTGATATATTTGTGACGCATTTGGATTAAAATAAAATTTGATATCAAATATGAATAAATACCAGGTATGCGTTCAGGAAAAGAAAGGGCATCGGGCCCCCCACAAGACAAGCACGGAAAGTACAAGCACCAAAAGTAATAAAAAAAGCTAAAGCACAGACAATGGGAGTGAACCAAACTTTAATCTCACCAATAGCACGGATGTTTGGAAAATCCACAAAAGTCCCACACAAATTCGATTTTATGAAAGACCCATCTGGAGCACTGATGACAATGCAAATAGAATCAGAAATAAGTAACCTACAAACTCCAATTAAGCCAACTAACTACTTGGAAGGAAGTACGCAAACTGTCGGACAAGAGCAGGAACTGCGATCACTAGATAAGAGTCCTCATATTGTGGACATAAAGTGCCAAATAACCGACCTTGAATTACTAAATATAACATCGCCTACTCAAATGGAACAAAGCGATATGGATGTGTCAGAAATATCAAGGGATGAGATGCCTCAGGGCGAGATAAACCAGAAAAAAATCAATAACAACGACTATGCTACCTATAGAGGTTAAGGTAGAAATAAGAAAGAAAATTGAGCCAACCAGTGACCCTATACTACATAACCAGATGGTAGATCAAGACACCAGTGATAACACAGTTGAAGTCACCCAGGAAAATCAATTTAGAATTAATAGTAATACTATTTCCACCTTGGGGATAACCACGCCAATAAGAATTAATGGAGTCACAAATATGGAAATAAGATATAAAGAGAAGGAAGGTCAATCCCTCAATCAACTAAATATACTGACCAATAATGATCAAAAATTAGGATTTAATGAAGAAACTTTACAAGGAACAAGTGAAAATTCAGGAATAGAAACGGAAATTGCACACTATAACAGCGCTAATAGCACTAAAAACAGCAAAATACTATATAGCGGAAACGATAGTAGCAAACATATTACATTGGGCCAATTAAAAAAGTTACCAGAAATGCAAGAAATTCCTCGGGTTGATTTTAAAAGTTCCACCAACAACAAATACGAACTACAGTGTGATCAAAAAAACAAAACCATAGACAATCAGGACTTGGGGTCTATTTGGGATATTTTTATCAAACCTCATCACTAACTCTTGAAGCACTGACATTCCAGTCGAATAAGATGGACATTCAAATTGAATTACTCAGAGTGATGGCAAATGCAGTAGCCGGAATAGATCATAAACTCGCTGAGCTAAATAGTTTGATAATTAGAGCCCAAACTGAAGCAGCTACAACATATCTTGATTGCGCATGTGCCCCAATAATAAATAAATTGGCAACAATACCGGACGTCATGAATACCAGACTAGAAGACGTCAAAGTGAGCCTCCAAAAGAAACAAGATGAGCACAAAGAGGATATTTGTAAAACACTGAAAAACAAGACTAACATGGCGGAGGTAAGAGATGTGGAACAACCTAGTGCCACAATAGACCTAGATGTCCAGGATAAATTAACTCTGACAATAGCTCAGAACACACAACAGGAGGAAAACAAGTCATCAGGAGTAAAACCATCGGTCCATCTTACAAAAAAGTCAAATGAAGACTGGGAGGTCAAAGAAGTAGACTCTCCATTGTTTAGCATGACAAAAAGACATAGGAAAAAAATTGCGCAAAGCAAGAAATAGGGCCAAGCGGGAAACTATAGTAGCAACACACCCCCAAGAGGAAGTACCAACTGATATGGCTAGTGAAGGAAAAGAACGATGGAAGGTAACAACAGGTAAACAAGAAAACGAACTATGTGGAGAGCAGTACTCAATAATAAAGAAAAAAATAACAAATATTTCGATATATTCACAAAAATTGGAAAACAACCGACCGATCAAAAAGTTACTCAAACAAATATAGTTATTACATCGGACAAAATTGAACGATTGCCCAACGAACTAGAGAAGGAGGGGGAAAAAATCCGATCAAGGGAAGAGAAATATAGGCTGCAAGGAAACGGTTGTATTATAAAACAGACAACTGAAGATATACAAAGTGTACCGCTTGAAAAGATGGATCAAGCAAAGAGTCTATGAATTCCTCATAAATCTAAAGATCTGGTAAGCATTAAAGAGGAGGAACAAATATATATTGGCCCGGTAGTTCAGAGGTCACTCCGATGGGATCAAAATACAGTCCCAAATCCAAGTTTGAATATAACTCAACGTCAGATCCACCAAATTACCCAAAATTCAGAACAGATAAAGAAACCAAATCATATAATTGTGAAACAAAACGATATGATAGAACAAACGGTGGATACCAGGTACATATTGAAATGGGATCACCTAGTTATTGTAAGACGTGGTGAGGACAAACAAGTCATATGTAAGGACCAGCAAGATATTGAAGAAAAAATTGCACAAATAATTTTTAAACCAGTATATGACTCCCGAGGTAATCAGGACACAATGAATAGAGGAAACATTCTCCGCCTCTTTAAATCGATCCCATCACTAGCAAATGTGACAACTAAAGACATTGAATGTATCGGATTCCTACCAAATACGGAAGGTAGCCAGACATTAACTTTGATAACTGTAATCGCTGTTTCTATAGCGGAACGAATCATGAACGAACAAGAAATCTTTCATAGCTGGGGGATAATAATTAGCAAGCCAGCTCCAAAGGTATTTCCAACCCCTCTTATTAAAGAAGAAAGTCCGATACTAAAGAAAAAAAGAAAAAATAATGACCCAGCCTTTTCTATACTAAAAAATCCACTCGGAAAATCAGATCGAGATGTTGAAATGTCACTGACTGAAAGTAAAGTAGAAAAGGCAACCAGAATAAATGAAAAATGGATATCTATGGCTCTACAGGGTAATAAAGACCAATGACAGAACACAGCAAAATGTACAATAAAAGAAGCAAATAAGGACAGGGAAATATGAAGGATGTGCTCATGGGATATGTAATAAGGTAAATAACGCCCACTTAAATACAATATCTAATTACTATCAGAACATTTTACTACAGGAAACGTGGGCAACCGACCCTATTATGTTACAGGGATATAAAGGATATTTTGAGCCCGTAATTAAGCAACATAAATATGGTCGCCCCAGTGGGGGTCTAGCAATATTCATATCCATTGACCTGAGAGTGGAACATGAGAAGCTGGTCACAAATAATAGTAACTTCCAAACGGTAAAGTTACGATATAAAGCAAGCGATCGAGTAAAATTAAAAACCTTAATGCTGATCAATGTATATATTCCCCCAACACAGAGTTCAAGAATGAATGTGTGCTACTCTTACCAGTTTCCTATTGGAGCAATTGATGGATGATCCTTTCGTAGATTTTATACTTACGGGGGATTTTAATTTAAATCTATTAGTACCTTTTATAAGAGACGATACTACACAGTGAATCTAGGATCCAGTCCTGTGTTAGCCAAAGTAATCTGAAAAGTAATTAACTGCATTTTTACTTAAAAAGCCCATTCAATTGAATGTACTATACCTGCAATGTGTTGCAAACTGCTTACTTAAAACTGTAACCAAAACCAGTACAAGTTGCACTGCAATTTTGAACTGTGTTCATACAAGTAATTTACTACTGAAAAGTATTTTTACGCTTACCTGCACCAGCCTTGCTTGGTTCTAGAAATAAAACAACAGTATATGTTTTCTATACAAAACAATTGGCCTAGAGTTCAGTTCTTGAGTGTGTGGATTCATTTGCTGACTGAGTGTGTACATCAAGTGCTTAACACTGTCCTCTGATACTGCCTTACTGCTCGACCAAGCTACCACTTTAGAGAGTAAGGTTCTATCTAACTTTAACCTCTGCCAAACCTCTGGAGACCCTTGGACTCTATACACACTGTACCTCACTTTGGTGCAGTATATATAGAGCCAGTTTCTTACACAAGAGTTTCTTGCTGCCATGGCCCGACTCTTTGGGCCGTCTGGCCCCGCCGGTGCGCCTGCGGGCCCCGCGGGCCCGACTGGGGGTCCAGCCCTTCCATCGCCGGCGCCGCAGGACCCCGCTGGATCCGGGCTTGGATCCCGGGCGACACCGGTTGACCTCATAACACCTCCACCTGTGTCGACCCCTCCTCCGGCACCACCTCCGACGTCATCCGGTGCCACCGCCGACGTCGGCCCCAGTTTCAGCCCTAAACCGGACACGGCATCGCTCGACGCCGATCCCGACACCGATGGGGTCTTTCTACCCCTATGTCTGTCCTCCTTATTTCAGCCTGTTTCACAGACTTAGGAGGAAGAGGAGGACTGGGAGGGGTCTGAGGACCCTCTCACACAACAGTGTGATTATGATCCGGACTGGGCAGAGGATTTGTGGGATGCCAGTGGTCTTGACACCTCACCTGACCTTGGCATGCTGTCTCCTCCTACCGTGGCTACGGAGGAGGGAGCCAGTTACGCAGTGGTGTTGCGTAGGGTGGCCGAGGCCCTCCACCTCGAACTCCCTACAGTGGCCGTCAGGACTAACCTCCTGACAGAAGTGCTTCAGCCGGCTGCAACCTCTTCGGAGCCCTTGCTGTCTTTTAATGACGCGCTTTCTGACGTTCTTTTGGGCACTTGGTCCAGGCCCAACACAGGGGCTCCTGTGGACAGGAACGTGGCCCGACGCCATCGCCCGGCTCCGGGCGACCCCCTCTTTCTTTCCCAACACCCCACTCCCGAGAGCTTGGTTGTCCAGGCCTCTGCTTCCCAGAGCGCGTTCCCTTCCGCACCTCCGGATAGGGAATCCAAGAAGCTGGACCAGCTTGGCAAGAAGCTATTTTCATCTGCCAGCTTAGGGCTGCGGTCGGTGAACACCGCATGCCTCTTGGGCCGTTATTCCCACTCTGTGTGGGATAAGGTTGCGCACGTGCTGCCGAACTGTCCGGAGGAGACACGGACAGTACTCTCCCAAGCTATAGCAGCTGGGAGAGATGCAGCCAAGTTCACCATTCGTCGTGGGCTTGATACCGCCGACTCGCTGGGCAGGGCGATTTCCACGACGGTGGCGCTTCGGCTCCACGCCTGGCTGAGGACAACTGGCTTCTCAGGGGATGTCCAGAACACTCTGATGGACATGCCCTTCGATGGCATTCGCCTCTTTGGCAATAAGGCAGATAGTGCGTTGGAGCGCTTTAAGGACTCCCGGGCTACGGCCAAGTCCTTGGGCCGGTCGGCCACTCGCCCTCCTCTGTCTTCTGCTTTTCGCTCCTTTCGTGGCCACGAAGGGGTGCCCCATCACGTTCATTCCAGAGCCACAGGCCTGCGCAGCAACATCCTCAGCGCGGACGTGGGAACCGCCAAGGCGGTTCTGGGGGCCAGCGGGCGGGTCAGTCCACTTCCACCCCCGCAGCATCCACTGCTAAGCCTTCCTAGTCCGAACTTTCAGGCCCATCAAACGCCAGTGGGCGGCAGAATTCGCCCATCATCTCCGCCACTGGCGCAACATCACATCGGACAAGTGGGTGCTGCAAATTGTCCGAAGGGGCTACTCCCTCCCCTTCGAGACTACCCCTCCAGCCATGCCACCTCAGTACCACCGCATGTCGGGGGACCATCTTGCGCTTCTTCAGCAGGAAGTCACGGCCCTCTTGGCCAAGGGGGCCATAGAGCGTTCCTGGGCCAGAAGTAGGTCGTGGTTGTTATTCCCACTACTTTCTGGTCCCCGAGAAGGACAAGGGCCTGCGTCCTATCTTGGACCTCAGGAACGTCAACCGCTTCCTCCGGAAGGAGAAGTTCAAGATGTTGACGCTAGCTCAGGTCTTGTCTGCCCTCGACCCTGGAGTCTGGATGGTAGCGTTGGACTTGCAGGACGCATATTTCCACACCCCGTCCTGCCGGCCCACCGGCGTTACCTGCGGTTCACGGTAGGCCACGAGCACTTTCAGTTTACCGTGCTCCCCTTCGGCCTTACCAGCACCCCTCTGGTGTTCACGAAAGTGATGGCGGTGGTTGCAGCTCATCTGCGCAGATCAGGGGTTCCAGTCTTCCCCTATCTCGACGACTGGTTGTTGAAGGCGGGCTCGCCCCTGGCAGTCGTCTCCCACCTCCAGACTACGGCCGACCTCCTGCATTTGCTGGGGTTCTCCATCAACATGCCGAAGTAGCACCTAATTCCCTCTCAGAAGCTCCTCTTCATCGGAGCGGTTCTGGACTAGGCGCAGTTTCGGGTTTATCCTCCCGAGCAGCTAGTCCGGGATATTCAGGCTATGATTCCGATCTTTCAGCCTCTAGCCCGGGTTTCGGTCAGGATGACCCTCCAGCTACTTGGCCTGATGGCCTCCTGTATCCTGCTAGTGGATCATGCCAGATGGCATATGCGGGCTCTGCAGTGGGACCTGAAGTTCCAGTGGGCACAGCATCAGGGCAACCTGTCCGATCACGTCCAGAACTCGGAGGGCACTGCACGACAATTGCAGTGGTGGCTCACGAATCGCGATTGGGTCAATGGCAGATCCCTCTCATTTCCCCAACCGGAACACACAGTTGTGACGGACGCGTCCCTTCTGGGATGGGGCGGCCACATGGGAGAGGAGGAGATCAGAGGACTCTGGTCTCCGGCGGAGTCCCGGCTCCATATCAACCTTCTGGAGCTTCAGGCGATCCGACTTGCACTGAAGGCATTCCTTCCCTCTGTCATGGGGAGAGTAGTGCAGGTGTTCACAAACAACACCACCGCCATGTGGTACTGCAACAAACAGGGCGGGGTGGGGTCGTGGACCCTATGTCAGGAGGCTCGGCACCTCTGGACATGGCTGGAACATCAGGGCATATCCCTGGTGGTTCAACACCTGGCAGGTTCACTGAACGCCAGGGCGGACAAACTCAGCCGCAGGTGCATGATGGATCACGAATGGCGTCTGAACTCGGACGTGGCACAAGGTCTCTTTCAGCAGTGGGGAGAGCCTTGGTTAGATCTATTCGCCACCGAAGAGAACGCGCAATGTCATCAGTTCTGCGCGTTGGAATTTCCAAGGCGGCACTCGCTAGGCGACGCTTTGTCGCTAGTGGAGTTGCGGTCTACTATACGCCTTTCCGCCTATACCAATTCTACCCAGAGTGCTGAAGAAGATCAAGCGCGACCGGGCCCAAGTCATTCTTGTGGCTCCGGATTGGGCTCGAAGAGTATGGTATCCCGAGCTACTCAGCATCCCCCGATCCGACTGCCTCTTCGGGAGGATCTTCTGTCGCAGCAGCAGGGGACGGTCCTCCACCCGAACCTGTCCAGCCTCCACGTCCTGACGTGGAGATTGAGCGGCGGCAATTGACGTCTTTTGACCTGCCTCCCGAAGTTTGTGATGTGATCTTGGCAGCCAGGCGTCCCTCCACTAAAACGGTATACGCCTGCAGGTGGAATAAATTTGTGGCATGGTGCACAGCAAAGGCTGTGGATCCCCTTTCTGCCCCCCTTTCAGAGGTCCTTCTCTTTCTCCTTTCTTTGGCCCAGCAGGGCTCTGCTCTGGGCACTATCAAGAGCTATCTCTCGGCCATTTCAGCCTTTTTACGGCTTCCTGATCAGCCTTCCCTTTTCAAGTCCCCTGTTGTAAATAGATTCTTAAAAGGCATTACTCATCTTTTCCCTCCTGTTCCTTTCATAATGCCTCAGTGGGACTTGAACCTGTTTCTAACAGGTCTGATGTGTGCTCCCTTTGAGCCAATTCACAACTGTCCTCTTCATCTTCTTACTTTAAAGACAGCTTTCCTGGTGGCTATCACCTCTGCCAGAAGAGTGAGTGAGCTCCAGGCCCTTTCTTCTACACCTCCTTTTCTCTCTGTCCATCCGGACAAAGTTGTTCTAAGGACTCGTCCATCTTTTCTGCCAAAGGTTGTCACTGCCTTTCACATCGGGCAGACCATTACTTTGCCTACCTTCTTTCCGCCTCCGCATCCCTCAAAAGAGGAAGAGAGGCTCCCCCGTCTGGACCCAAAACGTGCGCTCTCATTCTACCTCAACCGCACACAACAGTTCCAGGTGGATGACCAGCTCTTTGTTGGCTACGTGGGCGCCAAGAAAGGTCGGGCCGTGCACAAGTGGACCATCTCTCAGTGGGTCATTCTGTGCATAAAGGCTGGTTATTCTTTGGTTAAAAAGGAGCCTCCAGTGGGGCTACACGCCCATTCTACCAGAGCGACGGCAGCCACTACTGCTTTGGGACGGGGAGTTCCCTTGCATGACATCTGTCAGGCAGCTACGTGGGCCTCGCTGCACACGTTTACCAAACATTACTGCCTGGATAGCCAAGTCCGGAGAGACGGCTTCTTCGGCCGTTCTGTCCTCCAGGACTTCCTGATGTGATCTTGGTTCGCAGACCCACCACCGGGGTTGGTATTGCTGGGGTATCTATTCTAAGGTAAGTAATCTATCACTACGTGTTTCTTTCAGATGCACAAGTTACTAACCTTCGGTAACGATATATCTGTAAGAAACATTAGTAGTGATAGATTCCTTACCGCCCCACCCATCCTCCCCGTTCTGCGAACTGATTTCTAGGGTTAAGGTCATCTCTTTCAGGGCCCTAGTTTCATGGCACCAGTGGTCAGTTTCTTGCACGGCTCTGCGTTCCTGGCGCGGAAAGTCGTGTACAGAACTGACGTCAGCGCGCATGGGCGCGTCTAAGTAGCTCCAGCGATGTCATCTCGGCGACAACAACACCAACGACGCACACGGAGCCGCACACAGACGCCTACCGACAGGGGTACTGCTGACGAAAACTTTCCGGATCCAGTCTGATGCCTGGGGGTAATTCTAAGGTAAGGTATCTATCACTACAAATGTTTCTTACAGATATATCGTTACCGAAGGTAAGTAACTTGTGCATTTGGTTTATTACCGGGCTTATGTCATCTACCACCTTGGATAAAGTCAGAAGAGGACACACTATGTAGGCTATGTAAATCTGGGGAGGAGAACATTATGCACCTACTGTGTCTCTGTACTGAATTGGAAAATGAAAGAAAAACCATACTCGAGACTATTCAATGATCGAGGAGTAAGGACATGTAGGCAAGCATTGATATTGTGTCTGCGCTCCGATGATATACTTATGAACTCTGCTTTTGTAAAATATTTATTGAGAATAGGAACAAAATTAGAGGAGCACAATCTAAAACCTATAACCACCATATTTTAAAATACACCACGAAATGAATTTTATTAAATGTAATTCAGTTAAAAAATACTGCATCATTTATACTTGTTGTTTTAACTGTTTTATAGCGGATTATTATATGTATATTGTTTCATTGTAAGATTTTAATTAATCAAACAAAGATTAACTAACTAACCCTCACTGTGTACATGTGGTGAGATGTGAGTGATCTATGATGCCTCCCGCCTCCATCTCACATCTTCCCCTCACTGTGTACATGTAGTGAGATGTGAGTGATCCATGATGCCTCCCGCCTCCATCTCACATCTTCCCCTCACTGTGTACATGTGGTGAGATGTAAGTGATCCAGGATGCCTCCCGCCTCCATCTCACATCTTCCCCTCACTGTGTACATGTGGTGAGATGTGATCCAGGATGCCTCCCGCCTCCATCTCACATCTTCCCCTCACTGTGTACATGTGGTGAGATGCGAGTGATCCATGATGCCTCCCGCCTCCATCTCACATCTTCCCCTCACTGTGTACATGTGGTGAGATGTGAGTGATCCAGGATGCCTCCCGCCTCCATCTCACATCTTCTCATCACTGTGTACATGTGGTGAGATGCGAATAATCTGAGATACCATGGCCTACATCTCACATCTTGCCCTCACAATGTACACGTGTTGAAACGTGAGTGATCCGAGATAACTTCTACCTACATTTCACATCTTCTCACAGTGTAGGTATCGACATGTGAGTGAGAGATTTCCTGCAGACATCTCACATCTTGCCCTCATTGTGTATGCGTGATGAAATGGGAGTGATCCAACATACCTCCTGCCGGCATTTTGCATCTTCTTCTCACTGTGTATGGGTGTTGAGGTGCGAAATACCTTCTGTCTACATCTCACATCTTCCCCTCAACGTGTATGTGTGCAGAACGTCTGAAAGAAACTAATTTGTCTGCATTTGTGCGTACAAAACAAGAACAGATTCCCCGGAGGAGTAACCGCTGTGGGCCGATATGCTTTGGTGGGTGGCTGTTAAGCTTTCGTGTCGGTACCAGAGCTATGTGATTTGTAAAATGTTTTCATGTCCTGTGACATCCATACACTCTTTACATTCAAAATGATGTCCCATTGCCGAACCAGTGAAAAACCATAGCTGCAATGTTCACCTACTGGGAAAATGCTGGTCACCTGTTTACTCCAACCCTAAGGCAGGACTCCCCAAAATGTTGACATCTTGTTACAAATTTCTATCACAGCCTCCTGCAATTACCAAATCGTTCACTGTTTTTACTGTAGTGCCTACCATTGTGGTCACACTTCTGTAGCAGAAATGTGCACATGAAGACTAAGTCATTGTACCACAACCCAGAGAACCAGGTTTGGCAGCTCTTTTGAATGAGCAAGCCCTCCCGGATACTGTAAGAGATGTAAACATCCAGTTAGGTTGATTCAAGAAGTCGCAGAGAAAACAGACACCTTTTTCATTGGATTCTAATGAAGTTTTGATGAGATATTGAGCATCGTGTCAAACTGAAAGAGACTAAGGTAGCGCATAGACACCACATGGCTGTCACCTTCGTCAGCGGGATGTTCCTCCTCTCAAAGATTCCCCCCCTCCTCCCCACACGTCGTCCTCTTAATCCAGGTGAAAGGGAGACCTAGCTGCATATCAGCTCACCCGCTTTGATTTTAACAGTTGGAATTTTCAAATTTAAGCATAGTATTTAACGTAAGCATGTTAACTAGTATTCAACACAAGCATGTTAACCAGTAATCAACTAAAGCATCAATCAATCAGAGCATTTGTAGAGCGCATTACTCACCTGTGAGGGTCTCAAGGCGCTAAGGGGGTGGGGGGGGTGCTGCTACTGCTCGAACAGTCAGGTCTTGAGAAGTCTCCTGAAGGTCAGCAGGTCCTGGGTCTGTCGCAGGTGGATGGGGAGGGTGTTCCATGTCTTGGCGGCGAGGTGGGAGAATGATCTGAGGCCGGTGGTCGTTCGGTGGATGCGTGGAACGAGGGCGAGGTCAGCGGAGCGAAGCTGGCGGTTCAGGCTGTAGAAGGTGAGTCGTTTGTTGAGGTATGCTGGTCCGGCGTTGTGGAGTGCTTTGTGAGTGTGAGTGAGGAGCTTGAAGGTGATCCTCTTGTTGACGGGGAGCCAGTGCAGGTCTCTCAGGTGGGCAGTGATGTGGCTGTGGCGGGGGATGTCGAGGATGAGGCGTGCGGAGGCGTTCTGTATGCGTTGAAGTCTTTTCTGGAGTTTGGCCGTGGTTCCCGCGTAGAGGGCGTTGCCGTAGTCCAGCCTGCTGCTGACGAGGGCCTGGGTGACCGTTCTTCTGGTTCCGGTGGGGATCCATCTATAAATCTTGCGAAGCATGCAGAGGGTGTTGAAGCAGGAGGAGGAGACGGCGTTGAGTTGCTGGGTCATTGATAGTGATGAGTCCAGGATGAACCCCAGGTTGCGTGCGTGGTCCATTTGGCGACGGCCTTCATTCCTTCGTGGAGGTTGGTTTTGGCGGGGTCCTAGGTGAGGGAGAGGATCAGCTGGGTGTCGTCGGCGTATGAGACGATGTGGAGGTCGTGCGATGTTGGCGAGCGGTGCCATGTAGATGTTAAAAAGGGTCGGGCTGAGGGATGAGCCTTGGGGTACGCCGCAGGTGATCTTGGTGGCTTCGGATCGGAATGGAGGGAGGCGGACTCTCTGGGTTCTGCCGGTGAGGAAGGAGGTGATCCAGTCCAGGGCTTTGTCGTGGATCCCTGCGTCGTGGAGGCGTGTGCGTAGGGTGTGGTGGCAGACGGTGTCGAAGGCAGCCGAGAGGTCCAGGAGGATGAGGGCCGCGGTTTCGCCGTTGTCCAGCAGGATCCTGATGTCGTTGGTCGCGGCGATGAGGGTGATTTCGGTGCTGTGGTTGCTGCGGAATCCGGATTGGGACGAGTCCAGGGTGTTGTTCTCCTCGAGGAAGCGGGTCAGTTGCCTGTTGACAATCTTCTCGATGACTTTTGCCGGGAACGGGGAGCAGGGAGATGGACCGGAAGTTCTTGAGGTCCTTTGGGTCCGCCTTGGGATTCTTTAGTAGGGCGTTGATCTCGGCGTGTTTCCAGCTCTCCGGGAAGGTGGCGGTCTCGAAGGAGCTGTTGAGGATCTTCCGGAGTTGGGGTGCGATGATGGAGCTCGCTTTGTTGAAAATGTGGTGAGGGCAGGGGTCGGATGGTGAGCCGGAGCGGATGGTGTTCATGATTTTGATGGTGTCGTCGTTGACGTGGTTCCAGGAGAGCAGGAGGCTGGTGTGGCTGGGGGGCGGGGAGTCTGAGGTGTCGGCGGCTGTCGGGGGGGGTCTGGGTGCTGAAGCTGTCGTGGACGTCTGCGATCTTGCGGTGAAAGAAGGTGGCTAGGGAGTCGCAGAGGTCTTGCGATGGCGGGATGTCGTTAGAGCTGGAGCTGGGGTTGGAGAGTTCCTTTACGATGTTGAAGAGCTCTCTGCTGTTGTGCGCGTTGTTGTTAATGCGTTCCTTGAAGGAGGTCCTTTTGGCGGTTCGAATGAGTTGGTGGTGTTTGCGGCTGGCGTTCTTGAGGGCTGCGTTGTTGTCTGGTGTCTGTTTGTGGCGCCACTTCTTCTCGAGTCTTCGGCAGGTCTGCTTGGATGCCTGGAGGTCGGCGGTGAACCAGATGGCCCTTCTGTTGGTGCGTCTGTTTGAGGGTTTCTTGATCGGGGCGAGAGTGTTGGTGCAGTCGCCGATCCATTGCCTGAGGTGGTGGGCGGTTGTGTCGGTGGGGTCGGTTGGTGGGTCTCGGGCGAGGGTGGTGATCAGCTGGTCTTCGGTGACCTTGTTCCAGCTGCGGTGGGGGATTCGTTGCGGGTGGTTGTGCGTGGTGTGTTTCTCGAAGGAGAAGTGGATGCAGCGGTGGTCGGTCCAGTGGAGTTCGGTGGTGTGGCTGAAGGTGACGTGGTTGCTGGCGGAAAAGATGGGGTTGAGCGTGTGTCCGGCGGAGTGGGTGGGTGTCATGACGAGCTGTTTGAGTCCGAGGTTGTCGAGCAGGGTGATGGAGTTGCTGTCGTTGGCGTTCGAGGTAGAAGTTCAGGTCTCCGAGGAGGATGTAGTCTGTGTATGCAAGGGCGTGCGTGCTGCCGACGTCGGTGATGGAGTCGCTGAACTGTGGCCGGGGTCCGGGGGGTCTGTAGATGAGGGTTCCTCTGAGGGTGGTGTTGGGATCGATGTGGATCTGGAAGTGCAGGTGTTTGGCGGCGCTGAGGGTGTCTTCGGTGCTGGTCGAAATTCTGAGGGTATACCTGTGGACGATGGCGATTCCTCCTCCCAGTCTGTTGGTGCGGTCCCTGCGGGTGATCTTGTAGCCGTCCGGGATGGCAATGTTGGGCGCCAAGGAGGGGTTCATCCAGGTCTCCGTCAGGAAAGCGACGTCTGGGGAGGATGAGTCGAGTAGGTCCCAGAGTTCGATGGCGTGCTTGTGGACGGAGCGGGTGTTGAGTAGTATGCATCTGAGATGGTTGCGACCTGCCCTGGTGGGAGGGGCAGGACGTGCAGGTGTTCGGTGGCTGGTGAAGCTGCAGCTCCGGCAGGAGAAGGGTCCGTGGGTGAGCTTCGGGGTGGCCTGGAAGCAGGTGGATGATCGGCCGGCGTTGAGTTCATGGAGGATATTGGCGTCGTAGCGGCATCGGGGCGCTCGCGGTGGCCAGGGGGTCTGGCGCTGGGCGCGGTCCAGGCGCAGACGGGCTTGCCACCATTAAGAAGGGGAGGTGGGAGGGAGGAGCAGCTAGGAGGCGGGTGCGGGACGAATGGGCGAGCGAGGGGGGCAGGGCCGCAAGGGACGCAGTGGCGGGAGGGGAAGTGGCAAGAAGGCCAAAATGCAAAGAGGGCTACAGAGAAAAAAAGAGCAGAAAAAAACAGCAGACAAGCAGCAACACGCAATTAGGGAGCAGGGACAGGATACTGACGGCACGAACTCGCAGCAGCAGCGAGAGCGGGAACACAGGCACAGTCAGGTGCAGCTGTGCGGCATGGGGAGCGACCTGCCTGGAAACAGGGTCACTAGTACTCAGTAACTGGTACTCAGAGTCACTGCCTGTGTGTCCGTGTGTAAGTAATAAGGTGGCAGAAGCCCAACCGGGAGCAGTATCCCAGCTGCTCAGCCCACGCACTCCAACTGACATTCACTCCACCAGGTGCCCAAGAACATTCTATGACATCACTCACACTACGGCTGAGCAGCAGGGCACAGAATACAAAGGAAGGAAAACACATCAAGAAGAGCAGGATATCACAGTGTTTCCGTTCTCCCCATCGCTTGATGTTCTTCAGAATTAGCACAAATCTCCTTCCTTTCTCGATTCTCCCACTTGAGCCCTTTCTTATATGGGATGGTTGTCCATGACCTGGTGAGCTGTACTCTGAAGACCGGTGTCTTTACTGCTGGACGGCTGGTTGGTGGGACGTCATTGACCTGGTCAGCTGTACTCTGGAGACCGGTGTCTTTACTGCTGGATTGCTGGTTCGTGGGAATCATTGACCTGGTCAGCTGTACTCTGGAGACCGGTGTCTTTACTGCTGGATGGCTGGTTGGTGGGAATCATTGACCTGGTCAACTGTACTCTGGAGACCAGTGGCTCTTGCTTGGCTAGCATTCAGTAGTCAAAGGTTTGGGAGATAGTAGATTCAGTCTAGCTGGACAAGGAAATTTCATAAGTTGAAAGATCACAAGTGGGCTTTCTCACACAAGTGACCCCACACTACAAACCACTCGGTGAAAAGGATTTCAGGATCTCCTGAGGCTGAGAAAGCGATAATGATGACTTAAGAGCACACGGTAGGGACTTTATTTCAGTGAAGGCTCCTCCTCTTGGAGGTTAAGGGACAATTCATTACTTTTCCTGAATAAGTTTAGAGGCACAGCCCCTGGAATGCTCCTCACCAGGCGATGCCCACACTGAGGGAAAAAAAGACAGACCAGTGAAAGGGTCCTCTGTGTGCAGTAAGATTAATGGCAACACATGCAGTCCACAAACATCTGCAAAGTACAGTCTTTTTGCAATACCGGCGTTCTCTAATAAGAGGCCCCTTCATTATCCAGTCTGGTCTTTACCTTCACAAAGGGGACAACAGGAATCTAAGTCCTCAGAAGGCCTGACTGCCTTGCAACCTGAGCGAGTGAGGAAATACAAACCAACCAGCCACAGCTTTGGCAACCATCTAGTGTGAAACCTAGGCAGATATTCGGTTAGACGTGTGAGGACCGGGCAAACCATTCCCATATCCTGCACCTATTGTTGGAACTGCGCTACAAGGAAAAGGTTAAAGAACAGAGCCTCACACAGGGAAAGCTGCCAAGTGACCGTACCTTTCTGTGCCGTGTACCCCGGCGGCCTCATGCAGAGGCAGAGCCGTCCATCCACTGCCAGCCGAAGGATGCTGTTGGCCGCTCTGTACACGTCATTTCTCGCTGCCTTCGCAGTCTTGTAACCTCTCTTCTCAGCCCAGGCTGCAACAAGAACACAAAAATAGAGAGGGGAGTCAGGAAACTTCATTTTACAGGCACCCGCACGCAGACACCCGCCAGGGGCCCTGCACGCAGACACCCGCCAGAGGCCCTGCGCGCAGACACCCGCCAGAGGCCCTGCGCGCAGACACCAGCCAGAGGCCCTGCGCGCAGACACCAGCCAGAGGCCCTGCGCGCAGACACCAGCCAGAGGCCCTGCGCGCAGACACCCGCTAAAGGCCCTGCACGCAGACATCCGCTAAAGGCCCTGCACGCAGACACCCTTTAGAAGCCCTGCTTACAGATACCCTTTAGAAGCCCTGCACGCAGACACCCTTTAGAAGCCCTGCACGCAGACACCCTTTAGAAGCCCTACACGCAGACACCCTTTAGAAGCCCTGCTTACAGATACCCTTTAGTAGCCCTGCACGCAGACACCCTTTAGAAGCCCTGCACGCAGACACCCTTTAGAAGCCCTACACGCAGACACCCTTTAGAAGCCCTGCTTACAGATACCCTTTAGAAGCCCTGCACGCAGACACCCTTTAGAAGCCCTGCACGCAGACACCCTTTAGAAGCCCTACACGCAGACACCCTTTAGAAGCCCTGCTTACAGACACCCTTTAGAAGCCCTGCTTACAGACACCCTTTAGAAGGCCTGCTTACAGACACCCATTAGAAGCCCTGCTTACAGACACCCGTTAGAAGCCCTGCTTACAGACTACCGTTAGAAACCCTGCTTACAGACACCCGTTAGAGGCCCTGCACGCTGGCACCTGTGGTGGTCAATCCTAGCAGCAGACCAGCTCTTATCTTTAGTTTCTTTTCATCTACACTGGCACTCAGGCCTGTCTTGGCTGAAGAGCTGAAATAGTGAACAAAGTTCTGTCCGGCAAGACAAGAACTTCTCCGTATCCAAGGTGAGGGCTAGCCAATAAGTTGCGTTTTTTTGTTTTAATTCTTGGGTGCTCCTCCAGTTCCGGAGGGCCATGGTCCATATGTGATCAGCTCATATCCAGGTAATACAGATCAGCAGTTTTTCAGTTTTGGTTTGGCCAGGATAATACGCACTGGCTATAGTCTGGCAGTCTCGTTCTGTCTCTCAGTGGCCCGTCCGTGTGGTTGCATGACATTACAATGTGGGTAAAATCCATGCATGCAATTACCCCGCATTGTTTTACTCCGCATTGTTTTAAATATGCTTTTAACACGCATTTAAGGCTATTTAAGATAAATATTAATTAGGTTATATATATATATATATTCACTGAAAAAACCATAGGTTTCAGGCACGTTATAGTTAGAAATTAGCATTTAAAAAACCTTTGAAATTCACTGAAAAAACCATAGGTTTCAGACACGTTATAGTTAGAAATTAGCATTTAAAAAACCTTTGAAATTCACTGAAAAAACCATAGGTTTCAGGGACAGTTATAGTTAGTTGGACATTGCACTCGTACAAAACCCGTGAAATTCCCCTGTTATAGTTAGTTCAGCTAACTATAACTCGCGCCCCGCAATGCACTGCTGATGACGTCACATATTACATCACTCATGACATGGTCAGTGACATCACTGATGACATCACTGATGACATCACTGATGACATCATCCAGTGACTGTGTGTTTCTGTAAAGTTTAAATATGTTTAATATATATAGGGAAAGGCGTATTGAAGAATGAGTGGGTGTATAAGTGTCTGAATGGATGATTTAGTACGTGAGTGACTGACTCTACAAGTGAGTGATTAAACGTATCTTACTGAATGCATGGGTTAGTGACTAAACTGTGTGAATGTCTGTATCCGTCTGTTTGTTGGTGTGTAAGTGGATGCATGGATTTGCGAATAGCTACATGAGTGTCTATATGGGTTATTGATTGGTTCTCTGAGTATCTGTATGGCTGCCTGAGTGTTTGTGTGGGTGGGGTGTGTTTGACTCTATACATAGATGTGTGAGTGGGTGATTCACTGGGTGCATGATTTCAAGAGTGCATCTGTGATGGACTGCTTGGGTGGGTGAGTGTGTGTATGGGTGTGTTAGTGAGTGAATGTATATCTCAGTGGTACATGTGCGAGTAACTACATATGTAAAAGGCAGTATATATGTGTGTTAGAGTATTTAAATGGCTATAAGTGAGAGTGTGTTATTGTGAGAGTGGCTGTATGGATGCGTGTGTGCTTGTATCAGTTATTGTATAAGAGCGTAAGAATGTGCTAGTATTTGTATGAGTAAGTGAGCTGGTGTGTGTATAACTGTATAGGTGAGTAAATGGGTGTGTGATTAATTTTTTGCATGACTGACTAGGTGTGTGAGTACCTCTATGGATGAGTGGCGGTGTGTGAGTGTTTATATAGGTGTATGAGTGCATATGATAGTCCTGTACTGAGTGACTGTAAGTATGAGTGACTGTACAGGTGAGTGAGTGGATGTGTGTGTAGACCTAAGAATCAGTGAGTGGGTATGTAGTTTTTGGTGTTGGAGTGTCTATGGTTTTGAGAATGGCAGTCTGTAATTTAGAGTGGGTGTATCAAAAGTTATATTAGGGTGTGAGAAGATGCATGAAATTATCACATGGATGATGTCATCAGTGATGTCATTTGAGATGTCATCAGTGATGTCATCAGTGATGTCACTGACCATGTCATGAGTGATGTAATATGTGACGTCATCAGCAGTGCATTGCGGGGCGCGAGTTATAGTTAGCTGAACTAACTATAACAGGGGAATTTCACGGGTTTTGTACAAGTGCAATGTCCAACTAACTATAACTGTCCCTAAAACCTATGGTTTTTTCAGTGAATTTCAAAGGTTTTTTAAATGCTAATTTCTAACTATAACGTGTCTGAAACCTATGGTTTTTTCAGTGAATTTCAAAGGTTTTTTAAATGCTAATTTCTAACTATAACGTGCCTGAAACCTATGATTTTTTAAGTGAATTTCAAAGGTTTTTTAAATGCTAGTTTCTAACTATGCCAACAGAGGAAGGACATGTGAAGAAAGAAGAAAAACGAACAGAAAGAAGCAAAAGATGTGCAGAAAGAACCAACAGAGGAGCAGAAAGAGGCCTTGTTGCAAAATCATCCTGTGCCCACAACTTTTTCAGACGGGTACTGGTGGTAACTGACCTGACTAACCAGAGCCAGTGCGGGTTTGCACAGTGGTGAAGGGAGGGGGGCCTGAGGTGACATGTGTGCAAACGCGCCCCGTGGCGCGTTTTAAGTTGCGGGATTAAGTTCCCTTGAATCCTGAGGGTCCCTGGCGCCCAACTAGCCCCCCGGGTACCTACAGTTAGGACCACAGAGCTGAGTTGCAGAGAGGCATTCCGAGGCCACGCACCTTTTTCACCTCTCTGCAACGCAACTCTGTTGTGCTTACTGAAGGTACCTGGTGGGCTAGTTGGCCCCCAGGATTCAAAGGAATTAACTCCCCAACTTAAAACGCACCACAGGGCGTGTTTGCGCACATGTCACCTGAGGCCCCGCCCCTCCCTTCACCACTGTGCAAACGCGCCCCGTGGCGCGTTTTAAGTTGGGGGATTAGGTCACCTTGAATCCTGAGAGTCCCTGGGGCCCAACTAGCCCACCAGGTACTTCCAGTAAGCACCACAGGCCTGCGTTGCAACGCCTGTAACAAATTGTGCAGTTGTGTTTAGGTAGTGAAGAGGGTCGTGCTGGGGGTAGTGTTTTAGGGTTTAGGGTAGTGCAGTGGTGTTTGGGTAGTGTAGGGAGTCATGCTGGGGGGAGTGTTTTAGGGTTTAGGGTAGTACAGTGGTGTTTGGGTAGTGTAGGGGGTCGTGCTGGGGTTTGTGTTTTAGGGTTTAGGGTAGTGCAGTGATGTTTGGGTAGTGTAGGGGATACTGCTGGGGGTAGTGTTTTAGGGTTTAGGGTAGTGCAATGGTGTTTGGGTAGTGTAGGGGGTACTGCTGGGGGTAGTGTTTTAGGGTTTAGGGTAGTGCAGTGGTGTTTGGGTAGCGTAGGGGGTACTGCTGGGGGTAGTGTTTTATGGTTTAGGGTAGTGCAGTGGTGTTTGGGTAGTGTAGGGGTTCGTGCTGGGGGTAGTTTTTTAGGGTTTAGGGTAGTGCAGTGGTGTTTGTGTAGTGTAGGAGGTCGTGTTTTAGGGTTTAGGGTAGTGCAGTGGTCTTTGGGTAGTGTAGGGAGTAGTGCGGGGGTATTGTTTTAGAGTTTAGGGTAGTGCAGTGGTCTTTGCGTAGTGTAGGGGGTTGTGCGGGGGGTAGTGTTTTAGGGATTAGGGTACTGCATTGGTATTTGGGTAGTGTAGGGGGTCATGCGTGGGGGCAGTGTTTTAGGGTTTAGGGCAGTGCAGTGGTGTTTAGGTAGTGTAGGGGGTCGTGCTGGGGGGAGTGTTTTAGGGTTTAGGGCAGTGCAGTGGTGTTCGGGTAGTGTAGGGGGTCATGCTGGGTGGAGTGTTTTAGGGTTTAGGGCAGTGCAGTCGTGTTCGGGTAGTGTAGGGGGTCGTGCTGGGGGGAGTATTTTAGGGTTGTGCAGTGGTGTTCAGGTAGTGCAGGGGGTCATGCTGGGGGTAGTGTTCTAAGGTTTAGGGCAGTGCAGTGGTGTTCGGGCAGTGTAGGGGGTCGTGCTGGGGGTGGTGTTTTAGGGTTTAGGGCAGTGCAGTGGTGTTCGGGCAGTGTAGGGGGTCGTGCTGGGGGTGGTGTTTCAGGGTTTAGGGCAGTGCAGTGGTGTTCGGGCAGTGTAGGGGGTTGTGCAGGGGGTGGTGTTTCAGGGTTTAGGGCAGTGCAGTGGTGTTCGGGCAGTGTAGGGGTCATGCAGGGGTGGTGTTTCAGGGTTTAGGGCAGTGGTGTTCGGGCAGTGTAGGGGGTCATGCTGGGGGTGGTGTTTCAGGAATTGGGGCAGTGCAGTGGTGTTCGGGCAGTGTAGGGGGCGGTGCAGGGGGTGGTGTTTCAGGGTTTAGGGCAGTGCAGTGGTGTTTGGGCAGTGTAGGGGGTGGTGTTTCAGGGTTTAGGGCAGTGCAGTGGTGTTCTGGCAGTGTAGGGGGTGGTGTTTCAGGGTTTAGGGCAGTACAGTGGTGTTCGGGCATTGTAGGGGGTGGTGCTGGGGCTGGTGTTTCAGAGTTTAGGGCAGTGCAGTGGTGTTCGGGCAGTGTAGGGGGTCGTGCTGGGGCTGGTGTTTCAGGGTTTGGGCAGTGCAGTGGTGTTCGGGCAGTGTAGGGGGTGGTGTTTCAGGGTTTAGGGCAGTACAGTGGTGTTCGGGCATTGTAGGGGGTGGTGCTGGGGCTGGTGTTTCAGAGTTTAGGGCAGTGCAGTGGTGTTCGGGCAGTGTAGGGGGTCGTGCTGGGGCTGGTGTTTCAGGGTTTAGGGCAGTGCAGTGGTGTTCGGGCAGTGTAGGGGTTCGTGCTGGGGCTGGTGTTTCAGGGTTTAGGGCAGTGCAGTGGTGTTCGGGCAGTGTAGGGGGTCATGCTGGGGCTGGTGTTTCAGGGTTTAGGGCAGTGCAGTGGTGTTCGGGCAGTGTAGGGGGTCTTGCTGGGGCTGGTGTTTCAGAGTCTAGGGCAATGCAGTGGTGTTCGGGCAGTGTAGGGGGTCTTGCTGGGGCTGGTGTTTCAGAGTGTAGGGCAATGCAGTGGTGTTCGGGCAGTGTAGGGGGTCTTGCTGGGGCTGGTGTTTCAGGGTTTAGGGCAGTGCAGTGGTGTTCGGGCAGTGTAGTGGGTCGTGCTGGGGCTAGTGTTTCAGGGTTTAGGGCAGAGCAATGGTGCTCAGGCAGTGTAGGGGGTTGTGCTGGGGGTGATGTTTCAGGGTTTAGGGCAGTGCAGTGGTGTTAGGGCAGTGTAGGGGGTCGTGCTGGGGGTGGTGTTTCAGGGTTTAAGGCAGTGCAGTGGTGTTCCGGCAGAGTAGGGGGTCGTGCAGGGGGTGGTGTTTCAGGGTTTAGTGCAGTGGTGTTCGGGCAGTGTAGGGGTCGTGCTGGGGTGGTGTTTCAGGGTTTAGGGCAGTGCAGTGGTGTTCGGGCAGTGTAGGGTGTCGTGCTGAGGGGTGGTGTTTCAGGGTTTAGGGCAGTGCAGTAGTGTTTGGGCAGTGTAGGGGGTCGTGCAGGGGGTGGTGTTTCAGGGTTTAGGGCAGTGCAGTGGTGTTCGGCCAGTGTAGGTAGTCTTGCTGGGGGTGGTGTTTCAGGGTTTAGGGCAGTGCAGTAGTTTTCGGGCAGTGCAGGCGGTCGTGCTGGGGCTGGTGTTTCAGGGTTTAGGGCAGTGCAGTGGTGTTCGGGCAGTGTACGGGGTTGTGCTGGGGCTGGTGTTTCAGGGTTAGGGCAGTGCAGTGGTGTGCGGGCAGTGTACGGGGTTGTGCTGGGGCTGGTGTTTCAGGGTTTAGGGCAGTGCAGTGGTGTTTGGGAAGTGTAGGGGGTCGTGCTAGGGGTGGTGTTTCAGGGTTTAGGGCAGTGGTGTTCGGGCAGTGTAGGGGGTCGTGCTGGGGCTGGTGTTTCAGGGTTTAGGGCAGTGCAGTGGTGTTCGGGCAGTGTAGGGGGTCGTGCTGGGGCTGGTGTTTCAGGGTTTTGGGCAGAGCAGTGGTGTTCGGGAAGTGTAGGGGGTCGTGCTGGGGGTGGTGTTTCAGGGTTTAGTGCAGTGGTGTTCGGGCAGTGTAGGGGGTCTTGCTGGGGGTGATGTTTCAGGGTTTAGGGCAGTGCAGTGGTGTTCGGGCAGTGTAGGGGGTCTTGCTGGGGGTAGTGTTTCAGGGTTTAGGGCGGTGCAGTGGTGTTCGTGCAGTGTAGGGGGTCGTGCTGGGGGTGGTGTTTCAGGGTTTAGGGCAGTGCAGTAGTGTTCGGGCAGTGTAGGGGGTCGTGCAGGGGGTGGTGTTTCAGGGTTTAGGGCAGTGCAGTGGTATTCTGGCAGTGTAGGGGGTTATGCTGGGGGTGGGGTTTCAGGGTTTTAGGGCAGTACAGTGGTGTTCGGGCAGAGTAGGGGGTCGTGCAGGGGGTGGTGTTTCAGGGTTTAGGGCAGTGCAGTGGTGTTCGGGCAGTGTAGGGGGTCGTGCTGGGGCTGGTGTTTCAGGGTTTAGGGCAGTGCAGTGGTGTTTGGGCAGTGTAGGGGGTCTTGCTGGGGGCGGTGTTTCAAGGTTTAGGGCAGTGGTGTTCGGGCAGTGTAGGGGGTCTTGCTGGGGGTGATGTTTCAGGGTTTAGGGCAGTGCAGTGGTGTTCGGGCAGTGTAGGGGTTGTGCAGGGGTGGTGTTTCAGGGTTTAGTGCAGTGGTGTTCGGGCAGTGTAGGGGGTCGCGCTGGGGGTGGTGTTTCAGGGTTTAGGGCAGTGCAGTGGTGTTCGGGCAGTGTAGGGGGTCATGCACGGGGTGGTGTTTCAGGGTTTAGGGCAGTGCAGTGGTGTTCGGGCAGTGTAGGGTGTTGTGCTGGGGCTGGTGTTTCAGGGTTCAGGGCAGTGCAGTGGTGTTCAGGCAGTGTAGGGGGTCGTGCTGAGGCTGGTGTTTCACGGTTTAGGGCAGTGCAGTGGTGTTCGTGCAGTGTAGGGGGTCGTGCTGGGGCTGGTGTTTCAGGGTTTAGGGCAGTGCAGTGGTGTTCGGGCAGTGTAGGCGGTCGTGCTGGGGCTGGTGTTTCAGGGTTTAGGGCAGTGCAGTGGTGCTCAGGCAGTGTAGGGGGTCGTGCTGGGGCTGGTGTTTCAGGGTTTAGGGCAGTGCAGTGGTGCTCGGGCAGTGTAGGGGATCGTGCTGGGGGTGATGTTTCAGGGTTTAGGGTAGTGCAGTGGTGTTTGGGCAGTGTAGGGGGTCGTGCAGGGGCTGGTGTTTCAAGGTTTAGGGCAGTGCAGTGGTGTTCGGGCAGTGTAGGGGGTCGTGCTGGGGCTGGTGTTTCAGGGTTTTCGGCAGAGCAGTGGTGTTCGGGCAGTGTAGGGGGTCATGCTGGGGGTAGTGTTTCAGGGTTTAGGGCAGTGCAGTGGTGTTCGGGCAGTGTAGGGGGTCGTGCTGGGAGTGGTGTTTCAGGGTTTAGGTCAGTGGTGTTCGGGCAGTGTAGGGGGTCTTGCTTGGGGTGATGTTTCAGGGTTTAGGGCAGTGCAGTGGTGTTCGGGCAGTGTAGGGGTCTTGCTGGGGGTAGTGTTTCAGGGTTTAGGGCAGTGCAGTGGTGTTCGGGCAGTGTAGGGGGTCATGCTGGGGGTGGTGTTTCAGGGTTTAGGGCAGTGCAGTGGTGTTCGGGCAGTGTAGGGGGTCGTGAAGGGGGTGGTGTTTCAGGGTTTAGGGCAGTGCAGTGGTGTTTGGGCAGTGTAGGGGTCGTGCTGGGGGTAGTGTTTTAGGGTTTAGGGTAGTGCAGTGGTGCTTGTGTAGTGTAGGGGGTCGTGCTGGGGGTAGTGTTTTAGGGTTTAGGGTAGTGCAGTGGTGTTTGTGTAGTGTAGGGGGTCATGTTTTAGGGTAGTGCAGTGGTGTTTGGGTAGTGTAGGGGGTCGTGCTGGGGGTAGTGTTTTAGGGTTTAGGGTAGTGCAGTGGTGTTTGTGTAGTGTAGGGGGTCGTGCTGGGGGTAGTGTTTTAGGGTTTAGGGTAGTGCAGTGGTGCTTGTGTAGTTTAGGGGTCGTGCTGGGGTAGTGTTTTAGGGTTTAGGGTAGTGTAGTGGTGTTTGTGTAGTGTAGGGGGTCATGTTTTAGGGTAGTGCAGTGGTGTTTGGGTAGTGTAGGGGGTCGTGCTGGTGGTAGTGTTTTAGGTTTTAGGTTAGTGCAGTGGTGTTTGGGTAGTGTAGGGGGTCATGCTGGGGGTAGTGTTTTAGGGTTTAGGATAGTGCAGTGGTGCTTGTGTAGTGTAGGGGGTCGTGCTGGGGGTAGTGTTTTAGGGTTTAAGGTAGTGCAGTGGTGTTTTTGTAGTGTAGGGGTCATGTTTTAAGATGCAATGCTCCAATACCTGACCAGTCTGCACTACATAAAACTGCAAAAAAACTAAAAATAAAAAGTGTTTTGCACACTTTTGTCATTGGGCTATATGTGGGCTACATCTGGGTAATATTTGTGCTACATTTGGGCTCTTTTTTCACTGGTGGCCATCTTGGAAGACTTCTTTGTTATGAAGTTTCCTAATTTCTTCATTTACTGCAGTCTCCTCAGTAGGAAATGCTTTCAGTTTTTTACTTTGATTCCATCAAGAAGGCATTCAGATGTGTCTCACATCTGCCATAAATTCAGAATGTTAGCACTCTAGTTGCTCATTAGATCACTGGAGTAAAGCTACTGCTCACCAGGGAGTTAACTGGTAGTCTGCTGCTGGTATTGAAAGTGATTGTTTCAGTCTGCATGTCAGAATTTTCTAATGAAATAGAAGAGGATTTGAGATCTCACTTAAAACATGCCCTAAATTTTTCTTTCTGCAGCACTAACCATAATTTCTATTTCAAAAAGAACCCTCATTTTGTTCCTTTTTAAATTAAATGTTTTAAGTGTTACCGGTTTATTCCAATCAAGATGGCTTCAGGTGTGCAATACTTTTGTCATAAGTAAGGCTGTTAGCACTCTAGAACACTCTGGGAAGCTGCAGTAGAACACAAAGGCATCAACTGGCAGGCTGCTCCTGTTGAAATATAACAGGAAGATATTTGAGATCACACTTGAAATATGTCCTAATTTTTCTTTCTACAGCACTAACCATAATTTCTGTGACAAAATGAACCCCATCATTTTGTTCTTTTTTAAATTGAATGTTTTAAGTGTTACCAGTTTATTCCATCCAAGATGGCTTCAGGTGTGCCATACTTTTGTCATAAGTAAGGCTGTTAGCGCTCTAGTTGTTCTTTAGAACACTCTGGGAAGCTGCAGTAGAACACAAAGGCATCAACTGACAGTCTCTGCCCTTGTTGGATGTACATGTTTTACTGAGAATGTCAGACTTCATTCTCACATGACTGAGAAAGATAATGTGAATTTACAGAAAATATGCTCTCATTTTAGCTTCTGGAGCACCTTCCAAACCTCCATGGGACAAGCATGAGAAAATAGTGTTCTCTCAAACATGATTCATGATATCCCAGCAGAAGGTTTTTCACATGGTAAAATCACCTTAGAATACACCACAATTCCTAAAATTAGTATGGTACCATCAACAAATAAATTCTAATGTAACTAAAGCCTGTTATCACCCTTTATAGTTCTCCTTTTGGTAACCCTCAAAATCTTCTATTCACTACAATGCATTTCAATGGGGTACTATCATTTATATTGGTCCCAAGATGGCTGCCAGCAATTCCAGGATGAAGTGCTGACAGCCAATCAGATCTCACGATGACATGTGTGGTTAGGCTCCGCCCAGATATATATGTGACTTTACTTTTGATTTTCTCAGGAACTACTGAACGGATTTACACCATTTAAGCAAAAGGCACGACACTGAACCAAGGGCTACCTCTTTGCCAAATTTGGTGTAATTCCGTTCAGCAGTTTGGGCTGTAGCTGCGACTAAAGGTTCCTATGGAAAAATGAATGGGGAAAACGCGTTTTGGGACCCCCCCTTTTTCTCGGCCCCCGCTTGAAGTATCACCCCGAGACTTTCAGGATAGGAGCGGACCGGAGCGCCCCAACAAGTTGGAAACTTTCGCGAAGATTCGTCAACCGGCGCCAACGTTATTTCAAATAGAATGTCGCGGATTTCCTATGGATAATAGGTTTTAACTATAACTATCTACTGGCGACCGCCAGTAAATATATATATATATATATATACACACACACACACACACACACACACACACACACACACATACACACATACAAATACATACACATACATTTATACACATACATATACTTATACATACGTATATACATACACATACATACGCACACACACACATATACACACACATACACACATATACACACATACATACACATACATATACACATACATATATACATATACATATATATACATACATATACATATATATACATACATATACATACATATACATACATATACATACATATACATACACATATACATACACATATACATACACATACATATACATACATACACATACACACATATATATACATACACACACACACATATATATACATACACACGCATATATACACATACATAAATATATACACACATATAGATACATACATATACACATCTACTGGCGGTCGCCAGTGGGTAGTTATAGTTAGGACCTAGTTTCCATAGGACAAGTATTTTTTGACTTGCTTGTAACTTTGGCATTGTTTGACCAATCTTCATTAAATATACCAAAAAAGTATCAAAGTAGGTTTTGTGTGTCACAGAAAGTCTGGAGATGATCCATGGAATGGGGACCGAGAAATAGGGGCACGAAAAAAAGGGTGCGTTTGTAATGTCAATTCCCATAGGAACGCGTTCTCGAACCTACAGCCCGAACCGCTGGACGGAATTACACCAAATTTGGCAGAAAGGTAGATGTTACGCAGATTGTGCTTTTGTTATTTGGTGCAAATCCGTCCAGTAGTTTGAGAAATTTAAGCTTTCTTGTGAGCGTGCATTTTTTTTCAGAGTCCCCTTCTAGAATTTCGACGTCTGATCCCCTTGCGTTGATTCTGCTGGTACTCCACATTCTTGTCGCTGGAGAAACTCATGTCCTTGGGGGAAGTTTTCTTAGCGGTCTGTGACATCGTGCCGTAGTGGGCCTCTCTTTGGTTTCGGCGATTCAAAGCGTTTGACAGGAATGCCGCGCAGGCCTCACAGTCCTTGTCCTGATGATCCTTGGGCAGGCACAGGTTGCAGACGTCGTGTGGGTCGCATTGAGCGTACTTGTGGTGGCACTTGGGACAAACCTTGAAAGGGGTGTTTTCCATGTCCCCTACCTCGCCATTTGTGGACCAATGAGGTTCTCTGTGGTGTCGTCGCCGGAGCTCTACTTTTGTCCCCGGTTACGGGCGTAGATGAAAGGATATATTCGCTATAGCCTTTTTTCGTTTTTTTAAAAAAGTTTTTGGGGAAAAATCTGAAAATTCTTCGAGCTTCCCGCCTTGCTTCCAGACCCAACGACGGAAAAAGAATCTGACGATGGCTAGCTACGCACGTCGACCTCCAGGATACCGTCTGACGTCACACAGGGGACGTACTCTGGCACCAAATGGTGGTCGACAGAGACCAAAAAAAAAAAAAAAAGACAATTCCGGACCCAACCGCTAGATGGCGGAATAATGCACAGCATGTGAATCCAGAAAAGGATTCACGCTGCAAAACTACCTCTCAGTCCCAGTATATAATAGGGCATGGTAGTTTGGAGGCCAGCAGCCCTTTTCTGCACTTGCATATGTGCACTGCTGAGCCGGAGGTCAATTTAAAAGTAGCCCTGTGCTGCAGGGCTGCTTTTAAAAAAGAAAATTGTGCCCTAACTCGACTTTTGTGTTTGGGGCACTTAAAAATGGTTAACCTACAATGTTTGGGCATATTAGGTACCCCAGGGTCTCCCTAGGTGTCCCAGGGGTGGGGGCCAGGTATCTATAAGGTGGACCCTTATAAAATGAGTTTTATATGCCCTGGGTACAGGGAAATTGCACATTTCACTCCTCACATTGTGATAAAGTGCTGGCCAAAATCGACTTTGCTGGTAGAAGCACTGTGGAGGGGGGGGGGGGATCTGCAATATTTCTGCATATTCAGAACCCCTAAAGTCTCTCCTAGGTATACCTGTAGGTCCTGTAGATATAGGCAGAGTACTTATAAAATATGTTTTATAAGCCCTGGTGCTGGAAAAATGGCCCAAGTCATTTTTCCCATTGCAAACCCCCTGCCACATAGGTTAACATGGGAGGAAGTTATTAACTAATACCTTCTTGATAGGGGAAGGCTAAAAGTGCCATTCAAAGACTTCCCAGATTGGTATTAATAAATCCAACAATATGATATTATTGATTTTCTCCTAAAATGTACATACAAGAAGTTATAAGCCTTTCTTGTTTGTAAGTACAAATCCAGCCTTCCAGTGGTCTGTCCTGATTAGTCAGAGTTAAGGGGATTAGCCAGGCTTCTTTGAAGAAGTGATAAAGAGCCCCTGGGGTTGAACAGCTCTGCTGGGAAGGCAGTGTGCTGCTACACAGGAATGCCAGAGCAGGGAGAAAGTCGTAAACCATGGACTTCAAGAGAGAGGATGAACCCAGTGTCATTTACAACCTTACCCTGTGCACCTCCAGCCAGATGCTAGGATTAAGGAAGGAATGAACAGATGCAAGGGGGAGAGAGTATGGAGATTAGCCATCCAAGGGGTGTTTTTAGCCAGCTCCTCTCCCTGCTGAAAATTCTGACATTCAATTTTGGAAGAACAGTGGTTTCTGGGTTAGCATTTTGCCACACTTTGGAGGAAGTGGTCATGCTATGGGGTGGGCCCTGCACTCATTGGACAGGAGTGCCCTCCTGCTTGACCCCAGACAACACTGAATAAGTATCTGGGAGGGGCGGTGCCTCTCAGATCTGCTGCTTGAAACCTAAGAGAATCAGAAGGGCTCACGCTGAGGAGTTTGATGTGCATTCACCAGGCCCTGCACTCTGAAGATTGCGCCTTTTGCACCATTTGAAACTACAGCCCTGTGGATCAAACCTGCTTCCAAAGGACTAAAGAGTGGACTCCCTGCAAGCTACAGGTTAACAGAGCTCACCTGGACATCACCACAAAGAATCCCCAGCCTGGAGTACTACCAGTGGATTTGTAAGGGTTTTGTCCAAGTGGATTGTGGGAATTGAAGTCTCACAGTTCCAAGGACCCTCTTGGGGGATTCAAGAACCTTGGGTTGTGTGTTGGACACCTTGGGACCCTGCAAGAAGAACTTCAGGAAGGAGGTCTAACAGGATCCAGCCTGCTGGAGGAGGCTGCACATGTCTGGTGAGAGATCCTCCAGAACAATTGCTAAAAGTTAGGGGAGAGGAGTTGGCCTAACGGCTAGGGCGGCCGACCTCGAATCTGGGGGACTGGCTTCAAGTCTCAGCAAATGACGCTGAACATCCTGTGATTCTGGGCAAATCACTTAATCTCCCGTGCCTAACAAAAATTAATCTAACAAAAATGAATGTGACCTCATGTAATACAACTGGTGCTATGTAAAGCGCTCTGATACCCGATTCGGGTCAAGTTCGTGCTATATAAAACTCTGTAAGAAAAAAAAAAAAAAAAAAAAAAGGTGAATGTGTCCCTGTCAGAGGCAGCGAAATGACCAAAAGGGGAACTGTTGGTTTCTAAGCACTAGAAAGTGACTAATCTTTAAAAATTCATATCTCTGGTTCCCTACAGTGGATGTTTTTCATTTTGGTGGCATTTAAAAGATAAACATATTTCCTATTTTTATAAATTGGTGTTGGATTTTTATTTTGTGTTGTGTCTTAATTATTTACTGAATTGGTGTTTTTAAATGCTTTACAAACCTGTCTTTGAAGTTAAGCCTGCCTGCTCGCAGCCAAGCTACCAAGGGTTGAGCATGGGGATAATTTTCTAAGACCTATTCTGAGCCCTATACCGTGTTAGTGGCCTTATTGCCAGTGGCAGATATATATT